>OZ005666.1:12546060-13280641 GCA_963930725.1 Candelabrum cocksii | reverse complement strand
GATCATATGCTCGCCTAGAGCTATGGCGAGGCGAGCCTAATTTTGGGCTTGCCATGACTCTGGAGGCGATACTTCTGGTGATTGCCTGCCTCATTTCATAATGACAACACTGTGTGTAAGGGCATGTGCAATTAAAAATCACCTGCATTTTCATGTTCCAACGTAATAATGACACATTTTGCTTAATTATTTGCTGCCCATTACTGCTAGTTACGAAGGAGTTTTTTTTATTGCATAATTTTTACTTTATTCTCTTGAAACAATCTTTATTGTTATTGTTAATCTCAAGCTATTGTCGGCTCTCTCCACATACAAAATTTTAATGCCCTGATGCATAAAAATTTAACCAATCTATGTAGGTATGTTTGCAAGGACAATTGGCGATGGCTATCACCCAAGTGACTAGGCCAAACCAAAGAAAACTTTACTTCCGGTGAATGCTAGGAAATTTAATTTTATGTTACATAAGGTAAAACATTGCAACAAGGAGGATTTTGAAAGAGAACCGATGCATGTCATTACACATGGTGCTACAGTTTTTTTGGCAGTTTCGTTCTACTTAGGGACAAACTAATTCAGGACTATCCTGCATTTGATGGAAGGAAAAAGATCAAACCACAAAGAAATATAAAATCATTGTTTAGAAAAATCAGTGAAAAGACACCTTTGAAATACTAATATTAAAAAAAAATAGTATACTCTAAAGAATGTCTCTCCGTGAAAGAAACCATTGTGCAACAAAGTAAATATTTTAAAACAACATTAAAAAATAGTGCTTTTATTTGTGTTACATATATATCAAGCTGTTTTAATTTTTGTTGACTCTTATCAGAAAAAATTTACTGGTGAAAAGCAAATCTTGCGATTGATAGACCATTCTTGCAATTGTTTTCTTTACCGATTACAAGTCACTCTTGTTTTCAACTGAATTGGATATGGATTCACGCCTGTTGTGGTCACACTTGCAGTAGTTTGCTTCATTGTTCATGTACTATTTTTTTAGTTTTTTTACATGATCAAAGGAGATATGTGTTTGAAGGTAATGGTGAATGGTGAACCTAAAGATATCCATATAAAAGAAGGAGAGGTGAGTGCAATTCTTCTCATGGGCGAAGTCTCTCAAGGAGTATCAGAGTATTTGATCTAAAATCTTCTGTAATAATTCAACTGATGTTTTTGCAAACCTTTCAGGTATTTTTGTTACCTTCATGCATACCACATTCCCCACAAAGAAATGCTAACACTCTCGGTTTGGTGAGTGACATAACTTCGGTCGTAATATCTTTTGTATTTAATTAATTTTTATTGACGAATTTGGACTTGATTTTGTTGTTCATATTTTCAGGTGATTGAGAGAGATCGATCAGATCGTTATGATGGTTTACGGTAATCACTACTGTGCTGTCTTCAAGTATTTAAAACTATAACTGTTTGTTGATTTTTGTTAGCTATTACTGTGCAGACAACAGAACTATTCTTTGGCAGAAGTTTTTCCATCTTCATCAACTCACGAAAGATTTTCTTCCTGTTATAAAGGAGTAAGCACGAAGTAATATAATAATATTGTTTGATATATAATTTTAATTTCAGATTGAATTGTGTGAAATCAGGAATAAATAGCAATCATGTTTAATAGAAAGTCAATTGTTAGAAATAGGAAACGAGCAAAGTATTCCATAGAAACAAACTCAATGATTAAAACATCTTCTTTCTCGTATAGGTTTATGGCTTCGGAACAGTATGAAACTGGAAAACCTGTTCCAGGTATTTAACATGTGTTGTTTCCTTTCTGTATATAAATGTAACTCTTGTTTCTATGTTTTAGGAACGACTGCCACTGATGCAAAGATCTTCATTGAAGATACAAACACTGTGCCTTTGGACTCGCATCCTTTAATGGATGTAAGAACAAAAATGCTTTTTTTTACTTCCTTTAATATACTGATTTCTATTTTAGTTTATTAAGAGACCTGAAGACATTGTCACCTTGTTTGACTCAAACGAATTCTCTGTAAGTATCTGTTGTACCTGATGGTAAACCTTTGAATTTCTTATTGTTATATCTTGTTTATATTATTATTGAAGGTTTATAATGTATATATTCTATATTATTAGAAATTTATTCTTGAATTTGGGTTTGTCTATTACCCCAACCTTTCTCTTTCTCTCTTTCCATTGTTTGAATTTCCTGATTTATTAAATAATTTTGAAATTTCAGGTGAAGGTCTATAAACATGGACAGTACGAGCTATGTAATAAAAACGAAACTTGGATTTGGGTGAAGGTAAGCTGAAACCTATCTCTAAGTTGTACAGAGTCACTATTGTACATGGTAATATACAATGTTTTTATTGGAAACTGTCACTTTGGTCAGTACATTTTTAAAGCATATTGAAAGTTTTCCAGTTCATTTGATAAAGAAATATTGTGAAGAATCTCCAAACATCTGACAATGTTCTGTTGTTTCAGTATGGGAGTGCTGAATGTTGTGTTGAGAGAAACTACTTTCTAAAGCAAGATGACTCTATGATCATCCTACCTAAGAAAACGTATGAATTGTTTGAATCATTCATTGCCCACTATTTGTAAAATGAAATATTTCAAAAAACTCTTTTGTGAAATTTAACTTTATTATCTTTTCATGGTCATACAAACCATCTATTATCAACTGGGAATGTTAAATCTTGTTTACGCACATAGTTCAAATAAGGATTGCTTGTTTGTTGTCTTTGGATTAGTGAAAATGAGTCTTTGCTTGGTTTTAGAATTGATTTGAAGATAATGGAAAATTCAATTTGTTTGTTGATCACGAACAACGCAACCCCTCCACCAATGGCCTAAATTGTTTTGCCTGTCATCTGCTGCACCTGGAGCGTTTTTCATATTATTTATTTTTTTAAAATATTTTATACTCATTGTGTCTTTCTGAACGGCATTGTATTTATGGTGGGATTATTTTTTCATAACAACGTTAGATGAAATTTTCTTGTGTTTCTAATCTCAAGTGAATTCATATATGATGTTACGGCGTTCTAATTTTAGAACGTAAATTAAAAATGTCGTACCATGTTCCTTTGATTGACTCAATATCTGATGAAGATCCTTTCTTTGAAGATTTACTTGAGCCAACATTCCCACCGATCAGGTATTTACCTTTGTTCTACGATCGAGTGAGCGAACCGATTTCCCGAAGACCTCGAAGGCACAGTTCGAGAGAAAGGGACAGACTCTACAAAGAGCTAGTCGGTCATGAGCCATACTCTAAGAAACACATCGAGTCAAACAAACCAAACGGTTTTCAAGTAAAGCTTGATGTGAAGCATTATAAACCAGACGAAGTTACATTGAAGGTTGAAGGTAATCATCGATATGAGATTATAGTTATTCATTGATTAACCCATACAGTTGCATTACCTTTTGAAACAAGAAATATTTGCCAATTGTTCGAAATTCCATCTTCTATGTGCCCTTTGAAAGTATATCTACCCTGTTATTGTTTCAGGCCAAGTGCTAGAAATCACTGGTAAGCACCGCAACGAATGTGAGCATGGTTTTGAAACAAGCGAGTTCTTACGAAAATACACCATCCCTGAAACAGTGGACCCGAAAACACTCACATCAAACATCAGTCAGGATGGTGTGCTGTGCATTGCTGCTGCTCCGAAAGCCGTGCAAGCGATTGAAGAAAGTGACGAAGAAGAGAGAGAGAAGTTCTTGTTTAATCTGGATGTGAATGGGTTTAAGCCTGATGAGATTACGATCAATGTGGTTGGTAGAGATATGGTTATACATGGTGAGACGAAGGATGAACGCAGCAGTGCTCATGGGACACACTCCCATCACAAACAGTTCACGAGAAAGGTGGCACTCCCTAATGATGTAGATCCCGCTTCGTTGAGTTCCAGGATTACCAAAGATTCACAGCTGACCATTGAAGCGCCAAGAAATGCCAACACAACAACAAGAAAACTTGAGATCATGCAGGAATGAACTTTTTGGATCGTATTTTGTAATGAATTTTTCTTTTTAATACGGATCATTTTTGATGTTTTTCAAACGTGAGATTTTTATATTGTTTTATACTTACAATCCTTGATTTTTATCCTATCCTTTCAGTAGAATATATTTGTAGTTACATCTGTTGAATTTACGGCTGCATTTAAATTATGTTTATATAACAATAGATATTTATAATTTAACAATAGGCACAATGTATGATCGCATTAAGAAATGGTTTGGTTTAAAATATTACCAATATGAGATCAACACATCCATTTACATGCTGGAACCGTGGGAGAAGAAACTGTTCAGTATCTTTTCTTCTTGTTTTTTATATGCTTGTAGATAGGAGAATGATATAAACGTACCATGTCATATCATGTTTTTGCTGTGTTTAATATTGTAAATTTCGAACCACTTTTAATGTTGTGGAAGATGCCAGCCCTCTTTACATTAGTCTCCATTGCATCGTTTTATCTCTCATTTCAAAGAATGATAATGCATGAATTTACACTTAACGTCTCATGAAGATTCTATTTTGCTTGGTATCATCTTTATGAGCCTGGTGTCAACGTACTACTTCATGCCTCCATTTATACACAGATGCGTTGAAATACTTGGCTTTTCATGAACTTTTGTACATTATGAAAAACGTTTTTGTCACTTCTTTATATAGTCTATTATTATTGTATCGCTAAGAATTATCATATTTTAAATTATCATTTATTATCATTTTTATACATGATTGTGCAGTTATGTTGTTTAACTTCAGTAATTTATGTAAAAGTTTTGTTTTTACCTTCTCAAGAACATAAAGAATGAGCGTACGAATCAGAGATATTATCGAGACTCTTTGTCAACTTTTACATTACCATGGTTACTATAAACTAACCGCAGAAGTTATTCGCCAGGCAAAATTCGACAAAGAAGAAGCAAGACCGGCTCTTTTGTTGCTCTTATATTCCATAACGGAGGCGAAAGTGATTGCGAAGAAGTTTGTTGCTTTGTGCAGTGTGTTGTCTACGCTTTCCTATCCACGATTGCAGCGCATTGTGTCTGTAACAGAATCGACTGTGTCTAGCAGGGAGCTGTTACTCGCGTTTGGGTTTCTATTGGAACGGTTGCACTTAGAGGAAAAGTGTTTAGTGAGTACCTTGAACTTCCTAACCCTTGATGTTAAGTTCACTCCCCTACCTGATTACGAGAGGCAGAGTTTAAACGAACTCGTCGTTTTTCGGACGAAGATAAACTTATGTCTCCGCGGTATGATGTCTTCTACAAGACGATTTTGTCGGTTAATAGACCGCCTTATGACATTAGATACAAATCATATTTCAGAAGAATTAAGAACGCTCCAGCTGTTCCCTTTAGACCTGATACTTTACGAGAACAAAAGTTTACAGATGGCTGTAATGAACACCTTGAAAGAACAAAATGTTTTGTTATCTTTGAACGTTAAATGGTTAAAACATGAACGGTTCTTCTGGGAATGGATGGAAAGTGTCTGTCATCAAACACGTGGTACCCACTGGTCGTCCACTGTTTCTCACTATCCTTTAAAGGATGCGCCTTGTCCGTTTTCAGAAACTCTGGATAAGATGGAGGCAGTTGTAGCATGCGTTAACGGGCTTTTATTAAATCCTCAGAATGAAAAACCAAATTCTTCGAGAAAATCAAGCTTTAAAATATTGGAAGATCAGTTAAAGGTTTTGGCAGCTGAAAGCAAAGCTTGGTTACAGCATTACCATGTTCAGTGTTGCCCTGACTTCGTAAAGTTGCCACCTCTTCACTGAACAACCTTTGTATTAATTGTTCCTGCAATGAACATTAAAAATAAAACAGAAACACCTTTTTTCTTTTAAATACACCAGGTCAAAATTTTACAATTCACTAACAATTCTCTCTAAGAAATATAAATGTTTTTCATGCATGTGATTGCGAGATCTGAAGCATGCCTGCCGTTAAACTGACAAATCCCATTGAGAACCACGCTCCAAATTTTATCTTCTAATTTATGCGGCCCTACAGCAACAGTAGTTGGGACCACATCCACCAATCGTACAAGAATAATGTCTATATATGGCCAGTCCTAATTTATGGGAATCAGTATAATCTTCGTAATTATCCGCCAACGATGGTTGTCTTTTGTACACGTGAAGGGATTCGGAACATGCCCAAACTAAACTCTGCACTTCCTTTGGACCTACAACATTCACGATTACAGCATGCATGTGTTTTCACGGTTATTTACCGAATTGCAAAAATTATTTACATTTTATGACATACTTCCGTTAGGGCAGTAAAAATATTTTTATGTGATAGCATGCAACCTTTCAGACTTGCTTCTGTTAGGGCAGTAAAAATTAAGTGATAGCCTTAACTAAAAAAAGGTGGAGTATATGTGTACGAAAACAAATTGTGCGATCGGTCCAATTGATATTTCAAGTAGAATAGAATGGTTAGTGTGATTGGTATATCTCAGGTTATATACTGGAGCCGTTTATACTTTTAATCAAGGTGTGAATGCATTCGAAAAGGTTTTTAATTGTTTATGCGGCCCGACAGCAACAGTAGTTGGGACCACATCCGCCAATAGTACAAGAATAATGTCTATATATGGCCAGTCCTAATTTATGGGAATCAGTATAATCTTCAAAGTTATCGGCGAGAGCTGGTTGTCTTTTGTACACGTGAAGCGATTCGGCGCATGCCCATTGAAGACTTTGAACCTCTTTAGGTCCTAATCGTAAAATATAAGCAAGTGCATGTGTGAACGTTTTAAGCGATTGTTCTTTCATTATGAGAAAATGAAATTCCTACCTTGTTTCCTCAGTTTCGGATCCGTGCAGATATCTTTACATGTAGATTTTTCGCCACAGGTTCTTCTTACTGCATATAGCAGACCAGGCCCTTCACTCGGTATAGAGGCGCAGATCGACATTGCTATCTCGTCAAGGTAGTTGTAAAAGTATGAACGAAACCCCCTTCTCTCCCTTTTCAGTCCTTCATCTTCTCCTCTCTCGGCTATCGATGATCTTTTATCGGAGAATAACTGCGACACTGGTAGTTGCGTTTGATCTAAACCTAAATACGCTAATATTAATTATAAAATGGGATAGAGGTTTTCTAATTTGAATGCAGATTTTACAGTCTTATAATATGGACTGGGATCGTCTATGCTCGTACGTAAAATACCATATGTACGCGTTTAGTGCGTTAACACGAAACACGTTAACATCTGGCGAGATGCCAGAGAGTTAGTACTACAGACAGGGAAATACAACTACAGTAAATTCCTAGTAACTTCAACTTCCAAGGATTAATCGACTAAAATATTTGGAGATAACAAATGTTCGGGTTATCTGGAGTTTTATGAGAAACTATTAGGAACGAGAGGGAAGATTTAGACTCATGGGTCATTGCGTAAGGCATTCGGATGAGATAGCGCACCACTTTCAAAAATGAAGAGAGGACGAGGAAAAATGAAGAGAGGGCGGCAGACTGCCAGTTTTGTTGACAGGCTTAAGAAGGATGATACAAAACCGGAGGACGTCGAGGACGTCATCAAAACAGTTATGCCAAATTGGAAGGAGTGGAAAGACTGCATCAGATTAAATAAATAAAGTATACGGAATAGAAAATTGTTCGAATTAATGCGAGTTAAACTTAAGTTAGTACATAACCTTATAAAAAAAGTAAATTTCATAAAATTTTTGAAATTTGTGTTTTTACTTTTTCTAAACGGAAGTTTATCGTAGACTACGATTTTAAAGTCCTTATTTACAAATTTAACATAGAAATATTTCAATTGTGACTATTTTCAATGGTAGTCAAAAAAATTATACAAACACAGACACTCTTGTCTCTTTTACTTCGAACTTATATTACTATATTTGTGGTAGACATTTGAAACTTTCCGGAGTTGTTCATCTTATCTATGTCTAGGAGTTAAACTATGAAGACACTCTCAAACCTTGATAGGAAGGTATATTTGCTCAACAAAGCCAGTTTTATTGTTATAAATGAAACTTTAAACTTTGCAAAAATTTAGTTTTTTTGGTATGGCTTCAACCAAGAACATTGATACTGGTTTAACTCCCTTGTCATATAAGTTTAAAAAAAACCTGAAAAAATCATTATTATAAGTTGATTATATCTTTATATATTACAAACAACCATGATAAGTCTGAAGATTTTTTCTTTTTAAATTTAATGGGTTTTTCTATAAGCTTATGTAACTATTAACGGAGTTCGGGTATTGATTAGCATTGCGACAGAATTTATACTGCGCATTCTTTGAGCAACTAAATAAACACGAATAAATCCGTTGCAGAGTCTATTTACTTTCAATAATGCTACCGAATACACAGATTTATATCTGAATAGGTTTCAAAGCTATATTTAAAATAAATGCTCAAACAGGGCAATTAACTGTTGATAACTAATTCAGTGAATGAGGCGTCATTGGAAAATACACTACTTATCAACCTTATCTACCTAATTATCTAACTTTTGTGGCGAGGTGAAACGTTGAGTTGCAATTAGTTCCAGTTCATTAATCATTTTTGGAAAACGATATAGTTGGCTGCATTATTTCTTAATGCAGCGATACTCTAACACTATTAAAAAGGTTTGAGCAATTTCATTCCAATTTCACCAAATGTTTAATAAAGTATAAATTATACGGCTACTAAAAGGGCTACAACTAGAAAAATAATCATAAAAGAAGATTTTATGAGAACCTTCCTACCATGAGTTTGCTGTGGGTTTTCTTCTGCTCCAAACACTACGACGAAACACGCGAATAAGACTAGCCAATCCATATTTTATTATTTACAAGAGACCTTTAGCTTACCATACCCATATCATTAAAAAAAGTGTACGATTCACGCTTGAGGTAGTGCGCAATGAATCTCGCGCATGTCTGTTAAGTGCACGCTGGTTTGCGCATGAAGTAAATGTCAGTTTTGCGCAGAATGTTTAAAGGAGCGGAACAAAACAAAAGGGAACAATGTAGATAAAATCGCAGTTGAGTATGCAAACAATGTTCTCGAACAACAAACAAAATTTAATTGGCCATTGTTATTAAATTACAAATGTTAAGGAGTGCAACTTGTTAAAAAGTAAAGTAAAGAACAGTTTTTGTTTTTTTTTCTTTTGGAACGTTTAATAATAATAATTATAATAATGATTCATATTTTAAGTGAATAACCCAGAAAACCCAGACCACGAGAAAATGCTGTAGTTGTTTCCACTGGGGTCCACTGTTGGAAAGTACATTTTCGTAACTTAATATTCGACTATTAGTCTACCAAATTTCCCTCACAAGGCTTTGGTTAACCCGTGATAAGTTTTTCAGGCACTTTCCAAAGTAGTGAGGGCTGTAAGCTCTAAATATTGCAACTATACTGCAAATTGTGATAAAAGCATGAAAATTTGCACAAATATTCCTGATGGCATGCTCTTTCGGAAAATCGAGAGACACAAGTCCAAAAAGTTCCGGGGGTCGAGTTATTTAAGAGAAAATCTTCAGGGATAAAATTTAAAAAAAGTGTCGTATTGACCCTGTCGCTGTTGAAAAACTCCAATGTTTTTCGTCATTAGGTGTTCCTAAATTCAAAAAGGTCTTCGTTGTCTTTACTAACTTATCTGTTTAGGGTACTTCGATCAGGAAAAATCCTTCCAGGGAGTCAAAATATACGATCCCGGGGTAACATAAGGAATTAATAATGTTCTATCTGATGAGTTTCTGTTGTAAAATTATTCTCAAGACAAAACTGTTTTAACAAACTTGCTTCGTACTACATGTTGCGTTTTCTAGTGTAAATCGGGCTTTAGAAGAAATCATATCGTACGAAAAATGTTTTAATAATTGGAATGTTAGTTAAAGTGTTTCACACGTGTTTTGATTTAGAAACAAGAATTTTTTGTATCCAAACCGTCCGTTTTTTAGAATTAAAATGTAATGATGTCAGTGCAAAGTTTTGAATTAGTGTCGCTAGACAGACCACTGGCAGCAAAGCCTGTTGATTGGAGTATTTGCTTCATATGTCAAGAAGAAGGAGATGAATCCACGCTGGTTTTTCCGTGCAAGAGATCTGGCGAGTATTAAATTTTAGTATAGCCTTTCATTGCAAATTATCCTTGCAAGTGGTATGCTTTTTTGAAGCTTCAGAGTTTGTGAGTTCGACCAATACTTGCAGTTTGCCACGTAAATAGATTTAAAAATCACAAAATTCCAAAAAGTAGGATTGTATGAAACAATGGCAAACAGTTTGATTGTCTTTTAATTACGGTTATCTAATTTCTAGGGTTTGCCAAAGATCCTACGAGAAGCTCTTAAAGTTTTGAGTTGCATAACGACCTTGCTCGCGAGTTTGTCAAAAGGAAAGCGATATTTCACAAGCCTTGTATTTGCATGTATGATATGCAGAAATTGAATAGGAATATTGAATAACCAACGCCCAGAAGAAGCTCGATATTATTTTACATCCATTATCTACAAATGTAGCGTAACCGCACCCGATTTTCCAGACAAAGTCTACATTGGTGTTACCGAAAAAGATTTTAAAACACGATGAAATAGTCACAAGCAATCGCTATCAAACAAGAACTACAAAACCAGCACTATCTTCGTTCGTTTGGGACCTTAAAGAGAAACATGATGTCACCGCGACACTAAAACGGTCAATGATCAAGCACGCAAAAAGACGCGCGCAATTGTTCCCTTTGTCTGCAGGAGAAGTTTGAAATTTTCCAATATCCAAACAAAAGCGAACTTCTTAACAAACGAATAAACATCCTACCAAAAATAAGGGACTTTTATTTACTTTTTTGTTCTAAATTTCATCATAATAACTTGAAAGTGAAAACAAGCAATTTATGTCTTATGGCGGTCTATCTTGTTTGAAGTATACATAAGGAGACTAAAGACGCAGAAGGGGCGGCGTTAGAGGGCGAGAATGAGGAGAAGAAAATTAAAGAGAGTTACCTAAACGATGTTGGTTTGTGGCTGGCCTAGTGATATAAAATAATGGTGATAGAATAAAAATTAAAAAAAGAATTTGCTTTTTTAGGATTTAGACAAAATCGTTGGACACGGTACAGCCAGAATTGAATTATGATGACTGGGGTTGGGAAATTTGAAACAACAAATTGCAATCCAAGTGGTTAACCCTTCAAGTATATGATGCATGTGGTGAACTTGTTAAGTGTGGCTGCAAGACAACATGTGCTGGTAGATGCAAGTGTCGAAATGCCGAGCTTGATTGCACAGAGTTGTGCCCATGCAATGGAAGCTGCTAAATACGATGATTGTTATTCCTTGTTTTAAAAATTTGTTAAAGTCCAACATAGCATATTTATACCCTCCAAAACACTAGTAGATCTACACCTGTTAACAACCCTATACCTTCTATTCCCTACATAAATGAACAGAAAAAGTGACAGCGTACATTTATTTTAAATTACCCCCTGGTTTGAATGGATAACCCGAACTGTTCTCATTTAATGGAGGGACGTATTCAAGCATGTATTAAAGCAGAAAAATCAATGGGGATGCAATAAAAATGATTATTCCCAAGAGTATATGTGGTTGAGATTGCTCTGTTCAAGTAAAATATTGCACTTTTACAGTATTTTACCCCTTGAAATAAAACGCGTATAAAGTGACCCCCTGAATTGGTATAAATTGTGTCTCTCGATTTTTGGAGTCTACATATGATGGGGAATGTTTGTGCCAATTTTCATGCTTTTATCACAATTTGCAGTATTGTTGTGCTGACAGCCCTCACTAAAGGTGCCACGCGCTCAGGTAATTCTTGCTTTGAACAATTTTTTTTGTTTCTAGCGAGAATCAAACCGGACCATTGCGGCCAGAAACATAAGTTTCAACCACTAGACTACGCGCGCCTTAAACGTTCATTACATGAAATGCAAAACTTTCCTTTTGATGGGAACGCGCTCCTTTCTTGAGTAAATCCCAGATTGCATTTCTGCGAGCAAATTTAGAGAAATGCCTTAAAAAATTTAAAATATCATATTTCCATTGCTTACGAGCGAAGAAAGCAGAGCTTGGTTATCCCGGTTTCGCTAATCATAATAAATACCTTCAAGGGTCAAGACAACGTGGTGATCTTTTTGCTTGGAAAACAACTTCGAGTTTGTCATTGTATCTCATAACTTGACAAATAAGTTACTTTGATATTACCATTAACACGTACCATTAACACGAAGGCAAAAAGCTCATTTCTCACTAGTTGAACAGATGGTTAGCGGTCAGTTAAGAAATAGCATTCCACTGGTGATGTCAAATTTTCTCTTTAACATGGGTGAGCTGAAGCCCAACAAGCGTAATGGGCAGTAGAAATAAACAACTATTGAAATCATCAAAGAATTGTAAAGGTCCACGAATCTATCAAAAGCTAAAGGTGCAGACAAAAATCTGTCTTTCAGGACTTTGTGTATGTTCGTACGCAATGGACTGCAGAAATTAAAGTTGTCACATTTTGCAATCTGTAAACAATACTCCAAGTAAACATTTGCCAATTTGCACCAAGCTTCGTGTCGCAGTGATCTTTGTATCTTTAGCTATCGTATTGTTTTTACTAGTATTTAATTTGAGCGATACTTTAAGGTAATAAATCTATAAATAATACAGTACACGGTTTTTTGAGAAAGTATTAGGGAAGGAGATTGTAAAACAATTCGAGTTTACTCGAGTTCGAGTTATCCGGTGTTTGAGTTACCGGGATTATACTTTATAAGAAATGGAATGCTAAACCACAGAGGATACATTTTGCTGTACCTTTACTACGCTTTACAGTTGTTGCCTAAATTTCACTCACCCACGTGTATAAATTACTGAAGTTGGAGACCTCGTGATTTATCGCTTTTATCATTATTGGGAACAACGTTTTTATGAGTTAGTACAGTAGGTCCGAACGACTTGTTGTTTTTCAACAATCAACATGGAAGATTTTGTAGCAACTGTGAAAGTATATTCTCAAGACAAAAATTTCGTGAATTTGGAAAGTTATTTATCTGAATCGTCTGCTTTAATATTAAAAAATACATCGAAAATAGACTCAGCTGTTGGCTCTTTGGAACTTCCAATCAACACCCTTGCATACATCGAATTAATGTAAGGATTGATTTTAGCGTCGGATTCAAAATCGCGTGAAAAAAATGTTATCGTGTAAATAGTGCAATATGTGTAGACAAGAAACCCACGTGTTTTCATAGAACGATAGGTAGTAGTCTGAAGATAATCTTTAAAAGAAGCATCATTACTCACATTAACGAAATCTAAAAGAAGAAATTGTTCCCTTTAACCAATTGCTAGATATTCAAACGATACGAGTTGAGAACTGGAAGTTAATAAGATTGATTACAGGACTTTCTCACAACATATTATCAATTCAATGGTTAGTAATGCAGCGGTTGTTTAAAGAACTTGGTTCAAGGAATTGATGCACATAGATAGTGCATACATAGTGTCCTGAGTATGACATTAAACTGCTTCGTCCTAAGTATGTTAAACTGCTTAGGCTTGATGGGAGTCTTTAGCTTTGGCTAATAACCTGTATAGGAGAAGGGAACTCTGAGATAAAACCTCTACTTTTAAGTAGGAAAGGGTAGGAAGAGCTCTTTTAGCCTTGGTTGGTAATCTCCCTAGTGATGGTGTCACGATAAAAACAGCTAGTTTCCTGATCTACAAATTAGGTTGAACGCTAGGAAGGGCATCCAGTTTATAAAAACCCCGCTCCAACACACATGATGGTACAACAAAATTTTAAACACAACTGCGTAAACGGGACCCGAACTTCATGTAAAGGTGTCGCGCACGGTAGTGATGGTGTTAGGTGTAAGCATCACTCGACCGTCAACAAGTTATTGCATCAAAATCGTAGTAGTGTAGATGAGAAAGTCAATTTTTGAGTTGGGACGCTTAATGTAAGTAGTCTTCATAAAAGGTCAGGAGAAGTGGTTGAAACAATGAGTAGAAGGCATATTGATTTATGTTGCATACAGGAAGTTAGATGGAAAGGAGCATCTACAAGGATGATTACAGGCAAAGAGAGTTCATACAAGTTTTTTTGGGTGGGAAATAAGGAAGGGACAGGAGGAATAGGGATATTCTTAGCTGAAAAGTGGATTGATAAAGTGATAGATATAGATAGGGTTAATGACAGGATAATTGTTATTAAGTTAATAGTGGGTAAGAATGTAGTTTCAGTAGTTTCTGTTTATGCACCCCAGTGTGGTTTGGATGATAGTCTTAAAGATGCTTTTTATGATGGTCTTTTAGCAGTGGTATCAAAGTTAGGAGAAAAGGAGATAGTGTTAGTAGCTGGTGACTTTAATGGACATGTTGGAAGTACACCTAGAGGGTACGAAGGTATACATAGAGGTTATGGGTATGGAACTAGAAACACTGAAGGTGAAAGAATTTTAGAGTTTAGTGAAGCTATGGATATGTTGGTAGGTAATACTGTGTTTAAGAAAAGGAATAGCAGACTAGTGACCTTTCAACCAGGCAATTCAAGTACCCAGATTGATTATATCCTTATCAGGAAGTCAGATCGGAATCTACTTAGGAATGTAAAGGTTATCGCAGGAGAGGAATGTGTTAGTCAGCATATGTTGGTTGTATGTGACTTAAGCATTAAGTCAGGAACTGAGAGGAAAAGGACTTTTGTTCCTAGAAGAAAAATTTGGAAATTAAAAGACGCTGCAGTAAGGGATAGTTTTTGTGCCAGTTTTAAACAAAACTTGGAGAGTGTAGAAATGAAGACTGATGTTGAAGGTATAAGTTGAAAGGCAACCTCTTAGGTGCCTCTAATAGTGTATGTGGATGGACTAAGGGCCCTATCAGGAGACGGGAGACTTGGTGGTGGAATGATGTTGTTGATAAGGCTATTAAGGAGAAAAGAAGGTTATGGAAAGAATGGAAGGCAGGTGGGAATAAAGAGCCATATTTAGAAGCAAAGCGTACAGCAAAATTAGAAGTTTATACAGCAAAGAAAAGGGCAGAGGAAGAAAGATTTCCCAATTTGCTAGGTAGAGAGGATCAGAAAAACAAAGTTTTTAAAATTGCAAAGCAGATGAGAAGACAAATCAGGATATCATTGGAGAAAAGTGTGTGAGAAATGATATCGGAGATTTAGCTTTTGATGATAGTGCTAAAAAATTGGCCTGGGAAAGTTATTATAGTAAATTACTAAATGAGGAGTTTGAATGGGACCGCAGTCTTTTGTCACGAGTTAGTCCAATTGAGGGTCCTGCTGTCAGAATAGAAAAGGATTGGGTTAAATCGGCTCTTAGTAAGATGAAAGATGGTAAAGCTGCTGGTCCATCAGGTATTGTTTCTGAAATGCTGAAGGCATCTGGTGAGGATGGTATTGATATTATCACTGAGCTTGTAAATGTTATTGTCAGTCAAGGTGGTCCCTGCAGACTGGGAAATTAGTTCTATAGTAAACTGCTATAAAGGTAAAGGTGATGCCCTGGAGAGAAGTAATTATAGAGGGTTGAAAATGTTAGACCAAGTTATGAAAGTATTAGAAAGGATATTGACAAGATTTATTAGAGATGGGTGAATATTGATGATATGCATTTTGGATTTATGCCTGGATGGGGAATTATTGATGCAATTTTTATAGTCAGGCAGTTGCAGGAGAAATATCTGCAAAAGAATAAGAGGTTATATTTTGCATTTGTTGATTTAGAGAAAGCTTTTGATAGTACCATGTGAAGTAATCTGCTGGGCGATGAGAAGGTTAAGAGTTGATGAATGGATAGTGTCAGTTGTTATGTCTATGTATGAAAATGTCAGAAGTCATGTCAGAGTGAATGGATCATATAGCAAGGAATTTGGTGTTAAGGTTGGTGTTCATCAGGGATCTGTTCTTAGTCCGTTACTCTTTATCATGGTTTTGGAGGCTTTATCTCAGAAGTTTAGAGTTGGGTGTCCATGGGAATTATTGTATGCCAATGATCTTGTGCTTATTTCAGATAGTCTAGAAGGGTAAGACAAAAGTTATGGTCAGTGGAGTTGGCATTTCAGCACCTATTGCTTCAGGTAGATGGCCATGCTCTGTATGTAGTAAGGGTGTTGGTAATAACTCAATATATTGCAAATATTGTGATCATTGGGTTCATAAGAAGTGTAGTGGTATAAAGGGTCGACTTACCTCAGTGGTGGACTATGTGTGTAGGGTGTGTACTGGTGATATTACCTTAGCAACTGGACAGCCAGTAGAATCTGTGCCAATAGGTGATGACTTTTTAGAGACAAAGGATGGCTTTTGTTATTTGGGCGACATGATTAGTACAGGAGGTGGCGCAGAACAAAGTTGTATAACTCGAATTAGATCTGGGTGGAAAAAGTTTAGAGAACTTTTACCTTTCCTAACTTCTAGAGTGATATCTCTTTGCACAAAAGGAAGGGTGTATGATGCTTGTGTAAGGAGTATTTTTCTATATAGTGGGGAGACATGGGGAGTTAGAACTGTTGAACTAAACAGACTAGAGCGTAATGACATGAGAATGATTAGATGGATGTCAAATGTGACATTGAAGGATAGGAAGCCTTCAAATGAGTTAAGCGAACGCTGTGGACTAGAAAGTGTTAGAAAATCTTTGCAAAGGTGTCGGCTTAGATAGTTTGGTCATGTTGAGAGAATGAATGATAATAACTGGGTTAAGAAGTGTAGAGATTTAGTTGTAGATGGTAAGTGTGGCAGAGGCAGGCCACGGACAACATGGAGCCAGGTTGTGAAGAAAGATCTTGTTGAGAAACGTATTCAGCCTGGGTTGGCGCAGGATAGAGTAGGATGGAGGCGTGCCATCAGTAAACCCGTCTAACCCATATATATATATATATATAGAGAGAGAGAGAGAGAGAGATGGAGATGATTGCAACTATTCTCTTTCTGTGAGAGATGGCAGTTTCTTTATAAGAAGCCATTTAACCTTACAAAAGTTGGTACTACTAATATATATATATACTTCTGGGCAATGCAAACACCTCAAAAAGATATAACACTAGAACTCTAAATCACACAACAGTGGATTGGTTTAGAAGTGTTTGTGAAGAGAGAGTGTTATCATCACTCTTGTTGTAATATGAGAACAATACCTTAATTGTCTCCATGTTCACATGCAACCCTTTAGATTCTAGTTCTCTTTTCCAGACTCCAAGACATATAACATATACATCAACGTATAACATTTCCCAGTGGCAACTGGTACTAAACTCAAGAGATAAGACTTCCATCACAATGACAAAGAGAAGTAAACCTACACCTACAGGAAGATTTTCGCTGTATTGGTTCATAGCCATTTTTTGGGGATTCAATCAAACACTTTCTCAAGACACACAAAGGCAAACAAAAGCTTTTAAGATGTTTCATGATCTCTTATGTAATTATTATTATTAAAACTTTATTTATACAGGTTGATTCTAACCAACAAATGAATAAAATGTTGCTATCACAAGAGGACCTGTTGTAAAATAAAAAATAAAAATCCTAAGGTATATATATAAAAACTTTTAAATTTACTGGAAAAGAAGGTTACAAATTGGAGGCTAGCAAAGAGAAGAGAAGTAAAAAGGTAAAAAAGATTAGTATATACCAAACGAAATACATTTAAGGATGGGGACCTTGAAATGGATGAGTGTCAGACAGGCTAGATTCATCTCAATCAAGCTCAATATTTTGCAGTTTCTCTTGATGTTGCTTCCAGGCTTCTAATTTGGTGTCTTCATCATCTGAATCTGAAATCTGAAAACATGGTTCACTGGCGTATTTTATTGCGTAATGCAAGCCTAGCTCGAAATGGTGGGTTGTCTGGAGAAGTGACTTCATAGCCATAAATGAATGCTCTAGTCTGGGTTTTCTGGATTATCCAATCAAAAACTAAAATAGAAATCTAATGTTATAATACATGATGCATTAATTTTTGCTGTGGATTATTAAAAAGAGCAATTGATTGTCTCAAAGGCAAACGTGTGATATAACAAGAACATTATATCAGGTCATATATTAAAATGTAAAAATATATCCAGGAATATTATTTGCTGTTTATGATTTTTTCTAAAATTAATCATAAAGCGTGAAAAATCTAAATTAAATTTGAATGCTTAGAGGGGAGTACGCGGGTCATGTAACATCTTTGATTTTGTGGGCATAAGCCCCCATGCCCGTTATGCATAGCTGCCACAGAGTGTAAAATATAGGTGGAAACGTATGAAAAACTATTATACTGCTTGTATGAGTGCACACTTTTTACATAGTATGTAACACAATGCATACATAGCACAAAACTCTCTTTGTTATAAACAGGTAATCATCATCATCGGCCCAATGTCATGACGGTATACCAGTGCTTGGTGAATTTACCGCACTCTAATAGCAATTGTTTTCGTGTTTTATTTTATACAATGTAATTAATTTTTACAGGGTATGCAAAGTATCTTTGAGCAATTATGGCTCCTTTGAGTTGTTATTCAACCAGATCACACGATTGGTTGAACAACTGTGCACAAAGCAATTACAACTAGCCGTTCAAAAATGTGAGTACATAATGTCACTTTATATGATTTTCTATTAGTCGCTAATGTTATGTTATGTTTAGTTTGTAGAATTTGTCACATATTAACCAAGTGCCTAATTGAAATGAAGCAAGTAAGTTGTTATTGGTGACACAGTTGGATGTGAAGTGGAATTTTCATTTACAGCCTCTTCGTGGGATTATTGTAATCTCTCAAGCAGTGAAAAAGGTTCAGATACATGAGTCACAAATGACATCACTACATTCCGATGTTTTTCAGGTAATTTGCTATTATTATTATTAAGTATTATTCATTTCTACTGTTCGTTGTTTTTGTTTGAACGATGGATAAACAATTATTTGTTTAACTTAGAAGGAGCTTGCAAGAATTTGTTCTATTTTAACAGCTGTGCTTGGGGTCCTACTGTTTGAAACCAGCTTTGACATTCTTAAATATTGATATCACAGACATACACAATGAGGTATTCTCAACATGGTTAATTGTGTTATTAGATCTCTTTGTTTTAAGTAAGAGTTGTAAGAAATAATTGAAAAAGACATTTAACTTTTTTTCCAGGGTGGCACTTTTGACAGCAAAAGTTTTCTTTTGTATTATTACTATGGTGGGATGATTTATTTGGCGATGAAAAAGTTTGAAGAGGCTCTCTTTGCATTTCAAGCGGTGTGTTTCTGCTATACATTGACCCCGTAATAATATACTCAATAGGAATATCAAAAGCTTTATGCAGATGAATTCTTAATAATTCTTAATTGATCAAGTTGATCTTGCCTACTGTAAATCTTACAAAATGTTTATATACTTACTTTGTTGTATCAAGAGTACTTTTCTATTTGATTTATTCGATTAATTGCAATTACAATTCTTGTGAAAATTAATATAATTGTTATTTGATAAATATGTATACAAAATTAAAGTGCAAAGGATTTTTTGTGCACCCAAACAGATCTTCAAAGTTGTGTTTTCAGGTAGTAACGACGCCTGCGATGCCAGTGAGCCAGATAATGGTGGAAGCATACAAGAAACATGTGCTTGTTTCATTGATTGTTCACGGCAAGGTACGCTTTTGAACACCTGCTCGGGAAATAATTTGAAAATCTATTTGTAAGTTTTAAAAAATTTAAAGGCTTAAACCCCGCCTCAGTATAGTGGGAAAAGGCTTTCTAAGGATTAAAATATTGCTGTGGCGTTGTTTGGAAGCCATATTGCATTCTATATCACTTAATACCCATTCATAGCTTGCTTATGATATCAATAAAATCGACCTTAAGGAACTTCAACTATTCAGTTCTGTGAATCTTTTGTTTGTCTCATATGAGAAATAGATTGAATGCTTCCATTTTTTCTATAGTAGTTCATTTTTCTATATCAATATTATTAATTTGTTGTTTTCTTTCGCAAATACAGTTCTTTTGTGCATTGTATTTGTGCAGTGAATAAAAGTTCATTTTAAATTGTAGAGGTTGCATACACTCATAAAAATCTCATTTTATTTGCGTATAAAAGAAACGCAAATAGCTTAGGAAGCAATTTGTTTGTCTTGTGATAGCTTTGTTAACTTTCGCCTCCCCATCGTATATCCAATCTCTTTGTTGCTGAAGTTATACTTGAGCAACAATGATTGTTATATCATTGAAATTTTTATTGCTTAGTAATTAAATCTCAACTGATAGCCTTTATACTATTTCATAAAAGACAGTTGCCCAGGTGGTTTTGTCTGCTTATCTTTTCTGTTCAAAGTTCTTTGTAGTTTTCGTTTGATGCTAGTGCTCAAGATTATTTGCCCAAATCAGACAAGAGTTAAAACTGTGTTGTGAAAGTGCTGGGTAATGTCGATCTTGGCTGGGAATATTAAATCATTGCTTTCGGTTAAGATCAAACCACGTCATGATAGCTATACAGATCAGGTTTCAAGGATCATAGTGACAAAAATGTTTGTTGTGTCAAGTCTTTTGTTGGGTGTTGATTTTTTCAATGATAACGTAGCTTGCCAACTACCTAAGAACACGGCTTTAGAACATTCCTATGCCCATTCGGCATGTTGGATCCAAGGGTTTTACGTTTATCCTGAAATGGAAAACTACATGGAGTTCTCAGCATATTATGGGATTCCACAGTATGTTCAGGTAGATGGAGTATGGAATGGAACAAATAATTTATGTCGTACGACTGCTAAACTGTATAAAGATCAACCCAATTGTGTGCCAATGAAGAAATTTTATTTTGTACATTATCAATGGATGCCCTTCTTAGTGTCTGGACTTTCAGTTATATTTTACCTTCCATATGTCTTGTTTCGACTTGTCAATACTGAAATGATCAGTTTGTGTTCTTTACTGAAGGAGAAAAAGGTAAATGAGAAGTTGTAGTGATTGCCTCCAAACTCAATTTTTTTGTTTTTCATTTTTAGATTGATGTTGATGACATCTTGCACACATATTTCGATTATTCCGTCAATTCTGTACTAAAAATGAAGTTGAGAGTTGTTTTTAACCTTCTCATAAAATTCCTCTATATTTGTGTCAACGTATCAGTGTTCTCTCTATTTAATTATCTGCTGAATAAAAACTTTCTGGAATATGGCATCGATTGGACTCAATGGGCAACTCTCCATCCATCCATTGCATTGGATTTCTCAAAGTTGTCTTCTCCAAAACCTGGCGATAGGATATTCCCGACATTTGCGTTTTGCGACTTGTTCGAAGCAACGTTAGATTCAAAATCAGCTCATGAAAACAAAAACAAGTTCTTGTGTGAGCTATCTTCGAATATCTTGTACCAGTATGTGATGCTTTTTCTTTGGTTTGTGCTTGTTGTATCAACTCTTGTGTCTTGCCTTGGTGTACTGTTAAACATTGGTTCACACATTTTCACTTTCTCCCCGTTTTTAAAGAAAGATGCCTCCACTAAATATGTGTACAAATTTCTCACATTGAGAGAGTGTGAATATTGTGAAAAAATTCGCCGCACAAATCTCCACGTGTATGGAAAAGTCATACGAAGGTTGATTGCAATGAAGGGCGATGGAGACGAAGCCACGTTTGAGTTATGTAAAAGTGAAATTGAACTTAGGGGTTCTGTGGGTACTCTACCGAGTCAGGTCCAGATTCCTGAAAATCCATTTGTGAACGCTGGATCTAACAATAAAACTCCACAGAAGAGAAAGAATGGACTGCTGTAGAAGATCGTTGCCACATTGTTGCCTTCACACAGCTTCTACTTTAACATGTCTATGCATGAATAGAATTGGTAGAAAATGTTGTTTTTTCATAATTTAATCCATAGTTGCTACAATTTAAAGAGAGTTACCTTTCAGTTTAAAAACATTGTTTGCCATGGACAGTCTGGATTATTTATTGAGTTGCGTTCAATATATTAATATTTCCAACCTGTTTATTTACTGAGAATATCAATAGCGATGGAAATCGATGGAGTTCATGAATTATTAATATTTGTAGCTGAAAGGTATTCATATATTATTTATTTCGATCTTAGTTTTAGGCTAAATCTTTTCATAGAGAAACTGTTGTTTATCGAATGGATGTTAATTGTAAAAAAAATTTGGAATTTTTATGAAACTTATACTTGTTATTTTCGTCAATCTGCATCAATATAATGAACAAAATAAGTTGTTACAAAACCATAATTTTCAACATTTTTAAAATATGAATATAATATGTTTAAATAATAAATAAATATATTCTATATAGAAATATGTTTATAATAATAAATAAGAAGATATAATCATTGGCTGTCAACTACACCGCTCAGTTTTAAGGGAATCGATGTTAAAACAGGATTTGTAGCAAGTTTAAGTAACGGTACACTCCTGTTGCGAGGAAGATCTCCCCTTTCTATGTCAGGTGATGGAGAATTTTCTTCAGACTTAATTTCGTTATTTTCATCTTTCACAAACCACAGCATGCGAACGATCTTACCGTATACTGCCAAATTCTTTCTACGAATTAATTCCAAGTACTCGCATTCCCGTAGCGTGAGGTAACGGTATACATATCGCGAGCTTTTGTCATTTTTTACAATACAAGCTACACTCATCAAGTGTGCAAAGATATTCAGTACCACTCCTAAACATGATATGAAGATGGAGACCACGAGAACGAACCAAATCACAAGAAAAACATACTGATATAACATGTTTGATGATATCTCGCAAATAAGTTTGTTTTGGTTTTCCAATTTGGTTTTACCATCTAGAGATGCTTCGTGGATCTCACAGAAACCAAAGGTAGGCAGCATTTTGTTGCCGGGAGTTGGTGATTTGTACACATCAAAATTCATTGAGTCGTTTTGATGGGCCCACTTGATCCAGTCGATACCGTAACTTGTGAACTTTTTGTGCAGTGTGGCATTGATGATGAGAAATGTTGAGATGTTGACTATGACATACAAGATTTTTATGGCAAGATTTATTCCAATCCGCATGCGCATTTTACTTCGAGAGTTGATGTGGTAATCAAAATAATTTGTGATGATGTCATCAATGTCTATCTGAACAAAAGCATTAATTTAAGTTACTATTATTATTATTATTATTATTATTAGTTCACTATTTATACACTTCATTATTTAAATGAACTGCTATGACAATGGGACCAGTGATGAATTCTATATAATACTTAAAGTTCTAAGCAGTATTTGTGTGCAAATGCACCTACTATATTTTGCTGCCCAATAAATACATTGTTGCTATTGAAAGAAATTTTAAACATTAATCCTACCTTGTTATGCTTCTTCAAATGTTCCCGAAGGCTGATTATGTCTGTGTTGCTTATTCGAAAAATAATATATGGCAAATAAAAGAGTATAGCTAAACTGGCCACATAGAAGGGCATCCATTGGTATTGAGCAAAGTAAAGCTTGTACATTGGTTCACACTCTTCTTTCTTTTGATACAACATTTCTTCGGTCTGGCATAATCCCTTAGTATGTCTGTACAGTCCGTCAACTTGAATATACTTTGGTATACCGTAATAAGCTGAGTCCTCCATGAATTCTTCCATCTTGGGGAAGATATAGAAACCTTGGATCCAACATGCACTGTTTATAAACTTTGTTTCGAGCAGTGTTTTGTGTGGTGTGGTGCAGGAGATGTTGTCGTGAAACCAATCCAATCCCATCACCAGACTTGCGACCAGAAATATTTTGGCAACAAAAATTCTTGAGACTTGATCGGTGTAGTTATCGTGTCGTACTTTTATTTTTACAGTTAAAATGGATTTGATGTTACCTGTTAAAAATGACATTTTTCTTAGTTTCCCCAGTAACAAGCAGAGTTCTTCTCTAAAAAATGTATGTTTAAAGATTTAATTTTTTTCAGAACAAAGGCTTCCTTTTGTTTCCTGTTTATAAAGGAATGAATTATTTATGAGAATTACACCTGCAATTCCGTGAGGTGTCTTTATTTGTTCTTTTTATATACAAATTACGCACAGAGTTTCACTAGTTTAAGAAGAGTTTTTTCATTGGAACTTCTCATTTGAATCAATGTTGAACTATTCTGTGTGAAATTGTAGGGTGTATGACTTTCAGTGGATGAGAGATTTGAACACTTTGAACGATTTGATTGGTGTCAGGTACCTTAAAAACTTAGACTTAGCCAGCCATGCTTGTTCATGGTGACCAAATCCTGGGAAATCCTGGAATGAGATGAGAAATAATTTTTGTGGAATTTTTCATTTTTGAACAGTTTGTAATTTTGTAGGTTGCCAGTGTGACCACACTGTTGCTTGGTGTTTGTTTGACATGAATAATGTTTTTATATTAATAATTTCTGATTGACGTTTCGTAATTTCTTGTTCTCTAAAACATTCAAATATTTCCATTTGCTCCTTTCTTTTCCATGGTTGGTAGGGTAGGGTTGGTAGGGTAGGACCAATTGTACTAACAAATATATGATGATGTATTAATTTATTAATTATTAAAATACCTTGATTTGTTAATTCTAGCACCATACAATTTGTCCGGGAGTTTCCTTAATATTATAGAGTTTTCTGTCCCGGAAATGTTCTTAAATTTTCTGTTAAGTTGTCCTGGAAAAAATAGAAAGGTCCCCTTGATAGTCCTGGATTTCAAATTTTAAATTCATGTGGTCATCATAAGAAACACTTAAATCTTTACTTAATTTATTGCTTTTACTGTCTTAAAAAATACAATTCTAAAATCATCCTAAAATTACTTATTCTACGCTGTACTTTCGTAGGTGTGTAGTCGAGATATAAGTCGATTCAACGAGTTTTTCTTCTTCATGTTTCCCAATCTGATGTTATCTCCAGACCCCATGTTAAGTCCGTCCTCTTGGTTGACGGCATCCACAGTGCCGCCGGCATTTTTCATTTTAAACATGTGTTCCATATCTTCTTTATATCGGTCTTTTATGTCTCTCACCACATTTCCATAAACGGCTAAATTCTTCTGCCGAATGAACTCTAAATATTCACATTCTCTAAATGTTAAGTACCGGTAGACAATCTTTGAAGTATTATCTCGTCGGGCTAAACAGACAACGTTTATTAAATGCGACAAAATGTTCAATACCACGCCTAATACTGATATCGCCATCGCAAATACTGAGACAAACCAGAGTACCATCAAAACATACTGGTAGAGAATGTTCGAGGAGATCTCGCAAAGAACTTTATTTTTGTTTTCAACAGCATATTGACCGTCCAGTGCTAACTCATGAATATCACAGTAACCAAAAGTTGGTAGCATTTTGTTTCCGGGAGTCGGTATGGTTCTCATTGAAAAATCCATGGCCATGGAAGAATTCTGGCGCAGCCATATAGTCCAATTAACACCATAGTCTCTGAATTGTCTGTTTAAAAGGATATCTAGAACCGCAAAACTGAACACATTGACACCAACGTAGAGACATTTAATAAAGATGTTTACAAAAACACGCAATCTCATCTTCCACGTTTTGTTAATCTTGTGATTGAAGTAGTTCTCAACAATATCTTTAGTCTCAATCTAGTGGAACAGTTAAAAAATTTAGAGAGGAGATATTTTCATAAGTTTAATTGTAGAATAATCGGGAGTTAAACCTACCTTTGATATTTTTAGTAACTTTCGCAGACTGATCATATCGGTATTAAACATACGAAATGCTATGTATGGCAAGTAAAACAAAATTGCCAAACTAGCAATGTAGAAAGGCATCCATTGGAAATGAGCGAAGTAGTGCTTCTCCATCGGTATGCAGTTTTCATCCTCTTCGTAGAAGCGTAGTTTCGATCGACATAGCTCGTTTGTTCCAGCACGTATTCCATCGATTTCCACGTATTTCGGGATGCCATAGTAAGCTGATGCTCTCATGTGATTCTCCATTTCGGGGTAAACGTAAAAGCCCTGTATCCAACATGCGCTGTGCACAAAATCTTCAGTCATTTCTGAATTCTTGGGAAGAACACAAAACACAGTATCGTGAAACCAATCCACTCCCATTATCAAACTTGCAACCATGAACGACTTCGCAACAAATATCCTGGAAACTTGATCAGAGTAGCTATCATGGCGATGCTTGATTTTTATGGAGAGGATAGACTTAATACTGCCAGTAATCAAAGACATTGTCGCTCAGTTCTTAACTTAAAGTACTTTTATTGCCATATAATATCACAAAATTTAGTTTTACATAGTTGTTCCAAGATACTTGTGAGTCTATGTCTGTACATGATGAAACTGCTTTTACGCTCCTTTTAAATGGCTAATCTTATGGCAGATTCAGCGTTTAATGATTAATATTTTACTTGCCCATGAATATGCATTGTTTCCAGGGAGCATTCATACATGTCATGACGTTTACTCAAGTGATAAATATAGGTGACATTGATGATGACATCATCATTTTTCTCAAACAGATTTCTACGATTTTATGTGTTTTTAAAAGTGATCAAGATAAGGAACTTAATAAGGAACTTCATAATGCTCAGTTATTTTGACCTATGACTTTTTAATCAGCTTCAAATTCTCCCCTCATAATATTTTCTGCAAGAAGTATATACACAACAAACATGGTGGTGCAGTTTTCTAGATTATTGTAAATAACTTATTGAAATGAAACGACGCTTGTAGAAATGAACATTTTTCAAAGCAAGCATTTTCCTACAATATTTAATATTTAAAATTTCTTCAATGCATCGGAATGATCCAAAACATTGTTGAATATGCTTGCTCATCAAAATTTCATGCTGCTTATTTCCACGATATTTTCCGATAGAATGAGGAAATGATGGTTTTAAGTTGTTAAGCCACAAACAACTTCTCCATACCAAAGACACTTTCAGCAACAGATCTCTGGTTGCTGAGCAGCAATGTCTTTGATTACTGGCAGTATCAGGTCAATCCTCTCCATAAAAATCAAGCATCGCCATGATAGCTACTCTGATCAAGTTTCCAGGATATTTGTTGCTAAAATGTTCATGGTTGCAAGTTTGATAATTGGAGTGGATTGGTTTCACGATACTGTTTTTTGTGTTCTTCCCAAGAATTCGGAAATGACTGAAGATTTTGTGCACAGTGCATGTTGGATACAGGGGTTTTATATTTACCCCGAAATGGAGGAATATATGTCCATGTCTGCTTACTATGGTATCCCACAATATGTTGAGGTTGATGGAATGATAAATGGTACAGAGCAACTCTGTCGGACTCACCACAAGTTATATAAACGTAACACAAATTGTATTCCACTGAAGAAACACTATTTTGCGCATTATCAGTGGATGCCATTCTACGTTGCAAGTTTATCCATCTTCTTTTACCTTCCTTACGTCCTGTTTCGCATTGTCAACACAGATATGATCAGTCTGCAGCTGCATTTGAAAAGTTCTGAGGTGAGATAATCTTCCTAATTTAAATTCACTCATTATAGTCAGAACATTGATAGAGCTATATCGTTAAAAACATTTCTCTTCCAACGTTTTAATTGAGCAAATAATTTTATTTCCTGATGATGATATCTTCTTTCAGATCCACACAAGAGACATTGTACAGAACTACTTCAACCATAAAATCAATTCGAAAATAAAGATGCGATTTCGTATTGTCTTCAATCTAATTATAAAATGTCTTTACGTCATTGTGAACATCTTCACATTCAAGGTGCTTGACATGTTACTCAATGAACAGTTTACTCAGTATGGTCTTAACTGGACCAAGTGGTTGACATTGAATTCTACAATGGCCAGAGACTTTACAAAGCGCAAGAGCCCTACCCCCGGCAACAAAATGCTGCCAACGTTTGGTTACTGTGATATCCATGAGTTATCTTTAGACAGTCAATATGCCTTGGACAATAAAAACAAAGTCCTCTGTGAGATTTCTTCTAATGTTTTGTACCAATATGTTCTAATGGTGCTGTGGTTCGTTCTTATATTTTCTATTGTGGTGTCAATAGTAGGTGTGTTTCTTAATGTTTTCGCGCACCTGGTCACGGCCGCCTGTTTGATAAAGCACAACGAGACCTCCAGGTATGTTTACAGATACCTCACGTTCAGAGAATGTGAATATCTGGAGTACATACGCCATAGGAATCTGGCTGTATTTGGGAATGTGGTTCGTGCAATACGCGCTAGGAATTCTCTCTTGAAAACATTGCTTCCACAGCACTTTGATAGCAAAGGAGCGATAGATGTTATCTTGCCGTTGGAAGGCTCCTCACCAGTGAAGAAAAAGAAATACCTGAACACTTTGTTGGAGGAGGGGCAAGCTTCCCCTGGAGAGTTGAATTACTTCCGCAAAACGGATCACCAGATGAGCAAAATGCCGTTTAAGGATCGAGCGAAAGCTGAGAAGCAGTACTCTCTGCTTGATGATTTGTTGTCAGGCGGACTAGAATAACTAGTATTGAATTTGTGATATTACCAACATTTTGTAGAAATTTTCTAAAAATGATTAATTGCGAAAAATAAATATATTACAAAGAAGTTATGATTTTAGTATTTTATTTATATTTTAACTCGCCACTGTATTGTTAATGTTGCTAAGGGTTACACAATTATTCGGGGGGAGGGGGGGGGGGGGCGGCGTACATTGATAACTTGTTTAAGAGCCACTTTCTGTAAGAATTAGGCAGAGCACTTTAGTGATTCTCTTCAAATGCCCTCAATTTTTAATATTATGATCATTTCTATGGTATAATCTTAAATGCAAAATATATTCACTTAAATGTTATTGGTTACTGAGATATTGGCTTTTGAAATTTGGCTATATTTTACAAAAATTGTAAAAATGCAGGGAAGAGTAACTTCAAATTGAAATTTAAAGAGACGCCCCAACTTCCCCATGTTTTTTTTTTAGTTATAATGGTCTTTAACCATAAGAAATAACTAACTAAAGAAATTTCTCAAATTTGGCTGATTCTTACAGAAAGTGGCTCTTAGGCGTAGTGTGTCTCTTCATTTCACATTATCTATTCACTTACCCAATATCAGACGTGTCTGTAACTTAGACATTGGAGTAAAGAGTTATTTGGTTTCTTCTCGTCTTTTATTTGGTTTCTTCTTGTCCTTTATTTGGTTGATAGTTCGATGAGATTCAACTTCCATCAATGGACAATTATTTCTTCGGTGTTGTAATGCTTTGCTGGTTACTGTTACATTTTTTGTGTGAATTTCAAGCATCGAGTTATTGGCATAAGTGTATAACCGCATTTAAGAAAATAAGTATTCTGTTTTTAAAAAAACACAGTTCTAGTCTCCGTTCCAACGTTTAAGGTTTAAGGTATAAACTGTTTTTCAATGTTGTTGTCAATCCTAATACCGTATTTCCTCTTATTAGCTCCGGGCCTCATATTAGCGCCGCCCTCTAATAAGCGCCGCACCTTGGAGCAAAATTATGTTATTAGCGCCGCACCTAGAAAAGCGGCGCTAATTAGAAAAAGAGCAGTAACCCATACAGAAGGATAGTTATGCAATACAATACGTTTTTTTAGCTTTTAAATTATTTTTTATCTTTCATAAACCAGAGAAATTTCATAATTTTCACAAACTCAGGCTCGTACGTAAGTTCAAAATAAGTCAATAGTTCTTTTCGTTTCTTCATTTGCATGCATCTTTGCGAGTATCGAATTTTACATTGAGAAATTCACCTATCCTTGGCTTCCAAATATCTTTATACACATGGTGGCCACGAATGTTTGTACCAAACAAAATATATAAAATTTATTTCTATACCATTTTTAAAATTATTTTATAAGCGCCGCCCTTTTATTAGCGCCGCACTTTTTGAGTCAGTTTTTAAATAAGCGCCGGGGGCGCTAATAAGAGGAAATACGGTATGTATAAACTTTCTCCGTAACTTTAAAAGAGTTTGCGAGTGACAAAAACGAAATTATGATAAAAATGGATTGTTTCAGCATATTCAATAGCTCATCTATTGAAATGAAAATTATCTAAAGTTTATTTGAATTTCGCTAAATTGGGTTGTGAGGTTTTTTAAATATTTCTTACATACCTTTTGTTTTTTAGCGCGTTAACTAGTTAAAAAATTTGACGACTCCGTTGTTCATTCACCGCTTATCATTTAGTTATGGTATATTTGTTTGTTCTGCTTGGCCAATGGTGAAAATAACGTCTTTATTATCATTTCCTTTATCGCTGAACATCTAAGTATTGCGAGGAAATGGAAACAGAGGAGAGGGGAGAGCCTTTCACTAATATCTTGTAGATAGTTCGCCTAAAGTAGTGTATTAGATAGTGTTCGTTTTCTGACTCAGATAGAATTCATCCATTTTCAATCTCATGTCGCAATTATAACCGCGTACACTTACGCATGAACGTTTATTAATAAATTATTTTTCCTCGAAAATATCCCCGCTTTGTGTGCCATGGATACACTGTCGTTCCCTCGCTTTCATGCCAGAGATATTAGTTTACCGTTCACCACGTTATGCAACTTAAACCGCGGGGCGTTATTGGCGCAAGTTTACCAGATTGAGTCATTTATACGGAAAAACCCATATTCAATCGCGTTTATGAATCATGCAAGACATTCCATAATCAGCTGTTTTGCTTTTCCATTTATCCATTCACCGTTCATGAATAAAATATTTTTGTCTCTCTTCTTTCCATGAGTTAGCTCTTCCGTTACTTGCCGATATCATGTCTCTCATCACTGGCAGCATTCAATCCATAATCTCCATCAAAATCAAGTACCGTCACGACAGCTTCTCCGATCAAGTGTCGCGTATCTTCGTAGCGAAGATGTTCCTGGTGGCCAGTCTAGTGATGGGAGTCGATTGGTTCCACGATACTGTGTTCTGTGTCTTCCCCAAGAACACTGGCATGTCTGACGATTTCATTTACAGCTCGTGCTGGATACAGGGTTTTTACATTTACCCAGAGATGGAGAATCATATGAGACTGTCAGCTTATTACGGAATACCGCAATACGCGGCTGTCGATGGCTTTTTGAATGGAACAAAACATTTATGTCGCACCCAACTGTCTTTGTATCGACCCAATAAAAACTGCTTGCCAATGAGAAAGAGATATTTTACGCATTATCAGTGGATGCCATTCTATGTTGCGAGTTTCGCCATCTTCTTTTACCTTCCTTACATGTTGTTCCGCGTTGTAAACACAGATATGATCAGCCTGCAGCTGCATTTGAAAAGACCAGAGGTAGCTTAGTGACTTTTAACTTCTTCTATCTCGTCGATTCGTTCTAAACGGTGTTTTGCGTTTCAGATCCACACTAAAGACATTGTTGAGAATTACTTCAATCACAAAGTGAACTCCAAGATGAAGATGAGATTTCGCATTCTTTTTAATCTGATCATCAAATGTCTTTACGTCATAGTTAATGTTATCACTTTCAACATGCTTAATGTCATACTGAACAATGAGTTTGCCAACTACGGTTGGAATTTCACAAAGTGGTGGGCGCAAAACTCGTCCATGGCGATGGACTTCAACAAACGCTCGATACCTTCTCCCGGCAACAAAATGCTACCCGCCTTCGGGTTTTGTGATCTCCATGAGATAGCGATGGATGGAAAGTTCGTTTCCGAGAATCAGAACAAGATCCTGTGTGAGATTTCGTCCAACATTCTGTACCAGTACGTGCTCATGGTGCTGTGGTTTGTTCTAGTGTTCGCCATATTCGTCTCTGTTTTGGGAATGTTTGTAAATGTGTTCGTTCACCTCATCATTCCTGCATGTCTCATCAAGCGAAATGAAATGTCGAAGATGGTCTACAAATACCTCACGTTCAGGGAGTGCGAGTACTTGGACTATATACGCAACAAGAACCTGACTGTATTCGGGAATGTTGTGCGGGCGATACTCACCCGCAACTGCTTGCTAAAGAGTATGATACCCTTGCAGTTGGATGCTAACGGCGCTGCGGTGGAGGGAGAGCCCTGCGAGAGAGTAGAACTGAAGGAAAACAACGACGATGTTGTTCGAAACATTATCAACTCTGAACCGGAAGACGGACCCTACTCCCCGGGAGAATTAGGTTACTTTCGTAAAACGCATCGTCAACTACGTAAATTGGAAGTTAAAGACAGAAAAACTTCAGAGAAACACTATTCGTTAATAGATAATTTGCTAACTGGAATTCTATAGAGGTTATCCTCCACTCATAGCGCTCTTACAAAAATACTGGTTGACTCTGAAAAACAAATAAACTGTTTTTCTCAAACGAAGATATCGAAATAATATTTTTATATGTAATAATTGACGAGATAAATAAACCATTATACAATAATTGACGAAAGGAAACCTCTCTCAAGTAACACGTCTCTTTACTTGGATGTCTCGTGGAAACCTCTCTCAAGTAACACGTCTCTTTACTTGGATGTCTCGTGGAAACCTCTCTCAAGTAACACGTCTCTTTACTTGGATGTCTCGTGGAAACCTCTCTCAGTCACTTTGGTGTCTATTTACTTTGATGTCTTAAATTATATTAAAATTGTCGTTTTATTGTATTTCAAATAGTGTTTTTCTTTAGATGGCTTCTCTACCGAGGTACGCTTCAGGGGTTGTGCCAAAGTTTATAAAGGTGAGTTTCTTATTTAGGTTCTTAAAATTTCATATTAACTTTTGTGCAGCGGTTGAGCTCTGCTTACACGGAACTGGCCGATGCTTACGTTACGTTTGATCCTGATCGACTAAGAACTACAGTAAACAAACACCAAGACGTGTACCAGGGTGTAAGAATGTCTTTTACTTATGTATCCCTTTGTGTAATGAAAGATTCTTAGGATAATAACTTTGGACTGGTCAAACAGGCCATGGCTTCTCTTACAAAGAAACGAATACAGAAATTAACCAAGGTAATGATGAATATTTCCTCTTCTGAAAACAACAAATATTAAATATATGCATGACAAATTCCGTACATATCCACAATCTCCATGAAATCTTCATAGATGATGATGAGGTTGTTTTTATGAGTACACGTTTCAGACTTTCCTCACACTGTCACTTGAAAACCTGGCTGCCAGAGTGAATTTAAACGATGCCGCTCAAGCTGAAAGTTTTCTGCTCGAAATGGTAAATGACGTTAGTAGATACACTTTTTTTTATATGAGAACCAGATAACTTGGGTTCAGCCTGATGGCTGTTCTTAATTTTTAGCCGATTCTAGCATCGATTTGTTCTTATTCTGTTCTTATTACTCTATAAGTTGCATAATACATCTACAAAGAAAAGAAACAACAAACACGTACAGGCCCAATTACACTCAAGAATATTCATGAAGAATAATACTAAATTTAGGTCACACCTGTTATTCTTCCTATATATATTTGATTATTCTTCTAATGGGGTCTTTCAGTTGCAAATGCACCAACCTAATTATTAATTAAGCTTTAGCCTTGTTCGTAATTTTTGACCAATTTAAGCCTTAGTGTTCTTATAAAATTGTTCTTATATTAAAAAAAATAAGTGTAATGGTACTACGTTTTATATCATCTTCTCAAGATTGAAAACGGTACAATTTTCGCGACAATCGATCAACAAGCCAGTATGGTTTCTTTTCACGATAACCCCGAGCTCTATTCTTCTTCTCGTGTCTTGACAAATATTCGAGATCAGGTAACTTAATATTCTGTTAAATGAAGCAGTGTTGACATTTGTTTCATTGTAGATTTCAAATTGCATTCGTTTAAATGAGAAATTAAAAGCTATGGATGGCAATATTCAAAAAAATGCACAATACGTTAGGGTGAGTGTGATTTAACATGTGACTTAACGTTGCGACAAAAAAAGTGTTAGTTTTGATAGATGGAAACATTTTTAAAAGTGTCTGGAAGTATCGCACTCAACTTTATACCTCAGTGAAGTGAAATAATGTTTCTTGTTAGAGAAATGGAAACAATTGTATTAATCATTGTCGTATCTCAACTGTTTGCAGATGATGTCTGTACCTCATATGGACGGTTCTAGTAAAGCGGACGATTTAATTGGTTAACGAACGTTGCCATGGCTACGCCGAACGACCGAGACATGCGAAAGAGCCTTGAACCTCATGTGTCCTTTGTTTGAAATAGTACCGTGAAAATAATATGTTTGTTTTTTCTTCTCCCATAAATGACAGCGTGCAGTAATATGTTCTCGACCGCAAACTGAACCGGTAAATATCGGAACGTCTAGAGGGATATATGCGTGAATAGTGAATATCGCTTATTCTGATGAAATTTGAATGCCAGACAACTTTAAGCCGCTTGAATTACGTTTTTATGTCAATGATTTCGTAGCGTTTTTGCCTTCGTCGAAGTTTCTGACATAATAAGCAAGTCGATTGTTATTTCATGGTTTTGTTTTTTATGAAATTATGTTAAAAGTAAATGAAAAACTCGAACAGTTAGATCGCGAGGTGGAAACCCGAAACAAACACGGTTCCAACAAAATTGGAGACAAAAACAGAACTTGGTTTATTTATGTATTTTGAGACAGTTCATTTATGGTTCAAATACAAACAAATAGATGAATATGCCCGCAGATGAAAGCACGTAATATTCAGCTTTGCGCATTAGTGCGCGCTAATTTTAACGCTCTTACGAATCAGTTAATCGCGTTCCGTTAAGTTTTAATCTTGTGGAAAACAGTCCTCTTCTATTTCAACAACAACTTGTTAAACCGTAAACTTAATCATATATTGTTATTGTTCTTCTGACACTTCGTTGCATAATTATTCTGAATTGACTCATCTCGCTTAGAAAACATACCGGTTTGTCTGCTTGAAATGAATACTAAAGATCTCTAAGTTTTTGGCTCGCGCTGGATTTACATAGTTAAGTTACCCTTCCAAAATAATCACCTAAATTGCAGACTTGACTTGGCAATAATAAACATTTCTTTCTGACATTTGGCAAGCAGCTTATCTTATACTTTCCAAAATCCACAGCCGTTCTTACAACAAAAGCGCAGAGACATTAACTGTTCCTTAAAGGTGTTTATTCATCTCCCGCAAAAGAAAAAAGAACAACCAAATGCGGTTATTGCGATTGTGACGTCATAAACGTATAAACGAAAATTCGAGAAAGGCTATAACTTAAATAGGGCTATGTTATCACCTAATATTTCGCGTTGATAGCTACACACCGTTAGAACCAGTGACAACTTGTTGTTGTTTTCACAAAATGCATTTCAGCATCTTGAAGCAACTTTTGAAATGGGTTTTCTTCAAATATGTGTTTGACGCAACGAGCGGCAAAAGATAAGAGACCGCACACAATTCTCACACGTAAGGCATGATAACCTAAAATCTATCATCGCAAATATTTGGTCATTACTCGGACTAACAACATCATTGTAACCATGGAGACCTACAATGAAAGACGACAAAGCGTCTGCTATGCAGTAGAAATCGTTTTTTTGAATTAAACGGAGTGTTATTAGAAAGATGTTGCCATTCTCATGGCTTCTCCCGTCATGCTAACATTCGTGTTGATAACAATCAATCGCAGAGTTCTTTAAATGTCAATATATTTATTTATGCGATCCAGTTAAGTTGCATCACGCGTTATAGTTAATAAAAGATATATTTACATGTTATAAATATGATATAAATTTAAAATCTATGTACAATCGAAATAATATGCGCCATCTTTCGAAACCTTGCACGTCATAACCACACACACCCGTTGCTACTGGATACGCTCGTGAAATCTTCACCCTGAGTTTTTCTATGCCGTAGTCTTGTAGGGTAGAAGAACACTCTTTGATTAAAATGGAAAACATGATCGGCATTCACACGAGAGAATTAGATCAATTGTTTTAAACACAGGCCCTCCTACACATTCCAGTTGAAATGTCTTCGTTCTTACTTTTCTCACCCGACACTTTTCACAGGTTGTGAGCGCAGGTTCGCCTGGTATGTGCATCGAATTGCACTGTCCATGACAATATTTCATCTCAATAATTCTTGGAGTGCAGTTCTTTTCTCTCAAAGTTCTGTTATATTTCCTCGCCACACACCACCCCTCATTGTATTCATCTTTGGGCATGATCGGGGTGCCAGGATCATCGTGAATTGACTGCAAAATCTGCGTCTCCAGTTGTCGCAAAAACTGCTCGTTGGCTTGAGTCGCCTGCGAGGATTGCGGTTTCGGGACAGACGTGCACACCAGCGAAAACAGAACAGACGCGATAAGAAACATGCTTGATATCTGAAAGTTCGAAAATTATATGTTTACTGGACTTCTTAACACAGCGTATATGAATGCACGCTAACGTTTTTAGAATATGAAACATGTAAGACCCCTTCTTGTGACGCTCAAGTTCATTCATTCTCTCAAAGATAAATACGTTTGGCATTTTTACTACAACGTCCCTATCTTTTCTACGCGTCATTAGAACGTATGAGTCGTTGAAAAACGTACCTTTTTAATTCTTGGTTTCCTCTTCCAATTGCAAATGTTTTTAAACAATCTCCTGAATGAAGACGGCTTTTATACATTTCTTCCAGACAGTGACGTAACTTGTTGTTTTTTCTGCTCGAGGTGTCAAATTGCAACCGCCTGTTTTCACTGGAGGGATTGTAAAATGGGAATATTTTCATGGATCATCGATGACAGAAATTGCTTACAAGTATCAATAGGAGACAATTATCCCTATGCGATAAATTTTTTGAAATGAATCCCCCCCCCTGAATAAATTATTTAAGTATATTTTGACCCCCTGTTTTATGTTTTCATTCTGAACCAACAAACAGCTAATTCATTGCCGATCTGTTTGTTTTCGTTGTTTACACCCTTAACAACCAGTGGTTTGTTTCAAACGAAGATGAATTTCCACCAAATATATGAGAATTTTTAATATTTTTTAGTCAGATCACGAGGAGGATAAAGAAGTTTTGCTTAACCCTAACTAACTAAAATCCTATGGAAAAACAACTCATAAAAGACCGTCATTGAGATACTTAAACCTTGTTTCTCACGTGCACAGAGTGTCAGGTTAACAGAATGTAACGCACAATCTAATCTATATTATCATCACCCACCAAACATGATGATGCTATTGTTAAATGTAATTTTTTTTTATTAAAAACACTTTTCTCGTTAGAAAGATCTCAACGCAAACAAGACACACTTGTTTTGCTAAACACACTTGTCATTATTACATTAAATTTGAGTTTTCCGTTTTGCGCATACCCTAATAAAAAAGCTTTTATGCGTCACACATTGACGCTCTGTTTTCAAAAAACAATTATTCGTATTCTCCGTTGACGTCAAAACTAACGCGTCATTCATTTCTTTCGCCGGTGCTGTTAAAAGGAAAGAATTCACTCAATGCTTTTTCCGCTACTTAAGCCTCGGACACGCATGGAAAAAAGAGGTATAATTTTTATTTATCTACAAGTCTAAATTTTATTCATTTACGAATCTCAAACTGCACATCGGAATGTGACAAAGGAAATTCGCTTAGTATGATATATTTTATTGTGCAACGAATTGCTTATTATCGCGCACGGAAATTTCATTCATTCGAACGCAGTCTAGACATACCTCACCTTTGTTGATGGGCATGCGAAAGCCTCAATCCATTTTCAAGAGCAAATAAACTATTCTCGATGCTGATAAGTAAACAATAATTTAACACTTTTAATAAACGTAATCCGCAATGTCAATTAAATCTCCGAGAGCAACTTCTAAGGACTTGCCGCTGAAATTTCAAGCAGTCGGCACAGAAAAAGGAAACTTTCCACCAGATCACTCGTCTTCTTTAATGGAACTTTCACGATTCACGATGGTATATAAAACCGCTAATGTACGAAACGATTTAGACAGTCTACTCGAATTCGTCAGATCTAATAATACAATATTTCACGTTATTGGCATTGCTCCAAAAGCTAAATCAACAAATTTGTGTGTGCATTTGCTAACAGACATGTATTCAGATTTAAGGCACAATGTTTAGCTGTAATTTCCAACTATTTACATTTTGTACCATTCACTGTCTATACAGACTGATGTTAAACGGGAAATTCATTGGCACTCAAAGAAAATGGAATCGATCGCATTTCGTTTTATTTAACATCGCGCCTTGTCGGCAATAAATTACAATATCTGTGTCATATAAATTCAGCTTTCTTCTAAATAGTGTTATTGTTGAAGCGACTGTTTGTGAAGATTTGCAGAGCAACGACCACTGTTCAGGTAATCTCTTCGGCCCGGCGAATCATATACTTTCCTTTTTGAAAGTGTGCAATGGACAGTTTACATTTCACGCCATCTTCCTTGGTCACCCACACCTAATATAAAACAATAGACATGTAAACAAATAATGAGTCAAAGTAAACAAGGAAAATGCGTCACGATACCTCGACAGTGTTTATCCCAGCTATAGTGGCTCTAAACGTTCAAAGCAAAGAAATGATTGTTATGACGTGTAATACGCATGGAAACTCACGACACAGGGCTGTCGATTCGATTGTCCAGAACGACTTTCTCGCCTTTCTCAAACCTGAAACAATATGAAAAATGTCATTGCATAACAACGTGAATATCGCAGTTTCGCACCATTGCCCCGTGTAAAAGAACTTGCCATCTTCATATCTTGCCGTGATCGAAGGTTGACTGCATTCTGAATGAATGAACGTTATTTGTTATTAAGTGTTGTTGTTTGTCAGATGTGGCGCGTCAACTTAACAGCCTTCCCGACAAACGTTTCCAGGGGGTCAATGTTCACGCAAAGAAATATTACCTGCAGCGCTTCTGCGCACCATATCCAACTTTGCCTGAAAATCGAATCCGTAAAGCAATGAAGAACGAAGCAGTGGTTGTAAATATAGAAACATGTTGATATCGGCAATTCAACGTAAACAGAAATATTGTGAACAGTAGGAAATAAAAACCTTTCTGATAGCAGCCCAATCCTCCAGTACATCCATGTCGTCCAACATATATACAATGTAAGGACCTGTAAAATACGTGTGGAATGAATGACATAAAAAAACACCTTTGCGAATGAGCACCTGTAACAGTAATTGGTTTTTTACGTTTATCTGGAATAAACAAATCCATTCCTTTCCGTTTTTTCAGACTTCGAAAAGCATCATCGCACCACAAGTCTAACGAAAAAAAGACCCATGCAACAGGTAGCACAAACTTCAAGAATCACGGACAAAGCATTCTTGAGCATTGAACATTTTTCATACCAGAAAACATGTCTGAAGAATGTCTCTCATCTTCAATTTTCCTTAATTTTTCTTCAATCTCAGCTTTTAACGATGCAACTAAACTCCTCTCTTCATTCTAAAAAAGCCATCAGAAAGAATGTTGACAACTGTGGGGAAAAATTCACTTTACTTGAAAATGTTGTTCAGTCGATTGCAGCTCACATTTCAGTTTGTTTTCCAGATTGTTTGTCTGCGAACAATACAGTGGTTAGAAATTTTAGCAGAATCAGTAGAAAGCAACTCACTGCATAGAATCTTAGATGACCTACAACATAAAAAACAGGATTATATCAACAACTTCAATTTCAACTTATTAATAATGAAAAACATAATTTTGATGTAGTCTTACATTAACATTAGACTTTTATAAGAAACGCTTCATTAGAACTAAGCCTCGATGTGGTTAATAAATTTGTTCATTTTAGACAAACGTGTTGATTGAACTTATAGTAATGTGCAGTTATGCAGAAAAAAATTGTTTCTAAGAACAACATCATCATCATCGTTTAACGTCCATTTCCATGCTAGCATGAGTTGGACGGGGTTTTCAACAAATGATATTCCCCACAATTGAGTAGGTTTAAAATCATTTGATGATTTATTGGAGCAGATGTCTTTACAGCTGGATGTCCTTCCTAACGCCAACCCCAGTGAGAGGGAAAACAATGGTGAGTTAACCCACGCAAGATACCAACTTTGCATTATAAACTCTGTGGCAGCAGTGCATAAAGGGCATGGGTGCTTATGTCCATGAGGTCAAAGATGTTACATGACCCGCATACCCCAAACACATAATAGAAACACATATTAATGGAGTCTGGGATCTGTCAAACATTCTGGATCATCATCCCACCAGTGCCAATGTTTCAAGAAATTTCTTTCAAAATATAAAACCAGTTCTCCCAGGTTGAAAGTCTAATACCGTGGAAATTACAGGTTTTCTGATGAAAGTTAACTCAGAAAATGTTTCTAGTGATCCTCCATAAATCATCCTGAATTTAACAGATTCGCTGCTGCACCAGTGTGTAGATATCTAAAACTCTGTTGACACTATACTACAGTACAAGACTGTCAAAACTACCTAAGCGATATGTTAAATGACGCCTGAGACTAGGGTAGATAAATACCCATATTAAATTTTTATTATTCATGAAGTCCTAATTATGATGGTTTATAGTTAATTAGTATATAGCTAATTCCAATATCATTTAGGAAAAAATCAAACTAATCCAACACTTTCTAACTTTTTTTCTCCTTTTTTCACTATATATATATATATATCCTATATTTCCCCAAAACAACTGGTTTGAATAATCTCCTCGAAAAAATACCAAATTATTAATCCGTTAAAAACATCATCAAAAAGAACACCACACAGGCTTAAACCCTAACTTACTAAAACCAATGGTTACCTGCAACTTCAGTCCGGCTCACGCATTCATCCTCTAGTTGTTTCAGTGGACCAGTAAACTCCTGTGCCTCACCTCGGTGAAAGGAAATATTTTAGAATAACTCTAGTGATGTATACAATTCTTTAGAAATCAAAGAACACCTTAATATACAAGACAAAAATAAACAGAAAGGTAAGACATTTCTATACCAAGGAATGGTAATTGATGGACCACTTACTATTGTTGACTTGATCAAGTTGCTCTTCAATTTGTGTTATCCTTTCTTTGAACAATCTTTATTAAAATATGATAAAGTTGTGACCATCGCATGTTCAACTAAGGAATATCTTTAAAGCTATAATCATTAATGCGACTCAGCGAATGAAAAGCATTTTGATGCGGTAAAGTATGTATCGTTTTAATAACTCGATTATATATTTCCGATGTATCTAATACAATGCGTCAAGGCGACCCTTCATATTTTTGTAAATAGCTGTCTTGTTCAGAAATATATTTCAAATATATTGCCATGTGCTATGCTCTTTAGTCCCTAGTCTTCTTTTTACAAAAACTTGGAAGTATTGGAAAAGAAGTCTGGGTTTGAATTGGATAAAGTTTGAATTGGACAATTTTTTGATGTGAATATACAAAATTTCATCGCGCAGAGAGTATTTGAAAAATCTATACCAGCCAGCCAAACGCATGCGCTAGATAAGCCCGCACGCGGGAAAAATGGCAATAGTTGGTAGTTGAAAACATTGAGTGAAACATTTTCGTTAGGGTGACAAGTATATATACAAAAAACATTAAGGGTACACTAAATATGTATAAATGAAATAATTTTACACATTCGATATTATTATGACTTTTGATAAGAAAAATGACTGTAAAGTGCCTCCTTTAAACTGCTTTCAGGAATTTTTTCCAAAAAAATTCAAAAACAAGGAAAGTCACCCTAAGGTACATATTTTGTATAATGTCACCTTTAGGTTGAAAGAGAAGTGTATATATATATATATATATATATATATATATATATATATATATATATATATATATATATATATATATATATATATATATATATATATATACTTACTGTTCTTTGAGATCAACAAATTGTTTTTCAAGATCTGTCATATCATGAAGATATCTGTTCCTTCTCTCCTCTGCTTCAGTTTCATCCACTAAAGTACACACGTTATATTAATTAAGTAATATTATTATATAAGGCATGAAATAATTTAAAAGGAAATAAAAAAATGAATGTGTGTGGCAATGACAATAACAACTGCAAAATAGGAACTGAACAGAGCATGCGTTACATGAATCACTTTCTTCAGATTCAGTATCTTCCGCAGATTCGTCAGAATCATCATCTTCTTTTTTCTTTGTATCAGTTTGTTCTTCATCTCCACTTTCCTTTTCATCTTCCATACTGTCTTCTTCCAGATTTAACGGGGGAGCAGCCATTTTTACTGCATACTATATATATATATAATGTATAACTTAAATCTGATTTAACAACAAGTAGGTAATTTGATTGCTACTCCATGTTATTGTCATATATAACAATGAATAAATGAATCCTCTCAGGTCCACCCACTAAATCTGCAGTAACAAACAAACCTCTTCAATATTTCTCCTAATAAAATCTTTTAACAACACATTTTCAATACACCTTGTGTTCGAATTTCCAAAGACAGTACAGTGTAATTTCTAATTCCATAAGAAAAGAATGTGACCGACTGTGATATGTTTTATCAAGTACCTGGGTTTAGAAATAGCACAAACTGATCTTTAAGGTGAAGCCAACGGTTGGGGTCAGGGGGCATCCCCTAAAAAATTTAAAATTTGAAAGCCCTTATATGTGTTTCCCAAGCATCTAAAACACCTTTTGCAGCTCAACAGGTCAACTCAAGGCTAATTACGGTTGGTGAAAAAAAACACGCGTAAAACCAGGTTGAAAATATCGGTATCGGCATTTTAAATATTTTAGTATGCGGAGAAGAGCACATGTTTATTTGGACCATAACACACGTGTTGTTTTAATTACATTTTAACATTTATTTGCTGAACCAGCCATCATTGCTCTGAAGAGAACACAGATAACTTCTTAATAAAATTAATGTTTGGAATGTCAATTAATTTGAAAATGCTGAACTGTAAATTATACAAAAAAAAACGATTGCATTATTTCTGAAAGTTAAAACTCAAACTCTTAAAATTACACAAAATCAACATTCAAAACAAAGAAAATCTTATAGGTATTTAAACCGTTATTACATTTGGAAGTTTTTTATTAAATACGAGCGCCAGAAGTTTCGCCTTATAAAGTGACACGGCAAACAAAGAAGTAAAAAAAATCCCTCTGTTAAAAATAAATAATAATAAATCAAAAACAGATTATGATTGCTTACAAACAGATAATCAGCCGGTTACCGAAAATATTTGAAAACTCGGATCTGGTTTCACGCGATGCTTTTTTCACCTACCGCTAATATACGTAAAACAATTAACTTTTTATTTACTCACAACCTATTTGAATCAATGTTATGAATGACGTGAAACTCGTTAAGAATAGAATATCTACAAAGTTTAAAACTGGAAAAGTGTAGGTAACTCTGTCATCTTCATGTATGTTATGAGTTACTATCAGCACCAAGGGTAGGGTCGCGCAAGACGGGGGTTCAGGTTTAGAAAAGCGTAATTTCTTTAAATATGGTATTTGGGAGTTTGATAAAATTGCAAAAATGTTTATTTTTATTAAAACAGCCATAGTTTGTCTCAATTATGGAAGAAAATAAGAAAAAAATTTAATGTTTTAATGCCATATTATATAATTCTTTGCTTGGTATCAATCATAAAATTTACTTCTAAGTCCTAAAATTATAAAATCCAAGGTGGAAGCATTTGAAAGTGCAACACTTTATACCTCCGGGGGCGGATCCAAGATTTTTGAAAAGAGGGGGCGCCAAAATCATCATTTCATCTCAATTCGTGAATCTCTTCGCCACAATAATTGAAAGACATTTCATGCCCGGAATGTTATTATCATAACATCCATCGTGGAAACTTTTTTGCATACATATCTATGAAATTGTTAAATAAATGGTAAGCAACATGAAAATATTGTAGGATGTTGCGATTACTTTCTTTACGCACAGATAGCTAGGATGTCTGTAATGCCATCAGTACGTGAATAAATTAATCGCATGTATATTCTTTCCTCCCGCCGAAATCATTTCACGTTACACGAAACCATTCTTCTCAGGACGGCGGTCCAATAACTTTAATCTTGACTTGGGTCTAATTATATGGTTTTACTTAAGGTAGAGACCCCTCAGAAATTTTAAATTTGTTTCGATTTTTTTTACCTACCGTAAATGACCGATCTAACGCCCACTCCCGAACTGACGCCCCTCCCGAATAAACGCCCAGGGTTAAAGTTAAATTTTTAAACTAACGCCCACTTCCAATTAAACGCCCACTCCCGAATAAACGCCCAGGTCCATAGAAAAAAATTAAAATAAACGCCCATGGGCTTTCATTTGATTCACAACAAAATTAATACTACTTTCTTTAATCTTGAAAGTGTGGATATTTTGAAACAGTTTCACTAATTTTAAGCGTAAAATGTTCATACAAGTTACTCTTTCTATTCAGTTCGCTAAACAACACATCTGCGATCTTTTAACTGAATAAAATTTTTGTAAATTCTATGCTGCATCATTGCTGTTTTACTGCATGGGACAGAAAAATGTGCAAGGTTGAATAAATTTTTGCTGATTTGCGTATAAGGTTTACGCATGCGCATTTTTTCAAGGCTTGCATCTAAGATTTAAATATTCCTTCCAGTGTTTCTCTTAAATACAACACAGATTATTCAGCAAGTTAATACACAATTTATGTTTTATTACGCTAGTATGTAAACTTTTCAGTTTTACTGTATGCAGGGACAATGACAATAATATGTCTATCAAGAAATGCGTTTTTACTTAGACAGCCGTAGAAATAATGTCCGTTGTGACGAACCTTAATGGTTTTTGGTCAGGATTTATCATATAGCAGAGATGCCGTGTTGGAGGATATTCTTTTCATGACTAAATTATCACCCCACCTCAAGCCATAGTGTCCTCATGATCATCGTTTGCGATGTTGTAACTCGACGTGAAATTTCATTATTCGATACAACGACAAAACCGAATAATAAATGGACAATACCTAGCCCAAAAATCTTTCCAATTATACTTTACATATTATTAAGTTTCATGAAAGTAAAACATTTCACAATTAATTTTCTTCTCAAGGGATGAAACTAGCCTCATAATGTGTTGTTAGAGCTTTCAGATTAGAAAATTTTCCCACTCGCTTATCCTAAAGATTTTTCCTAAATTTGCCCCCCCCCCAAAAAAAAAAAAAAAATTTCAAGTTGTTACGGCCCTGCAATACACAATTTATGTTTTATTACGCTAGTGTATACTTTTCCAATGGTAAGCTTATTTACAGACACATTTCTTCAACACTTCAACACTTGCTTTAGAGATTATATACTCCTTCTTTTTTTGCTTCTTTCACGAACAGCTTATTAACAAACTTGTTAACATGTAAACAAACATAGTTTGCTATTCAACAAGTTTATACACAGTTAAGTTTCAGCAGAAGGTTTTACCCTGTTTCACTTTTTTTTTGAAATCTTTTGAATTACACGTATTACACACGCTGAAAGTTCCAATGGAAATAAATAAATAAAGTAATATTTATTTCATGTTTCGATGGTAAAATGTATATACAAAGATTTATTTGTAAGGAGATAAAACACTTCTTTATTTTGGTTAACATGTTTCGGCTAAGTTCTAGCCATCATACACAAAGAAGTTAGACTATCGTCTCTAATAATGGCAGACGATGTTTTTATTTATTCCGTGTTCGGTATTTTACCAAAAATTTTACCGTGATTTGCCACATTAAACTTGATTTCGGTTCACAAACATGAAATTTAATTCGGAAAATAAGACCCCGTCAAAAGCGAGCGTCGTCAACGGAACAAGGCGGTGCTAGAAGAGCTTCTACTGCAACAAGGAAACGAGTGTATCGTACTGGCTGTTAAGTCTGCCCATCAAAGACTTGGGATATGATCTGAACAAGAAGCAATTCTGGGATGCAATCAGGATTAGATATAACTGGACCCTACCAAGGTTACTAACCGATTATGCCTGCGAAATAAAGTACAACGTCCCACACGCGCTTTCCTGTAAAAAGGGAGGTTTTGTTACCCTTCGACATAACGAAGCGAGAGACAGGGAAGCTAATGGAAGAGTTATGTAAGGACGTTAGAAAGGAACCAATGCTGATGGAGCTCAACGGCGAACAGCTTTGACAAAAAACAGCCAACCGAGGGTCCGAGGCATGGCTCGACATTAGTGCGACTGGATTCTGGACTCCTGGTCAACGAGTATTTTTAGATGTAAAGGTTTTTGAACTTAAAATGCTCGGCGACATAAGAATCTAGATCTCCAGAAGTGCTACAAACGAAATGAAGATGAGAAGAAAAGGGAATGCAACGGGAGGGTGTTGGAAGCGGAGAAAGCGACATTCACACCACTAGTATTCAAAAGGGACTTGAACTTGTCTGACATGGAGCAAGCAAACATACTTGCAAACATCATACAAGTGGAGTGTTAAAAACATTAGAATTTGTTAACATTTTTTCAATGGATTTTGTGTACATTTTGTAAAGAATGTCAGGAGAAAGTTTATTTACGCAGCCGGCTAGCTGTCTAGCTATTTATTTGTTTACAATTCTTTTGACAGTTGTAGTAGATCACCTTTGTTGAACCGGAAATAAATGTAGATGTGAGATAAAAAAAATAAAAAAATAAGACCCTTTATTGAGCAAAAACGTTACACGACCAAAAAAGAGATGGGAGCCTATTTAACACTACCTATTTTGTAGTACAAGGATACTGCTGCAGTTCGTACTGTAATCACCATGACCCAATCGAACCGGATCTCGCACATATCGAGACTAGTCGGGGCAACCCGAAATATCTAGAAATGTAAGTACAGTGGATTCTCTATAAAGCGGACACCATTGGTGCATGAAAATTGCCCGCTTCAAGAAGATGCAAGAAGATCCCGACAAAAGATCTCAACGAAAGGGGTACGTAAGTATCCGGCCGTATACTCCTCGTAAACACCAAACACGAGTTGGTGCTTAACTTACAGTTCTGATGTAATTTAACATTAATATTTACCACCATTGTTTATGTTATTTAAGACTTGTGGAATACATCTTCTTTTTTATAAGCATGAGGGAAAATCGGCTCCAGTCTCATTTATGCTTAGCATTTTAACAATTTCAGGTTCAATATATGCTTATATATATGCTTATTTTCATTTAAAAAATTACGAAGTAGAAAGAAATCTATTTGATTTTATTCAATATTCTTGACAAACTTTAACTGAACTATTTAACAATGATTGAACTTGATATGGTCTATGATAAACGTTAAAGAATAGTTATAAAAATACTTATTTTCACTTCTAATCTTATTTTTATGTAATAATAGGAAGAACGTTAATTTCCAAATTATGTTTTTCTTCATTTGTTCATACCTTATCTTTTTACAATTGTAAAAATTGACAATCAGTTTTTATATCATAAATTCGTGAGGCACAGTACATGCTTAAAGGCATGCTTAATTTTTTGATAATTTCAGCCTCAATATGCTTATAGCCGTTATGCTTATAAATAAAATGTAGAGAAAGGTGTATGTTTTCTCAGGTAAGACTTAATATTAATTTTCGAGGGTGTGTGGTATAATGAAAAAGGTGTAAATTTACAGGGCGAACACTAGACCTGCTCAGTCCATCTGCTACTAGTTAATGAACTACATAGAAACTACTAGTTTTACTCAGGACTGTTAATTGTGTCAACTTGGAAATTCGTTTGTTTTTTTTGTCATATTTGATTGGAAATGTTGAAACAGGTTGCTTCTCAAACCATGTGCACCCTATATATCCATATACACATTAAAGCCAGGGGAAGCAATCGAACCTCGAAACCATTTGTTTGTTTTGTATGGTAGAAGAAAAGTAACGTATCGATAAAAAAATTAATTAATAGGAATAGCTAAGAATATTTCAAATTTAAAAAGACACACAAATAAATACCCTTATAATACTATAAACTTTGCTGAGAAAATAAGTAAAATATAGAAAAACTCTAGAAACTATAACAGACACCTGTAGTAAAAAATACATTTGTCATAAATACATGCATTACTTTAGCTGTATATTAAGAAAAAGTGTCCGTTGCCTCGGGTCGAAATTAAAACATTTTTTAAGGCCTGTGAAACTTGTGAGACAGTACATCATATGTCTATTTTAGATGGAACATAAATACCAAACTTTTTTTGATTATACTTCCAGAGTAAGTCTGTTTATTACTGTGACCATAAATTACTGAACTAATCTGTTAAAAAATAAATCATTGTCATTCTAGAAAACATGGATGTATTTTATAGCACAAATGTTACAACCTTAACCAACTTTTAATAGAAGGACTGGTTCAAACCAGTACAAATGTGCAACAAAACTACATTAGTTTGTTAAATTAAAATTTGTATTTTATGTTTGGGTGAATAACAGGCGTATTTTAGATGCTAAGGGTAAAAGAAAAAAACAACAACTAAAATTAAGGTATGTTTATTCGTGTTATAAACTATAAAATAAATTAATTATATAAAAAGACAATTTTTTTAAACTTTATACATTGGACTTCTTTTAAGTATAATGATCATTTAGATTTACTTCACAAAAACTGCAGTGACTGTTTCGACCTAGTAGGTCTCATCAACATGCCTTAAGCCTTGTGTCCACTGAACGCGATAGAACCCATCGCTTTGTTCTATCGCTACAATTTTAGAACTTGCTTTAGTGGACACGGAATTAGTTCTATCGCTTATTTTTATCGCTTTTTTGGTTCTATTTTTTAGAACTTGGGTCTATTTTGGAAAGCGATAAAAATGAAATTTTTTTGAAATGAAATGAAAAATCGCTGAGATCAAAGGATTTTTTCAAATGCCGGCATTCGAAATTCAAAAAAACACTCGAATGTATACGTTGTGAGAAAGGTTGATTGAATACTTTGATGTTTTGTTTTGAAAACAATTCACACGTTCAGTCGTCGGATCAGCATCATGGGCAGAAAAACAATCAATTTACTTGAAGAGGAGGAAATTGCGGTACAATGTTTCACATTTTTTACTTATAATGCGGCTGACAGTCTTCTTCCCCATTCGGAAAGCTAAGTCAAGAAAATTTGCGAGTCCCCAGATGCCAGAAGAAAACGTAACGTTAACATTAATCTCTGTGCAGGAGGAATTGCTTTTCGAAAATTTGTGTCTTTCTTTACTATCAAAGGAGAAACAAGTGACAAAAGATGTTCCATTCGTTCAGGTGATACCCTAAGAAAACTGAAAAATTGGTATATCATTAGATATTTCATTGAGGGAAAATGGAGTTGTCAAAAACATAACAGTGAACATCGCAAAAACCTACTTGAAATATGACTCTCTGCTTGTTAGTTGCATTTCTCCGACAAGCCGATCAATACCAAATTTTTCCCGGTCTTTGTAGATTTTCTTCACCCATATCTTTCTTTTTCTTCGTTTTTTTGTTTCTTTATCAAAAGAACTGCAAGAAACATCAAATCAAGCTCCTCATCACTATCCATTTTTGTATCAAATGACAATAATCTTTTTGGCGCCTATCATCGCTTTCCGTGTCCATATCATTTCAGTGGACGCGCTAAAGCGATAGTTCTAAAACAAAGCGATGACCTAAATTTATAGCGATAGATTCTGTCACTTTTCAGAAATAGAGATTAGTTCTATCGCCTTCAGTGGACACAAGGCTTTAACAGACACAAAACACTCAACAGAGTTTACGAGCAAATCAATACCGCACCTACCAGTAACTCAAAACGCTCAATGACTTTTATTTAAAATATTCCATAAGAATAGAAATGAATGGCGAAAAGGAATCCTATCATTAAGGCGTCCGAGAGGTCGTCTTAAGTAAAGTAAACATAAGAATATTATATTTAATTTAGAAAGTTGAAAATATCAACTTAGAAAAAGATAAGAGAAAAAAGAAACAAACTAAAAAGAAAAAAAATTAAATAAAGTTTTAAAAAGCAGATCTAACCTTCGTGACCCAGATTGGGAAAAGATATCAATTACTTTTTCAGCATCATAAACAATTTCCCTGTGAATAGACATTAAGGCCAAAGAATTAAATCTAGATTCAAGCATACGACATCTAGTATATGTTTTAAGCCGCCAAATAACAGAAATACTCCGCTCACACTTACAACTAGTTACGGGTATAATTAAAAAACATTCTTTAATATTTGCAAATCTCCTTCTGTCTTTAAATTTTAATGTTTCAGTAATTGTTGATGGTAAATTAGTTTGATTTTTCCAAAATGTTTCCCATAAATTTAATTCTGCATGGATTGAAGTGGAATGTGGCATGTCAGAATCATAAAAATTCAACAAAAGCATTCTTCCAATCGTCAAAAAACTCGAGTGATGTGAGAAGACGAAGAAGGTTGGGTGTCCTTTGAGCAGAGCATTGCTGTCGAGCTGGAAAGACATTAGTTACCAGATTCAGACGATCTAAAAAATACAACACAACCTTAAGCATATTAATTAATGTTGGATTAATTTTTGCGATATTTATTTTTGCGATATTTATTTTTGCGATTCGATGGTAAAAAAAATTGTGTTTTGCAATATTTATTTTTGCGAATTGTGTCTACAGCAGAATTTTTACGGGATTTATTTTTGCAAATCTAATATAAAGAAACATTTTTAAACATATTTTATGAAAATGAAAGGTTTTCAGGAGAAACAAGTCAGTCAAATTTTGCGAATCACTATTTTTGAAAAAATTGTAGTATTTATTTTTGCGATTTTAGGCCAAAATTGCAAAAAAAAGTATCGCAAAAATTAATCCAGCACGATTTAATCCAGTATTATTCAATACGCTTAAGGTAATCAAGTTTAAATAAACAAATATTTTTTCTGGCCAAAAAAACATTTCATGCACTATTCGGCACATCGAGTTTTGACGGAGTCACAGCAAATTAAACTATTCTGCGGGTAGAAACATTGAAATCGATGAAACTCAACGAGCTGAATCCTTGAATATTATTAAATATAAAAGTTCACTAAACAAAAGGTTTGGTTTGAAAATTATTGCCTACATGAGGATCGTTCCATTAGCATTATTACATACTTTACGTTGTACATCTTTGTCCCATTATGTTACATTATTTGTAAAGAAATTGAAGTCTTCTTTTCACCATGCGATAAGCATTCTCTGAAGCCACACATGCGCCACATACCTTTGTGTTAAAGTATCGTATTTTCTCGTCTACACTTGGATGAAAACGGCTTTATTAGTCATAGAAATTGTGGGAAAACCGCGTCTCCTAATGTGACTAACGGTTTTATTTCGCAATTACCGTCTTATCCCAGGTAGATTTTAGGCAGAGCGTTTCCATCTTGGATATCTCTGTAAATTTTTGATTAAAAATCAATGTCCTTGTCTCCCTTCGAATTCTCTTCAATAACCAAGCCTTCTGGACATGCAAACATACTATCCTCCTCATCGGGTAAGAACGGGTTTGGGTTTGGTTCGATAGAATTCATAAAATCCAACTGCTTTTTGAGATATTCTTCAGACCAGTATCGAGGTATTCTACAACCAACAAAAAATAAACTTTACAAAAAGTTATAAATACCTTGGTACCATAATGGGCAGTCAATTAAATCTGAATGAGAACTTCGAAAAGTCTTACAAAAAGCTAGTAGCAGATTACGTTTATTGGAAAGAATGCGGTGTTACCTAACGACGAAAGCAGCACACTTGGTCTTCTTGACAATGATAGTCCCGATAGTTACCCTCAGTTGTACACTCAAGCTATATAACGAAACACAAAGAGCTAAATTAAATTCACTCGATGCAAGAGCAAAGAAAATCATCAGTATGGAAAAAGTGATCCCATCGATAGAACACTTTGCTGATAGAGAACGTTGCTTGCTCGTCCGAAAATGCATCACCAACGAAATGAGTGGGAAACTTAACAATTACTTCACAGTACTCGAACATAAAATTAGGACCCGAAACAATGAACTTAGTATCAAATTACCAACAGTTAAACTCGAAATTGCTAAAAAAGGATTTTTCTTTGCAGGAGGGCAACTATATAATAAATTACCGATTGAGATTAGAAAAATTAAGAGTTTTAGAAAATTTAAAACAATGCTGAGGGCATACCTTATATGATCAGATATTATGTGACGCATGCCTGCAGTATTGATTTCTCTTTTTTATCTATAAATATATTTTATACTTTTTGTTTTATTTACCCTAACAATAAATTATTAACTTTTTTTTCATTTTTGCACAGGACAGACACTGATAGCAGTTTTTTAATTGTATATATGTACATTAAAACTGAAGTTTTTCATCCTGTAAAAATATTCATTTATAATAATAATAATAATAATAATAACAAGTAATACGTCATCTTGATTTCCATCACTGGCAAATATTAATGCATAAGCAACAAATGATTTTTGAATGATTTCTTAACATAGTTTTTCCCAGGTTTTCAAAATCCATTGAACTATTTCTCGTCTCGGTCGCGCTTTTACATTCCACAGTCGGTCTATTCGTGTAATCCGACAGCAGTCAGTCACTCATTGTAAACCTCGGCACAGTGTTGTTTGAATGGATTATTCCAGAATACATTCGGTGTCTGGATATATCGTGTACAGCCTTCTGCCACCAAAACCGCGTCGATTTTTTTATTCTTAATGAATTTGTAGTAGAATCTTTAATATGAGATTCATAAGTGTACCGTGCTAGCAACCGTCTTGCAAACGAAAAGCTGCCCAATTCTTCTTCGATCCACTTAATGGTTAATTCTGAATTCATCCAAACATTTGATGATGAGGCAACCACACATTATTCATACAATTCCTTGTTCAGCTTTTCTACATCTCGATTGGCCTTAAAAACGATGAATGGTTGCATTTTTAGTAACAACGTCGTTGCGGCGTAGTTATACAGCGACGACAAACAATAGAAAATTTTCCGAAATCCTAAAAAACAACTTCGAAGAAAAAAATTATTTATAGACATTATTGTTATATTGTCTACGTTTTGAAAAAGTTTCCTATTTTCGAAGGGGGTGTTTATTCGATGGATTACGGTAGCTTTGCTAGCACATCTTCCAAGCCATTCCTGGTTTGTTCGAAGATTCATGAAGTTGGCAGTATTGTCTTTCTGAATGTTTACCGTGTTCGTGTAATTGTGTCCGCTTTTGAAACATTCCACGTTCCTTACTTGTTCACATCTGTCATAATACGTCACCGATAAGCAAAACACATTCCTTCGATTTAATTTGGTTCTAGACGAAATGTTGATTTACACACCAGGTGTTCCACCACGTGATGCTTGGATCTGTTTTGCGGTCAGTGAATGTTTATGTTTCATCGCGAACTGAATTCTGACTGTCATTGAGATTAAAATAACTAAAAATGATTATATGGTTTCCTCTGAAACGCCCAGATTTTAATGATAACAGAATCGTTGTTTGAAGTCAATAACATAAGTAGGAACTGTCGAGGCAAATTTTCAAAAACAATCACTTATTTTTTTCCGTCAGAAATATCAACTAAAACAACTGCACCGCAAATTTAGTAGAGGCAGTTTTGACATGTTCGTTTACTACTACCCCAAAAACCGTGCGCCGATCGGAATGAAACTTTGCATATGCAGTGGACTCTCTATGACTCGAATACCCACGGGTAATCAGAAATCGTTCGAGCTATAAGAGTCCACTGTATATACTTCTCAGGTTCACGACTTGTGTAAGGGGGTTAGGAATTCAAAGAAAAAGAGTTTTGACTTTCCCCCAATGTAACTTGTTTTCTCTATTAAAAAAAAAATTTCCAGTTTGCAAAACCCACCAAACCCTTCTACAAGTTTGAGGGCATGGTGACGAACCGCAAGGAACCTTTGTGAGTAAGGATCAGTTTGAATGGCTGGGTTTATATTATCTCAATATCGCTTTCAAAATCCCAAACGTACTATTAGACAAAGAATTAAACTCACTTAAAGAAGTACAAAAATTTCATAGTAAACATTTTAGACCTTATCCTCATTCTTGTGTTCGTCTTTTAATTTCATGATATTCAAATACAAATCATTCAACTATAATGATCGCTGCTGTTTCCATTCTATCGATTATCACCTAACAGCTTAACGCCAGCGGAAGTTAAAGCATTTACTTGTGCATGTGGCCTTAAATGCAGCCTTTTTTCTTTATTCAGTAAATATTGCGCAATCTTTTAAACACAAATGAAAGAACACGCACTAATCAGCACGGACGAAATCACTAGGTTACTATGGTTACTGTTGAACATACCACGTGACTCCAACACTTGAGAGTTTTATTGACGTTGGGGATATAGTAAGTACTTGTGTTGTTCCCGGACCTTGTATATGTCAAATAGAATGGTTACAACAACTTGAAAGGAAAAAATATTATTGCCGCAAATTTCCACTACTTTATATACAATCATTTCGTTGAAAAAAGGAAACTCAGTGCAAAATTCATTGAAAACGGTGCGTAGATAAAAAGAATGTATTGTGGCCGGAGGTCTATCTTGGAAAACAGAAGTACAATTTAGGCAAATTTAAAAAAAAAGTTATAGTATAAACATCAACATAAATTAGAACACGTGCAAATTGATAAATGATTTTATATTAGAACTATAGATGCAGCCGGAAAAAATCAAAAAAAAGTCGAAAGACTCTTTTAACACAAGCGTCTTTATGAAAACTCCCAAGTTAACAACATCCACCCCCTCCCTGTTTCACCGGACTACCTTTAGTTAGAGGTACCTTCTCCGAGCGGTCGGCAGTGGTTTGGGGTGGTCCCATGCGGTTTTTGATTTCAGCTGCCATCGTCATGAACGCTTGTTCAACGTTGGTCGCATTTTTAGCGCTCGTTTCCAAGAACGGTACACCTAACGAATCCGCGAATTCCTGGAACATACAGCAACCTTGTAACCATGTAATCTGGAACTATATTATCCGCCCAATTCTCACTTGCGAAGGGATATTATAATTTGGGTTTAGTATTCGAATATTTTTCAAAAATTCTTGCGAAAAGGGATTTTGAACGATAAAAAAATTCAAGCAATCTTATTGCAGGCTATTTAGAAAACAAGCAACTACCTTAGCGGTTGTGTAGTCCACAACTTTTTTCGTCGTCAAATCACATTTATTGCCGACCAGCAATTTGTTGACACTTTCGCAGGCGTATCTGTCGATCTCTTGTAGCCATTGTTTGACGTTATTGAAAGTGTCCTGAGAAATCAAAAGGGTTGTCAAACAATGAAGGAAATGAACAGAGATGAAAAAGGTGCGAGATAATAGGGGAAACATTCTACATTTCTTTCACATTTCAAAAACGAGAAAAGATCAATAGATTGGAACCTGATCAGTGACGTCATATACAATTATAATGCCATGCGCGCCCCTGTAATAGCTCGATGTAATTGTTCTAAACCTCTCCTGTCCAGCTGTGTCCCACTGTAACGAAAACATGATACCATTAGTTCAGTCAAACCAAAGAAACTCTAAGCTCAGATAAACTGCCTGCAAGTAATGATCATATAAATTAAAAAGTGAAAAAAACAACAACATACAGAGACAATTTTGATATATTATTGATCTACAATAAACAATAACCTTGTAATAATAAGTGTTTAGTTTAGAAACACGACTCTCTCAATTCTAGGATTGCTCTAGGATTTTTTTTATGTTTCAATGGACATAAGCATCCCTTGTGCACAAAGTTAAAAGTTAATATTAAACAGTCAGTGAAAAACATAAATAAATCTGATGATTTTCGTTGTAAAGTCTAGTATGAGCACTCACAATTTGTAGTTTTATTGTTTTCCCATCCAATTCCATGGTTCGAATTTTCTAAATAACCAAATAAACCATATGCAGAAATTCCAACAGATTTTCGTAAGCAATTTAAAACAAACATAAATGACGTAAGGGCAATGAAGATTTCAAATTATAAAACATCACAACACAGGAAGATAGTGGCGCACTTACAAAGTCAACACCAATGGTGCTTATGTAGCTCTCAGTGTATGTGTCATCCTGAAAATAGAACCAGTTTGATCTTGTGCCTCTGTTTATCACACAAATAGATATTTAATGGTTATATGCAGTGTTGAAAGCTATCGAGTTGAGCAATAATGTAGAAGAAATATGAAGCATCAAGCTAGCTTATTTTTCAGGTTTTTCCGACATAGAACCCTCCCAGTTGAGGTTACCACCCACCAATGTTCTTTACACAATGTTTACATAATATTCTTTCATTATATTAGTGAACCTCACCGCAAACCGTAGCAGCAGACATGATTTACCAACTCCTGAATCTCCAATTAGCAGCAATTTAAAGAGGTAATCACTAAATACAATAAATATCATTAGCCACTGATATTTTTGAATAACTAAATAAGTTTAAATTTGAAAAAAGTCTGAAGTTTTAACTAATTAGTATAACCGTAAACTAACATAACTATTGTCAACCCAGAAAACAAAAAATATAAACTGAAACAATTCCCTAACAACCATTCTTAACAAAAGAAGTTCATAAAATAATTGACAACATAACATAAGAAGCTCAACCAAGGCCTTGTGTTCATTTAAAAATTTTCTCACAAATGATCAATTGTACTAAAGATGCAAGTTTCTGATGTGGCGACAAACTAGTAATTAAAACTTTCCTTCTGTACAGTGCATGGACTCAACTTTTTTAGTTTGTTGGTAATAACCACCTAGCTTCACAGCAGATTAGTTTATAAATGCAACAACAATTACTCTCTGCATATACACTAACAGTGTGTTGCACATATGTAAATTTTGGGTTTTATTTTATTCTAAAAAAACAAACAAAAAACCACAGCACTTTCCGTTGTTTTTGCTGAAAGTGAGAGAACAATGCACAAACCAGCAGTCAATTTCTTTCAAAAGTGAAGAAGTTAAAAATGAATTTTTGTTGTGTTATTTTTTGTTAGTTGAAACCTTCTAGAACCTTTAAAATCTTCTGTTGTGTTCTGAAATAATTCAGAAATGGTTGTTTCCTAAATTAGTTATAAACTAAGTACAAGATCTCATATCAAAATGTTCAACAAATTGTTAAAATCCTGATATAGCTTGTCTTTAAATTTTACAAAAAAATAAGCAACTCAACCTATCTATCTGAAGCAACATAGCTTCAATAAACTGTCACAGAGTTTAATCATCTGATATGGTTTATTGGAGTAGATGTTTTTACAGCTGGATGCCCTACCAAACGCCGACACCAGTGAGAGGAAAAGTGATACGAAAAATCCAATATCCAAAAAACAACTCACCACCAGACATCAACAAAGCTCATCAACTATAGATCAAATATTCACCTCTCATTTCAAAACAAATAAAGAAGTTTTCCACCAAGCACCCTTCTCATCAAATACTTGAAACCCATCTTTCATCAACAGTTACACAATGTAACACTCTCTGATACCTCTCTTTTCAAGGCAATTACCATGTCAATATGTTCACTCTTGATACATGCTGTAACAACTTTGTCAAAAGGAAAAATAACAGTATAGATATTACCACATGAATATGAATTAAAACAAAAACTTGTACAAAGAGTACACCAGGGCATAAAACCAATTAAAATCTACATTCCTAAATGCTACATCTCTTTACGAAAAATCCCCCGCATGAAACATTAAAGAAAACTCACAAGCTTTCTATGCATGCGCTAGATTGAATTTGAGAAATAAATTTGCCATTAAAGTGTTCCGCTACAGGTATGGAAAGATGCCATCATTGTTGCACCCATGTTTTAATGACTTGATTAGCATTCTCTAACATGGATTCTGTCATGGTCACTCATGCGCTTGAATGATGGCATACCTGTTGACTGTATCTGACTACCAGTTGACCAACATAAATTTTTGCCTTTTTTGACAAAGTGCCGCACAAACGATTACTTTTGAAACTTCAGGCACATGGAATCAATGGAAGCATTCTTAAATTAGTCCAAATTTTTCTAACCAATCGTCATTGAGAAGGAGTTTCTTCACAATGAAAGTTGTTGATAACTGGAACAGACTGCCAAATGAGATTGTGTTTGTGAACTTCAAAATAATGTTAAATAAATATTTGAAAAATGTAATGTTTCCATACACTTAAAGTTTTCTTTTATTTATCTCTTTTTATACTTCGTAAGATATTTTTATTTAATTATGTTCTTACAAAATTAGAGACATTTTCCACATTTAAATTATTTGATGATATTCAAGTTAATAAACATTGTTTCTTTTTTTATATAATACCAAACAGAATTTTGCCAACATTTACATTGTAACGATTATACTAATTAATTAATCACTCTCTTTATCATCTAACAATGATCAAATAGAAAAAGTTACACATGTATACAACTTTTAAATAGCTACTGTTTCTTGAAGAAGTCTATTATTGTCACTTGTTTTAAGAAGCAAGTGAGCTCTGATTCAACAAAGGAAACAAAGGAAACCTTCGTAGCCATTGCTCCTACTTCCACACTTTCTGTAAACAGTGAATATGTAAGAAGTGTTTCAATAGCTTGCTGCACTTCTTCATTCGAAGGTTTCCCAGGGACTTCATCCTCAGCAGTGCCTTCATCATCTTCTTCCACTTCCATCGTATCGCCTCGGATAGAGATCCGAGATCAAGTATTTCTGCATCGGTTGGTGCTTGGGCTGCTACCGCAACGTCATCATCAACTGATAAAAGATCTTCGGTATTGTAGGCTTCCGGGACAGCATTTTCATCGCATTCTTTAAGTTTATCCAGCGCTTCATTTAGGTTAGCACGACTAAGCAACTGTGATTTCTCAAAACATAACAAACACAAAACTTTGTAGTAAAATTTGCAAGAATTTGATTTCCAATTCGAATCATTTGACATACGGTTTTTTTCAGAAAGTCCGAGTTACATTAGGTTTTTTCGCTAAAGGGACCGAGAAAAATGGTACAACTTAGCGAATGTCAGAGTTAACGGGATTCTACTGTATATATTAAAAGTCATGAAATCTGGAATTATGCCACAAAATTGGAATGACACTAAATCACTCCTATATTTTTAAGAAAGACGACAAATCTGAAGCAAGCAACTACAGACTGATTAGCATAACATGCGTAACAGTAAAGATTTTGAAAAAATACTTAAAGACCGTGTTTTAAATCACTTTCTGTTTAATGGTGAGGATAGCTCAGTTGGTATAGCGCTTGCAATTTCGGATTTCTGAGGTTGCAATCTCAAATCTTCCCATCCTCGCCAACTTAGCGTATGAGTAGCATTTCGATGCGGTAAAGGGCGAGTGTTGGTGGTAGGAGTGTGGCACCTGCGTCAACAGTTACGCCCAACATCTTGCGCTAACAAAAAGGGGATAGACAACCTCGTTTACGCCCGTTACCAACATTAGGGTTAATTCGGCCACTTCTTTGGATCTGCTCAATTCTTACAAACACGGTTTCAGTCCTCGGCATTCATGTGTGATGAATCTGTTAACTATCATGAATTCATAGAAATGTGCCGTAGATGACAACATTCCAGTTGATATCATTTATGTATATTTTTCAAAAGCGTTTGTCTAAGTGCCCCACAGAAGCCTTATTGTCAAACTTAGAGCTTATGGCATAAATGGACAAATCCTATCCTGGCTGGAAAACTTTCTTTTGAGAGGCAGAGACAGCAAGTAAATGTAAATGGAACCTTTTTCTGATTAGACATCTGAGTAGTGGTATACCCTAAGGTTCTGTTTTCGCAGCACTATTATTCAATATCTATGTCAAAACAATATCTCCGATATCATTACCTCGATCGCCACTCTGTTCGCTGACGAAACAAAAATCTACCTCTAATGAATAATGTAATTTCACATCACCATCTGCAAAATGACATATATATTTTGGTAAACTAGTCCAAAATGTGTGCATAAATGCACTTAGGAAACAAAAAACAATTTCATACATACACAATACATGACCCCCTTGAAGGTAAAGAAATTGAAATAACTTGAACCAACTGTGAAAAAGATTTGGGGTGGGGGGGAGGTCTATGTTGATCGCGATTTAAAGTTCTCTCTACATACAACCTATCAAGTCAACAAGAAAAACCGCTGCTGGGCTAATTTGCAGAACGTTTACCTATATGAACCCTCTCATTTTTAAAAAGCTGTTTACCTCATTAGTGTGCCCTCTTCTGGAATACTGCGGAACAGCCCACAACTTTTACATGACAAACGTCAAATTGAAAAGTTCTACAGCGGGCGGGCATTCAAAGTTTTCAAACGGTTCAACTCACACTATAAATGTGAAAGCAACCTCTTCAATGTGGAAAGCAGACAATTTATGAGTGGTCACAACTACAAACTTCGGAAGGAATCCAATCAACTCAATATACAAAAATACTTTTGCCCAAGGGCAAATGTCACGTAAAACGAGTGATGATGATGAAGAAGATTGTCAAAAAATGGAACAGTTTACCGGATGAATACACCTATCCGAGCTCGCACGCTTCCATTTTTAATTTTGTGCACGTTGAAGACTCGGCACTAACTATATGGGTAAAACAACAAGCAATTTCACAAACCTCAGTCAAAATTATATTGAGAAGACTCACAAGTTGACAAGAAAAGTTATTTAATTACGATAACAAGAAAAAATGCCAAAAGATAATTGTGCTGTTATTGGATGTTCCAACAGTACCTACAAACTCAACAAGTGGAATGCTGAATTATGTGAGAAACATGATGTTGGAATTTTACAAAAGAACTGTGGTTGTGAAGTACCTTTCAAGCTGTTTTGTTTTCCTCGCACACTTAGGAACTGTAGAGATAGACGTAAATGGGTGCAATTTTTGAGAAGGGAAACATCTTGAAAGACTAAATGGGAGCCTGCCTCCCATCTGAATCTTTGGAATTTCCAAAATTTCAATTTGGAATATTTACAACCGTCTGCTCACACACCTTTATCACAATAATCAGGCTGCTATCAACAGTTCTGGGTGGAGCATTAGTTGTTTGGCTCCCACGCAAACCCATCTCTATCAGCATATGCCTGAACATTTTAAAAAGTCAGGTCGTTCAAAATGCAGAGTGATAAATGACTGTTATGAGGTGTTTATCGAGAGACCAAAGTCCTTGTATTGCCAGGCTGTAACATGGAGTGATTACAAGCATCACAACACCTTCAAATTTTTTATTGGAATTTCGCCAAATTGATTTATAACATTTTTATCAGATGCTTACCCAGGATGATGCTCAGATCGATTTGTCATAAATGATAATGATTTTTTACATGTGACGGATGATAACTTAAATTTGATTTGTTGTTTTTTAAAGTCAAATAATAGATTCCATCATTAATATAGTAAGTTCGTAATTATTTGAAGGTTTTTTGACATTTTGAACTACTGTGCTCTCTTGAAACTTGATCGTTTCGGAAGAAAATCTTCTTCATATGCTATAGTATACATATAACTAAAATTTTATTAGTTTTTATGATAATGACATGGTATGTGTACTACATAAGTGGCAACCACTCCACTTTATTATTTTTTTAAAACTGGCGAGTAAAAACATTGTCAAAATCTTAACTTTATCTGTCTCTAATTTCTTTTGCCCTTGAAAAGAAGAGAAGTAAGTTTCTTATTATTTTGCCCAATTTTACGCTTCAACCATAAGAAACTGGGTTACTTATAGTAAAAAAAGTTGATTGGTTTTGATAAATTTCTTTTTAGACCATTAAAATTACAAATAAAAAATCATCTCATTGTAGTGAAAAGAAGTAGCTAAAGAAAGTATTTAAAAATGTACAGAATTTTAAATGAAAAAATTTATTGCTTTATGACGACTGAAACTTGTAACATGCTTTCATTTGCCTGAAGTAGGCTTCATTTGCTGTTTATTGTGATTTCGATTTTGTTTTGACCCATATAGTTAGCGTCCAGACTCTTTTATCCGCGCCTTTCGGCTGCCGGCAGTGTGAGCGCAGATAGGTGTATTAGTATGTGTTCCCTCACTCCACACATTTAAAGCACGACTTGATAAATATTTATGCAAGGAATCATTCACTATTGATTGATTTTAATTTCTACTCCACTCTTACCCTTTCCAAACCCAACACTACTCTACCCAGCTTATGTTTTCATGTTTACGTGAAATATGTTTGTTGTCATTTCTGTGAAAATAACTGTTTACCATAAATGCTTGAATTGGCCCCCTGGGGGCTAATTAATTTATGATGTAATTAATTTATTCCAGGAGGGGGGGGGGGCTAATAAAAAATGTGGTATGACTAACCCAGAAAAAAGATATATGCATATGTTCATCAATAACATGTTTGTATCGATTGATTACAACGTTTTACGTGCAGCATTCGCAAAATGGCTAGAGCAGCAGCAGTAAAATTCAGTATGAGCTTCAAAGTAGAATTCACAGAGGTTCTGCAATATGATCGTAATGCGATTGGTATCTTCCAGCCAGCCGGTAGTGACGTAGACGAGCGATTTCTCAACTGACAAACAATTTTTTGAAGGCTGCCGATACAAACAGTTTGGTTGCTATTGTTACTGGGAAAAGAAGGCAAGAAATTGGCCTTATTGTTCCCGCAAAGTACATGGCATATATGAGAGATAAAAAGCATGCCCAGATAATTGCACCTAAGCTGTTGGAGAAAAAAAACATATTGCAAATTGATGTTGACACGAGCAAAGACATTGTGAAATTGCCTCTTTTATATTAGCTGTACTCTGGTTGCTTATATTCTTACTTGTGTTTTATTTTACAATTTTATTAAAGTTATAAGATTTATAATACAGCCCAGAACTGTCTATTCTTCTGTAATTCATAGCAAAAGATTATGGGTGTTTATAATGAACCATAAATTCATGATATAATATGTTCCCGATTTAGCCCCCATGAGGGTTTTAAAAAGTAAACACAAAATTTGAGCAGGGGAGGGGCTAATTCGAGGGGGGGTATAATAAAAAACATTAGATTCAATGATGGGGGCTTATTCGAGGGGAGGGTTTATTCGAGGAGAGGGTTTATTCGAGGAAGGGGGTCAATTCGAGGATTTACAATATATATTTATTTAAATTTGATTTTATAGGTTGACAGGCAACTATATATGCCTATACATTTATTGTAAACCTTAACTGTAGTATGTATATTTGTTGCAATGACTTTTGTTTCGAAACATTTTAATTATTTTAAATAAAATTATGATAGAAAATATAAACATATCTCATAAAATGAATTCAGACTTGACTACTTTTATATGTAATGCAATACTTACTTTTAACAACTTCAAATACATAAATATCTCTGTATCATCAAATTCCGTTTAAAAAGTTAGGGAAGTTTGAACCTTGCCATAATGTATTAGTTCGATAAAACAGGTTTTAGGTAAAGCATTAACTGTATACATATATATATATATATATATATCCATGTATTTCCAATCTTTAATTAACTAACAAGAAAATAAACAGAAAAACTTTATCAGAGGAAGTAATTTTTTAAAAGAAAAAGGTTTGTGTTACTAACATCAAAATTTGAGGTACAATAAAGCATATTTTGTACACACTACTCCTTGTCTTTTTGACGTTACAGTAGGGAAATGGTGCTGGAACAAAAATACACTATTTCTCAGTTTATTATAGTTTATTAACAGTAAAAAAAACATCTAAAAGTTCAAGTCATCATATACTTACTATTCGGGATTCATCTTTAACTCAAAATAATCAAGTGTATATTATTGTACTTGTCCAGTAAAGTTGTTTTTCTGGCGAGCGAACGCCTTTTTCTTCAAGGTCTTGGTGAACTGCTCGTCTTAGCTGGCAAACTATTCGAAAGAAATATATTTGATCACATCTTTAAATCAAATTCATACCCAGGTTACTTAAACATTTTTTTGTTTTTGATCAATGATATTCCTCAGTGCGAAGTACGTTTAAACATTATACTATTTTACCGAAAATGACGTCAGTTTTGGTTGTAAAACTCATGTGACGTGGCCCGTAGAAACATCATAAAAACGCTGACAAACGCTGTATCATATTTAAGTAAAGATACTCAGTGAACGTAATTGAACAATATACTAAAAATGCTTCTTCATGCGTAAAAGCTACGCAACAATAAAAAATACTGAGTTCAACGGATCCAATTTAGAATGCATTTAAAAACCATAATGGTAGCTATAAATGATAAAGAAACAAATGTAAACAAAAGTTTTCATATTATGGCTGCGTAATAAAAAATTGAACCGCCACCTTTTATGATTACCATAAGCATTCAACTTTTCGTTTAAAATAAGACCACAAACGGTTCCGTGTTCTCATTTATTTCTTACTTTTGCGATTTTCGACAATTTCTAATACATATTTTGAGAATGGGCACTAGTTTTTTGCTCCTCCAATTATATTTGGATTTGCAAGTGCATCGTCTGCACAGGGATATATAAGCGAGTCAGTTAATTATGGTATTTGTTGTACAAAACGCGCCAAAATTGTTTTAACAATGTCAAACAAAATTAATACATAAGATTTATTTTCTCAGGTCGACAGTAACGTTTCGAATGTGTTACAAATTATAAACTGAATTTACATATATATTATATGAAGAAAAAAGCCTACATACCAATAAAACATTGCGCAGGAAAATAAAACCACGCAAGAAAATTTACTGCAAGAACTGGGGAAAAATATCTGAAAACTATTGTTGGAGGGGGTAAATTAGGAAGGCACCCAGCAAACACTAGATCTTGAACACTTCAGAATGAACCCTAACAATATCAAGAATTTGAGTTTAGAACGATGAACTGAAGCTTTTTGTAATATTTTTTTAAAGACGACTATTAACTAAGTACCAAACATTCTAGGGAAGTTTGAGGTTATTTGCTCACAATTGTAATTTTCTTGGAATATAACTAGCACATAGGAGTATTGGTTCATATTTGGTCTATATTTTATCTGGTCTGCAAAATACACACTATGAAGTAAGTTCAATACATACCATTGCATTTCATAATAAATACATATCAGATTTCGCATGTTTATAGGCAAACAAAACACTCATCTTTAGCGGAGTTTCATGTAACTATGCACGAAATGCGAACACGCAAACACCCATCGGGTATCAATATATATATAAGATATAATGAAAGTTTCATGGAAATCACTTTAAATCATCGGAATCCTGGCTAAAGGAGAACATTTATTTCTTGAGTTTACTCGAACCTTGATCTGTCAACTTCACCTGCTGAAAATGCCAGACAGCAATTTTGACCGTTCACTAAAGCTATAGATATATCATCAATATTCATGAACGAAGTAATTAATGCACTCGTTTGAAAAAAGTGACCAAAATATGAATTTGTCAGCAAGAAAACTCGACAACAATAGCATTTGCAATATTACCTACCACTATGAGCTAAAAAATGGGACGTGATCGTATGGAAGAATTGAAGACAATACAGAAAAGCTTTTTGACATGATCATATTTTTTCTGACTGATTTTACTGACTGGTTTTTTCTAATTCCTCCGCCAAAATTACTGTATCTATTTTGAAAAGCGAAAAACGGTCAATTCATTCCATGCAATCATTGAATATCGCTGTTTGTGAATTAAAGGTAATAAATTAATTATTACTACTGGGATAATTAATGCAAGCGAACTCAGTGTTATCGTCTCTTGTTCGAGTGGCACTTAGACCTTCGGTTAACCAAGAAAGATTCTTTACGCTAATGTATTTTCGGTTCATCTGTTTCTATAGACATTGGGTACATAGAAACCTTCTTCTTTGTTATGACCGCCAAACACAAAGGTTGGGGTAAGTATATCGACAAGTTATTCTTCAGAAATAAACCTCTTCATCGTCTTCTAGATTATTGAAAAACGTAGAAGTTGAAGAATATTTTCTGGAAAACTTATGTATTTAACAAACCTAGTGTTATGTCAAGAAATGATTTGTGATTGTGAAATGTTGATTTTTTAATGATTTATTTATTTACACGTTTATTTATTGTGTTTTACTATAAACTATTTTAGTAGTAATTCATGCAATGAAGGAAACAGAAAGGTTCCATAACTACCGTATTATATTAGCTTCCAGAAGTTTCTTGGGCGTTCTTCGTGAACATTTATCAATTGACAGTGAGAGACAACTAATATAGAGGAGACATGTGTGTGTTTTAACTTGGTTTAGGCATGCGATGGCAGTGTGGTGTAGATTAATAAAAGTAAGATGTTTGTAAATAAATAAGACACGTGTTTAAATGCAACAACTTCCTTCTCAATGTTTGCTTAAGTATACCAGCCACCTGTTTCAATATGTGCATCGCATTGTCTTATTACTCTCTGAGTGTAGGCAGGTGGAAACAAAATGGGATATTAAACGTTCGTTTGCATTGGGTTTGAATACTTCTCGCAAAACATTGCATTTCTTGATCGACGTCGCAGTTCAGTATTGTTCCCACTACTTCGGTATTGTTCGTATGCGACTTCGGTATTGTTCGCATGCACTCGGCATTGTTCGCAAATATTCGTTTGAAAAATCACTTGCTCTGTTGACCACACATAGTCGGTCTTTGAAGTAGTGCCATTTGTTAGCGCTCTGGTTTATATAGCAAATTAATTTATGTAATATTAAAAAAGACAATTTAATAATGCTGACCCACGCGAAGGCAGCAAATTTATTGTTTCCGTTAACGACGTTTGTTACAATATGTTGCGCTTTCGACCTCATAGAAGACATGTCAGTGTCACTGGAAGGTCAAAAAGAGGAGGAAATCACGTCTAGTCATAAGACAGACAGTTTGAGTATGCTGATACTTATAACACTTTTAATAGCAACTGTATTGGTCATTTGGCTGTTTAAAATCCGCAAGTTCAGCGTTTTCCACGAGACTGGTGTGGCAATGCTGTTTGGGATTGCTGTCGGTGGAATTATTCGCATGTCCGAAGACTCTGACGGGGTAGAGAAATCCGTCCACGTGGGGAATTGTGAAAACCTAACTACTGCACCTAGAAGTGTCATGATGAACATTAATGGGACTGATTACTCGTATATATTGAACGGAATAGTTCAGCATTTAACCACAGGAAGAAATTCAGAGGGGAATGAGTTAGAAGACAAATCATCATTTAATCCAGAGATATTTTTCTACGTTTTATTGCCGCCTATTATTTTCTATGGAGGTTACTGCTTAAAACGGAGGTATTTCTTTAGAAACCTTGGAGCCATTTGCACATACGCCTTCCTTGGTACTTCCATATCCTGCCTGGTTGTGGGATCGATGACATATGCTTTTAACCGGTTGACGGGCGTAACGGCTACATTTGATTTCACTGAATGTTTGTTGTTTGGAGCTATGATTTCAGCTACCGATCCCGTCACTGTGTTGGCAATATTTCACGATATCCACGTCGATGTTGACCTGTTTGCCATGGTGTTTGGAGAAAGCGTTTTGAATGATGCAGTAGCAATTGTTCTTTACCGAGCTATAGAAGCTTACCTGGCTTATAATCCTTACGAAGCAAGACAATTTAACATTTATTCCTTCCTATCAGCGCTCGGAGATTTCGTCTCTATATTTGTTGGCTCGCTCTTCATTGGCATATCGATGGCCTGCATAACTGCTCTACTCACAAAGTTAACAAAGATCGGAATGTTTCCAATACTCGAAACTGCGCTGTTTTTCTTGATGTCTTATTCGACATTTTTAGCCGCAGAAGTTGCAAGCTGGTCGGGTATTGTAGCTGTTCTTTTCTGTGGCATCGCGCAAAAACATTACACGTATAAAAACCTCACCCCAGAATCCGCCATAAGAACGACGCAAACATTTGAGTTGTTGAACTTTTTAGCTGAAAACTTCATATTCTCCTATATAGGGTTGTCGTTTTTTCTGTTTAACTATCACCAGTGGAACTTTGGTTTTATTGGCGTGGCTTTCCTGGCCACACAGCTTGGAAGAATACTAAACGTCTACCCGTTATCCTTGTTACTAAACCTTGGCCGAACGCGAAAAATATCATGCAAACATCAAAACATGATGACGTTTTCCGGTCTCAGAGGTGCCATTGCCTTTTCATTGGCAATTCGTAATACAGTATCAGTTCCCCGACAGATGATGCTGACAGCTACTCTTTCCATTGTGCTTGTTTCCGTCGTGTTTTTCGGTGGTCTCACATTTCCCTTTGCAAAACTCATTGCGTTGGAGACGGGAGTGGATGAAGTGGAGGAGGAATTCAAAGCGAAAAGATTAAGTTTGATAGACATCAACGATCCTGGTAGTACGCCGGAAGACAGGGCGGAGAAGAAAAGATACGAGAAGTCGTGGATAGTGAGGACATTTGGAGCGTTCGATAACAAGTACTTGAAACCAATATTAACTGACGAGTACTCGGAATGAAGTGGCGAGTGTTCCTCGAACAAGACCAATGTTTCCCGAGCTTTCAAAGACATGATCGGTCAGCGGGAAATATCGACTTACGGATTGAAGTAAACGATGAATGTTTGAATAAACAGTGAAAAACAATAAATGAAAAATTATTGCAACTAAAAACGTGAAAATAACTGTCGATTAATAAATAAATTTATGTTTGTTAATAAAACTGATTACAACATTGTTTCCTCTTCTGTCTCCAAACATTTCTTAACCTGCAATTTCCAAAGTTACCTTCAAACCTGTTTTGCCACTAATAGGACGACTTTGTTGGAGATCTTACACGATTGACTCTACTGAATTTCGGATTTTTGACAGGATGCTGAAATTGCAAAGAAATTGAATTCATTGCTTTTGTATGAAATGTAAAATTATATGAAATTAATACGTATGTTTAGTCAAAAAAACAAAGACTGGTGAGTACTGTATCCAACAGTATTTAGTACATTTCAGTTTCTTTAATTTCAGTTACAGCAATCATTATTATAAGATCAAATTCAAATTAAAAATATTCAAAGCTAACAGTAGAACCCATTTTACTGTATGGGTCAAAATAGTAAGCGACATCCAACCATCTTGCAGATATACAGCAACCCTCCATTTGCCTCCTCTATTTTCCAGGCTAGAGGAGTCCAGTTTGTCAATCATTGTTGCTGAGCTAAAAACGAAGTCATCTCTTCACTCTTTCTTTGGAACCCTAAAACTGGTAAGACGCAGGAAACTGTCATTCCCTGATGGTCATTTCGAGGGATACATGCATCAGAAAGGAGAACCTTTGCACTGCAATAATGGACCAAGAAGTCTGGCGCAATAACTTTCACTCCATTGTCTCGAACGCGGTCGAACAATGATGATGATGATGATGATAAAATCTTTTATAGAAACCGACTAACCACGTCTAGATATGCAAAAATCATTATTTACACCACAGATACTAACGTGGAAAGAAATGAAAATAAAGCAGACATTTTCTTTTATAGTCAAATTGTGTAGCATACATTAAATAGGTTTGTGTTTTGATTCTCAGAATAACAAAGGTTAAATTGTTTTGTAGAGGTTTATTGCATGATAATTGCTTTTCAAAGTTCTATAAGTTGCAGGGGGGTGGCAGAGAAAGAGTTTTTGCGCCATGTTTATTTTAAAACATAACTCTATTCAAATATAGATTCCATTTATTTTCATTTAATTAGTTTTTGTTTGCATGTGTGGATGCCGATGTCAATCAGTCCGCTGATCAATGCGATGGCAATCAGTTCCCTATCGCTCTCGATATAAAGGTAACCAGGATAAACACTAGGTAATGAAACGTCAAAAACCTCCAGAACAGAAGATTGCAAAGCAAGAAGTACGTTGAACATTTTTGTTGTTTTCATTTTTTTTTTAATTATATATCTTTGCTAATCAATCATATTTCGACTTAAGCTTGTGAATGTCTGTTTGATAGAGATATTTGCTTGTAAAGCATTATTTCAATGGCAAATTAAAAAAAATAAAACAAATGGAATATCGAGATGACGTAATGCGGATGATTCTTCTTCCAGCGTTCCAGAACAGCAACGCGCCCGCTGTCGAATCAAAACAAATGGCATTATTATTGGAGCAGTTCATAACGGCAGAGGTTGTAAAGGAACCGCAGCGATTAGCGACGTATGTCTTTTTCTTGGACTATAAAACATAAATATACCTAATCGCACCTTTCGAATGCACAAGGTACGAACCTAATGAGACTATAGCGTTTTTAATGAGAACGGTGTATTTCTAAGGTCTCTGTATGCTGTAGGAAAGCTATTACATTAATGGTTGTTAACTGCTGTTACTGCCTCAACATGAAGGTTTCTTCCCGTAAATCTTATTGGTTCTTCCCTGATTGGTTCAACGGTAACTGCCGTTCGTGAAGGTTAAACTCATTAGTTTATCGAAAGAGATATTAATGTGACTTTACCCACAAAAGGCAAAGCTTGCAAATAACAAGCTGTAATCCGTCTGATAGCATTTATTAAATTGCGCAAAATTAATGGAGCGACGCTCGAGTAGCCAGTTAGTTTGTAAAGATCATATCGTTGATTGTTTTCGGAACCCGCAGTTTGGTTTGAAATAAACAGCTGTAGGGTATTGCATTGAATATTCTTTGATTAGTATTGACAATCAATCTGGTAAGTCGACATTATCTTTCTTGATCCGTCGTGATTTTCGGATTACTCTACATTCAGGTTTTTAACCTAAAGATTACAAATCAAACGGATTGCTTAAACAAGGTTAAACACATCGTAACGTATCAACAGTTCGAATGATGTTGATATTGCTTTCATAGCACAGTTCTTTGATGTCAGCTTTTTAAAAAGATATGATTATCATTCCAGATCAAGTGTTGACAGAATGAACAGCCGCAAAAGTCCTATACAACGCCACGCGCGTAAAGTCAGTCAAGATGGGGCGGCTTCGTATAGAGTAAGCATAGAACCCGTCTCCAACTTTCTGCACGTAAGACAGTTTATTTACCCAATCGTGAAGCCATGGAGTTGGATAAAAAAGGCCAAGGAGTCTCTACAAATCGTTGATCCTAAAAACGTTCTCATTGCCAAGCAAATCTCTGGTGTAAATCTCGGAGTGCTGTTCGGTTTGTGTTTAAACGGAAACACTGATAACATCCGCTATCTTTCTTCTGGAGACTTAGACATATGGCAAATGAAGGAGAAAGATATTTTGAAGTACGGTAAAGAAAACCTCATCAAAAGTGTGGGACTGTCGGAGAAACAGGGCCCGATATTCACTGAAACTCAAACGGGGATTTACTATAGCAATCGTTTAAAAAACCTAACAGCTTCCTTACTGGCCGTCCCTGAGGTTTTTAAAATGATGATATTCAAGACAACGCAAAGTTACAGCCATGTTGTGATGTGTCCAACCACTGACGTCATGTTTATTTCGCACAGTCACGACACGAGAGGATTGTGTCTCATTGCAGAAATATGTCAACGCTACGCGAAGAGAGAGCCTTTAATGCAGACGAAACCGATCAGAATACTTAAAGGCAACCTCTCTCACTACGAGGCCAGCATTGTGAGGAACGAATCCAACTGGCCGACGAATGAAGATCAGATAAAAACATACAAGAAATCAATCATCAAACGCACAAGGAAACAAAGCTGCGCTAAACTGAGCGACAGTTAATTATTGAACGCAATTTGTACCAATCATTATTTTTAAAGGTGATGTAAATAATTATTTGTTGACGATTCTTCTGTGAAAATCTCCATTTCGTATCTGCGCGTATTTAATTAACACGAGGTAAAAACAAATTAAACCAATAAAAAGCTGATTTTATGAGTGATAACACCATTTGATAGGCTTTTCGACTTGTAATTCCATTTAAACTAAACACTGATAAGGACAGCACACGATATTAAACTCAGTTATACAGTGTTTCTAAAAGATTTTTAACTCCTTAGTTCTAACCACGTACTGTTCTAACCATTAAACAAAGTTGCTGACGTGTCGTGGTTGAAAGTTTTGAAAATATTTCAAATTGTCTTGGTTGCCAGTTTCCGAGATGGTTTACTTCCCATATTTTCACCTCTTCTGTTCAATCTTGTCAAGGACAACCAAAGGTTTGAGGTGCTCGGCGAATGCCCTCATCTCCTCACACAACTTATCTTGCTGCACCATCGTGTGTATGGTCAACTCAACGAAGTACGAATCAGTCATCGGCAGAATGTTATTGAACACACCTCTCTCGGGAACCTTGTGCAACCGAGATACGCGCACTCGTATGGGACCTTTCTGAAACGCGTAGCCTCGCAGTATAGTTTCGTATTCAAAAACGAATCCGATCTGCTCTAGGAAACTATTAATGTTATCTGAGGTCTGGACCTCAATGCAGGAACGCATGGTAGCTGCACGATTGAAATCCATGCCTTCAACGCTCCCTAAAGAGTTCAGTAATTTGAACTTTTAAATTTGAAAAAAACTAAAAAACCACTCGTAAGATATTGAAGGTAATTACTGTAAATTAAATTATGTTCGAACGGCGCCATGCAAAAAAGCAAGTTACATAACAAAGTTGATTTCACCTAAGTATTGCAAGCGATGCGGTTGATCAGGACTTTGTAGAGATCTTTTGACAGTTAAACTCACTGTGTTTGCCGATGTGCGATTCTAAAGAAAGCAACAAAATCATCTCATTTCAATAGATGCTATTTACAGGCGAAAAGTAACCTTGTCAACGTTAGTTCAAATGTACCTTGATTGCGTACACCTGGACGTGATCTTCGAAGCTGCAATCATCAATCACAGCATGCTCGCATAAACCTTTCAAGCGGTGAAGCAGAAACTTGAGGTTACTCGATGGCACACTTCCAACTAATATGTACTCGATTTTCTTCTTCGGTAAACTCATTATATTTGTGATTAAAGCAATTTTTGAATACCTTGCCTTATGAAAACACACAAATTATCCGTGAAAATTTAAAACAGAACAGAGAAAACAAACACAGTAAATAAATTCCATAAATTGCACAACTTTGAATGACAAATCTATTTTTGCGTTTCATTCGGAATTGATAACTTTCCAATGAAGCAGTTTAATGAAGGAAGCTGACAGCGAATCAGTTAACAGATAAGAACATTGCATACATGTAGATAGGTAGAACTAAGTTATCGATCTGCGTTGAGAAAGTTTCGAGGGCAGCAGTAGATAAGCTGATCGTAATTACACTGATTTTGTCATCCAAAGAAAAACTGATATCAAGATAAGAAACAAGAATAAATGAAAAAACAATTTGGGATAACGCGCAACTTAGAGTGCCGATAAATGTTTTGTTTGAATCAGGCCATCGATGCTTTCCGAAGGTCTTTCCCATTACCGAAGCAACGGTATCTCCAACTCCCAAAGAGATCACTCCACTGTAGATACCCAGTGCTTTAAATCCATTCAATGCCGTTGTGCAAGGCGTCAACCATATTGGTAGGGCCATGCCAACCAACAAATAAATGTGGGTGAGTATTAATGGCCCGTCGTCTTGTTTATCTCTGAATATCGACAAATATCGATCGAGATAAAACCCAAGAACAGGAAAGTTGGCACATCTAGCAAATTCAATTAAAATGAATACATGAAACGCAACAGCAGAAACAAAAGAGAGAAACTCCTGTTCAACAATCGCTGGAGCAAATATGCAAACTGCAATCACATGAAAATACTTCCGTACTATCGTTTTGGGGATATTTGTTGTTTGTTTGCAGGTAAAGTACCATAGCACAACAGCTAGTGATAGCAGCACCAAAACACTCCAGTAGAGCAGAAGAAGAAATTTCACGTGAAAAAAATGTAAAAACCAACTCAATAGATTGTACTTGATTGAAATGTTTAATATACAGTACAAAACAAATGAGAATGGTAACAGCAAGGACAAATACAAATGTTTACTCCCATATTCCAGCAATACCATAAACACTCTGTGACAGATAAACAAGATAGCACATGCTGGTACCGTGAAAAGGATTACAAGTTCAATATAAACATCCGGTTGCATCATTAATAACCCAGGTACAGACTTTAAATAGACATCCAAGGTAATTGTGATCACAATTTGAACAAAAATGCTGACTTCACCAAATGTACAAAAACCAGGAAAATATTTCATTAATCCAACCAATGATGAAGTTGATACAACTCCAATGAATAAATCTCTGGTGCTTAGTTCTGCTCCCATACACATTGTAACAACGTACATAATAAACAAACATGAAAGAGATGTTGGTAAGACAAGATAGCATGCTAAAATTAAATGCAAAGCAGACATCATCCACACAACTTTCATCAAACTATCGTTGGCAGTGATGTTGAATGTTTTCATCCTTAGCATGAGTACTAATGGAACAATAAGAAAACAGTACAGATATCCACTTGAACGTTTTTTTAAGTGGCGTTTTTTGTAACCAAGGTCTTCGTATAACGTCAAAATGCAGGATGTAAACATAACAAAAAGAAGAGATGAATCAAACTTTAACTTCCAAATAACCAGAAAACTTATTGATGAAACCACAAAACATTCTATTAATGAACCTGACAGCATTATCTTTTAACTAAAAAAAGATTGAATTGAACTTTACACATATAATATAAGTATTGCATGTAACATCTTTGACCCCATGCACAAAAGCACCCATGCCCTTTTAATAACACTTTAGATTTTATCTCAAGTTAGCAGGGGGATATTTTTTCTCTACAATCTATGGAATTCACTGTATATATTTATTATGACTTGACGTTTATTATTAATTTATTTCAATCTGGGAAAGAAAACCCTCAGAACCCTGACACATTTCTCCATGTGTTTCTTTATGAGAACTTATTTTATGACCTAAACAATAACAGACCTTCCACCCTTTTCACTACCCAAACGGTCGCGCATCTTTGCAAGAGTGCAAAAGTCAAAAACAAATTTTGATATTTTCGGATTCCGTAATGGATGTTAAACAAAAAGAAGCATTGGCTTGGAGGCTTGTAAAGGTTCATTTATACTAACTGCTACATTTTATTACGGGAATATTTTTTTCCGGCATTACATTTTATCACTTTTATTAACAGCATAATCATGTAAATACAAACCTAAAATACAGTGTTTAACAAAATATGAGTTAAATGTAACAAAGTCCACATAATGGCAATCTTTATCTTTTTTATCGGTTTTATTTGCGTGTTTTGCGTGTGACCAGTATTTGGTAAACACGGTATTATGTAAGTATTTAAAAGATTGTGTTTAGTGTAATAAAGTTCTTCTTGGCTCGCATACTTATTTAAATTTCTGTAATAAAAGAACTACAATCTTTTATCAATGCATTTTCATTGTACGTTCACAAGCACCACTAAATATAGTATTTCGACATGACAAAGCTTTTTTACTGCAGTTTTAAACAAATATAAATTATAGTGACGAAAAGAAACTAAAAAATGAGCCAACTTTCGCAATTTGAAAATAAGTAAAAACACATGCACATGCTTCAAGAAGCATTGGAATCTACCATTTTAAAATTTTTTTTACGCACGTGACATTGCAATATATTACGGAATCCGAAAATAACAAAATTTGTTTACGACTTTTGCACTCTTGCAAAGACGCGCAACCTACCCAAACCTGGAGATCTCTGAAAAAATTCTTAAAAAACCTGGACATTTGCCTAAAGACCTGGAGAAATCTCTTTATGTAGAAATTAGATTAAAATAACGTATATAGTTTTGTTTCACAAAACGCCTAAGCAGTCTGTTTGGTAACCAGCAAAAAAAAAAACACAAAAAAGTGAAAACAACCTAAATAAAGTGCATACCAATACCAATACCCTCTCTTTTACTTTTTAATAATCATAAATTTTTCAACTCAAACAATGGTGTCTTCCTTTGCCTAGTTTTCTATTGAATGACACCAGCCATTCACAATAATCACTTTTTAAGAAATATATATTTTTTTCATTCTATCTAGTTCAATTGTTAATTGTTATGTTTATATTTGTCACTTGTATTTATTATTTAAATTGTGTTATTGTGTTTGGTAAGCAAAACATTTGATTTGATTTGAATAGATTTTGTATATTTTTTCTAGCTTATAAAAGTAAAGGTTTTACTAAAAAGTAATTCTTGTTTTGCAATGGTACTACCACCAGATATAAGCTGTAGACAGTGTAGAAATTTAACCATTATATTTTGTTAAGTTTAATTTCTTAAAAATCACGTTTTTTTGCTTATAACAAAAGTTAATGTTTCACATGAATTGAATGTTTTACCCTCTTGCACGTTTTAAGCCGTGACTGACCCAAAGTGACACCATATACCGCTGGAAAGCTGAACAAATTATCTTTCCAACTGTATATAAGACATTGTTATATAAATTTTCTCACTAACTTCATGTTTATGGCCAAATTCTGCGGTTAGCAATTTATAACATAGACCAAAAGTACAAACATTATTGAAAAAATAAATATGCTAATTATGCGAAAACGGATCCATCAGTAAATATAGCTAGCTTATAGCTATTACCGTAGTACCTCTAATTTAGTGCTGCGCCCTCTAATTAGTGCAGATGGCCTATTTTTCGAAAAATGAACAATATTTTTTCCTCTATTTATTAATGCGGGTAAGTGTTAGGGAATTTTCGATTCTCCTCTAATTTAGTGCGGTAATGGTCAAAACTTTCCCCAATTATAGTGCGGATTGATATATCTTATCGGGTTATAAAAATGAAATTAGACTTTTAATATATAATATATTTTTCCCTTTAGTTTTTTAAACTTTAAAATTGTGTTTTACAGGAAAATATTTCAAATAATTCAAATTCTGTTGGGTAAAATTTCTTTCGCAAAATAAGGAAAAGGTAGTTTAGAAAAACTATTACTATTGTATGTATAAGACAGGTCATATCTATTTCTATATTGATTTGATACTGTCCAAATAACAACGACGATCTATGCATAATTAGCATATTTATTTTTCAATAATGTTTGTACTTTTGATCTATGTTATAAATTGCTAACCAAATTCTGCAGAACCATAGTTAGCCATATTGGTTTGTTTACCTCCACAAATTCAGTGGATGCGAAAGGCGTATTTCACTGGATTTTACCGCATATTATACCGCGATAGTAAAATGGTGTATTACCACGGCGTATAGTAAACCACCTACGTATCCGAAATTCAAAAACTTAATTATTCAAATTGTAGGGTTGATAGCAAGGATCAGCAATCTCATGAAGGATCCAATATATCACATAAAGTTCATGTTCATGAAAACGTATAAATTCGATACATAGTTTGATTAAATCTTGACCTTTCTCGCAGTCATCTTTTCAAACAAGGGCTTTAGTAAAAGTTCAAATTTTACGGATATCTCTCTCAAGCGAAGCGATGCATTGTTAGTAAGCAACTTGATATTTATTTTTAAATATGTAATATATATAATGCTGCGTTATCAACCTAAAAAAATAGTTATATTTTAATAAAATGGTTTTCATAGATAAAAGTTTAGTCAGTTTTGTTTTATAATTAATCGCCCAATGTAATTTTACCGTATGGTCCCAGCTTAGATATTCATCATTTTGTAGTGAAAACTCTTTGTATTTTATTATTACGTATAACGAGATCCGGTAATTTTCTAAAGGTATATTATCGTGCTGGTTAGAATTATACAATGAAATATAATTAGGTTTAGAAATGTCAAGTGAAATTTTGTTAGCTTTTAACCATTCATCTATACTCAATAAGGTTAAATAAGGTTAGTGTCATCAGCAAACATGATTGAGTGTAGTTTAAAGATTTAAAAATGTCATTAATATAAATAAGAGAAGTTCTAGAATTAAACCTTCCGGGGCTACACGTAACTTACGGGATTATCGATATCTGGTCTGTTTCAGATGTGTCATTTTTATACATAGTTCTTTTGAAGAAGACAGAAAGTATATAAATAGGCATATAACAGTCTTCATCACACATCGATACAAGCAAAATTTAACATCTTCCAAAACGAACCGCTGGCTATTTCAAGAAAATTGACATCACAAGTGTAGTGTAACCTATGATACAGCGACAGTAACATTACCAGATATAACGAAGAAATGCATCGTCATAATCGCGAGGAACCAGGCACTTTGTTGATTTTTCAAGCTTTAAATGTTGCTGAAAAGGATCCGTTTACGGAATGTTTACTCCCATGATACAGACGTGTTTTTGCTCTTGGTTCATTACCACAGGTAATATATAAAGCAAAATTTGGTTGTTATAACATAAAGCCTAGAGTTTTCGTCAGACTTTAGTAGAATCCGGGGGTATTTTTTCTAAAATGTTTTTTAAATCAAAATAGCAAATAGCAAAAGGATAGCATTTCCAAACTTATCATCGATATCTTTGATTTGGAAGGTATTAAACATTATAATAAAGCACTATTAGACAAAACCACCTATATAAACATCAACATTTTCTGAGTGTTTCATCTTCTGGTATTTTAAATGTTTGAGCTGCTATATTTCAAAATCTATTGATTTTCGAGATATAATTTTTTTATATGTTTTTGGCTCCCAGTTTTAGTATTTTTTATATAATGTTGAGCTTGATATAATGTTGATCTCCTTGCTTGGAGAAGAAGAAGTTTTCAATACAGATGTATACAGGTCTATGTTGGGTTATGCTGAGATAAGGACAGTGACAACAAACCCGACCCTTTACATAATCCAGATTATCTCGTTCGGAAACTGCTTCAATTACAGGCGGAATTTCGGGTCAACTATGTACCAAAACAGTCAATAGTTTGGATAATGAAGAAGAAAATCAGGGAAATTCAAATTTTACGAATGATCTTAAAGAAATTTTTTTTTGAATACCTTTCGTCTACTTCTGATTCGGAATCAGTTAACGAAGACAGTCAAGTCATGTTTGACGTGTCAACCCCTGTGGCGTTTTCCTTACAGAATCCACCGAATTTGGGTAAATTTGTTGGTGGGATAAATTATCAAGGCGCAAATAATGACAATGCATCTCGGGCAACACCATCCATCCGCTTAGGGACTGTGATATAATGTTGCTTTAACCTTGGTCGAGTCCCTTCCAAAAGATGGTGCGCCGCATCTATTTATTGATTGATAACTTAAGTCTTTTCGTTTGCTGAAGCACTTACTTTCACACGATATTGATACAAGTGGTACGATTCGAAATAATAAGTTCAATCAAAGTGCTGTTATCGATACCAACTCCTCGAAGAACAAATACCGCGATTTTTCATTTTTAACAAACGAACTACATCTGATAAATCGCAGTTGTTGGATGGAATGTCAACAAACCTTATAAGTGTAAGCTTGTTGTTCAAAAGAGGCTTAAGCTACATGCTCAAGTCAAAAAAGAATGATTCAAGTTTCGCAACCGAAAATTGTCAATCTTTAGAACAAAGACATGGGGGGAGTATATCGCGCTGTTCAAAACATTCCTTGGTTCAAAACATTCCTTCTATAGAGTATCAATTCGCTCTAAAATGTGATGGTCGCCATTGTTCGCTAATATATCGTCATTTCAAAAAGCATGACCAACCACCTCTTCATTTACTAGCATTTCGGCGCAAAATTGTCAACTTCAGTTTCCCTAAGTACTGTACAACAAGGAGACACACAAAAGCGGCGTGCGCTACTTCGAACGCACACACCAGAAAGGAGTATAAAAAGTAAAAAGTTAGTCTGGACGACCATTGCTTTGAAGAGTGGCATGGTTATTGAACTTTTACTCTGAGCTTCTAGAACAACTAAAGGTTAACGACAACTTAGAGTTTTATTTTCTGATTCGATCTAAACAAAATATATGTTGATTTATTCAAATGATCCCAGATTACTTTCTTAAATTTATACATCCCCTTTCGTACCTACTGCACCGTATATGAGAAATATTCAAAAAAAAAATGTTGTTAATAAAAATATATATAAGCATGTATGTATGTATCATGTATTTGATGAGCAATTTGTCTCTTTTATAGATTCGAATGTCAGATTATGCAAACAATGTTTTTTTGTTGGTATAAAACAAGATTTGGTGGAAGTTGTGACATAATGGAACATAATGGCGGACGAAGATGAATCAACCTCTTACACATGTCTTTTAAAATTACAGGAATGCAGTACGTTAAAATGGATGGAAAATGAGCAGCAAAGATCGGTTTTAAAGGTGCTAAACAAAAAACGGATAAGATGGACACAGAATACAAAAACTGTGGCATTGCATCTTCAGCCAATTTACGGGTGAATACAGAGTTAACACTCACACGTCGATGAACAAATTTCAAGGTGCATTTAGTTTTCGCATTCGTCATTTCGTAAATCTAACTTGGGGTATTGACCACTTCGGTGGGTGACGGAAACTTAAACTATTATAGTACTTAATTCTTTATTCACTCTTACTATCAAGAGTTATTCACACATTTTTAAATGGAATAAAGGCAAAGGCAAACAATACATTACAAGTTCATAAAACAACGTTCAATTAAGCTCCAACAATTGACTCAAAATCACACAAGCCTCCTCTTCGATGCCAGAAATATTTTCGTGGTACGACAAAACGTTTTGTTTTGGATAGAAATACGAGGGCAATGTTTTAAGTCGAATACAGTCACGCAAGTAAACAAACATCCTACGCGTAAGCGTTTTCGTAGTTTTAAACGTTGGCTCCAATTCCACTTGACTATCTTTTAACAAAGCGCTGTACTCATGGAACAACGCCATTTTCAACATGTAACTGGAAATGTAAAGCTTTGATGGATGATCTACTGAAATAGGATTGTATTCCTGTTGCACGAATACCTTTGCTAAAATATAACTCCTCTTTATATAAAAGGGTAGATTATCGAATACTTCACATTCCAAATGTGAAAAGGATAAGCGTAGATAAGATTCGAACTTTTCCATGCACGAATAAGCATGCTTGCACAATACAACTAATGATCCAAACTCCGACAACGGATTTTCAACAAGCATCGACGATGGTATCATGTCAGGATGTAACCAGTTCGTTAAGTGAATTACGGGAGGCAGGTCTACAGATATTATAAGATTTGAATGATGGTTACCAGTCCATCGAAGTGACAAACACAATATACTACCAAAGCGATTTGGCTCGATCGGCCCACTCTCCCAAAGAAAATGAAGACCACTCCAAATGTCCTGGCAACCAAGCGATTCTTGTATCAAACTGTAAAACATGCTTTGAAACTTGATTCCCATTACCAAGTTATTTTCCAGGACGTCTTTAATGAGGTATTGTTCAGTGCCTTTTACATGAACAAACCCGCATATTTGATCCGTATCAATTATCTCACACTCTACATTTAGCTGATCCATATAAAGTAAGTAATCGAATTCATCGGGTTGTCCGATCTTTGTACCTTCGCGCATGCTACCTGACAATACGGGCGTAAAAGCAAATCTTGCGTCTAATCTTTGAACAAAACTAGAAAGTCTTTCTAATAACATTTGTACTTCATCGCGTATTTCGTCAATTTGCACATTAATGTCTTGACATTCGTTACAACGGTTTGTTAACAGTTCCAAGCAATAGGAGTCAATGTCAAAGACATCCTTTTTACCAAGGATGTGCGCCAAATTTCTTTTGTCTAAGTCTTTTATTGGAAAGTTTTTCTTTCTCCCCTTTATTATAACCCGTTTGATTGCATCCAGTTTTTCATGTTTCCTTTCGTTCGTTTGTTCTTTAAAATCGGAAACGATATTTGTGGCCTGCCATTTTACATCATTTACATAACCGTCAACCATCTCCTTCCAGTTAGAGTCGTATTTATCCAAGGTCATGTAATCGATACACGTGAGTTCGGAATTATCTTTCTCGTATACATTGGCCCGACACTTTAATAAAACCTTTGTTAAAATGAAATCTTTTCGCAGGACAGCCAAAATTAGAGGAGTTCGCCCGTTTGTGTTTTTTTGCTCTAAGTTGCATCCGTTCCTCATTAGTGTTTTAACTACATCTGATTTGATTTGCAGCTCATTTCGTGCGCTTTCCACACGCATTTCGTTGGATTCGATTGATATTACTGAAAGTGCATTCTCCTGTTTTTTGTTCAATATCCTGACATCAGCTTTATTATCAACAAAAGCTTGAATAAGTGCTGGCGTTTGGCTTGCTGCTGAAGAAACAAGCACATGAAGTGGAGTGTCTCCTAACATATTTTTTTCGTTGATTGGAACACCTTTATCTATCAACAAGTCCAAACATTTTAATGTGTTGTTTATGTAGCGGTCACTATCTAGAAAACTATTAGAAAAGAATGGAATTTTAGCCAATTCTGCAATAGCGTTGTCTCCTTTCCTGCTTTTCTTCATAGCATCCACCCCATTATCGATTAAGTACTTTACCAAAACATAACAACTACTGTTGCAAGCATAGTGCAAAGGAGTTTTCTGAAGATGTACATCTTGATCGTCTAATGGTGCCCCTTTGCTGTGCAGTATCTTTGTAATAGACACACACGGCGGCTCCCCAACATCATGTTCTTTCTCTCGTTTGGCCGAATGATAAATTTGTACGGATTCGTGTGTTGTTTGTTCACCATGTAAGATTCCACTTTGCACTGATGCTCCGGCATTAATGAGCATGTGAAATTTGTCGAATTGAAATGTTTCTGCGATATCGGTGGCGTAGAAAAGGCTTGTTACAGGCGTGTTATTTGATTCATCTTTAGCATTTAAGTCAGCACCGTTGTCAATTAGAAGTTGCATTATTTCTGAGTCCACTTCAATATTAACGGCGAAATGCAGCGACGTACGTTCATCCATATCGAATACAGAAGCATCGGCGTTACTCCCGGCTGCTATCAACTCTCTACATATCTCCAATTGGTTATGCTCAATTGCCATCAGCAGCAGGTTTTGCCCCTCTGAATTGACTGGGCAGTTAAGGTACTGATAAAAATCGCTGTCACACGATTGCAAAACTTTCCTAAAATCTTCCACATTTTCATCTTTTAAAGCTTCGTAGAGTTGATTTAATACGTTTTCATAATCATCTTTTTTCGCTTCCATGTTTTCATATATCTTCTGGTGTTTTCTTTGCGATTTTAAGTCAGGTAGATAACAAAACTCTTGCAATACGCGTAAGTGTGCCGAACTAGTCGATAGAATTGTAAAAAGCTTTCTTTGTTGACAGATTTCTTCGTTCAGTGGTTAACAAAATCTTTACGTATGTTTATTTTGTGGAAAATCCGGAGGTAAATTTTTGATAATTTCAGGTTTGGAATAAATACTACTTCAAAGAAACTAACTTAAAACTTATTTCTTAGCAATAGGTTGTAGCCAATTAAAATATACTGGAAACATTTATGCCGTTCGGATAAATAATAATGTAGAATTTGTTTAAAAATACAAAATATGACCCCCTGAAATGTGAAAACGATAGTACAATATCACGAGTTTCAAGATACGTATTTGTCTTTTTGTAATGTTTGATCAGCGTGATATTTTTGATCCAATAACATATAAGACTGCCATATAAAAAAACCTGTGTCACATTGCATGTAGTCATTTATGCTTTTGTTTTTGGCATGCGTCTCTTTAAATTATTTTAGTGTAGTCTCCTTTTTATGGTACTTCATAAAAAAAAAGTAATATAAGAAAGAAAAAAGTCGGTAATTTAAAAATTTTCTAAAAAGTTGGTAATTTAAATTTTTTATAAAAAACATTGGTTTTCCATCGTAATGGTAATTGTGTGGCGTGTAAGACAGGACAAGTGATATTATTAATGATCAAAAATGCAAAATTGCACTCATTACTTCCAAGAAAAAGAATAACTGTGTCACCCCGTCTTTATGTATTTTTATGTTGCTGTGTATTATTTATGGTTGCAATTCCACGCATCACGTCTTAATTATAGTATAATCATGTTAGACCGCCTTTGTGTATTTTTAATAATCATAGTTAGTGGAGGATAATGAAACTATAGGACGCCAGATTGTACTTGTTGTGTTGTTTTGTTTCCTATTTCCTTGTTATTGATTTAGTTCAAAACATACAATATCTATAGATAGTGAAATAAACTAAACGTTGGACGATTGTTGACACGCTTGGTCAGACCTCGTCCATCCATACTGACACCCCCTCAGCTCCTGAATCTCCACACAAGAGGGCTCCCCCCGGAATGGTGCTACAATCTCCTGTCGCTCCATGGTGTACGTCAGCCGAGACGTCGCGACAATGTACCTGTCTTACGACACTATGTTCGACCTCGGTATCGTGGACCACAACTTTCCTTTGATCGGTCAATTTAGCTCAGCCAACAACCTCACTGGCTTACGCTGACAGGCTGCCGACAACGACCTGCCAATGTCCAACACGAACTCCTGTCCCGCCTCACCCGTCGTCACTGCCTTTTCCTTGCACCGAGGAAAACAACAGCAAGATGCGCGATTGGTTACTCAACTACTTCGGCGGATCGACCTTCAACGTGTGTCCCCACCAAGGACTACCCTCGATGACCGGGCCGCCTGTTGAGATACATTTGAGAGAGGATGCCACACCGGTGGCCAGACACAAAGCCATACCTGTACCGGTTCACTGGCAAGAACAAGTGCATAGTGACCTGCTACAGGATTGAGAGAGTTCCGTTTGGCGAGCCTGCCGTATGGTGTCATCGGATGGTAGTGACTCGTAAGCATGACGGATCACCAAGGCGGACCGTTGACCTCTCGCCTCTCAACAACATTGCGAGAGAGAGACCAACAATTGCGAGTCCCCATTCCACCGTGCAAGGTGCATCCCACGCAACACATGGAAGACAGTCGCTGATGCTTGGAACGGGTACCACAGCGTGCCATTGAGAGAATCTGACCGCCACCTCACCACGTTCGTCACCGCCATTGGTCGATGGCAATATGCAAGAGCACCACAAGGTTTCCTCTCGTCCTAGGATGGATATAATCGTTGCTTCCCGGCTGCTGTCCCAGTAAATGGCGCATCACGCTTGCCGGATCCCGTTTCCCGTTTCACTACGCGCCAGTCGAAGGAGAGGCTCTGGTCATCACATGGGGACTCAAACAGACAAAGTTATTCACGCTCGGCTGTCACCAGTTGCTAGTTGCCACCGACCACAAGCCCCTCATCAAAGTCTTCGGTGACAGGACCCTCGACGAGATTCCAAATACACGACTATTTTGCCTCAAACAAAGGGCTCTGCCATGGCAGTTTTGCATCGCTCATCAAACGTCGCTGCTGACGCTGCATCACGCTACACATCTTCTATGCCGGGGGTTGATGATCCGTCTAGAGGCTGCATGCTCAAGTCATGTATCGCCGCTGCCATTCGGGATGATGCTACAACCCTCACATCAATCACCTGGGACCGACTGGTTGGCAAGACATCCAAGAACGAGATGCTACGGTCCCTCCAGGACGCAATCTATAACGGCTTTCCAGGGACGTGTTGAACCATCCGTTCTGAACATCCTCCACTCGGCACACCAAGGAACGTCTACGATGAGGTTACGAGCACGGTTCATTGTATTCTGGCCAGGCAAGACAAACGACATTGATAGGCGAAGACAATCTTGCGAAGACTGCATCAAGAACGCACCATCAACCGTCTCTACCCACGCCCCCAGCGATACCGCCATCTACTTCCTTCGAACAAACCTACGCCGACTTCTTTGACTGTGCCGCCAACACTACCTGGCTGTTGGCGATAGATTGTCCGGCTGGTGTGACGTGTTTCAAGCCCTTAAAGGCTCACCACAGGCGGGATCGAACGGCCTCATCAGCTGTCTCCGCAACTACTTTTCTCGTTTCGGGGCACCTGAGGAACTGTCCGGTGACAGGGGACCTGAATTCATCGCCAGCAAAACAGAAAACTTTCCGTTGAGATGGGAAGTATGTCACCGGCTCTCATCCGCATACAACCCCAAGTCGAATGGCCGTGCAGAAGTTGCCGTAAAATCCGCTAAACGTCTCCTACAATCGAACACCGATCTGTCGGGTACTCTGGATATACGCTGAAGATTGATGGTACTGGTCGTGTTACGTGACGCAACAGGAAATACCTACGCAAGTTCGAGCCAGCTTCACCGGAGATCATCAACCATGTGGGGTTCACGAAACACTCTTGCCCCGTGACGACATCAGCACAATCACTCTCCACGTCGCCCTCACCAGAGTCTCCCTCAACCACCACACCTACGCCCACCACGGAACCTCCGCCCTCCGAGGTTGAAAGTCTCGCTACACGTCGACAATCTATACCTCCGACGCCCAGTCAACCTACCAATGACGCGGATGAAGGGACTCTACAGGATGCGATCAACGTCGATATACGTGCCACAGACCCCTCGTCCAGGCCACGACGTGCCACGAGGCCCCCGCGCAAATACGTCCCAGAAACTGGGATGTGGGATTGAATTTGACTCCGTCAAACTGGATGGGGATGGAGGTAATGAAACTATAGAACGGCAGATACTTGTACTTGTTGTGTTGTTTTGTTTCCTATTCAGGCCCACCGAGAGGGGGGGGACAAGGGGGGGGGGAAGTACCCGGGGCCATGCTAAATAGGGGCCCATAAATATTTGAAACAATTTTTATTTTGTTTTGCAATGGGCTTAAATGCTTTAAAATTAAAAAAATTAAATAATGATTTGGTCTAATAAGTTGGTAGGCCCTTTTCAATAGCCCCCCCCCCCCCCTACTAAAATATTGTTTTTTAAAAATAACACTCGCGCTGCGCTCTCGTTCTAGAGCCCAACTACACTTCTGCCCTCCATGCTTTTTTTCTCTTGGCGGCCCAGTTCCTAATGTTTTAGTTCAAAACATCCAATATGTACAGATAGTTAATAAACTAAACGTTGGACGATCTTTATCCAGTTAGTAATACAGTTGATAAGAAAACAAAAGGTTTACTGATAATCAAACATGACCAAATATCTATATATATCAAATCCTTTTTACAAACATATTTTTCAATAAAAGAAAAATTTGTATCTAACTTATTCGTTATAATCTTAGAAATAAACGTTTCCCATCTCAATTCATTCATTTCTTACCGGGTAAGAAGTGGTTAAATGTTCATTATTAATAACCAGAAAAAGTTGGCAAATTCAAAACCTAATTTCCTCCAATAAAAACAAACAAATTGATAACTCACTAAATTGCTTACATCACTTCTTGTCGAAATCAGAAGGAATTCTTACCATTAAAACCTTCAAATCTTTAAAAAGCATATTTCTAATTTTTGATTTAACCGCTACTTTTCTAGCCAAATTCAACATTTTGAACAGTTTAACATTACAAATCAAATCGTTTCCCTCGGTCATATGTATTATTTTATTCATTACTTTTCTTTTTTCTAGAATAAAATTATTAATATATTATTAATGTAGTTGAATTTGAAAAAATAAAGGACTAGTTTTGACCAACAAAAGGTTGCATTAAAAACAGTTTTTCGGCTACATTGGTTGGTATTTTTTTGTATTATTATCCAGTGTTGATCCAAGTTGTCTCTATAGCTGATTGCAGGTAATAATACTTTAGTTGATTCTAAACATTCAGTCATCATTAAAAGTTTTTCGCATCACGCAATTGTCTAGATTTCAAACTTTCTTATGTTCAGCTTGGTAAGCACCGTATGTGAAAACTAATGGGGTGCCTAGCATAAATTTGTAAAATAAAGTTTCCCAAATGTAACGAAGAAGCCTATTTCTGTGTTGTACAGTGAGTGTGGCAAGGAAGTACAGTGAGTGTGGCAAGGGCGATTTTAAATATTTGTTCGGTAGTCATATAATTTCCTCGAATTTGTTTTCTGGCTTTTTTCATAACGTACGCACGCACAAAAGTGGAGTGTACGAGAGGAATGAGCATTTTCAAGTCCTATAGTCACTTTCCAAAAGCATGAACAGGCTGATCATTGTATTTTACCATTTCCAAAGAACAAAAGCAAAGATATTAATAACAATGACCTATTGAATGAGACCGCAGTCACCAATTGGTCCAATTGAGGGTCCTGCTGTCAGAATAGAATAGGATTGGGTTAATTGGGCTTAGTAAGAGGAAAGATGGTAAAGCTGCTGGACCATCATGATTGTGTCGGAAATGCTGAAGGCTCCTGATAAAGATGGTATTGACAGCATTACTGAACCTGTAAATGCTATTGTCAGTCAAAGCGTCGCCCCAGCAGGACTGGAAAATTATCTCTTTAGTAAACTGCTAGAAAGGTAAAGGTGATTCCCTGGAGAGAAGTAATTATAGAGGGCTGCAAATGTTAGACCAAGTTATGAAAGTATTAGAAAGGATATTGACAAGACTTATTAGAGATAGGGTGAATATTGATGATATGCAGTTTGGATTTATGCCTGGACGAAGAACTATTGATGCAATTTTTATAGTCAGACAGTTGCAGGATAAAGATTTGCAAAGGAATAAGATGTAATATTTTGCATTTGTTGATTTAGAGAAAGCTTTTGACAGAGTACCACGTGAAGTAATCTGGTGGGCGATGTGAAGGTTAAGAGTTGATAAATGGATAGTGTCAGTTGCCATGTCTATGTACGAAAATGCTAGAAGTCATGTCAGAGTGAAAAGATCATATAACAAGGAATTTGGAGTTAAGGTTGGTGTTCATCAGGAATCTGTTCTTAGTCCGCTACTTTATATCATGGTTTTGGAGGCTTTATCTCAGGAGTTTAGAGTATGGTGTCCATGGGTATTTTTGGATGATGATGATCTTGTGCTTATTTAAGATCTAGTCTAAAAGAGTTAACAGCGAAAATTGCTACTTGGAAGAAAGGTATAATGTCAAAAGGGCTTCGAGTTAACACCGGTAAAACAAAAGTTATGGTCAGCAAAGTTGGCATTTCAGCACCAATTGCTTCAGGTAAATGGCCATTTAGAACGCGCGTGGTCTAGTGGTCGAAGCTTATGTTTCTTGCCGCAACGGCCCAGGTTCGATTATCGCTAGATGCAAAAAATCAAAACGAGAATTACCTGAGCGCGCGGCACCTGTGGGAAGTGCCTAAGAAACCTACCACAGGTTAACTAAAGCCTTGTGAGGGAAATTTGGTGGACGAATTGTCGAATGGGTATACTTTATCCCTCAGTAGAAGTAGCGATTCGCTGAGTATATTTAGCTATTAGAAAACATGATGTATTTGATGCATGATGTATGATGTAACTTGATGAATTAAAAAAAAAAAAATGGCCATATATGCTCTGTATGCAGCAAGGGTGTTGGTAATAACTCAATATATTTCAAATATTTTCATCATTGGTTTCATAAGAAATTTAGTGGTATAAAGGGTCGAGAGAGAGAGAGGCACCATTAGACGCTCAAGATGTAAATTATCAGAAAACTCCTTGCACTATGCTTCCAACAGGAGTTGTTGTTTTGGTAAAGTACTTAATCGATAATGGGGTGGATGCTATGAAGACAAGCAGGAAAGGAGACAACGCTATCGCAGGATTGGCTAAATTGGCATAAGGTTTACCAGACATAAGCCGTCCGAAAACCGGGCCAACATGTTGTCCAGCATCATTCACCAGGCGCAGTTTGCTATACTCACCAACATGGCGAAGAAAAAAATCGTTTAAAACTGTTGGGCAACATTTTGGCCAGTATTTTGAATGCCTCTCAAGTTTTCGAATGTTTTTTTAACAAAGTACCGTAATTTGTTGTTCTGATGCGAACAAAAATGTCAATTCTCCGTTCCCCTTATTCCGAGTTTTCGCAATGCATTCTGGGAAATGTATTCTGCGGATATTTGTGCAGTAACAGTAGCGCAGCTCGCACTACTAAAAATAAAGTGAATTTTGCAACACTGCAACATGAATAATCAAGATAGTATAAAAAATAGTTTTTTTCAAAACTTAAATCAACAAGAACCAGTTATACAATATGAAGAATACTCTTCAAAGTCAACAGAAACACCAAAGAAAAGCAAAGGAGGAGGAATAACATGCTGTATGCCAAATTGTTTGAATAACTCCAAAAAGCATCCACATTTATCATTTTATGTAATTCCAAAGGATGAAAAATTAAGAAAACTCTGGCTACATCAAATCAGTTGGAAGAACTTTAAACCTACAATATCTCATCGTGTCTGTTCAGAACACTTTAAAGACGGTAAAAAAACTTATATGAACAACTACCCAACTATAGTTCCAAAACAAACAAAACCAACAGAAAGTAAACCCAGGAATACACTCAATAGTGTGGGGCAAAGACACCAAGCATCAAATGAAATTACTGTTCATCCCGTAACCATAGAAGAAACTCTACCTGAATCATCCCACCAAGATGAGATTCAACACTTAAAAGACAGACTGAAGCAGCTGGAGATTGAACTAATCTCCAAAAATGAGCAACTTCTTGAGAGAAATTCATACTACCAGAATGAAATTCAAAGCCACATGTTTACAATTGACAGGTTTAGACAAAACAGTGAACAATCTAAATTTTATACTACTAGAGTATTTGAAGCCAGCTGCAGAAAACTTGGTATACTGGGGGTCAAACACAAACATTGAGAAAATGACTTCACCAGACTGGAATAAAAGAGGCCCTCAAAGAACATTGTCTGCCGAAGAAGAATTCTTTATGGCTTTAACAAGATTACGCTGTGGATTTCCCCTGGAAGATCTTAGTCTACGATTTAACATTTCAACCACTCATATTAGTCGTATATTGATAGCATGGATAGATTTTTTATACTCTCAAATGAGAATGTTCCCAATATGGGCACCCAGGAAAACTATTATGGACACAATGCCTCACTGCTTCAAAAAGCACTATCCCTTGACACGAGTAATTTTAGATTGCACAGAAATTTTTATAGAGATGCCGACTTCATATAGGAGTCAATCTGCTACATTTTCTAACTACAAGCACCACAACACTGCAAAAGGACTTATTGGCATAGCACCTAATGGGGCAGTGACATTTGTATCAAATTTGTATGCCGGACGGTTTTCAGACAAAAAAATTACATTAGATGGTGGTATCTATGAATTATTGGAATCTGGTGATTCAATAATGGCAGATCGTGGTTTTGACTTAGATGCTGATTTGCCAGATGAAGTCACACTTAACATTCCACCATTTTTGAAAGGGAAACAACAATTAAGTTTAGAAGAAGAAAATGAGACAAGACGTATTGCTTCTGTTCGAGTTCATGTTGAAAGAGCAATTGCTCGTATAAAGAATTACAGAATACTGAAAATGACTTTTCCTATCTCTATGGCATCAGATATGAACAAAATATGGGTTATCTGCAGTTATCTTGTGAACTTTTTACCACAATTAGTACCAGACAGAGAAGACTGAAAATACAAAACAACATTACCTGTACTAGCATATAGAATTACAGCATTTGTTTCATAATTTTATATATATTTAGTTGTAAATATTTCCTAGTACTGTATATATTTCCAAGTACCAGATAGTTATGAATTCTCTCATTGCTTATGGATGGTAATTCTTTTAATAACTTTTGACCAAACAGAAATTTTTTGTTGAGTTTTTTCTTCTACATTTTCTTCCAACTCCAAGTTAGAAATTTCACGAAATACTGGTCTTAGACCCACGCAAGAGTTTTGAAAAAAACTAGGGCCTAAATCAGCATCATTTAATAAATTATCAGTATGTTTTCCTTCTGCCATGACTATCCTCTTCTATCCTCCTCTCAAAATGCATGAAATATAAACGATATAAAATGTCGGTGGAATACATTTCCCAGAATGCATTGCGAAAACTCGGAATAAGGGGAACGGAGAATTTCAATTATCAATTAATATTGTTTGATTTTGTTTTCTTATCCGATTGAATAATACCAATATTTCCAAACTGGCAGACAACAAAGAACAACCGATAAAAATCAGTAAAATAAACGTCACTGTCAATGTGCAATGTTGATCACTTTTTTCTTGAAATATTTTACGGTATAGCAATCAGAATGTTAGTCAATTCGGCGATGACGCAATGGTAATGCGTTCGACTCTTAACCGAAAAGTTCTGGGTTGGAGACCATGCTGTCACAAAGTTTTTTAGTTAGCGCTTATAAATAAAAAACGCCGTATTTCATTAAAAATAACCGTAGGCTAAATGGGAGCAATTAAATACACTAAAACGCCGGGTCGACCTCTTCCTAATAATGCAAGTGTTTTGGGGGCCTCGTTAAAAACAAAACAACATAACATAACTACCAACACGACCAACATAATGCAACCGGAATTGTGACTGCTGCTGATGCGTCCGCTGTTTAATGCCGAACCGAGAGAGCTTCAGTAAGAAATAGGAAGTAATGAAATAGGGCAACACTGTAAAAATAAATAAAGACATTCTTCAAAAGAAAAATTGGTATGTATCACTCTTTTGTTCCAAAAATGGGGAATTCTCCGCTATAAGGTAGCTTACAGCTAACGTTCTTATCTTTTATTTAGCTATGGCTCTTGGGTAAATTTATTACGTTAATATTATAACCGAGGAATTTTAGAGTGAAAATACCCAGCTCGTCGCTATACGCGAAAACCGCTTTGAATTTTGTTGGATGTTTCGACCAGATATGTGTGTATTGATCATTTTTAAGCAACAATACACTTCTCAGACCTTGTCTTATGGAGGAGTATGCTAGCACCAAATCCTAGCAGGCACTGAAGAGGATTATAGTATGTTAAAATGTTTAAGGGGCATAAATTAGTAGAATTGGATTTGTATATTTTTGTATTTTATACTTTAATAAAGTCAACTTTTCCTTTCATTTCTGCTCATTAAAGTTAGATAATAAATTATACGTAGAAAATGCGGGCAAAAACCAAGAGTTAGCTTTCTCACAAGAAGGTGCACTTGTTCTTTGTTAAGGAACTTTGAATGTCGAAAGCATAATAAATTCTCATTATAAATTCTAGCTGGCCGAGAGTCATAGTTATAGTGTCACCATGATTCTTTTATGCAATATTTGTGTTTTGATACTCAATTTTTGTTATATGTATCGGAAAAACCTTTTCCTTAACATTATCGAAGTAGTTACAAGCAAATCCAAGTAGACATTGAACATTTTTATTACTAGCAAATCCAACCTTACATATAGAATTAGATTAGTTGCTTCTACATAGTGATATCATCTGTAGCTGTGTTATCAACTGGTTGTGTTTTGTTGTTGTTTTAGTTGTTTGTGAATGTATGTATCCCACATATGCATCTGTGTCTCTGTGCATATTGTTTGAAATTCTGGTTCTGGTTTGCGTTCGAATCGAAACATTTGCTACATTTAGTTTCTCAATACAAGTTTCCTAATGCAATTGTAATTTAGCTATATAGGTTTGGGAGAAGGAATTTTAACCAAAATTGAGAACAATGGCAAATAATAAATAGATATGATGATGTCACGTGCTTGAAAATTGGAAGTCGAAAAAGAGTCAGTTAAGGAGTTTTATTGAGGTGCTTGTTTCTTGTGTGTCGAGGCGAAGTTAATCTACTTAATTCCTTTTGCAATTTCTTTTACAGGAAGGTATGAGAGGGATATGGAGTGTGTTTCGTTGCATGTCAAGTGGCATGATGATTCAGGGGAGTTGCTGACGTATGTGATTCATCGCATTTTCTTCATGTGAAAAGAAGAGCTTTTATCAGATATACAATACAGATAAGGAAATAGTGACATGAATGTGTCATTTGGATCGCAAAGTAAACATCCAAACTTTATTCTGTCCAGTATTACAATCAACTGTTGATTTCCATTAACTGTACACTTTCATCAGGAGATTTCTCGTTCGGAAAACATGCAAGTAAATGAACTATAAAACACGAAAGTATCAGCGGACCTGCCATAAAATAGAACATGACTTTGTAGTTTCCAGTTTCTTCGGCAATTACACCCACCAATATCGGTCCAAGAATATAAACAATTGATTGAAAGGACGAAACAATGGTATAACCTTCTACTATTTGTTCTTTCCCAATTACTTCAGAAATAATAGCAGCCATAACACACTTGTACGCTCCATCGATTACCGAATAAACTGCAATAAATATGTTTAAATGGAGAAAGCTCGTTCCCCAAGAACCAACAAACGCAATGCAACCGGAGAGGAACAACAAAATCTTATACATTAAAAGCTTTCTTGCGATCAAATCAAATATTTTTCCGAACGCTATTCTACCAGCAATGTTCCCTAAAGAGTAACAGATAGGTAACCAAAAGCGAGCTGTTTCTGGAGCAACACCAAGCTCAATTGCATACTGGATAATGTGCGTGTAGGAGACTATGTACTCGACAGATTGGACGACATATGAAATTAGTAGCACGATAAATCGTTTCTCCTTTAGAAGTTTAATAAATCTTTTCAAAACCGCGGCTGTTTTTTTCTCGTTGTTTTCTTCTACAACAGAAATATGCGTACGAAACATCAACGCTGATATAAAACATGATATGGATATCATTGCACTGAAAACTCGTAAGGCGTATCTCCAATCGTACTGCTTTATAATGTAATTTGATAGAGGCGCAAGGGCTAAAGGAGAGATGAAACCGCCACAGGTTAGTATTGATAGGCCGAAGGATAAGTGTTTTTTAAAGTACATGGGAACCATGAATACGGTTATCATCCAGGAGAAAAGCACTCCAAAACCAAAGATAATCCCGTACGTTAACAACAAAATATCAATATTTCGCACATAAGACGATAGCAACAAAGAAAGCCCCATAAGCACTGAACCTATACATGGTAGCCATCGATATGCAATAAACCTTCGGCATAGATAACCAGCCACCGGGCTTAGTATGTATGTTACAGTCAATGGTAGAGCTGTCACCCACGCAGTTTTCCCTTTACCGGCTTGAAATTCTTTCAACCATTCACTGTAAAATATCCCCGATATGAATTGAAATCCATAAGTGAAAATATTAATAACAAAACACGCCAATAAAACAACCCATGACCAACCTTGATCAATGTTTGTCGAAACGGAGAGGAGAGTATGAACCAACTTTCTCATTTCAAAATGTCGGATAGTGAGCTACCGCTTTAGATATATATTTTTCTAACATTCTTTAACTATTCAATGCAATACAATATTAATAATTAAAAAACAATAATAAATGATAAATAACGAACTGATTTGTGTTTGATTGAGATTTACACCTCGTCTACATTTGGATTGGTCAAACATTTTGTAAATAAAAGATATTCGACACAATACACGCTTTGGAAAAAAATCCAAACACACGCTCGATATTTCTCGATTATTACGAGTGTTGTTACTATAGCTCGATTATTACGAGAGTCGTTACTATAGCTCGATTATTACGAGAGTCGTTACTATAGCTCGATTATTCTTAGTTTTCGACCGATTATTAGTCTCAATTATTCTTACCATATTCCTATTTATATGTAATTTTAAAAGATTGGAATATTAACTTTTTTATTTTTAGGTTTTGCGGAGATCTAACAGATGTTTTAGACAGCAGGGACACATCACTTCGCAAATCAATATCACTATTTATGTACTTGCATAATTATGCGAAAGAAGCTAATCTTCTAGTTAGTGTTCAAATGCCTTCCTTTGTTCAAATGCCTTTCCTTTATTTTCGATTCCTTTTATTAGAAGTAAACTTATCTTTACATAAAAATCAGTCTGAATTCAAAATTTCCAATCTGATGTTCTTATGAAACATAAAAAGTGTGTATTAGGAGAAGACATTTTTGTAGTGATAGTATGAGGCCAATTGTCGCAATACAGGGTTCCCGTGTTTTTTTTGTGTTACAAGCGATATTTTTTGTTTTTTGGTAAGTTTAGTCATAATAAAACATATTCTAGGTGGTGTCCAACTTTTTTTCACAATATTGCATATTTTACAGACAAGATAATTTGGGGACCTAAAAGTGTTTCCTCGAAAATTAAAGATTGACATCGGCTTTAGTCCGTTTAAAGGCTATTTAAAACGAAACATTCACATTACATTCACGAAACAGTGTATAATTTGCAGACCAGATTCATTTTGTTAATTCTGGCCTGTAAAATTCTATATAGTGGCGAGATCTGTATATAACCTTTTTAGCAATGTTATTAAGTATAAATGTTCTAGCAAAGCTATTTAAGGCACGTAAATCGCCAGAACTAATCAAATTTGTTGGTCTGTATTTTACCTATTGATAATATATGCACACAAGTAAAATGAAACGCACAAAATGGTTAGCTATTTTTTTCATCCCTCAAAATGCGAAAACATTTTTAAGTTAAAACATGTTAATTTATGTTACAACAAACGTATTAATTATGCGTAAAAAGAATTTTCAAAAATAAACTTTGCATGTGTTTTGACGAATTAAATTTTTGATTTGAACTTTTTTTGGTGTTAGGTTTACACTACATTTATACATTGCTTAAGTAAGCATTTCTCTTCGCGCGAAAGTTTCTGCACCTATAATAAACTAATTTTATTTATAAGCATCAAGACTGTGAAATGACCTTCTGGTAGCTATGCTTAGAAATTTTACAATTTTTATCGTAAAAATATGCTTATAGCTATGCTTATGTAGGAAAGCAGGGGTAGAAACTATGCTTATATGCATATGTCGGTAATTTCTCTTGAAATGTAAATTATATACAGTTCAGTAGATAAAAATCTTTTCCTTGTATAATTTTTAGCTTTGTTTTAAATTTACTCATATCTTCTGATCTTTTAATATTGTCTTACTAAGTCCATTTTACCCTCTGTCTCTGAATAAACTACATTAAGCTAACTTCAAAACAAAGCATTTTTAAATAATTGGGAATTTTTGTTCGTACGATGCTTATAGCTGTCTTGCTTATAAAAAAAATTAGTGTATGTATTGTTTATGCAAGGCTTTAAGAACATGGGAAACAAAATAAAGCACTGCGTTGGTGATTATGATAATAAATTATAAGTTACAACACTCCTCCGCCAGGATTTTAATTTTCGCATTTTGAGGGATGGAAAAAATAGCTAACCGCACAAAATACCGACAATACACCAATTCAAGCGGAATTAACGTCCCGGCAGACTTCCTCATTCCCTCTTTCATGTCCCGGTTAGCTGACCCGCGAACGACGCAATTTTTTGAAAAATTTGGAAGAAATTTTGGTGGATTCGCAAAGTAGTAAAATTTGACGGAATGACAAAATATACTATTTAATTGGTTGAAAAATTAAGTTTTAATTAATTAATTAAGTTAATTTTACTTGTTTTGAGTACAGAAAAGAACATATAACACTTGTCATTTTCCCTTCAAAAAATCGCATTAAGAATAATGAATTTTTCTTCGCGTAAACAACCCTCGACAAAGATATTTAAAGACCTTTCAATTCTTAAATTTAAAGACTTGATTAAACTCAACAATTGTTTATTAATTCACGACTTTGTAAATGATTGCTTACCAACAGCCATATCGCATCTTTTTATTAAAACTTCTAATACTCATTCTTATGCTACAAGAAGTACAGCAAATTCAAAACTAGCCATCGATTTGTTCAATACTGTAAGGTATGGAAAATCTTCAATCATTTACCAGTGTGTTAAAGACTGGAATGATATGATAAAAAACATTGACTCGATTTTCAAGAACACTGAAAATATTGAAATGATAAAAATTAATGAAATTCCTCGACATAAACTTAAAAAGTGTCTTTTTCAAAATATAATATCATCGTACGAGTAATACCTTATCAATAATTATTGCCCTCTTCGAACATACATCTCAGTTTTAAATTATTATAATATGTTATATAGTTGTGGATATTTTTCTTATTAATACGCTATTTTATTTTTGCTAATTTAAACAATTAATTAGACTATTTTTCTAATGGATTTTTTACTTGAATTGCTTTTGATAATATGCTTACTCGCCTAATTCTTTATTTTAAAAAGGTGTCATTCCTTTGCCTAGTTAACCTATTGAATGACACCATCTAATTTGACAAATATATATTTCCTTTCATTGAAAATCAATCTTTTGTGTTGAAAAACTTTATATTATATTTAAGAGAGAAAATGTGTATATTTGTTGTTTTTGGAAAATAAAAATTTTGTTGTTGTTGTTTGTTGTCATCTTTTATAGAACTTTTTGTCCGTGAAACTTTTATAAAAGATTTTTGCGAGAATTTATTTTAAAGGTGGATGATAATCAACAACACGTAGCGGAGTTGAATATCACGCACCAAGAATGATAAATCTGATGAATTTAACTTGGGAATATTTTAGATATTAAGGAAGAACTTTTGTCCATAAGGTCTGTTGCTCATGTAAGTTTTTAGTGGTTTCATGAGTGCCCATTGTTTAGTATGTATTTAGTAGTAGTTATAGTGTAATTTTATTTATAGTTGATTGATGATATCGCACAATAGTTTGAAATAAAACTAATAAGAACTGAGTAAAATAAAGTACTAGAATAAATATAAAGCTATTTCCGTATACAATATACTTTATATATATTAAATAGTAAAGATGATTTAATATGGCGGCGTTAATTTTGATGTCTTGGCGTAACTAATTATTGCTTTAAGTGCACATTGATGGTACAGGAAAATGGAAATTTGCTTTCAAAATGACAATGTTTCAGAGTAAATTGTTAAAACAAGGTGAATTTATGATTTGAGACGGCGCAAAATGCGCCCTTATTGGCGTAAAGTCAACATTTGATTGTGGCGAAATTAGGACTGGCGGACTAACAAGGTATATCATAGCTATTTATGTCAGCAAAATATTAGTACACTCTCTACCGAACAAGAGCTTACAGACTTCATATACCGTGGACACCACAGAGTGAGGAAAAGCGACCTGTGAGGCGAAGCTATCAAAATCTATGGTTTCCAGAAAATTTCTTCCCTTAAGAAGGAATACTAAAAAGAATGGTGAAATCATTGATTCATAAGGGACAAATAAATGTACAATCTGCATCAGCTTCCACTTGAGTTATCCGAACACAATCTTGGTGAAACCACTGTGGACAACGAGTGCATTCAATCCATCTTGTTTCAACCACGTTTTCTTTTTCGGTATCAACACCTTGTTCACAAATCTGTTAAGTAGTCAAAATAAGTAGTCAAAATTAAGAAAATTATCCAATTAGATATAAAGTTCTTAGAAGTAGTTTCATCAAACTAATACACGCAAATAACATTTAAAAATATGCTAAACACCTTGCATGTTTCGGTGGTCTTCACCAAACAGTTCCCAACAACTATGTCCAAATTGTGTTGACGAATCTCCACTGCAGAGTTCGAAAACTTCAAAGGTTTATCTAACAATCAATATATGGATATAAGTTCTTTATTGTACTTAGACGGAGATGTGTAACTGAGGAGGAGTACTAACTGGGATGAAACAGCTATCTTACACTCCTGATTTTTGCTAAATTTACGAAACAATCAAACTCTAACCATCTTTCTGTATGCAACTGTTTGTGTTGAGGCATTATTAGCGAGGGGTCAACAAGGGTCGTTGAATTATCCGATATGTTCAAACCATCAGCATCCTAGTGTGCTTGACTCGGATTGATTGGTATTATAACCTTTACATTAAGATCACATCCCTGCCACAGTATTCTAAATGACCTATAGCCTGTACTTCTACATACTTCGACACTAAATAGTTTTTTCCATTGCAAGTATTATTCTAAAAAACAAAAAATCTTAAATGATTCTTAAAATTCATCTTAAAAATCCTCATCTATAATATCAGTGTATATATGTTCCCAAATGTTTAAAGCATTGAACCATTGAAAGAGTTAATTTTACACTGAATATATATAAATAATTTTAAGAGTAGCTATATAATAAACTCTTGAGTCCCGAAAAAAAACCCTATTATTAATTTTGAGAAAGTTTTCAATTTACTTTCAGACACATATATACTGTATTTTATGACCTTAGTATTTAATAACAAACATCACAATAAAATAACGTTTGTTTTTCTGTTTTCTTTAATTTCAACCAAAGTTTCCAACCACTTAACATTCCACTCCTAACTTGAGTATATCGAAGGTTTTTTCCAGAAAATTGGTGGCACAACAAAATATAAAAAGATCATTTAAGCTAGATGTAGACGTAAATGTAGCTGTAAAAAAACAATAAAATTGAATATGTAATATAGCTTGCTAATTAATTTTCAGTTAATTTGGTTATGAAATAATCTTCATCTTATTAGAGATGTTTGTCTTTAAAGAGCAGCCAAACTTTCAATTTCAATAATACACCAACATAACTCCAAAACTGCAGTTTCCCACTGCTTGAAAGTTACATTTTTGCAAATTTTTCCCGCATGACGTTGGAATTAAATGGTTGTTTCAGCAAATGTCCTTTATTGTCCTTTATTGCGGGACATGAAAGAGAGAATGAGGAAGTCTGCCGGGACGTAAATTCATTCAAGCGAAGGTCTGCCATTATGAATCGGCGTGTGCTAAAGAGCCTGGGACGAGATTAGCGGGGAAATTATTTGTTATAATTTCTAATCTCAGTAGTTGTGTGTGTAAGGGCGGAAGTAAGTTATACTGTTATTAGTTGTACAAATAGTTATTACAAGCTAAATAAATGGAAAAGCGAATCTTGTTTATATCACGTAGGCAAGACTCATGCTGGTTGTGGGTGTGAAGCATGTTTTGAATGTATTGCTTCCCCAGTATAAAAAGTAATGAAGAAAAAAGACGACACTAGATTAGGCTGCTTTTAGTCGAGAAGGCAGAAATAAAGAGAGTGCATGGAAACCTGGAACTGCAGACAGGATATGCTCTGATCAATTCGTTGATAAAATGCCAACTGTTGAAAATCCATATCTATGTATTAATATGGGTTCTGAACAACCTGAGAAGAAAACAAGGAGAACATTATTTAAGCACCCCTCCACGAAGACTGTGTTGCCGTGTTCAAGCACCGAACAAACTGAAGAATATGAACACGATATTAGTATGGATGCTTCAAATGTTAATTGTAACGTAGAGTTTTTGAAAACATTAGCAAATGACCATTCTTACTGCTCACCACAACATCCTACTACTACATTGTCAAACGAACGTGGTACGTGTGAAACGAAGGCACACTACATACGTAATATACGTTTTATTGTACATTTAATTGGTGCGTGTGTTTAGAGTATTTATGTGTCATACTAGGGCCGTGGCAGACAGTGCAGGTGGGAAGCCTTGTCCCTCAAAGTTTTTGCTGTCCAAAATGTATTATAACCCACCAATAGGTATCTTTGCCCCCAAAAAACATCTTTTTTATTTTTTTCATATACTTCATTACAACTTTTTTGTTTTAAATGTTCTGCTATTTTAAATGCCTCAGAATTAAATAAGACATTATCTTGAATAAATTGATAAATTATGTTTGTATTTTTATTTGTTGCATACATGTAATAAAAGTTTTTATGGTGAAATGCTTTCTTGTTTTGTTGTCTTTGTGTCGCTGAAGTTAATCAGATGCTGTGGTTTGGCAATCATTCTGCTCTCGAACTAGTGCAAGCTATTTGTCAAACCATTTCTGACAGCAGCTTCTACTCTAAACAATGTCACTGCCACATGATTGCATGTTTGAGATAATCCAGCCATACATGTACAATGTGCAGACATTTTTTGTCAAAAGTAATCCATAAATTATGAAATAGATCATTTATTTTCTCTGATCTTCTGCACTTTCCTTTCAAATAACAGAAATCACTGTCTGCATTGTAAAACAGTTGCACAAGCCACCCACATTTATAGTAGCTGTAAGCTTTCCATGTTTGATAATCACTTAAATCCTTACTAGCCAGTTCATCTGGGTTAAAAAGTAGGTAGCTATAGATGTCTGAATACAATAAAGTTGGCCAATAAACCAGACCCTCAGCCTCTGCTAACAAGCCATTCTCAAGCTTAAAAGGGTCAGGCAATTCAATTCCCGTTACGACAAGCTTGTTATGATACTCAAAATGTATCTCTTGCTCTACCTCTTCAGCAGTTTTAACAAGCAAGACATTGTTTTCCATCGCAGAATAAGCACGAGTACCTCTTTTCCAGTTAATCTTAACCCACAGAGACGTAGATACGATTTTAATTCGTCAACTTTCATACTGCAGACCATATCATAATCCATATTTTACGTTAAATATCATTTTAAATACAGTTTGATCTGTATGTGTGTTGTTTATACTTAGTTTTCTTAAGAATCACTTTCGCTCGCCATGGCTTGTTTATATAATTTCCACCTTAAACTCGACCCAGGTCCTTTTCTTTTAATTACGATACGCGGCTTGAATCGGTGTATTGTATCTATTCCAATCGGCTACAATAAAAAAATTGACGATTTCCTTTTTCCTTCTTCAATACACAAACAAATTATACATAAAATAGAGAATAGACTACGTTTCATTATCCATCCTCGCTCTCAGTATCTGAAGGTTCCTCCTCCGACTTCTCATCGTTTTCACAATTAGTGCAAAGACACATCTCAGAGCAGATCAAATTGTTTTTCTTGCATTTGCACCGGTTAGTTGTACAATTCGATATACAGTTGCACACAGTCATTTCAATGACGGCTTTGGCAGCAGGAAGAGCGTCGGTTGTTATAGGTAGCAATCCTTCGTCTACTGTTTCCCAACCAAACGTGTTCGGGTTAGGTAGATTCGGTTTAGACACGTCTGAAGATCGCCAAATTAAGCAAACGTAATGACTTCTGCGTATCTTTCATTTCTCGGATTCTAGTTGGTACTTTGAAAAAGAGGTGCCACCTGAGAAAGTTTTAATTAACCCATATACAAAATTCCAAACAGATAATGGTTGTCAGAATTATTTAGCTGATTACTTTTAATATTTTCGTAATATGCAAAGGAAAGATTTAATACATAATTTATTTTGAAAATATTGTACTAGATTAAAGTATAAGGTAACACTAATACTCTTGACAAACATAATCAGGGCGAGATAATCATATTAGGGTATTATATACCCAGAAATATTTTAAGCAACTTTGTATAGTTTGTATAGTTTGATAATTGCTTCTGCGTTTTGCAGAAGTGTGTTTAAAAAGCTGCAAATTATATTGGCATTGTTGTTGTTTTTATGCTGATCTGGGTTTATTCTTTGAGTTTATTTCTTTGGTTTTACTGCACTGCTGGCTTATTGGTTGTTGGCAAATAAATTTTATTGTTCCTTGTGAAAAATTAGTTAAAAAATCTTAGAAATTGTGTGTTTTGGTTGATCATTCTTTACATTGTCCCAACCATTTTTCCACACTTCAATTACATTCAATTACATCTAATTAAAAGTTCAACTTCCTATAACTCATTATTTTCTACCTACCTTATTCCACTATAATTGAATCTAATTAAAAGTTCAACTACTTGGAGTCAATCTCTTTCATAAAAACTTGTACCATAAAATTTAAACATTTCTTCAACATCTGTTTTCAGTTTTATAATTATCTAAATTATTATTTTTTCAATATTTTGTGAATCATAAATTGAGAACTGCACCCTACGGCAGCTTTAAAAACCTACATACCCACGAGGGTCGCTGCAAGCAGTCGAAGTGGTACTTTGTAAGAAAAGTATATCTACCATAGGCCATTTCTCAACACTTTGTACCCACATTTGATAATTTTACATTTTTCTTATATACATAATTTTTCATTAAACCTTTTATAATGATGGTCTAAAGTCTATATTCTCTAAAAATTGTGCGACATTATTGAAAATCCTCAAGACAATGAAGCAAGCTGATATTGAAGGCTTACTTAATACTTTAAAAAAGAAACTTACTGAGCATTTCGATTCCGGAAATGAAGAACTGTCGAGAAAGTTTGACGATAAATTTGATAAACTATCAAAGAAAATTTTTTTAATAAAAAAACGGCTGATGATGCACTTAAGACCGCGCGTGAAGCCCATGATCTAGCAACAAAAAACAAAAAAGATCTGCAGAATATCAGACATGTTTTTGAGAGACAGCAGATCGAGCGAAATGAACAAAATTCTAAAATTCATTTGCTCGAGGATGAGCTATTTGATTTTCATCATCTGGTCGAGCTTGCTCGGACATTTTTTTTTTATGTCTTTCAGTGGCTGTATTCTCAGCTATGGTACGCCAAACCTATAGTGAGTAGCAGTGTTAGTCAACACTAACAGGTTCCCCAGATCCAGTAGCGTGAAATTACTCTACAAAAATTGATGCAGAAGCCAAAAACAATGAGTTTATGTATTGCCACCTGCATTTGACTGGCATCCTGCATTCCAATGACAGTTGATTTAAACGGTTTACTCCTGATTTAAACGGTTTACTCCTGGTTTTTATATCAGAGATTTCCTTCTCTTAGATGGGTTGCCTTCGCCATGACTTTGAGGGGCCCCATCTACCCTTACATACCTGGAGACCTACTTTTAGCCAGGGACTAGCGTTTTATGGGTATTTATCTGGTTAATGTTTTGAAAAGAGTTATAGAAACCAGGTTGCAATAGCTACAACTTTTACGACCAATTATTCCAAATTATTAACGGATGTTAACAACGTAAAGGTTTAATTGTGCCACAGTTATGTGATAATTACCAGTTTTGGTTAGTAAAGAGAAAAACCCTCTCAGAAAAATGGATAAATAAAAACATATACATAATTTGATGAAAGAAAAGGTGTTCCAGTCTCGAACCCTATTTTTTCGAGATATGGGGCAGTCCCCTGGGGTTACAACCCAAGCTCCCGAAAATCCCCAACAACCCGGAGGAATGGATGAAAACCAGAAAACGCAAACGCAAACGTTTTGTTTCGAGGGTTAAAAGTTTAAAAATTTAAAAAACGATGTAAAAATATAAAAATATAATCAAGATAAAATTTTGCATGTAATATGTAGATGTAGGTTTCCATAGAGTGGCAGTCAAAACGATGAAATAGATGCGATTCTTACGATAGATACTGCATAAGCACGTCCGTTCACTTCAGAAACCAGGTCCTTCCCTTTGATTTGATTTTGGAATAATATAAATCCGCACTGGTGAAACAAGACCGTATGAAATTTAGTAGTTCAATAATGTCTGAAGATACAAAGTATCGTGTAGGAACACAATTTTTTTGGCCAATGAAAGTTGAGAGACTTTACAGGAATTAAGCGCTAGTCTAACTGGTCATGATGATCCTCATGTTGTAAATTGGTGGTTTATTTTTACTAGATTCGACTAGAAAATTTTTTTCTTGTTTCTGTAGATTTGAAGTATGATACACTACAATCAACCATATTTTTGTATTTATCTTTCTTCTAAAACCTCTCTGTTAAGCTTGGGCCATACATGGCCCTTCCGGGAATTTAAGGTATATACAATTTAAATTTGTTTTGGGTATATATTATTTGTATTCAATCTAATGCTTTTAAACAAGTTTTGTCTTTCCCATGTATTTTTAGTTCTTATGATTTCATCTTCATCAAATTTAATGTTTTTTTTAGAAATAATATAGATTTATCAGATATAATATCAAGAAATGCCAATAAAATTTATCAGAGACGAATCTTTCGCCCCCGGCAATATACTCGTACAGGAAGATAATACAATCCTCTCAGAGGTAGAAGAATCTTCACCTGAAGATTTTTCACCTGATCTTCAATCTGACAATGATAACAAGTTTAAATCTGAAGATGACTCTCCACTTAGCAATCTTGCGACAACCAAGAAGTCCTCAAAAAACCAAGAAAATGCCAATATCAATGACGATGCCAATGGTGATGGTGATGATGATGGTGATGATGATGAAAACAACAACGACAATGTTGCAACATCAACAAGAAATCAAAAAATAAAAAAGGGCCAGCAATATTGTTGGCGAATATCAAAATCCAATGGAATCGTACAAGATTGATACAACATTTTTACCTGATGCATCTCAAGCAGATGATGTAATTGAATGTGAGACACCGCTCACATACTTTAGAATGTTTTTTGACAATGAGATGATTACAAACATTGTTGAACAAACTAATCTGTACAGTACATTGGTGATTTAAAATATTTTCCCCCAATGGAGTTTCAGGAATGTTGTACGATCTTGAGTTTAATGGTGCACCTGACCACGAAAAAACAGTTGTTGATGTAATAAATCGGTTGTTGTGGTGGTGATGTTGTGTTGTGTTTGTGTGCCCATCTCCCAAAGTATATGGAATTTCAAAATATATTTTGACAACTACTTTACTTACATGGAACTGCTTATCAAACTGGAACTATTCTAAACTATTCCTGGAATACAGATTCTGGGCGTTTGGCACTTTGCGCAAGGACCGGATGCGTAAATGTTCCTTGAAAAGCGAAAAGGAGCTGAAGAAAATAGGTTGCGGGGCTTATGAAGGTGCAGTTGATATGAATTCTGGCATCACTATTGTTCGCTGGCTGGATAATAAGCCAGTACAGCTTGCCTCCAACTATGTTTTCATTGAAGCAGCAGATACTGTGAAACGGTGGTCGAAGAAGGAGAGGAGCATGATGGGAATGTTCCACGCCTACATGCCATCAAAGTTTACAATCAGGCAATGGGTGGTGTAGTTTTATTTGACATGTTCCAATCGCTTTATCGGATGGATCATAAAAGTAAACGATGGTATACAAGAATCTTTTACTAGATCATTGGTTTCTCCATCATCAACGCTTGGCTGAAGTATAGGAAGGATTTTAAAGAGGTTAATGCCCTGTGCAACAAGGCCCAAGAAATGTCCTTGATTTTTTTCAGTTCTGCAATCGGCAGCGCACTTACAGTCAATGCAAAGAAAGTTAAACGTAGAGCAGGAAGACCATCTCTTAATGAGTCAACTACTAAGGAGTCAACATCAAAAAGGCCACGCACTGCACCAGATCTGGCACCAACACACCGGAGGATGTGAAGTTAGATGGGTTTTGCCACTGGCATGTTCATGGAGAAGATCGCCTGAGGTGCTTCCATTGCATGGAAAAAACCCGAATTGGGTGTTCAAAGTGTGGCAAAGGTATTTGCCTTGTCAAAGATAGAAATTGTTTTGTGGAGTATCACAAAGGACTTTAGACTGTATGTGTCTGTGTGCTTTTTAAAAAGATACTTTTGTGTACATAACTATCTATCAAGACTTTAATTTCATGTTAATTTTTATGAGTTTTTTTTTGTTTATAAACTTAAAATTTTTCGCTCCTTTTGTTATTATCTCAGTTCCCGGAAGGGGCATATGGCCCGGTCCAAGAATTTGAGGAAAAATTTAAAAATTAGAAAATTTTTCTGTTTAAGACCAAAACAAGTAAATTTAAAAATAATAAAAAAATTTACTACAATGTCTGGTAGGTCGGGCATGAAAGGGATAGACAGGGATGATTTTTGTCATACAGCCGTGTATATCGATGGACGCAGCTATGAGACGGAACTGATATATTCGACCTCTCCAACAAGAGCAACAGCTTGTTGTTATGACCATAGGGCCACTCCAGTGAACTTGGTATTTGAGCCCATCGATGTCGGTGATGGTGTCGTCTTGTTTAGTCTCCTGACTTCTTAAAGAGCGCAAATCGATAATTCACTCCTATTTATCTGCCAAACAGCTTCTTCGAGTCTTCTGTCATCTGAACCAATTGGGATATTGACTTTGCCGAGTTTCCATTGGTGGCATTTGTATTTGTTACAGTTTCGCTGTTTGTATTTATATGAAGATTTGATGTGCATAAGAAAAATGCAGTTGTACGTGTTGATATAGTCCTTGTTGGTAATAGTAGTTTTGAGAAAACGTTATATGTTATAGCTAGTAAAGTAAACGAAACATATTTGGAAGATTGCAGCCCCTTATTATTTCTTGTCATCATACATGAGTATGAATTATTGAAACTTCGACAATCAGAAATTATTATATTTTGATTTTTGAATTATTAACTTAAATCTAGGTTACACATAACAATTTTTGAATTTGAAAAACCATTTGGGCAACTGATTACTTAATCTACCAATAATTAGCATTTTTCTTACTAATGTGAGATAATAAACCGTTATTATGCAGCAGGTGCTTTTCGTCTATGGTAAACGTGAAGCGTTTTATATTGAGATATTATGGGGAAGCTTTATAATAACTTTTAAATGATTAATGTTGATTAAGATTGTTTACCGTGAACGCAATTCTTATGACTTGGTTTAGTATTTGGAAAAAATGTTGACTAACAACAAGAGCGATATGCTGAACATCGGATCGTTCCGACCTCAAGTTGACGTGAAAAACTACCTATCTAAAAATCTGTACAGCGCGATATTCGATGACGTACCTGATGGCTTGAATGTGAATGAGTTGATGACAATACACGACAGGAACGCTGTATATTTGAATCATGCAGCATTTGGAAGGGCTTATAACCTTGTAGCCAACCTTAACATTCAACTGCGAAGTTTTGCTGAACGCAACCCAGATTTGTTTTATGATCAACTATGTCTTCCCCTCATCCAACATTCTTACAGCGAATTAGAAAAATTTTTTGCTTCGGAAAATGTGCTCATTGTTTCAAACTGTACATTTGGCATTAAATGTATCACCGACAAATTGATCCAAGAAAATCACAAAAACATTGCTGTTTTAAGTCCCTTGTACGGCGCCACAGAAAATCTTTTACAATCGTACTTAAAGGACTCAAAAATAACAAATTTGGTGAATGTTAAAGCGGGTGAAGGGTATGTTTTTGAAGAGTCTGCATATTGTGTCTTGGATGCTCTTGAGAAGTCATTGAAAACTGAAATGTATACAGTATTATTCTGTGATGAAACATGCAGTCAAAGTGGAAGGATTTTGCCTATGGAAGATGTAGCGAGATTTTGCAACAAGAATAGTATCGTTTTAGTGGTGGATGGTACTCCGAGCTGTGAGCTGTTGTTGGAACATCCGCATGTTATTGATTTGTTTGATTATTTTATTCTAAGCACGCACAAATGGCTGGGAAATTCAAAAACATGCGGGATCATTAAATTCAAAGAAAATGACCTAGCGCCTTCATCTTGTGTTCCCTCTTTTGGACTGTTTAGGAGCAACCTCAGCATTGAGCAGATTAAATCAAATTTTATGTGGCAAGGCATGCTAGATTCCTATATTTCATACATTACCTTATCGAAAGCTTTGAAGATCTTTAGTAAATACGGAAAACTGCAATTGATTCATGCCCACTCTACCCTTTAAATAGGAGTTGAAAACCTGCTTGCTGTTGCACCGCTGTTACCAGAGAAAAAGAAAAGAGTCATTTATTCATTTCTGCTGGAAAACGCTCAATTCGGTCAAGTAGGTAATAGTATTTCAGACGTTCAAAAGCAGTTGCAAGACCTTGGTATCTACGTTTCTGTCATGCAGTTGAAAACGGGATGTTTAAGGGGGTTTTCAAAAGGTAAAGCGCATGGTCTCGAACAAAACGGCCACATTGGTAATCACAATGGCATCAATGGGAACACTAACGGCCAATTGAACTGTGAAATAAATGGTGATGCATGTACGCTAAAGGTAAAAGAATTCTACATAAGGTTATCGTGTTGGAGTTATAACAAAACAAATGACTTCTACAACACCAACCTGATTCTAAACAGCAAATTCCACCTTGGCATGACAACAACGGCTGGATTTTGTCAGCATTTTCTCTTCGTCTTCAACACATACGAGAAGCTGTTTTCAGTGTTGAAGAATAAAGCATTTTTCATTCGAGCTGAAAGATTACGTCATCACCTTATATTTTACTACGCCCACACCGCTGTATTCTACATAAACAAATTGCTAGTGAGTGGCTTTATACAAGCTAGCGAACGGATTGATCCCAAGTTAGAATCTACAATGGCGGTAGGCGTTGACGAGATGTCTTGGGATGATTGCTCCGAAGATAACTACGAGTGGAGCAACTTCAGTGATGTTCAATTTGAGCAGTACTTACTTAAGGTTAAAGCGTACAGAAGAAAGATGAGAGATTTTATTTTAAAACAACTGGAAAAACACCCGATCAATGGGCCAATTGAACGCGGGAGTTTCCACTGGGTAATTTCAATGGGCATCGATCATGAGAAGATTCATAACGAAACTAGTGCCGTAATCATTTCACAAGTTCCTTTGCATTTGTTGAAAAACAAACACAGTTTCAACTTCCGACACTTTTACGAAGGTTTAAAAGAGTTGCCACTGGAGTCATGCGTGGATAATGTACCTAAAAATCAGCTCGTCCATGTGCCAGCCGGTTTGATAGCAATGGGAAAGGATCATGTTAAAAGTCAGCTGTACGGTTGGGATAACGAATTTGGATCGGAGAAAAAAGACTTGCTTGAATTTAAAGCGAGCAAGATGCTTGTTTCAAATGCTGAGTATTTAGAGTTCGTTAACGATGGTGCATACGAAGAATCAGGTAAAAAATGGTGGTCACCAGAGGGCTGGCAATATGTTGTTGAAATGAACGTGAAAATGCCTTGTTTCTGGATTAACAAAAGTCGCTACAGAACGCTATTGAAAGAAATCCCTATGCCCTGGAATTTCCCTGTTGTAGTAAACAACCTCGAAGCCGAAACATTTTGTAACTGGAAAAGCGAACAAATTAACGTTACTCTCAGATTAATTTCAAACGAGGAAGCTTTCTACATGCAAAAGATCGCGACGCAACTGCAGGCAAACTATTGGTAGAGAAAGGCAACGAGATATCTCACAGTCAAGCCGACTATAAAAATTTGCGAAGCTCGTTGAATAGTTACGATTTTGTCGTGGTTGACTTCAGATACAAAGATTGCAACGACGTTCTAGAAGTCATAGCTAATAGATTAAAAACCAATGGAGTTTTTATTTTGGGCAGGATTGAGGGTGGTGGCAATTTCCTTGAAAAACATTCTTTACCTGCGCTTCAATCGTACTTCTCGTCTGTTAGATCTTTCCCAGTTAAGGGATACCCGCATATGTACAGCCAAACGAGAAACGAGCATCAGTACGCCATTTCACAGTTTTCAGTGTGGCAAAACGTAAACTTGTCGGTATCTAGTGAGACACATTCTACTCACAGAGTTGCTGGAAGTGATATTAAAACAACGGCGCAATACTATGAAGATAAAGATTTCTTGAAATCATACCATCTCTTTCACTTTGGTGAAGGTATTTCAATATAATAACATTCAAAATTGTGATATTTGTAAAAATATTTTTTTTCAAGGATTGCTATCAGTCAAAAACTTTTCTCTTCAAATATCCGAAATAGCTATCGAGGTTGCACGAAAATATGGGTGGAAGTTCAACAGGGCTTTAGAGGCTGGTTGCGGACCAGGTCGATCAGCTATTGAGCTTTGCAAATTCTATGAAAAGGTATACATGTTCTAATTTCTATTTTGTTCTCTACAAATTTCATTTCCATTTCCAAATGGAGAATTGAACCTATTGTGTACTGACAGGTCGAAGCGTATGACTATTCACAAGGATTTATTGATATGGTGTTGAAAGAAAAGGATAACTTGCATGTTGACAATCTGATTGCTTACCAAGGAGACAGTCATTCGCAAGAACACATAACGCGAGAAAAGACCTACGATCTAATCATAGGCTGTAACTTGATCGACCGTTTGCATACGCCTAAAAGATGGTGAGAACAATCAAAGGTTAGTATTATTACAGTGTTAGATATACACACTCTGTGCATGTTGCACTCAATACGTCTACGATAGAGAATAACTGTGTCTGTATATGAACATACCTGTTTGCATCTCTCCCGTGTATCACTTCATAAATAGTATAACCCTGTTATCCCGTTTTGTGTCTTTGAAGTTAATGCAATACAATTAATAATAGTTCACTGATATATGTGTTTTATGTCAACAACTAAACAAACTAAATTTGTAGCTATTTATTCCTTAATTGTTTATCTATCTTCATACACACATTTTTACAATTTATTTAAATCAAAAATAATCTTGTGACCCACATGAAAGTAATATCAAACCTAAAAGATGGGATAGCATCTAGACCGCACAGCATCCCTTCTTACATCCTACAATTCTATAAAACCTATTTTCTATCATTTTATCAAAACTTTTTAACTCATCTTTCTCACAAGGCGTATTTCCGGTAATTTGTAAAACAGCCTGCATCATTCCAACCTGATATTTAAGAAAGATTCTAAGCTGAATTATGAGAATTATAATCCAATTTGCTTCTGTCAAATGTTTTTTAGAACCTAGAAAAATTATTGTATTCAGGGCTTTAATCCTCTTTCAACCAAAACACCGCTATTCTAATGATCTTTAATTCCCCTACAGAGCCAATCATTCTACGACCTATGGCCTTATTAGTACGACTGAAAGCATGATTGTAGTAAATTTGCATGTTTTTATATTAAAGGAATGCATTCAATACCGTTGATCATTCTTTAAATACGGATATTATGGTATGGGAGTCTTTTCGAACTATTTATTTTTCTATTTAGTCGTCTATGTTAAACTACGGTTTTTAAATTTGGGGTCAGAACGGACACGACCCTTGTAAATAAAATATTTGTTGTTCATTTTTTTTACATATAATAAAGTTTAAAAATGTTGTTTTGACGCTTTGTTACTGAACTACGTATTTGCTTGTACTTTTCTATATTCTCGCGTTCCAAAATCTATTTCCAATTGTTTTACTCAAACCAAAGAAATCCATAATGATTTTACAAGATATCTTGATAAAGGCAAATTAAATGTGCTTCAGATTACTACAATCAAATACGAAAGAAATTCTTCAGTGCTCTGATTGGAATAAATATCTATCAATTCTCAATTCTTAAGAACTTCTTTTATCCATGAGTAATATTCAAGGGCCTTAAAAGAACATTTTTATACTGAGAAAATACCTACTCAACTATGTAACCTTTATCAGATAACCAATGTTGTTTTCAAACTTAACCACTATAAACCTACAATTTATATCTTTATAAATTATATCTATCAAAAAACCAAGCTCGTCATGACATTCGGCATTTTCAGCCACCTATATTAAATTACTTTTAAAGCTTAATTCACACACGCGGAAAAAAACGAGCGAACTTAAGACGCTCATTTTTTATTGGTTCAAAAAATAAAAAAATGAGCTAAAGAATTTAAGATCTTAAATTGATTCACACTGGCGAGCGGAATTAAGCGCACTTAATTTCACTTAATTCGCCCGTTTCTGATTGGTTTTAAAAATATACAAAAGTGTTTGCAGAACAACAAGTAATATTATTTTTAGTGAATAAAATCTTCAAGAATTCTTCAGGCGTATTCATATTGCTTGGATCTTGACTTGACTTTACGCGACTTGCTGTTTTTTTTCAGTTTATTTATTTTTATTTTTTGCTGCTGAGTCTATTTATCTCGATTGTGATTGGATGGGGAAAAAAGTTTGCTCGTTTTTTCGTAGGGAGTTCAAACAGTTCGAACTTTTTTTTTACGCTAGCTTTTTAGTTTTTTTCGTCAGCTTTTAGAGTTCAAAACGTGGTATTGCGTAATGTTTACATTTTGGACCAATGAAAAACGAGCGTCTTAAGTTCGCTCGTTTTTTTCCGCGTGTGTGAATTAAGCTTTAAACTTAACTTTTTGTACTTTTAAAACCTTTCCGTGGTGATGCTGAATCAGAAAATATAATACGTCTAAGGCCTAATACGAATACTTTACGACTTATGGGCGGTCAGTAAATTGACGAAATAGGCGAATAAATAGTTGTTGCTCCAGAGAAAGAAACATTTTGCTCATCTTATTACTCGTTAGAGTGGTAGCTACTTTATGAATTATAGTTTGAAAGCTTGGCACAATACTTCCAATCAAATTGCATTCCTTGAGCAGGCGTTGTTTAGTGTTTTTTTCAAAATCGACTAAATCTTACCTACACGAAATTCTTATTATATGATACAATAACGAAATTATTATAGGATGTAATATGAACGTTTATTAAGAGTAAAATATAGCTAAGACAAATATTGCAATTATAGAAAATGTTGGCAGAAGGTGGTTTGCTTGTTGTGTCGTCACCGTATACATGGATGAAAGAGCACACCCAAGTAGAAAACTGGATTGGTGGGTTCAAGAAAGACGGGGAAAACTATTTTACGCTGGATGGTTTGAAAGATGTTTTATTGCCGGAATTGAAATTGATTGAAATGAGAAAAGTTCCCTTTGTTATCCCGGACAGCGATGGATCGTTTCAATACACCTGCAGTAATTGCACAATTTTCACTTTAAACATTTATTTTCTTAAATTTTTATATTTGGCATTTACTTTTCTTGAATTCTATTGAAAAAATTGGTTAATGTTTCACGTTTAAACATCGAAGGGCGTTACTACTTCGACCTACGTATTCGAGTATTCGACTTATAGAAAAGACTATAATATAAACTAATTTTGTTTAACCTTTTAATAGAAACACTGCAAGATGGAGTTTCTGAATAGTCAATCTTCTGATGAGATTACACTTAACGTTCAATGAATGTTTAAGTAACATTTAATTAATTAATCTCATAAATAGCTCAAAGAAACACAAAAAATATCAATTTTTGTAGATCTTTCCAAAATTTCTTCATCGGTGAGTGGCGATGAAGCTGCTGCTACTGCATCCATCCATCGGATGGCTCACAGATGTGGTATTCGGTGGTAGAAAAACTAATTTTACGTGTGACAGGTTATCAATGAATGGATGGGCCGGACAATGGTCAATAATCAATGCGACTTTTCTTTCTTCGGCTTAAAACTTTTGTATGAATCTCTCACCCATTCTTCGAATAAAGCGCTATCCATCCAGCTCTTTCTCTGTGATCGATACCTACAAGGAACCCTAACCCTAACCGTGGCTTTGAAATACCGGGTTGACGTCCAGCGAGAACAGCTTTGTTAATTGGGGTAAGATGAGCCTCTTCACGTTTTGGTTAACAAACCTTCTTAGAGCTGGTGACTCGATAAAATTACTGGTTTTTGGTGATCCTTAGCCATGTTGTACCATATGAAATGTCTATTTCACAAACTCCATACCGCATCGATCATCGCGCGGGTTACCAAGGGTCACGACTCCCAGTGGGAGGCCAGGTTGGGATTGAAAAATATGTTACTAGCAATCTAGAATGAGACTGGTCTAGAACTAAAAGGTTACGAACTCATAACACCAAACACCATCACAACCTTTGTATAGGATCAATTAACACGACCATGGACGTAGGAGCCAAAAATTGTTTGGGAGTGGCACAACCACCTCTGCCCGAAAGATTTTTCGGTCGGTTGTAGGATCGTTAGATCAAGTATATGTGACAGCGTCTACAACGGCCTGATACCTCCTCTGCTTCTGATTTATCTTCTTCCATGCTTCTATATACCGGTGCTTCATTTACATTTTCATTCTCCGTGTCTAATACAATAACATTGGGTGCCAAATTGACAGTCAAGCTTGCAGAACTGGTGTTGGCTGGATCATTTGCAGCAGACGGAGTTCTACTTCTAGAAATTGGCAAGCCTCTGTGGAAGAAGATCATCTTCTTTAATTGAAACGAATTTAACTGATAAAGTGTTTTTGTGCTTTCGTTTAAGATGTTCTGACTTATAATCAACTATAGAACTGTCGAACAGACTAGAGCGTAATGACATGAGAATGATGTGACATTGAAGGTTAGGAAGCCTTCAAATGAGTTACGAGAACGCTGTGAGCTCGAAAGTGTAAGAAAATCTTTGCGAGAATGAATGATAATAACTGGGTTAAGAAGTGTAGAGATTTAGTTGTTGATGGTAAGTGTGGCAGGCCACGGACAACATGGAGCCAGGTTGTGAAGAAAGATCTCGTTGAGAAACGTATTCAGCCTGGGTTAGCGCAGGATAGAGTAGGATGGAGGTGTGCCATTAGTAAACCCGTATATATATATATATATATATATACAAAAGAACATACAGAAGTAAAATTAGATGCCTGCATGCAATACAGTTACATATATATATAACTGTATTGCATGCAGTACATCTAATTTTACTTCTGTATGTTCTTTTGCGGTTCATTCTAAAACTGCTGGGTAGTAATTAACTAACAGCTAACAAACTTGTTAAATAAGAGCTAACATACTAAATAACTAAATAATTAAAGTTATGATTTGTTGTAACTATAAGTGTTGCCTTAACTGTTGGTCATTGGTCAAAGACTCTAGGCTATAGTTGGCCGAAAAAACCTTTAGTTGCCCGAATATTTAACACATTTGTACAAATGGGGGGAGGCGTGACCCCCCCCCCCTCCCCCCGCCTCCTACGCCACTGAACACAACCATCATGAAAGATCCAATGAAGCTTACACAATGTATATCTCAGTGCAAGTTTCTAAAACACAGTATTACTTTTGTAAGACAAGAAACCCATATTTTCGGAAAAAACATCACCAAGTTTGATGATACAGAACTAGTTGGGTGGACCTTTATCAACTTTGGGTTAAAAAGTAAAGCTAGTGCAGGAGTTGGCATTGTTCTTTCTCCAGATGTTAAGTTGATAAACATCAACGACAAAATCCTTGACGGTAGAATACTTTTAGTACGAATTGTATTGTATGGTATTAAAATATCAGCATTATGTGCTTATGCCAAAACACCCTAAATTTAGCCATTCAAAAGGTGAAACAGGAAACCCAAGTTTTAAGGTACTGGTTGGAGCTGACATGAATGCGACAATCGGCACTGATTAGTTTGGTGCGTGGTCGTATCTTGGTCGTAATAACAAACAGTATGAGACCAATGATAACGGCACAAGATTACTCAGTCTCTCCGATGAGAACAAGCTTTTTATCATGAATTCTCTTTTCCAATCAAAAGCCATACTTGATAATCTCCAACTAGCTTCTTTAAACGAGTTGATTTCATTCTTGCCATTTTAAAAGGCTATGTTCCTACTGTCCAGTTTATCGTAAAGCTAGTGTCCCTTTTGAAACTACTCGTTGTTGCGTAACGATTCTCCTGGAATTTTTTGAAGACCACCTAAAAGATAAAAACGTTGGCCTTCAGCCTGAAGTGATGAATCCCACATATTTTACCACGAGACAACATCCTTCTCTATTCTGGAGTTCCATCTTTTTCAGAAGTACAGGATGTTATTAAGAATATCAAAAATGCGAAATGTCAAGGGACGGACAAAGTATACGGAGAAGAGCTGAAGTATTTATTTATTTACATTAAATTAGCTTCAATTTTTACAAATTGTTCTTTTGCCTAAACTTAAAAATAAAAATGAAAAATTTATAATGGTATATATAAGTATAAAAGATATAAGTATAATAAATCAAACAGGTTTATGTTATACCTAATACCAACATCGTAGTTAATATCTTCTATCACTTGTATTTTTAAAAACAAGGGATCGAGGAGGGATGTTGCCAACTATAGAGGTCTTTTTATCATGTACACAATATCATATCAGTCCTTATTTACTGTGACACCGGTTTGCAGCACTCGCATAGAATCCCTGATCATTGTTCCACTAGGGAACAGCGAGGTGCTCATGGCCTTAGTGGTACCCAACGACTCAGAATGATTTTATATGCTGATGATATCGCCTTTTTATCCAATGATATAGACGAGCTTGCAGAAATAGTTAACATATACGACAACACTTTTCTCGATTTGGATTAAAAATATCGGCCGGAAAAACAGAGACCATGGTGTTTAACCAGAAGAATATAAAGCCAAACCTTCCTTAATCTCAATCGGTGATGTAGCCCTCAAAAATGTGCGCACATTTAAATATCTTGGACATATGTTTACTAACTACGATGGTGAACCATCACATTATCTGTCATTCCGCATTTCATCAGCCTTCCAAAAATGGAATGAGCTAATGCAGGTTCTCGTGGATAAAAAGATTAATATGTCAATGCGAGTAAAACTTTTAGAAGCCTGTGTACGCAGTCGATTACTGCATAGTGCACAATCCTGGATGTTATCGTCCAGTAAAATCCGAAAACATGAATCTATCTGGCACAGTTTTCTCAGGAAAATTATCTCTAATGGCTTCGAACGCAGATAAAAAAAAACCACCTATATTCCTGAACCAGATGGTTTAGACTGAGTTTTTGTTTTTCGTAGTGAAAATTTGCGCAAAATTACTAAAACACAAAATATTTCATATTTTTGTACAATCAAACATCTCAAATACTTAGCCCACGTCACCCGCCCGGAAAATACATCTTTGCAAAAACAACTTCTTTTCACAGGTGATCATAAAAAGTACGCCCGTGATCCATGGCTAAATATAGAAAAATACCTATCTTTATGAAAACTGCAAATTCAAAAAACAATGCAAAATAAGAAAGAGTTCATGTCCTTACTCTACCAACATTTTACGTGAGGCCACTAAGGGACACCACGTGTTCATGAGAAAAATGACGATGACGATGATGAATAATTTAGGCTAAGAATCGGTCGAAAAGTAAGAAAAGTCGAGCGTGTTCGAATTTCTCATTCTTATAAAAAAGCGTGTATTGTGTCGAATATCTTTTATTTACAAAATGCTTGACCAATCCGAATGTAGACGACGTGTAAATCTCAATCAAACACAAATCAGTTCGTTATTTATCATTTATTATTGTTTTTTAATTATTAATATTGTATTGCATTGAATAGTTAAAAAATGTTAGAAAAATATATATCTAAATCGGTAGCTCACTATCCGACATTTTGAAATGAGAAAGTTGGTTCATACTCTCCTCTCCGTTTCGACAAACATTGATCAAGGTTGGTCATGGGTTGTTTTATTGGCGTGTTTTGTTATTAATATTTTCACTAATGGATTTCAATTCATATCGGGGATATTTTACAGTGAATGGTTGAAAGAATTTCAAGCCGGTAAAGGGAAAACTGCGTGGGTGACAGCTCTACCATTGACTGTAACATACATACTAAGCCCGGTGGCTGGTTATCTATGCCGAAGGTTTATTGCATATCGATGGCTACCATGTATAGGTTCAGTGCTTATGGGGATTTCTTTGTTGCTATCGTCATATGTGCGAAATATTGATATTTTGTTGTTAACGTACGGGATTTTCTTTGGTTTTGGAGTGCTTTTCTTCTGGATGATAACTTTTTTCATGGTTCCCATGTACTTTAAAAAACACTTATCCTTCGGCCTATCAATACTAACCTGTGGCGGTTTCATCTCTCCTTTAGCCCTTGCGCCTCTATCAAATTACATTATAAAGCAGTACAATTGGAGATACGCCTTACGAGTTTTCAGTGCAATGATATCCATATCATGTTTTATATCAGCGTTGATGTTTCGTACGCATATTTCTGTTGTAGAAGAAAACAACGAGAAAAAGACAGCCGCGGTTTTGAAAAGATTTATTAAACTTCTAAAGGAGAAACGATTTATCGTGCTACTAATTTCATATGTTGTCCAATCTATCGAGTACATGGTCTGCTATACGCACATTATCCAGTATGCAATTGAGCTTGGTGTTGCTCCAGAAACAGCTCGCTTTTGGTTACCTATCTGTTACTCTTTGGGGAACATTGCTGGTAGAATAGCGTTCGGAAAAATATTTGATTTGATCGCAAGAAAGCTTTTAATGTATAAGATTTTGTTGTTCCTCTCCGGTTGCATTGCGTTTGTTGGTTCTTGGGGAACGAGCTTTCTCCATTTAAACATATTTATTGCAGTTTATTCGGTAATCGATGGAGCTTACCAGTGTGTTATGCCTGCTATTATTTCTGAAGTAATTGGGAATGACCGAATAGTAGAAGGTTTTACCATAGTTTTATCCTTTCAATCGATTTTTAATATTCTCGGACCGATATTGGTCGGTGTAATTGCCGAAGAAACTGGAAACTACAAAGTCATGTTCTATTTTATGGCAGGTCCGCTGATACTTTCGTGTTTTATAGTTCATTTACTTGCATGTTTTCCAAACGAGAAATCTCCTGATGAAAGTGTACAGTTAATGGAAATCAACAGTTGATTGTAATACTGGACGGAATAAAGTTTGGATGATTACTTTGCGATCCAAATGACACATTCATGTCACTATTTCCTTATAGTTATTGTATATATGAAAAAAGCTCTTCTTTTCACATGAAGAAAAAATGAGATGAATCATATGCTGCGTCAGCAACTCCCCTAAATCATCACGCCACTTGACATGCAACAAAAAAAAAATATTTTTTACGGTTTTTTAAAATGCGTGTTAATTATATATACATTAATTTTCTAGTGCGATAATTTTATAATAGGGTAATATCGTAAGGCGTTAATTTTATCTGCATAATATTTTGAACTTTTTAGACAAAACCAAACAATGTACTTAAAAATGTTTTTCACTTGGTTTGACCCGAGGTTTTGCTGTCTGTTTCAGCATCCTATGATATATCAGTATCAGCATCACATCTCCCTCATCTTCGTCAATGTCGTTTGCATTGTCTCCTAGTAATCCTCTAAATATCTTCTTCGAGTCATCAACAAAACTCAGGTCATTTCTAAGGTAACCCACATTTTCTACTTTTTAATATTGCTATTGACTTCTCATTTGACCAACCCACGTTCACTTTGATTGGAATTTTTAATCCTCCTTGAAAGAAAGGTGATGGTTTGTACTTCTCTGATATAATATTTCCTGACACAATGGCTCCATCCTCTAACGCATACCATATGTATTGACTCAGTTCCCGTGGGATATATCCAACCACCACGCGACAGATTCTTCCAGGTATCCGTGCAGAAACAGCTTATATATCGTGTTTATTGTTTTTTCTTGGGCGAAAGTTATTATTTGAATATTTGACGGCTTCCCAAACTTATTTTATCTTGAATGTTAGACCCGTTTGCGTCTGGATCAGTTTGTTACGTTAGAATAAAAGTACAATTCGTGTTAATTTTATCGGAAAATTAAGGTCAATGATCTTCATTCGTGTTAATTTTTTTCGTGTTAATTTCCTTCGTCTAAAAACCATTGCGCGTTAATTTCCTAGAAAAAGGTAACTAATCTGAGCGTGTATAATAGCAAAATCGGACTAACTTTCTGTATTACAACTTGTATGATACAACTTTTTAAAGATAGGTCATGTTCTATCTCCTACAACTTGTATAAGAGAATTTAACCCATCAGAAAGCGACATCGCAATGCTCAATGTAATTTGAAAGAAAAACAAGAATAATGAACGAACATATGCCAATAACAAACGTTTACTAAGGTCATAGGTTTGCGGACCTACTATACGCGAGAGCTTACAAAAACAGGAAAAAAGCAAGAAAGGTAGTGCTGGGAGAGATGAAAATTTTGAATCAATATGGCCCCACTTTAAATCGCTTTCTTTTTTAAAAGACTTTTAAACATAGATTTTCACATACATTTTTTTTAAAACTTCTTTAAGCAAAGCTGATTAAATTGATTAAGGATAAGAGATTATGAAACTGAATTTTCTTGCCATGGAACCTTTTCTGTGGTGTTAAAATATTCGCATAATTTTTTCATCTTTTGCATCTTCTGCATATCCGTTTCCTCCTTGATTCGATAGTGATTGGAAGGCACTTGCTCGATTTCTCCAATCTCCGGTAATTACTTGTCCAGTTTCAACACATTCCCTTTTGCATGTGCCCGTCGTAAGTGTGTAACGATAAGATGATTTCGTTCTAAGAAAATTATGCAACACACAACTTGCTAAAACAATTTTTTTTGCATTTTGTGGCGTACAAGATATTGGCGAGAGAAAAACTCTAAAACAGTTGGCTAAAATTCCAAGCGCATTTTCAACAACTCTGCGTGCTCGACTCAAGCGGTAATACACCAATACGACTCTAAGTGACCGCGCGCGCTCAACGGGACTGGTAGCGAGTTTAGGGTAATAAAAACTTTGAGGAAATGGTAAATATAACAGCGAGAGATAGTGGAGCGAAGCAACCTTGAGTTTACTTGCATTTTCTGATTTGATCGTGCAATAATTTGCGTATATTTATGTTAAATATGGGTCCATCTAACTGCGCTGTAGTTAGCTGTCGTAATAACTCGTATCAGTTGATGCTGTGGAAGAAGAGAATTTGCAAAGTTCATCACAACATAGTTCATGGTGAATGTGGATGTAGGCCGCCATATCGTTTGTTCTGCTTTCCCAGTAATTATTGCTATAAGGATCAGCGGGAAAGGTGAAAACAGATGAGAAGGATCGAAAAGGATAAGTCGATTTGGTATCCAAAGTCTAGCGATAGAGTTTGCAGTGACCATTTCGTTAGTGGCGAACCGACTGCAGCAAACCCTGATCCGACTTTGTTGCTTGGTTATGACAAGCCTTCTGTAAAGCCTCGAAGGACATTGTTTCGTCAGTCAAGCGGCATCAGTAAGAAAAAAGCAAGAATGTTTCCTGATGAAACAACATCTTCATTAGTTACTGACTGTGTTTCTGGGTCAGAAAAACAGGCTGATGCCGATAGTGCACCAGAGGTCCCAGCCTGTAACCCTGCTCTCAGTCTTCATATTCTGTTGCAGGCCCAAGTTTCTCTGCAGAGCAAGGGTCGTCCTCAATGCCTCTTCATGACCATATCAATACTTTTCTGGATAATTGTTCATGTGATTGTAGTTGTTGCCAAAATAAAAATACTATAATTGATACACTGTCCTAGCAACTTAAAGATTTACAAATTATAAACAACAAATTAAACCAAGATATCTCATCAAAATTCGTATTTTCATGGCAAAAGATTAAAACTGACAAAAAAATGAATTTTTATACTGGATTATCATCAATTAAAGCTTTCATTGCTGTTTACACATTAATTCAACCAAACCTACATAAAGTTCAATATTGGAGAGGTTCGAAGCGAGTTATTTCGACGAGATACAGAAGTTTCACAAGGTCAAAAGTAAAGAAATTAACATACAAGGATGAGTTCTTATTAACACTAATGCGACTACGTCTTGGTTTATTAAACGAAAATTTAGCTGATAGATTTGGTATTTCTCCCACTGTCTGTTCAAGCATTTTCAAAACATGGATCCGCTTACTGAGAATTGTCTTAGGTGATGCATTAATTCAGTGGCTGCCTGTTGAAGCTATACGTGATCATATGCCCACTGTTTATCAAAAGGCTGGTCATCACCACCTCAGATGCATAATTGACTGTACTGAGGTATTCATAGAGAGACCAAAAAGTTTTGAAAAAAAGCCCAAACTTGGTCTGACTACAAAAGTCACAACACCATTAAATTTTTAATTGAAATCGCACCAACAGGATACATAACCTTTCTCTCTGACTGCTATTCTGGAAGGGCATCAGACAAACATATCTGTAATGACAGCGGATTTTTTAACTTGCTGGAAAGAAATGACGAAATCATGGCTGACAGGGGATTCCAAATCAAAGAGGAATTGTTACAAAAGCTTAGATGACTGCTGCTGAATGCAAAAAAACCAAAGATGTTGCAAATCTCCGTATTCACGTTGAGCGTGCAATCAACAGAATTAAAACATTCCGCATTTTGAAATCTGTCCTGCCCATCACCATGTTGCACCATGCTGATGATATAGTTTACACCTGTGCAGCTCTATGTAATCTGAAGCCGCTGCTCATAAAACCCAGGAAACCAGTCAAAGGAAAAGCCCTCATTGTCAGCCAAAATTTGTAAGCATTTTGGTGTACAGGCTGCCTTTATAAGAATGAGTTTATTCACTGTCTGAGTGGTTAAGTTGCTGACTGTCATAATAACCAAGAAGCCAGGAATGATAAAGCAAAAAATCATAAAAGCTAGAAAACTTCTGTAAACAAATTTCAAGTAGTGGCTGTAAAAGTCTGAAAATAAACATTTGAGTTCTTCCTAGAATACCGGATTAAAGTTGACTTTTTCCAGAAAAAAACCATGCTGGGTCCAAACAAAGAAATAACAGACAGAACATCCAGTTACTGCCATTTGCATTTGACACTGAGTATAATATTTGTCTCCTGTATTCAAGGTCACTTTGCCATCGATTTGTTTCAAGTATGGTAAATTGATGCTTGGATCATTAGGTGAAGTGTAGTTTATGGAGTATGGACATTTAACCTCAAGACAAGCATTCGGACAGCATTGACAAGTTACAATTCGGTCAGGACTTGCACCAATACAAAGAGCATCTTTATCTAAGAACAAACCACTTCTAGTAATTGTACATTTCTATGTGATTTTGAAAGTTGATTGTAAAATTGTAAAATTCATTGACAGCTTGTGATAATATTCGTCATGAAGTTCGGTTTCTACTTCGGTTGCTGTTTTGATAGGACGTACATTGTTCTCGTATGCAGCAAAAACACGAGCGACTAATTTGGCCTTTCTCCCAGAAATTCGCAATCCTCGTAGCCTAAGATATTTCTTGAGTTCTTCTACCTTCATCCCGTTAATCATATCGAAATCCATTCTACATATAACTTGAAATAACGCAAGCAGGAAAGAGAGAAGTAATCTGCAAACAAATCTTTTCACGCAGAAACAAAAATAAATCAGGGTACGAAGAGATTTTTTATTACCCTAAACTCGCTACCAATCCCCTTTTACCTGCGCGGTCCCTTAGAGTCGTATTGGTGTATTAAAAATCCGTTTTTTTTTTTAATAAATTTCGAAAGGGATACAGTTTCATTATAGGACATTAACGGAAAGGCCTCATCAGCAACAACAACAAACGGGAAACTTCTGTCATCTTTCTCTGGCAAATTTACTTCGGTATTTTCGAGGGCATCAGATAGAGAAGAGTTCCTATAAACTCCCTCATCACTAACCCTTCCGTTACACCCAACGGCTATATATAAAAATTTGTATTCTGCATCAACCAAGGTCAATAGTTCTAAAAGTTGATTTGTAGTTAAAATAAAACGGCCCTGAATTAATGGGTGTTTCACAAGGACATGTTTTCCATCTATGGCTCCTATTCAATTGGGGAAGTTCCAGTGTTCCTCGAATGCATTTGCAACACTTTCCCATTCTTTCCCGATGGTGGAATCTAAAATAAAAACGTTAAAAAAAAAATGTAAAAACTTAAATATTTTGATTAAAACAAATGTAATCCTAAACTATATAACACATTATTTTTTTAATTTTAAAGTAATACCTCCGAAAGTATAATGAGTGTGTTTGAGCAAAATTCAATAAGCTTCTTACTCATATAACGAAGAAAACAGAAAAGCAGAGCCCCAAGTTTCAACTAACAGACCGTTAGGAAACAAAAGATTTAAAAAATCTAAGAAACACCACGCTTTGGAAGGAGCGTTGAATATCATGAAAAAGTGTCAAAATGTTACACCAGAAGATTCTTTTGACGTATTTGGAAAACATGTTGCGAACGAAATACGTGCATTATCATCCGAAACCTCCTAACAATGGGTGAAGTTTAAGCTACAAGAAGCTATTTTCCAAGCGCAAATTCCAGCACCAATTAGACAACATAATCCCCAACCACGTCTCCCGAAACATCCAATATTCTCTCCTTCACGGAGTGTTTCACCACCTTCCCCGTTATAATTCAGCGTCGCAGCGTTACTGAGGTTTAACCAAGCATTTTAGCCTATCAATATTTATATGAAATACTTTAAAGTTTGCTTTTTATATCATTCTGATTGCTATACCACAAGTTATTTCAAGAAAAAAGTGATCAACATTGCACATTGACAGCGGCGTTTTTATTGCTGATCTTTATGTAGCTGTTGTGCGGCAGGCAGAAATGGGCGTCTTAATTTTAGTCACCGCTGCTCTCCAGATGATGGACGCTGAAGAGTAGAATGGAGAAGATGGTCGGGGTCCAAGGCGCGGCAAGAGATATCATGGCTCCTTTACGACAAAGCTCAACAGGTTGGATGCCTGGATGGGTAAATAGTCCGTTGGGGTAGGACGCAGGCATCCAGTCACAATACGCAGCACGTCATTGCTGGCGGTGTCGACATGACGGGTATGAGACCTGCGACATCAAATTGGTTCAGCGGTAGAGTGGACAAGCGCCAGGGTAGCTGTTCTGAGCCTGAACTCGCTAGCCGCCTTAATCGTGGGACGCGCGCTAAAAATTTACGCAGTAACTCCAGTGATTTAATCTCATGATGTGCCTCCCGGTTGTTGACATGGAAGGCGGCCGTGTTTTAGCTTCCATTTCTGGAAATATGCAGATAGTCTTAGCATGTCTTTGCTCAGGTTTCTCTCCATTGACTGCCAGTCTCCGGTTGAATGCAGGAGTTCCAGGTCATCTGCATAAACATACTTCCTGGAGGTGGTGGTTGGCAAGTCATAAATGTAGGTGTTTAACAGGAGCGGAGCCAAGACAGAGCCCTGTGGGACTCTACATGATTATGCGAACCATGTGCCTGTCAGGCAGTAGTCGAAGTAGCTTGGAGGTAAGGCCGCTGTGCCATACGGTGTCATAGGCAGCCGTGAGATCGACAAACACGGCGCCAGCCTTCTTCTTAGCCAAGAAGCTGTCTTTGATGTCCCGGGTCATCAGAGTGACATGTTCTACGGTTGATCTTCCGTGTCGGATTCCAGCTTGTTCTTGAGGGAGCTGTGGATCTATGATTGGCCCCACTCGGGCGTAGATCAGTCTCTTGAGGATCTTGAAGGGGATACAGAGAAAGGATATTAGTCAATAGCTTTTCGGATCCCCTGGAGGTTTCTTTGGCTTAGGGACTGCAATCACTAGGGCGCTTCTCCAGATTTTTGTAACACACAGGTGGCACAAACAGTAGGAACGGAAGTCTTTTAACCGGGACTTCAGGGTGGGAGCAGCATGGAGTATCAGCTCCGGGCATAGATGGTTGAGGCCCGGGGCATTACCTGGCTTTAGGTGCTTGAGGGCGGATTCGAATTCTTCTGAGGTGAAGTCGCCAGAGATGTTGTCAGCGTCCGGTGTTGGTACCCTCCAAAGGTCCGTCATTTCCATGAGGGCGGACCTGTCCGACTCACGATCTCTCGTTCTGTGGACCCAGTTTTTCACAAGTTGTGATCTGACGGCATTAGCTTAGACGGGGCATTGGTGACCAGACAGGGCCGGATTAACATAGTAGCAGATGTAGCAGCTGCTACGGGCCCCGCGCTTCACAAGGCCCCGCGCTTGGTGAGCAAAACATTTTTTTGCCAAAAAATGTTGAACATACTGTAGTTGGTACTGGTAAGTAGTTTTTAGCTTGCAAACTAGAATGGCATAAGAGAATATTATAGTTGTAAGATTAAATTACTAGTCCCAAAGTCTTGTCCCTTCCTAATTATTGTAAACTTTAAAAACGGGTAATTTCCGCTGGAGGCAACTGCCTTGATCAAGTGCCACGATGCTAGTTCTAGTTGTTTGAGAGAACATTCGAGAGAATGGCAGCTTTGCGCATTGCGTTGTCATAGGGCAGAATTTAATCGCTTCTTGTGTGTGATTTTAAGGTTAGTTATTTGTGTAAATAATTTCTCTTGTATTGGAAGCGGCGAAGACATTTGATTTGAACTGCATTTAGCCTATTGCTTCTGAGAGAAAATTGTAAGTAAATTCTAACTAGCTATTTCGTGATTGAGAGAACTGGCACCTTTTGTACTGAACTTAGCCAGCTGGTTGGGTTTCAGCCAAAAGTGTACTTTAAAAATTGGTTAAGGGGTACCAAACCCTCAAATTTATGGTGATCTGCCATTTGGGGCAATCGAGCTCAAGGGTATTTCTAAAGGTAATCCAACAAATGAAAAAGGGTGGCAGGAATCTAGCTCACTCAATGATATGCAATCCAAAACAACCATAGGGCCTAGTACCGGTACCCCCTCCCTCACAACTTTTAAATCCAAAGACTAAAAAAGTAAACTGGGTGTTGGCTAACTCAATAATAGTAGCCATACTCCATTTGTTACCATACCTACTCTATTTACCATACTCCATTTGCTGTTTGGTTTTCAATACCGTAGCCTAGCCTATTGTTTAGTCAGCAATTTTTATTTTTATTTTAGCCAGCCCAGCTGACGAGGTTTGGAATTAAGCGAAACTCGAGTCTTGGGCAACGCTTTAAGAAACTCGCTTTCAAAAAAGTTTTAGTTAGAAGTAGCGTAGGCTATTATTGAGCTAGCCAGCACCCAGTTTACGTTTTTAGTCTTTGGATTTAAAAGTTGTTGGGAGGGGGTACTATAGGCCCCATGGTTGTTTTCGATTGCATATCATTGAGTGAGTTAGATTCCTGCCACCTTTTTTCATCTGTTGTATTTTAGGTTAATGTTGTCAGGCTAACTGTAAACGGATTGTAATAGTTGATTCAGTGTAAATTTGAGTTAGATTTCTTGAGTGAGTTAGATTCCTGCCAGCCTTTTTCATCTGTTGTACTTTAGGTTACTGTTGTCAGACGAACTGTAAACTGATTGTAATAGTTGATTCAGTGTAAATTTAATTTAGTTCAATATTACTGCTAACTCTAATGTAATGTTTAGCTTTTCATTTTCAGACTGACTTCACAATGACTTCACGAGACAGAGATATGGGAAGGAAATATCTTTCCGGAGCAGAGAAAGCTAGAAGAAAGAGAGAGGCATCAGAACGGCAACAGAAATTTCTGCAAAAAATGCCTAAGCTCACAACTTTTTTTTCTACTACGTCACCATCTGCTGTTGGCTCAACTACTCATGATGATGCTAGTATGCTGGAACTTCAGCAGCCTTGCTCAAGCTCAAGTACTACCGAGCAAGAACAACAGGAACCAACCGAGGCAATGGAAACTCAACAGCTTTGCTACTCACCAACACCTATCGTTGTAGATCTGGCAGCTCAATCCAATGACTCGGGGGAGTGGCCTTTAATTCTTACACATGAACAAAAAAAAAATTGGGCTGCAAGAGGCAGCTCAGAATGTCAACACATGAACAGTGACTTTACCAAATCAAGAAGATTCTATGAGGCTGAAGGTTACAATAGATTTTGCAAAAAGCAATATTTTACTCATGTGCATAAAACCACAAATGAAAAGCGGCTTAGGGAGTGGTTATGCTACAGCGAGACCAAAGGCAAACTGTACTGTTTTACCTGCAAACTAGCAGCCTCATCAAACACTGAATTAAACGTATTTTGTGAAGGTTTCAATGCCTGGAAGAATGCACAGCTGCTCATTCAGAGACACGAGTTAAGTTCGATGCACAAAACTGGGGTCCTGTACCTGATCAATCTCCGAAAAGATGGAGAAAAAATTGATGTCGCCCTGACGAAACAACTTGAGGACGAGAAGAAATACTGGGGTTCCCTACTGGAGAGAATCATAAATGTCATAAAGTTCTTGTGTGAAAGAGGGTTGGCCTTCAGAGGAACAGATGAAACAGTAGGCAGTAGGAAGTAAGTCTCCTAACAACGGAAACTATTTGGGACTGTTGGGGCTTATTGCAACTGTAGATCCATTCTTGTGCCAACACATCAAGATGCATGCAAATCGTGGAAAAGGGCACACTTCCTACTTATCAAAGACCATTTGCGAAGAGGTAGTCAAAATATTGGGAAAAGCAGCTGAAGATGTAATCGTCAGTGAACTGAAAGAAGCTAAATACTTTTCCATATCACTAGATTCAACCCCGGACACACACGGACCAGCTTTGTTTCACAGTAAGGTATGTCAAGCAAACAGGGCCCGTGGAAAGGTTTCTGGCATTTCTGCCAATGGAGGGCCATACCGCTCAGCAGATTTTTGACAGCCTGGTACTGTATACCAGTGAGAAGGGTATCAATCTTGCCGATTGCCGTGGACAGAGTTATGACAACGCGTCCAACATGAGCGGAAAATATAACGGAGTACAGGCACTTGTCAAAAAAAAATTTGGTGCTGTTGCAGAATATGTTCCATGCTATGCTCATTCGTTGAATTTAGTTGGTGTATGCGCTGCACAATCGTGTCCAGAAACAGTTCAGTTCAGTTCAGACTTCGTTGAAAATATCTATGTATTCTTTGCTGCTTCAACACACCGGTGGTCCGTTCTGGAGCGATCAGGTGGTGGAGTGCTAAAAAGGCTCTCTGCAACACGATGGTCCGCAAGAGCTGATGCCATTAAGGTTATTAAAGAACGTTTTCCTTTCATAAAGGAAGCACTGGAGAAACTTGCGAATGACCAAGAGCAAAAGGAAGAATGTCGACAGCAGGCAAATGGACTCCTCGAGCAAATGGAATTGCTCGAAACTGGAATCTTATTGGTTTTTTGGAATAGCGTACTCGAGCGCTTCCAGGCAACTCAAGCCTCTCTTCAAGCAAATCAGCAAAATCTCAACATTGCTTCAGCGTTGTGTGCCTCTTTGGCAGGATCTCTACAGACGTTCAGAGCACAATTCGCTAAGTTTGAGTCAGAGGCGCAGAAGCTGACTCAAGTGCCGGATTACCGACCAACAAGAACAAGAAGAATTGTCCGAAATCGAAGGCGCGATGAGGATGCAGGCAGTGGCGGTTCAGTTTCAGATGCAATGGATAATCAATCACCTAACGACAGATTCCGGGTGGAAGTTTTCTTTGCAGTATTGGACAGCCTACTATCTGCGCTGGAGCAACGTCGCAAGGCATACACCCAATTGAACACACGGTTTAGTTTTTTGCAAAATTTGCATGACCTAACACCTGCGCAGATCCAAGAAAGTGCTGACAGACTTTTAGAAGCATATCCCCAGGATTTGGAAGACGGATTGAAAGATGAACTACCTCAGTTTTCAGAATTCGTAAAGCACATTGCTATTGATTGCTCCTCCCCAGAACTCAACTATTTCATTTTGATTAAAGAAAACAATATTGACACCACGTTTCCTAACATTGACAATTTGTTACGCATTTATCTATGTATGATGGTAACTAATTGTACTGGAGAGAGATCATTTTCAAAATTGAAGTTGATTAAAAACTATCTGTGAAACACGATGGGGAAAGAGCGGCTACACTATTTAACTCTTTTGAATATTGAAAATGACGTTCTTAAGTCACTGAACTCATCTGAAATAATTGCCGAATTTGCAGAGATCAAAATGCGTCAAAAGACTTTTGAATGATATTGTTGAAGCTTTGTATTTCTCCTTGCAAATAAAACATTACATTAGACTTTTGTTGTTGTAGAATGTAGATCAAATCTATAAAATATTCAATTACTTCCCGGTCATTATCTGTATATCAAATCAATCTGCTACAGGCCCCGCACTTAGTTACTGCTACAGGCCCCGCACTTAGTTAATCCGGCACTGTGACCAGAGCTAGGTGACCTGCCGGTAAGGTTGTTAAGTAGCCTCCATGCTGTGCGGCTAGAGTGCGTATAGTCGATGAAATTGACGGCTTCTGTCTAGCGTTTGTTCCTCTTTTTATCTAGCCGTGCCAGTAGGGATGTGACGGATCTGTTGGCATCATTTCCTCAAAGGCCACGTAGGAATTCTGAGTAGGGGTTTGGCACTCCTCATCCCAACACGGTATATGGTTCTTTCGTCTACCGCGGTGGATGGATTGTTTTGCCGCAGATGTAATTACGTCACAAAAGTCCTGGTAGGCTTCATCCACATTGATGTTGTGTGGTGATGGGAGACACTTTTAGGCTACATCTGTAAGGAAGCTATAGTGTGCCCAGTAAGCCTTTCTAAATTTCCACCGCTTGACAGGCTTGCTCAGAACAGGCGTTGCGAGTTTAGGAGCCGTGATGAGCGAGGGTCTATGTTGGGACCTTGTGAACTTCTCTAGCACACGTCTGTCCGGTTGTTGATTGTCGGAGTTCACATTTGCGAAGCCCAGGTTGGGATTTGTTCCAGTGTTCCAGCGTCCGGAGAAAAGTTTTATATAGTTTCATAAAAGTTTCATAATTTTATATTCCTTTATTTGTTAATTACGAGAAAACTAATCTAAAATTTGTCCCGCTATCTTGAACTCTGCTATCTCGAAATTCTCGCAATCTCAGACTAATTTTTGGTCTCTATCAAGGAATTACAATCGTTATCTCAAACTTTTCAGAAAGTTTCGCTCATAAAAACCAGACATCCTGAAAATTTTTGTTGTGTGTTTTTTCGTCAGTTTTAATTTCGACATGGGTCAAAAATAAAAATAATTATTTCAAAGCTTTGGAAGACAACTGTTCCAGCAAAAAAAAAAAAACTAAGAGAGAGTATACATCCCTCTAAATTAGACATAAAAGACGGCGGCAACATTTCAAAATTTCATTTCAAAATAAATATAGCGTAAATTTTTCAAATCACTTTTATGATGTTCTTTCAGACGTATGTCTACAACCGCACATTAGTTACTTTAATTGAGTGGTTAGCATATATAATTTTGTCATAAAGAACCCTTTAAGATGGTTCTTCCACTCTGGCACCCTTAGGAAGCATAAGCTACCCTGTCTCGTATTATCATCAGACAATTACGTTACTGTAAAAGCTTGTAGTAGGAACATAACGGGCGGAGCCACTCCAGTGTACAGTGAAAAAATAATCATAGAAAGGCTGACCTACCATGTGACCTATCTACCGCACGATATTTCTGATTTTAACATAGGGCTTGTGATTTAAATAAATTTGCGAAGGCCAGGTTGGGATTTGTTCCAGTGTTTCAGCGTCCGGAGAAAAGGCTCGAAGCGCCCTTAGGATCGTGTAGAAGGGCGAAATTGTTATTGGCTGCCCAGGCAACCAGGCTTTCTTCCTCGTTGTTAATCGAGTTGTAGCCCAACCTGTGTCATGCCAATTAAAGTCTGCAGCATAGAGTCTGGGGTGGGGGAACACTGGGATGGCTGTTGGTGTAATTCGCGAAGGTGGGGGCTTGTAGACGTTGATAATATTATAGCCTGCTATGCCTACGCATAGCCACTCAATTTCCGACTGAGCTGGTGATTGGTCTACAAAAGTCCAGCTTAATCGGTCATGGACAAACGTGGCGAGGCCATGTTTCCTACTGAAGGTTGCGCCTGCGATTGTGAAGTTGGTTATGACCAACTTGTCCACAGATGTGCAGTGGGTCTCCTGGAGAAGAATGATGAGGCTTTGATGTTTGGTGGCCAGGTGCTCGATGATGTTGAGCTTGCTGGCTGTGATGCCCTCGGTGTTCACCTGCAGAACAGTGGGTCGTAGGTACGTTTCGGCAGTGCAAGCACTGAGAAGTGCGTTTCCCTAACCACCCTGCACTGAACACTTCTAGTATGGGTAGTTGCTCGGTGTTGACAATCTTCGCTGGACATTCTTCTTGAAGGTTGTCACTCCACAGAGAAGACCACGAGAAGGTGCATGTCATCCTCTCCCAATAATTGATAATTTAAATTTAAATCTTTGGTCGATTGTCCGCATCAGAACAACAAATTACGGTGTTTTATTAAAAAACATTCGAAAATTTGAGAGGCGTTCAAAATGCTGGAAAAAGAAAATGTTGCCTAATTCTTCGCGAATATGTTGGTGAGGGATACTGGCCCGGTTTGCGCACGGCTTAACTTTATGAGGGTTTTTCTTCTTTTTACTTTTGCTCGTAAAAGATGAACTTAAATCTCTTGTCGTCATGATCCCATCATATATTCTTTCAGTCTTTTCCGCTCGACAATTTTGTAACGTTTTATTTATTTAACATTTTGTTTATTTTTGAATGTTCATGTTTGTTTCCGAACTTTTAGAGTTGCTTTGGAGCTGTGAAAATGTGCTGTGTGCTTGTGAAAATAAAAAACGATGGCAAAAGCAAGTGTGTATTCTTTTGAGGCCAAGATTGCTTGGGGTAGATATTGATGGTTGATATTGACAATCAAGTAAGCAAATTTGTGGACTATTTTAGAAAGAAAGTGAAATTCAAAAACAAAGTAAAGGGAATGAAAATAAAATTGTAAACAAAAAAAACATTAAACAATTATTAAGCTTACTTCATGCATCATACAAAGCAATGAAAACAGAACGACAACAAATACAAATACCCTGTCATCATGACAACCTTTGAAGGAAATAGTCATAATGAAAATTAACATTAGCAAATGTCATGAGTTAGCAGAGTTCCTTTATCATCTTTACACTGTTTGCCTTTTTTAAGGTTTCGTAAGTTTTGCGCTTTCGCATCGTGCCAGCCACTCCGCTAATCATTTTCCATCACATAAAAATCTCTTAAATCTCTTAGATCTGCATCCGAGATTATCTCAATTAGCAATAAATAACATGCTTTAAAAGTACGCGAGCGACAACGTCGAGTGAACTGACATATTTTTACTGTCTTCTAATTTCGTAACCTACTTTTCTTAACATACTTTTGGTAACATTTTTAAAGTAAAAATGATTAGCATATACGAAAGTAAACTTTATTATTTAGTCTATATTAATTGTCAGCAATATTATAAATCATCAATGACACACGATTGCCGAGATGGGATGAAATCTTGGGAGGTTCCACTGTATAATTTCACGAGATTAGTGGATTCAACCTGCCAAGTTCGTTGCTTTCTTAAAAGTGCGATAAAACCCAAATAATAAAGTCTCTTAACAAAATTTTTTAAATTTCACTGACTCGAACTGAACTCTATAAAGCAGAACAATAACTTTTATTTTTTAAATTTTCTTTTTGCATATGATTGCTTTGTTTCGTGGTTTGTGGCGTTATATTGTTTATCATATATATGGTCCGCACTTTCTACGGACTTACGCAATCTAGGAATTCATAGAATGCGCGCCAATCTATAGGTTCCCGCCCATTCTATAGAATGCGCACCTTATATTCTATAAAATGCGCAAACAAAGCATGGTCGGAGAGAGTCAGAGAGAGCTGTTTGATCGTTTTATTAGAAAAGCATACATAGAGGGAGATCACAAGAAGAGCAAGACAGTCACTAAAGACAAGGCCAACACCATCATAGATGTTCTCAACAAGAATCCAGCAAAGAGCTACTGTCCTAAGTTCCAAGCTGAATCAATAAATAACATGGCTGGCTAACAAAGAGACCTCATTTTAGTACACCAGTCTCACTGACACACTGGGTAAGAGACCTATAAAGTCACAAAACAACTTAGAATTCTTCCATAGAATGAGTAACCTATTTGGGTGCTATTTGGGTGCACATTCTATGAATTCCTAGATTGCGTTGCGCATTCTATAGATTGCGTAAGTCCGTAGAGAGCGCGGAACATATATATATATATATATATATATATATATATATATATATATATATATATATATATATATATATATATATATATATATATATATATATATATATATATATATATATATATATATATATATATATAAATATATATATCACTTTTTGCCATACTTTTAAATCGTGTTATTTCTTGCCAAGCTGTCTTGATGCACACATGTATTCGGTGGGTATACAACACATGACTTTTAATGCTTTTTAATTTGTTTTTTTAGCTACAACTGTATAATGTTATCATTTCACACTCAATTATTGTTATTCCAGCCCTGTTGTCTTGATTAAAAGATGTCAGATGGAACATCTTCGAAATGGAATGGTGTTTTAGTTACTGCTCTCAAAAAGGTAGGTCAAAAGTGTCTGGCTATTCTAAATAATAATTAGTTAAATTTATTATCCCTAGAAATTCCTAAATTATAAGGGTATCTTCCTATAATAACACTTTCAATGTTCCTAATATTTTCTTTCTATTTTATTGCTATTTCGATCTATATATAAGTGTCTATATAAGTAAGTAATTTATATTTTCCATGTATAAATGTAAGGGGCCGTCGACAAAAAACTTTCGTCACGCAAAACGGATTTTATCCGTTTAGGTTAAAACCCCCTCCCCAATGTGCCAAAACCGAAAATAAGAAAAAATCTTGAATGCTTATTCTTCTTATTAAGATTAACAGTTAACATTTCTTACAATAATCATCTTGAAAGATTTTAAGGAAAAATCCAAAATGGACAAGTTGAATTAGTCTAAAAATCACTCGCGAATTATTATGTTTTCGGACCAATGGGATGTCAAAAATGCTACTTTCCTAGTTTTAGTTTCGAAGCTGATTAAACGTTTTCGCTCTGCTGTCTCTGCGACTCATTTCTCAAGCTTTTCTTTTGTTTGTTTAAAATGTCGTGCAGCGACATCCGCCTTCACTCTCCACCAGTATGTCTTACTTTACACTTCTCCCATATTCATTACGCAATACACATTTGAAATTTTTGGACTGGTGTTTTCAAAAGAAGAATCATTTCATCAAAAACACAAACTACGATTTTCTCTGTCTGATCAATACGAACGTATAAAAATGAAATTCATAAACTATCGTGATCCATCGTTGAGTTATCAAAAATTCATAGAGAGATATTGTCTCTGACTTCAATTGAAGAATCTGCATCTCACCAAAGATGAAATGCACAAAGCTGGACAAGCCTTCTAGAGACAAGAACAACTCTCAATGGAACAGATTACAGAGTTTTAATACATTGCTCACTATTGTATTTGCATTCACTTTTGCTCGCGCGGCAAGTTTCTTCCACAGAGACTCTTTAATAGTCAATAATAAGCCTGCGTGCCGTAATGTAAAGTTAGTTAACGGAATGAATGATATTGCGCCCGCGGGAAGACTTTTGTTTTGGCAGTTTTGATAATATAGTATTTTGTTCATGTGTAATCAAGTTTAATCTGCCAAAAATTACCCCCGCTTAGGCATGTTTTGCAGGGGTCTAGAACCATATACTCTTGTGTTTACATTTGTTTTATTTTTTGCATGCATGCATGGATGAATGTCAAAACTTCATTTCGTTTACAAAAAACGTTGATTTTAAAATCTTTTTTTCACGGTTTTACAGTAGCGCGTAAATAATATTACCTCCGCCAATGAACCATACTCCTATTTTCAAATATTTCAACTTTTTTCTGTTCCAGACAGGATTAACAATGGCCCTGCACAATAATAATTGAGTTTTCTATTGTTCTAACATTGTTGTCATGCTATTCCTTTCCGATCCGATCTGATTTGCGGATCATTATCCTGAGTGGAATATGGCCTTGACATTCTCCATGACAAGAAAATACTCTAAACAGGCTTTCGTCACGTTGAAAACGGATTGGCCTAAACCCCCTCCCTCCCAAAACGGATAAAATCTGTTTTGTGTGACGAAAGTTTTTTGTCGACGGCCCCTAAATGATAATTGGTTATAAATTTACCACTAGGAGCCACTCATGAGTGAAAAGTTTAGATTTGAAATATTCTTATGGCAAAAAAAACTTGTGGAACATAAGAACAGTTGAAAATTTCCATTCAGTAAAGAATGACTTTCGTGAAAGTGTATTGTGGAGGTCTTGGGAGAATGAGATAATTTTGAAGCATAAAGTGTAATTTCCATTCATGAAATATATATACTTTATGAGGAAAAAATAAAACATCCCAGTATAACTTATTTTGTAGTTTAAAAAGTAATATATAAATGTAAATGATTTATATATAAATAATTCTTTTATCATCTTCGCCTTTGCTCTCCTACCGTTTCCAGTCTTTGTCAAGAGTATTTGAGCACGTGAGTCACTTGTCGCTCGCGAAAATCGACCCGGGCGTGCGACCAACCATCGCTCGTGAAAATTAAAAGTGACGTGCGATCGCTTGTGTAATCACACGTGACCGCACGTGCTTTTTTTTAAAGTTATTTTTTAGTTTACTGACCCATCACTATAAAAATTTTATTTTGAAGTTTGACTTTGAAGTCACTAGCTATTGCCTAGACTCTTGACGTATTACACTAGCAGAACAAGTCCCCCCCCCCCCCCCCTAGTTGCTCGGATCTGTGTAACAACGTTACAGAGACATGACGCCAATGATTTGAACATGGACTATTTATTCTAAAACTGACACTGCTTGCACAGGTGTACAGACGTTAGAAACTGCGGGTTCCGAAACTGGCCGATTTGCAATTGCCAATATTCAAAAACGTCAAAACGCGAAATTAAGTTCCCGCGAAATATTGGAAATGGCTCACCGCGAAAATAAATTATCGCAAAATTTATTCCCGGCGAAAATATATCACATTAAAGTAGTGAAAAGTGAAAAGAATATTTTATTTTTATTTATTTTTAAATAAAAACATCTCTATGTTTCGAACTGCCAGTTACGAAATAGCAGTTACGAATCGTAGTGGAATCGAACAGGTGTACAGAAGTTTCTCTTGTTCCGCATGAATGATTTGAGATAAAACAAAATAGTAACAATTTGGATCAAAACAAAAGAAAAGTAAAGAATGATCGAAATATATAATAGATTGAAGACTAAAAATACAGAAAGAAATTAAACTTAAAAAATATCAATTCAAATAGCAACATTTAATAAAAAAGAGATGAATATAAAACATTTCAAAATTCTATCAAAACTAATTTGTAACTTTCTTGATAATTCTTTTTTTTTATTGTTCCAGGCCTCGAAATCGGGAATAATATTATTCCTTTGAGAAAAACCTTGAGAATGTCAACCAACTGGCACTTATAATTAATTGTGCCGTAGTAATACAATTATCCTGAAATTCTGCAATCACATATTTAACTATTTGACAGAGAACAGTTTTTGACTTCATATCGAAATTTTAATGATATAAAATGTCACGGCACATATTTTCACTAGCAAAAACAGCTTTAAAAAGTTAATATACGACGACTTAGAAGTTAACCCGTTAAAACCTAGCTGTTGTGTTTATTTTCTTCAGAGTCTAATGCATGTTTATTGTTTTGTGAAAGTGTCTTTTGTTTTGAAAACTGAATGTTTCCTTGTGGTTTGATCTTTGTTTCTTCCATGGAATTCAGCATAGTTCTTCTGCATTTATTTGTCTCTAAGTTGAATGGAACTTTTAAACAACATGCAGTATTGCGTGTAAACATGTCTGTCGGTTCTCTTTGAAAATCTTCCTTCTTTTTATAATTTACGTTACAAACTTTTCGAAACGTATACATTTTTAATCAAATTAAAATAACTTGTTTGTTATTACTGCGAAAAACAATTTGATTAAATTTGTACTTGGATAATAAGAAGGTGTCAAAAACAAAAGAATTATATCACTCGTGAAAATTAAAGCACACGAGCGACAAATTGCGATAATTGATTATGGCGTGTGCCAGCGCATGCGAGAGCGATCGCACGCGATTCATGACAAAGCCTGCGTTTCCTGCCACACGCCATAAATTGATTTCTGCATGCTGTTAATTCTGCATTATTGCATGCTATAAAAATATATTTAACTGCTATTTTTTACAAAATTTTAAACTTCAGTCTTACTCGTCAACCCACACACTAAAATGGTGGTAGAAATTGCTGTTGTCATCAAGTTTCCACAAATGTTTTCCTTGAATTACCTCAAAAACTCACTCAGCAGACCTGGGGATTTTAATTGGCAATGTAAACTAAAGTTTAAAATCATTTTAAATGGCATACTTTGAGTAGATACTGTAATAGCCGGTATGTAAATTACTTTGCAATTTTGAATTTAACGTTACCAATCATTTAACATTTCAAAAAGTCTGTTACACAACGTAAAACATACAGTAGTAAGGAGGAAGATTTTCAAAGAGAACCAACAGACATACACACGATTACACACGATGCTAAAGATTTTTTAAAAGTTTCAATCAACTTAGAGATAAATGTAGAAGAACTATGCTGCATTCGATGTGAGAAAAAAAATCAATTCAATGAAAATGTGTTTTGATGTCTACAATTTGACGCAAGCTTGTTTCTTGCTTTCAGAATGTCATTCCTGTCGTGTTTCATGATTTCAAATTTCTCGTTGAGGCATAGGCCGCATCGTTTTCTGGTTGTAGAGGTTACATTTCCTTACAATTTCCCAATGGACGCCTGGGTTTCCTCCTCTTTTTATCGTACTGGTATTTCTCGTTGTTGAACGACTTAAGGTGGTTGGTGTGTCGTACTTTAAATTTCTCTTTGATGATACTCAAATAAATTCTCTCTTTTGCCTGTGGGGTGTTTGACTTGATTGTCACTTTGTATAGTACAGATTCAGTCAGACAATGCTGGTTTAGAGGGCAGTTATCTTTCCGGACGCAATTGCAACTCCTTCTCGATCATTAACTAAAATGTACATCTCACCATATTTTTGGGCGCTGATCATCTTACCCCAAAGCTCAACTTACATCCCAACTTCCTCTATTAATAAAGCCTATGAAATTTGGTTTTACAGTCACAAAAATTACATGTAATAATGTGAATTGAATTTTAAGCATTCTTTAGCAGAATCATATTTGGCCTTTTGAACTATTTTAGAAAGATGACTAAGCAGATATTTGCCATGATTATTCAAAGAATCATAGAATAGAAGTTATTGAAAGACACATTAAAAATACTTGTTGTTGTTCTTCTTCTAGGTACAGAGACAGGTTCATCCCACATTAGCGGTGGAGGGAGAAGCCTTGTTTTATTTGGAGGACCTTAATATGAAGTTAATGCACCAACTGTGCAGCGGTATATTACCCACAATTCCTGATGTCGAGCAAAAGATTACCAATCTCTTTCCACCTCAAATACTGAAATGGGCCATCGGTTCAGCTCGTGCGGCCATTGGCAAGGCAAAGAAGAAAAATGTGACTTTCTCAGTAGACAAGTTATTTTCATTAATACAGAAGGTGAGTGGTCTGGTGAGGAGGGTGTATACCTGGTTATTTCAAGAGTTTAAATTTTTCATTACTCTTTTCTTTGTAACTTTTAAGGTTTATTATTATATATTATTCATTTATGTTCTTTTTTTGGTTGTTCGAAACATTACAAAGTATAAGAATGTATAAGAACACCCAATATAGTTATTTAATATTGTAATTAACGTATAGTTTAACTTTTTTCAGAATTATAAATTATGGCAAACAAACTTTGTTGCAGGAGTTTCCTGGATTCAAAATCGAAGGACAGTTGGCATTATATATTGTGGCCGTACTTGAGTACATATCTGCTGATATTTTGAAGGTAAATTCTGCTTCATAACAAACATTGTGCATTTAATTTTAATATTCAATTTTCAATATTAATCCTTAAAACATAGATACTTCTTCCGTGCATTGCTTTCTGAATTACATAATAATATAATGTACTAGTGAATTGTTAATGTAATGTTTCTCTACAATGAATGATTGTTGTTTACGTTTCAGTTGGCTGGGAACTACGTTAAAAATATTCGCCATTTTGAAATCACTTCACGGGATATCAAGGTGGCTATGAATGCTGACAAGGTGACTTGATTGTTTCCAAGATTAGTACTGATTGATTTTAAGCGGTGAAATTCTCTGAACTAATATAATAAAGGGCTCACTTTTAATGGCAGCCTTCCTTGCAAAAATTCAATGTTAACATTCAAATTAGCTATATTCTACATGTGCATGAATGTGAGGTTACAGGCGGAAACGATTAGGAACTTTGTTTGTAAAGTTGAGCCTTGGTTACACAGCACTGAGTTAACGAGTTTAAGAAAATAAAGCAATCCACGCAATACCAATTATACGTTTGAATTCATATCATGTAACGACACTTGAAACATTCTCATTGATCAGGTGCTGGCGTCCATGTTCTATGGTGAAGATATCGAGAACGTAGCAGCGACAACGATACAGGTTAGCTGCAATTATAGTTTATTACTCTGTATACATTATTCTTTTCATTTTTAGCCAACATCAAAGCGAGGTTCCCTCACTTACATCGAGGTTTTGAAAGATTTTATGATGTGGGAGGAGCAGTTCATCAGAGAGCTCAATCTCATTATCAAGGTAATTTTGTTTAATCTAAGAATAACGATTGTGCAGGTGTATTCAAGTTAATTAGAGAGTTTGACTCCTGTCAGCCGTAGGAATTTAGGTTTTGTGCAAAGAGTCAACAATGGGAACAGTAGCAGTGGTTTAAAAGTTGTATATAAATCTTTCGCATAAAATTGTTCGTCAAAATGATGTCATAAACAACAGCTCTGAAGTATGAAAACATTACTTAACTGAAATGAAATATTCAAGTAAGGCATGCTAAATTGAAATTAAGTCTAATTTGACTTTTTTGTTTATATGTGCCTCATAAGCAAATTTATAAAAGATTAGTTCAAAAATCAGGTTGGTCACCACCTTAGGATTGGTGGAATAAGGTATATGAAATATGTAGATCTGGGTTGTCACACCTTAACAGTATGGAGCTATTGCCCAATTATCTATTTTTCTTTGTGTTTCAACATTGTTTTTTTATTATTTGTAGGTTTTTCGCAAACCAATGACTGAGGCTCCAGATTTGTTTACTCAAGAGGTAGAATGTTTTTGTTTTGGAAGTTCGGCCACAACCTATTTTTAACAAATCATAGTCGTTCTAAGCCGTTCATTAAAGCATTTTAGACCATACAAACTAAATCAATTGTCACTTGGTTAGGCCAGCTCAAGCTAAAGTTCACCGATTCGCTTATTGCGCAATATTAGTTTTTTGAATGAATATTGAGAGGCACAAGAGGAAGTTTTAAAGTGAAATTTGTTTTGTTAACCAGAGATCACTTGTGAGTGTTGCTTTGTATTTTTAGGATATTGACAGCATTTTCAGTAACTTAGATGAAGTGTTGGACTTTACCGTGCAGTTTTATTCCGTTGTTGAAAGTACATTTGAAATGGCAGACGAGAAAAGCGAGCCGTTGATTGGTGATATCTTTGAGGAGATGGCAGAGGTAAAGAGCTTCTTGTTTGCTCTACGTTTTGTGGTTGTACGTCGTGTTTGAGCATCATCATTATAAAGTTAAAATTCTTTGAAATAAACAACTATGTATTTGTACAAATGAACTCTTTAAAAAGAATTTGCACATCTTTAAAGCGGTGCGAGTCTTCAGTCCTATCACATTCATCTTGTTACAAAAACTGCTTCTTTTCACCGATATCGCTCAATCTTCCGATCTGCTCTTCCTAAGAGTGAAGGGAAAATTTTATCCTTAACAGTTTTATTAGTGACTATAGACATATGATCAAAAACAGTTTGTTTGTTACATCTTCCAATTCACACTGTTATTTCTTTTGTTTTTATCTGCTTCATTGAAGAAATGCTACTTTGAATTTGCTGTTTTTACTGCAATTGCACCCAGTGTTGTTCTAAGCAGAATTTCAGAAGATATCACATTTCAAAAAAGAATATTCAAACATGTTAGCCACACTACTAGCATTGAACTTGAACAACACTTACAGTGTATCTATTAAACAATGCAGATCTTCAAAGGTTGTTATGTGGTTCTTTCACAGGCGGCAGAGTTTGAATGTTACGACACATACGCTTATGAACAAGTCGGCAATGGCGAAGTAGAACCTTACGAGAAAATAAAAAGTTTATTGGAAAAACCTGGAGTGAAAGAGTTCTTCAAGGTGGAATGACATATCAACACAGTTTAAATATTTTAGATCTCTTATCATTTAATTAGCAAGCCAGTCTACACGACGCGGTAAAGTACATTCTTCCTAAACTGTTGTACGGCCCAATACATCATTGCGATGATTACTTCGAATACATCAATGTAAGGTGTAACAATGTTTAAAGTGATTTTTTTGCAGTTTCGCTTTGAGGCTTGTATGTTGCAGAATTTTGATTGTGTTACAGCTACTCATGTGTACGTCCCCTGATGGTCAAGACAGAGAAAAACTGGATGAAGTAAGAATTAATCATAATTAATCGTACTAATACTAGGTAATATTATTATAAAAAATTAAATTCTTGTTAATTTTAATAAGTATTATTAGAAGAATTGGTGATTGGTTCTGAATTCTTGTCGAGTGTATATTCGGAATTAAATCTAAAAACAGTTGATTTTGTTTTCACCACTTCCTTGGTCATTCCAAGTGGTGGTTACCCATTGTTAGAGCTTATGTTACTAAATTCTCAAAGATGTTGTCTTTTTTTACTCAGTTTATTCAAATATTTTTTAAGGCGTTGAGTATTTTACGAGGGTTGCAATTGACAATAAAGAAAATGGGAATACTTGCACCACTCAGAAGAAACCTGCAGTAAGTGAAAAGTTATTTTTAATTGTTCATATCAATGAGATTATTAATGGAGTTAAAAAGGATGTACGATGGATTGTTTTTATTGATCAATTCAAAAGTAGGTAATCCTGCGATTAGAATGCAATTACTTTATTTCTTAAAGAGATCAGGTGTTTTACACACGCACCATTGGAATGAACGCACCAAACTCTGTTGCCAAAATGAACAGCATACAGGAAAACTTAGAAGGCTGGGAGGGGAAGGACATCTGCCAGATTGCATCTCTCTTCTTAAAAGAAGGTTCTCTCAACAAGATTGGAAAGAAGTCAACAGAGAGAAAAGTATTTTTGTTCGACAACTTGATGCTTTGCGCGAAACAGGTACTATATTCTTCTTACAACTATTCTTGAAATTTTACTCGCACCTATAAGAAGTTATTTCTCTTTATTACATTTATTTATATTTTTACATATATTTACTACGTTCTTTATTTCTTTTGTAAGAATAAACTTCAACTTGGCTTCTCCCAAGCAGAGTACCGGTTGAAGGAGCTTATCTACCTGAGGAAAGTGGAAATCAGAGATGTGGAAAACAGTGAAGGTGAGTCAACACATTCAACTTTGTACCTCTGCGAAATTTCTGAGGTTAGGGTTGAGTATTGGAAACATTTTTAAACGTCTCTGGAAGTACTGCACACTCAACTGTATACCTCAGTGAAGTGATATCATGTTTCTGAGGTTAGGGTTGAGTGATGGAAACATTTTTAAACGTCTCTGGAAGTACCGCACACTGTATATCATAGTGAAGTGATATCATGTTATCTGAGGGTATGGTTGAGAGAGAGGGATGGAAACACTTTCAAAATTCTCTGCAAGTACCACATTTTTGTCTAATTGTAGACATGCAGTTGGCGTTTGAAATTCTGCAGACGAACGATCAAATGGTCACTTTTTCTTGTAAAGACGAAAGAACCAAGTATGAATGGTTGTCTCTGTTAATGGCTTTAAATCATCGAAGGTTTGTAAATAACTTTGAAGAGAGTGTTAAACTTTGTCTTTATTCTTCTACTTGTATATAGACTTTATCTGTTCAGTTTAAAAAGCCATATTTTCCCTTCTATTACGAGCCAAATAAAACCTTTTTGTACACAAAGCATGTTGTCGTAATACAAGCATAAAAGCAAACACAAATAAAACAAACATCTTTTCGTCAAAACACAGATTAATAAAAATAACGCGAGAGAAGCGGTTAAATAGTTCAATTGTCAACCGGTCTGGCTTTTTAAGCCGTATCCATGACATGCTAACGATGTTGTATTGTAGTCCGTTGAACGTAAACGATTAATCTAGTGTTTCTTATGTCTTCGAGATAGAGTACTGTCGCTTTCAAATATTTGCGCAGCTTTGCCTTCGAAGGTTTAAAGATGAGAGAGTGAAATAAAACAATGTTTTTTGCGAGCAATATTTCGGAAATGGATTATTTGATGGCGCGCCACGCGAAATCCAGTTCGCCACTCGAGTTGTTATGCTCTAGGTTATTACGTCATTGTGTTGTTTCTAATCACGTTTTTGTAGTGAATGGGATATATTGCTGCATTGTTTGCTTTGCGTGTTTTTAGTACGTTGGATCGCATGTTAGACGTGCTTCTACAGGACGACGAACAGAGCATTGAGTTAAAAACACCTGACTCATCAGTTTACATGTGCGTGAGTTTCGTTGCATCTCAAATGAGCGTGATGGAATAAATTATCTGTTGTCTAAGTATCTTTTCAATTTCAGTTTCGCTACTCCGGATTCAGGTGATAACATCATATTCGAAGAGGTGCACAGTCATGATTTTATTCCATTCTGTTTTTCACGTGTCTCGTCTTGCAGGAGGATAGCGGTATACCTATCATCAAAGGCGGCACTCTCTATAAACTAGTGGAGAGGTTAACTTACCACAAATATGCAGGTACGTCGAACTAGCTTATCCGTAGGCGTTTCTTATATTTTGTTTGTTGTATTTTGTCCTTAAAACTCATTTTTTAATTTAATTACATAGGGTTTTGTCATTATGTTTCCGTTCAGATCCGACCTTCATCCGTGTATTTCTTACCACGTACCGGTCGTTTAGCAATCCGGTCGAACTTCTTGATTACCTCATAAAGCGCTATGACATACCGGAACCTCTCGCGGAAGGACGGGTGTTAAGCAGGGAAGATTTGAAAAAGTTCAGGAAAGAATATTCCCATCCAATTCAACTCAGGTTTACAAAAAAACATTTTATACCAAACACTACATTGATACAACTCACACTTATCCAGTTGTTGTAAATGACCATTGCTATTTTACCATGTGCGTTTGTTTTGGGATTTTTAGAGTTTTGAACGTACTACGTCACTGGGTGGACCAACATTTTTACGATTTCCAACGCGAGGAAATGTTGTTAGGGACGCTACAAAAGTTCCTATCAAGAGTGATTCGAAACAAGACCGCTCGGAAGTGGGTGGAAACGATCGAAAAGATGGTCAACAGAAGGGTGGGGTGCACCCGGTGGTGTTGGTGTTTTTAATGACATTTTCATTGTTTAGTTAGAACTAGTGACAATTGGTCCAGAAAGTTATTCCTTCAACCTACCGCCTCCGCCAATAGAATGGCATCATGCGACATCACTGGACAAGTTCAACCTGCTAACGGTAAGCTTTTCGGTGTAGCTGCCTACCCATGTTTGTATGTTTCAGCAGAATGGCTTGATGCGTAAAAACTCAAATAAGGTTTTGATTAAAAGCCTGAACTACGAGATTGACGGAATGTGTATGCGATACGATGACCTACTTTTTACTTACCATGTGATTGTTTATAATTTGTCCGTTAGGGGCAATTTTGATTTTGCTTTTTTTAAATTTAGCTGCATCCTTTGGAGATTGGTCGACAATTAACGATCATGCAATCGGAAATATTTCGGTAGTTCTATTCTTTTCTTAAGATAAATTCTTGAAATCGTTAAAAGTGTATAAGCAACGCTTGTGAATGGTGCGATAGGCAAGAAAGTTAATGATGAGTTTGTTTATTTAACAGTTCCATCCGACCTTCGGAACTCGTTGGTACAGTGTGGACTAAGAAAGACCGAAATGAGAAGCTCTCCCCCAACACACTTAAGATGATACGTCTCTCCACACTGCTTACCTACTGGTACGAAATGAGCATAGTCGAGGCTCACAACTTTGAAGAAAGAGTGGCAGTGTATGTGCGGATCATAGACATTTTAATGGTGAGTGTCATACATTGTTTACGTTAGGTCTTCATTCATTGTTTACGTTAAGGTCTTCATTCATTGTTTACGTTAAGGTCTTCATTCATTGTTTACGTTAGATCTTTATTCAATGTTTACGTTAGATCTTCATCCATTGTTTACGTTATATCGTCATCCTTTGTTGGAATTAGGTCTTCTTACACTGTTCACCTTAGGTATTCCTCGAACTTAACAACTTTAACGGCATGATGGAAATATTAGGAGCTTTAAACTCGGCGCCAGTATTTCGGCTTGTTCACACGAAGTCAGTGGTACGTACGTGACGAGTTGCAAGCATCAATTTCATGCTAGCGTTGTTGGGTTTAGGAGCTGTCGCCTAAACGCTCTCAGGCGTTGCAAGAAGTGAAAGATCTCACTGATGATGGACACAATATGAAATACATGGAGAAGCTGCGCTCCATCAACCCACCTTGTGTTCCATTCCTTGGTAAGACAGACATTGTGTGTTCACAATATTCAAATGCACACATCCTACCATCCAGGTATTTACTTATCGAACATTTTGAAAGCGGAAGAAGGAAATCCTGATTACCTTTCAAACTGTGGAGACGGGCTCATCAATTTTAGTAAAAGGTTACGAAACCATAATACTTCGTCTCCTATTCTCTAAACCTTGAGATTTTTGCTCCTGTTTGACGTTTCAGTGTTTTTCAGACGTATGGTAGCTGACATCACAGGGGAGATCCTAAAGTACCAGAACATGCCATACAATCTGCAAGTGCAGCCTGTAATTAGAAAATATCTCGAAGATCTGGACCCTTTAGCCGGAAGGTCGACCATTGAAATGAACGATTACCTCTACGAGTTGTCATTGATTGTAGAACCAAGAAATTCGAAGCAGCCGGCGAAATTTGTAAGATTTGTAAATAATTACTGTGAATGCTAGCGATTGTTCCATTTATACACTAGACACGTAAAACAGATATACCTATGAAGTCACCGGGAATCAAGCCAAACCAAAGAAGTTTCTCGACCAGTCGTAAAAGCACTTCGTCAATACACGACGTTGAACTGCGCAGGCCTCCCTCCCCCACACCGTCTACAAGCTCGTCTTTCTCTACGTTCACTATAAATGAAGAGGACAGTATGGAGGAGAGCGAAGAGGAAGTTGATTCTCCACCGCCGATGCTATTGCCACGTCATCCTTTCGTCACACAAAATAAAACGGAAATTCACGAAATGCTGAAATCTGTTCCACCTGTCCTTCCTCCCAAATCCATATACACTGGAAAGAAAACATTACCAAACGCTTTGTCAGAAAATAAGCCTGAAATTCTCCCTAGACGCTCAGGTACTTTGAATGATGACATTGCTCCCCCTTCACTTCCGCTCAGATCTGAAAAACCGATCTGAAAAACTCGTTCCGAAGCGACAACCGCAACATTGAATTCCCTTCACAACTCGTTCCGAAGCGACAACCGCAACATTGAATTCCATTCACTAAATGGTGTTTATATTACTTTTTATTCAAATTATTTTTATATGGAAATATTTTGTACCGCTATTATTTTTATACATAGAAGACGTTTCCTCGTGAATTGTACAATACAAGATCTCTTATCATCATCATCTGGTCGAGCTTGCTCGGACATGTAGTCTATCATGCCATTATTCACGGTCCCGCATCAGATCTGGTAGATCATCAGGTGTGCATTCCATGTCTTTGCAGAGTTGGTCTATGTAGGTGGTGGCTGGTCGGCCAGGTCTGTTCTTGCCATGCCGTGGCGACCAAAGCAAAAGGACGCTAGCAAGTTCATGCTCCGCTCTCCAACAGTGACCTGCAAAGCGCATTCTGCGTTCTTTCAAGATTGTTGAGATTGGAGGGATATTTCCATACAGTTGTATTTTTGTAGGATGCTGTCTCCAGGATAAATTCAATGCAGCTCTAAGCATTCGAGTGTAGGTACCATCGAGTCTGGATTCAAGAGTCTTAGTCAATGTCCATGTAATCGTACCATACATCAAGACAGCCTCAACTGTAGCTCTAAAAAAGCTACGTTTAAGATGGTTTGATAGTTTGGATTTCCATACAGTTTGCATTTTATTCAAGGCTCCCACGCTTTCCCAATGCCAATTTTCATATCTTGCTCTGTGGAGCTTATTTCACTGCCAAGATATTTAAAACTTTTAACAGCTTTGATCTTTTCTCCGGATGTTGTTTGAATTGAGCCTTGTTGGTTGAAGGTCAAAAACTCTGTTTTGGATGCATTCACATACAAGCCCACATCTTTAGCAGCATTTTCAAGATGATGCAAAAGAGTGGATGCATCTGCGATAACATCTGCAGTGAGAGCTAGGTCATCTGCGTAGTCTACATCAGTTAGCTTTTTGGGAGGATATCTGCTCGACTTTCTTCTTAATAATGTAAAACCAAGGTCATCGTGTTTGTCCAAAGATGTCCTTAGTACGTAATCAAGAGTGATTATGAAGAGGTAGGGGGTGCAAGCGTGTCACCCTGAAGAACTCCTGCTGCGATGTCAAAATAGTCTGTGTCGCCATCTGGTGATCGTACTAATGATTTTGTGTTCTTATACAACATTATGGCAGATACTGTCTCATCAGGTATTCCATAGGCTTTGAGTATCTTTTCCATTTTCCCTTTGTGAATTGAGTCAAAGGCTTTGGAGAAATCAACAAAGAGAAGACAAGCTGGTAGCTTTTTTGCTCTAACACCTTCCATGAGCCTACGGACTGTCAGAATTTGCCCAGTTGTTGATCTGCTTTTTCTGAAGCCGTTTTGATTTTTACGAAGAATTCTTCCTACTTCAGGCTCTATTCAGTTAAGGAGAAGGGAGTCATATATCTTTGCAGCTGTTGAAATGAGTGTTATTCCCCTATAGTTCTTTGCTAAGCCTAAGTGTATCATTGAATTTCAGTGTGTTCCATGCTTCTCAGTAAAAATAAAATCTTGAAATGGTGCACAGAAAATAACCTTTTGACGTAACGTGTACAAAGGGCGAGAAGAACAAAACTCAATACGTGGCCGATGCATAAAATGCCGTTCATCAATCTCCATCATGCATTACGAACCTCATTTCAACCACATCAGTGGTGTGAACACATGTATTATGACAGTTGCAAGAAGTTCAGGAAAGTCCTGAAATTTAGGGTTTGTCCTTTTTTTGCCATAGTCACGGAATCCTGGAGAAAGCTTTAAGGTTCTGGAATCCTGGATAGATACAAAGTTTTTTACAACTGCAGTGCATGCGGATAGTGTATTTGCCCTTTTTACCTATCATAATATCGTAATAAATTACTGGCAAACATAAAACGAGTAACCAGGCTGGTTGAAGTCGTGCCTCGTGACTCACATAGAGGACAAACACAGAAAACAAAACGCGGTACACAAACATTATTTTGATAAAAATAAGGAATGATATCTGACCTTTATCATGTTGGAAAGATTTTGTTGCCTTTTTAAATGCGCAAATATTTAAGCAGTCCTTGTTGATCTTGGCAGAATGTTAAACGTTTTCTTGGCCTCGAGTTGAAATGTATTGTATGTCGTTGCACTTCAGCGTCGTCCCAGTGTTGATGTTGTTGCTAAGTAACGTACGGTCGTCCTCTCTGCGTTGACCTTGAGATTGGAAGGAACATTTACATCGTTCATTGCTTTGAAACCTAATACAGCTATTGAATATTTGAAATGTTTGACAACTCGGAGCCAAGACAGGTTGATAACATCACTCAAAGTACATGTCTCCCATAGACAAAACCTCCTGCAGCATTTTGCACCTTTTGGAGATGTTTTATCGGGTAGAGAGGCGTTGTTCCCATATAAACTGAGCTACCATAGTCCAGTTTACTTAACACGAGCGATGATACTAATTGTTTTCTTCGATTGGACGATATTAGTCGTTTGAGCAGTTTTAACGTTTTCAGTATACCGTAACTTTATATAACTGGGTTTATGTGGTTTTTCCATTCAAGATGTTGATCGAAAGTGATACCATGCATCTTGAGATTTTCGGCGGAATCCAGCTGTTGACCATTGCCACAGCTGCTTTCCATGTTGTTAATCCATGTCCACGCAAAGTTGTTTAGTGGTGAATAGCATTGTTTTGGTTCTGTTGAAAACCAAGTTAGCATCAGATGACCAGTTTTTAATCAAGTTGAGGTGTGTTTTTTTCAGGCATGTTTCGAGTTATGATGTCAAAGTTGTATCTGGCCAGCATTGCTTCAAATTCATGAAACGACGAGGTAATTGGTTGCGTATTGTGATGACAAATACGGTTCCCGTTCATTTCGTCGCAGATCATTTTGTCGCATTCATTTCGTCGTAAATCATTTTGTCGCAGTTCATTTTCTAACCCTAACCTAACCCATTTCATAACCCTAACCTAACCTAACCTAACCCATTTCATAACCCTAACCTAACCTAACCTAACCCATTTCATAACCCTAACCTAATCTAACCCATTTCATAACCCTAACCTAACCTAACCCATTTCATAACCCTAACCTAATCTAATCTAACCCATTTTATAACCCTAACGAAATTATCTGCGACGAAATGATTTACGACGAAATGAATGCGACGAAATGATCTGCCACGAAATGAACGGTCACCACAAATACTGATGTTCCTTCTATTGGTGTCTAATTGTAGCAGGTATTGTTCGACATCAAGTTATTTTCGGCGTCATTCAGTACGGACTGGGTGTTTGTAACATCTTTAAGATACTAACACTGTGGAATGGAGGTATGGACACAAGGCAAAGACTACATGTCCATTGTTCCGGCGTACGTACATTTTCGATTCTAGCTGATGTATTACTGCATTTCAGGTGGATTTGTTGTTTGTATATCACACAGGTCTTTTACGGTTTCTGCGAACAGATATTTTACCATCTGCACAGCTAACTGGACCAGGGTTTTACTCATTATCACCAGAGATCAGGAGTCGAAAACGTGCGACATGATTGGGGTAGTAAGTTATCGAAGGAGAAAATTTCATTTGTTTGCTGGTTCTAAGTTGCGCTGACTGGGTGATTACAACATACCTGATTTTGACGTTTTTGGTAGTGATTTCTGAGTTAGTTTGATATGAACAGCATTATAGACCGGCAGCCCAGAGCATTTTGGTTATACGAAGAAGGTACCAATATTCGCACCCATATACATTTATTATGTAACATAATACATTCAGATATTAATGTCTGCCGGAAACCCCCCGCTGCGTGTATCCCCTAGAGCCCTATGAAGCCCCTAGAGTACTTTAGAGCTTCCCTAGAGTAAAATATAGCTTAAATCATAGATCTTATCATGAGAAACAAAAAACATAAGAACACTATGGGTCAAAATTCAATACTTCCAGAAATACGGGGGTTTGAAATTTCAGAAATCCAGGGAGGAAATTTTTTTCTTTTGGAAAAATACTTCAATATTGATTAATTTGTGATGAAAACAATACACAACTTTTCTTTATATTCATTTTATGTTGCTATTTTAAATTAAATATTATAGACAAAAACGTACAAAAATATCAGACTTATGTTTAATTTTATCAACGTTTATTTTAAGTGCAATTACGAACTAAAAACAAATAGTATTGACGAGAAATTTAGCTAATATATTGCTAGTGATAAAAGAGAAACATTATGAAATAAATTGTTCAAAATGGTAGCCTATAAGAGATGACATCATCACAAAATTCAAAATTTATATATAAAATAAGTCATCGTCACAATCGTCATCGTCTTCATCGGCCGGTGTCGTTTAACAACGCGCAGAACAATGATGATGATGATCGTCTTCATCGTAATTTTCATACGCATCATTTCGATAAGCGCATCTGGAGCTGGTAGGTTGTCCGTGAGAATCGGTACAAGTACTCCTTCATTGTTTTCCCATCTGTAACTAATCGGGGTTGGCAGATTTTGCACAGCTATGTGAGACCTTTTGAGTACTATGGTTACAAAATGAGCACAAAAAATTTTGTACTTAAAGGCACTAAACGTTGGTGGAAGCTTTTCTCCGTCATGTTGGTATCATGAGAATAAGTATCATCGAAGATCTGCCAAAGATGAAACTTTGATATTCTTCTTAGATGCGTAGAGTACAACAAAACCTTCCAATGCTTCCAGTGTATTTAAACTCGGTATCTCCAACCCATTTCCAAGACTTATAAACGCATCTACAACATTTTCTTGAGAATTTAAGAAAGTTGACCAACAGCATGACTTGGATTTGCCATTGAATCTCCCGGTTTGATCACAGCCAGTAAATGTATGAAATCCAAGGATCGCTTAATATCTTTTTGTGTTTAGTTTCTCGTAAATAGCGCCAATATCTAAATCGCGAAATCTTTCACCTTTTCCGATTCGAAAATACGTCACCTTAAAATAAATTAAGGTGAATTAAAATAACACATAAGATGAGATATACACCTTTTCAAACTCAAGACAAATCAAAGCTTCATAGAAAATATTGCGTACCTGTGGTAAAGATTCGTAATAGTACACTGTAGTAAGAATAAACACGTCTGTATCTGGAGAATATACCACGCATTCTATTAACAGAGTTGTGAAACAATGATGGATTCGAGAATAAGTATCAGCTTCCTCATGATCGTGACTTGTTATTCCATGACCTGTGATATTACTTTCACTAGATGTATCATACGTTACTGAATAGTTGATTCCCTTCTACTCAAGAAAGGGTTTAGCCTTTTATGCTAAGAATATTGTGAGTTCCTGCTTTGTCTCAACATGTGACGCTTGAGTGAAACATTTGCAATATCAGTGACGTCTGTAATCTTGTATCGCATTTCATTCTCAGAGGTACGTTTATCATGCGTTTTTGATTTCAAGGAGTTTTTAAAATAGCGATCAAAAACTAAGCGGACTTGCGGGAATCCTTGTATCACACTCATCTGAGTATTGAATCTTTCTGCAAAGTTCTGACAAATCTATGATAGCAAAAAACAACAGCAAATAGTTTTACAACTAAAAAGTAGTCCCTTTCAACATTACTTTGTACTCAAACACTTGCATTATCATATTATCTATGATACAATGACGTTGAGCTTGCTGACTGTGATGCCCTCGGTGTTCAGCTGCAGAACAGTGCAAGGACTGCCGCGCCCGAGAAGAGCGTTTCAGATGATTGTAATTACTTAAGAAGGTTAATTTGGCCTCTGTTTTCAAAAAAGATCTCAAAAGTACGGTAGTTGAATGGGGTAAGCATTGGCTGGTTAATTTCTATTCATCCAAAACTAGTCTTCTTTCCATTAATCATTTCAGAATTTGCCTGAAAACAATTCATTTCGCCTACTTGCACTCACATTTACTAGCGATCTCTCGTGGCAATCATACTTTGAAACCATTGCAAAATCAGCTGCCATGAGGGTTGGTTCTCAGTTTTTCCCCGGGAACATCTATCTGTCTATAACCTTCAACTGTTCAAATCAAATGTTCATCGGTATCTGAAAACTGCTTAACTTTCCCTGTAACTTTTCCAGCTCTTATAAACACACAAGTGGCCTTTTGAAAAAAAGAAACTTAATTCATTTTAGCATTTTAGTTGAAAAAGAAACTCTTTTAACACTGTTTGAGTTATAGACGGTATTGAATTTTGACCCATAGTGTTCTTATGTTTTTTGTTTCTCATAATAAGATCTATGATTTTAAGCTATATTTTAAGCCTTAGTTTTAACTTTCGTTTTCATCTGACTGGGAAACTACGACGTCACACAGGGGCCGCACCCATTTATAAAAAAATTGACACCATATTTTTTTTTCATCCAGACCAACTAAAGAATCGATCTGAAAAATAATTTTGCTTGTAACAAGTCGTAGCACACAAACCTAGTTTTTGCTACACAAGGCCCCCTACTATCATGGTTTTGGAGGCTTTAACTCAGAAGTTTAGAGTAGGGTGTCCATGGGAATTATTGTATGCTGATGATCTTGTGCTTATTTCAGATAGTCTAGAAGAGTTAACTGCGAAATTTGCTACTTGGAAGAAAAGTATAGAGTTAACATGGGTAAGACAAAAGTTATGGTCAGCGGAGTTGGCATTTCAGCACCTATGTGTGTATGGTGTGTACTGGTGAAATTACCTTAGCTACTGGACAGCCAGTAGAATCAGTGCCAATAGGTGATGACATTTTAGAGACAAAGGATGGCTTTTGTTATTTAGGCGACATCTAAAGCTAAAGCACAGCGGATCTAGAGGAGTAAACCTCGATTCGAAAAATCCTGTCACAGCCAGGGTGACAGTTGGCGTCGTGGCGGTTTTCGATGCGTTGAATTCCAGTGTCCTTGCCGTTGTAGGTTTGGCGGATGATCCCCCTTGTTGGGACAACGGTAAAGCTACCTGCCCAAGTGTGGGAACGGTGACCTCTTGAGTGTCATATACTCTAAGTTTGGATGTTAGCTAGTGCAGGCAGTTCAGTAAAAATTGAATGTTTCAAACATAAATGGCAAGTACAGTAAATATAGAAACAAATATAGGTGGTGGTAGTAATAATTTTACTAGTAGTGTCTCGGGCTTGGCTGACTCTTGAGTGTGGAAAGCAGGGTCCGGCTTAGGCAAATCATGCAAGCACCCGAAGCATTCTTTACGTGTCGGTTCACTAAACGTTGGAACGCTAAAGAAAAGAGGCACTGAGGTTGTTGAGACTTTTGCACGTAGAAGAGTAGATATATGTACAGTGCAAGAGCACAGGTGGTTTGGTGCGGTTGAGGCAAACCAGGCTCGAATCATTAAAGGGAAAAATACAAAATACAAATTTTTCTGGAGCGGGAATAGAAGTGGGTTTGGTGGTGTCGGCATTTTATTGGCTGAAAAATGGATCGACAAGGTATTTGAGGTACAACGCATATCGGATAGAATCATCCTGTTGAGGCTGGTGATTGGGAAATCTGTGTTCTCCTTCATTTCTTTATATGCCCCTCAAGTTGGAAGACCATTGGAGGAGAAAGAAAAATTCTATGATCTCCTGCAAAACTTATTGTTGTTAATGTTCCGCGATCTGAAGTCCTTTTTGTTGTTGGTGACTGGAATGGTCATGTTGGAAAAGATTCTGGTGGTTTTGGTGTGGTACATGGAGGTTTTGGATACGGCACACAAAATGTAGAGGGTGAGAGAATCTTAGACTTTGCTATGGCTAATAACTTGATTGTGGGTAATACTCAGTTCAAAAAGAGAGAGTCGCATTTGTTGACATATAGCTCTGGAAATAATAACTCGCAAATAGATTACATTCTGTATTGTAAAAGCTTGAAAAGTAGTGTCACAAACGTAAAAGTTATTCCTTGTGAGGAGTGTGCTCTACAACATTATCTCCTGGTTTGTGATCTGGCTGTATCAATACCCAAGACGAATAACGCAAATTTCAATCTCGTCTTCGTACTTGGAAGCTCCATGATCCGGTCGTAAGAAGTACGTTTTCTGATGCCTTCAATTCTAAAGTTGAGAACTTACCTAACACTTTAGCTGTGATGGTGGATATCTGGTCTACGTTGAAGAGTGCTCTCTTATAATCGACTTCTTTGGTTTGTGGCTCGTCTAGATCTCACCAATGGAGAGCTGAGACGTGGTGGTAGGATGATAGGGTTGACAATGCAATAAAGGAGAAAAGGAAGCAATATAAGGTTTTCAAGAGAATAAAAAAGCAGGGGGTGTCCCCTAGAGCCCTATGAAGTGTACTTTCAGAAAGCAATGGATGGAGACCTTGGCCCAACTGCCCAATACTGGAGCATGTATGTCTTTATGGTTAACAGAGTCGACAGAGATTTGATCCGAGCCCTACGTACAAACGATCTTGATGACTACATCAAGGTACTACCAGTCATTATCATATATTTTTTGGTTTAAATCGACCAAACTATGCGCGTTGGTTTTTGCTGTTTCTAAGCCAACTCGTGAGGTTAACTCCACCAAGTCCGTTGGTGCTCCAGGCAGGCGCCTTTTCAATAAGGCGAACAGAAAAGGATTTCTCCCGATCGGCCATTGACTTGACACTCGAGCAGGCGGTTAAGCGCAATGCAGCATCCCCGATGAGTGGAATCGTTGGCTTCCACTATTCACGTAATACAATACGACGATGGTGCATCACTTCAACCCAACGCGGAATGGCCGTGACAGAGTTGCGGAGTATGACTGGATTAGAAGTAGTGGAGCAACCAGCCACCCAGCTTCGTAACAGCAAAATCATGAAAGATAGCCGACAGAGGGATAGTTTATTCAATGCAGTAACCAAATCTTGCGATCCGTTTTCACCACCTGCGTCGACATCTCCTTGTTTCTTAAACATTGCAACAGGTCGAGCAGTATCGAACGAAACCAAAGTGTATTTGACGGGTAGTCTCACCGAAGACAAGAAACTGCGAGTCAAGTTCGAAGAAGAATGCAAAGAAGACCAGGAGCGTTTCTTGAAGCCAATCACAAGACGAAAGGTCTTGAATTTCGGACAAGAAAAATCCAAGAAGAGGCCCACCAAGCCAGCGGGAAATTGTGCTGCTGAGAGCCTTCGAGATGTTTTCATTCGAATGCTCGTCGTTCTTTCGAAGAAGACCTCCTTCAACTTAAGGCATGTTATGGAATTTCCAATCATGTACTACCCTCTAGCTATCACCCACTCAGATGGATCCGGCCTCAAGACACAAAAGAGCAAACTACTCGACAAGCTAGAGAAACTTTAGGATGGGTTCACAGAAACACTACTCCTTCTGATCGACGTGACCTTGATTGATGGTGGACTTTTGATACACTCGTTCCTGTCTGCCATTGTAAAGATTACATCGGATGGACATTTTGCAAGGACACTTCTTTCTCGTGTATGTGGCAGCCGAGAGAAAGAGATCCTTGTCATATTCGACACATACGATCGGACGTCTTTGAAAGAGAGCGAGCGAAAGCTACGCGGGGCCGAGGACCGCCTATTCCTCGTCACTGGTGCAGAGCAGCACCCAAGCAGAACTGCCAGAAGCTACTTCAAAATGGGATCTTTAAAGATCAGTTGGCGTTATTCCTTATGAAAGAATGGCAAGAAGACCACTATGGCCCAATTTTAGCAAGCAAGACACTCGTCCTGTCCCATAGTGGAAACTGCATACGGCTGAAATTCGAGGAGCCTGGTTTGAAGATGCTGATCATCCCGCCCATCTGCAAGGAAGTCACGAGGAAGCCGACACTTTCCTTGCATTCCATTCATCCAGTGTTACTGGAACTGCAGTGGTCAGAGCCTCCGATACCGATGTACTCGACATTCTCCTCGGAATGACCAAAAGGCACCTTACCAGTTCTAGGCCAACCACGTACGGTCACATCATCATGGATTGTGGAATCAGGAAATAGCCGTCGTCATATTGATGTAAGCCGCATTACCACTGCTCTAGAGACTAACCATAGGGGACTCGCATTAGCAATGCCAAGCCTCCATGCTTTCTGGCTCTGATTTCACCACCGCTATCTACAGGAAGGGCAAAATCAAGCCACTAGAAATTATCGAGAAAGATACCGAGGGAACCCTAATCAATTTCTTCAGCAAACTCGATACCTAAAGCTGTGTCAGATTACCGGGAAAATGAAGGAGGTAACCTCACTAAAATATTTATGGTTAACATGGTTAACAATATAATAATTCAATTTTGGAGATAAATTAATTGGGACCAGAATTTTACCATTGATTTGAAGTTATAAAGACTTTACATTTTATTTCAGGAAGGCCTGATGTCCAATGTCAAGAAGGTTGACTGTGCGCTTCAGCCACCTTGCACACACTGTGCACAACAAGTTGCAACGGACTGACTGACTGACTGACTGACTGACTGACTGACTGACTGACTGACTGACTGACTGACTGACTGACTGACTGACTGACTGACTGACTGACTGACTGACTGACTGACTGACTGACTGACTGACTGACTGACTGACTGACTGACTGACTGACTGACTGACTGACTGACTGACTGACTGACTGACTGACTGACTGACTGACTGACTGACTGACTGACTGACTGCAACCAACTGACAGTGATATACGGATATACATTAGTACTTACATTTTCATGTTTGATGTTGAATTTTGTCCTTATTGGACTCCCATGAACATTTCGTGTCTGCATTCCTAATTTGTCTGGCATTTAGAAGGACAATTTTGTATAGGGTAGAATGTAATTGTCTGATTATTATTACCAAGTGCTGAGGCCCTAATTGGTGTTCAATAAGATGTACCAAGTAATTTTAACTAACTTTATGTGGTACAATGTACTTTGGTGGGGGGGGGGGGGGGGTCTGGCAGGCCTAATGCAGCAGTCGATGTGTCTGGCATTGGGTATAATAAGTTAAGTAGAGTACCAATGTTTAATTTAGCCAAACATTTAAGACTCTTGCGGGGGGTCTGGGAGGGCCTATGCAGAGGAACATTTCTCTGGTTTATGTGATTCTGTGCATTGTTAGATGTATCAACCCATGTAAACTTACTTTTATGTGGTACTTTTGATATATGCTTAAGCTCAATTCTACAATAGTGACATAAGGGCCTAATTTGGGGGGTGTCTGGTAGGCCTAATGCAGCAGGCAATTTGTTTGGCATTGGGTACTTGATACTTGGTTGAGCATGATTGTTTATTTAAACTTCGTTTTATGTGGTATCTCCGATGTTTTATCTAGCACAAATTTTTGGGACCCTTGTGGGGGTCTGAGAGGGCCTATGCAGAGGAAAATTTGTCTGGCAGTGACGATTTTTTATTCCATGGCATGCACTTGTTCATTTCCATTTGGTTGCGTGTGGTATCTACAATGTTTGATCCAGCCCTTTTTTAGGCCTCTCCTCTTAGGGCCCTAGGGGACACACGCAGCGGGGGGTTTTCGGCAGACATTAATATCTGAATGTATTATGTTACATAATAAATGTATATGGGTGCGAATATTGGTACCTTCTTCGTATAACCAAAATGCTCTGGGCTGCTGATCTATTAGGAAAATACATATTGTTCTTATGATTGATATCATTTCAACTTCTTCTTTTAACAATTTAAAAGACAGTTCAGTTTACGTGACGTAATGTAAAAGCCTCAAAATAATGTTTCAAAAATAAGTAAAACTAATAAATACTTAAACAAAGGAACTCACTTTTTCTGGACAAACTTCGCGAATTAAATATTTCCTACCAGCAGAAATATCCACGGAGTTGGCAATGAACGTATTCTCGGTAAAGGCAAGCCAATGTACGGAATCTTCAAGTGACGCACCAGAAACAATTTTCACTCACCACACATCAAAGCATTGATTGGAAGTGTTTCAGTCAAATTTAAAAACTCAAATCTTTATGCATGAGTAATATCCAAGGGACTTGTAAAAACTCTTTTAATGAAATTGTCAGACGAATAATTACTTACGTCACTTTTATATTCATAAAACCAATGTTGTTTTCGAACTACTAAACCGACAATTTATGTTTATATACATATTTTTGTGGCATAATTTCCCTTTGAACTGTTGTAATGTTAAGAGTCATTCAAAAAGTACGTACGTTTAAAATTGTACGTTTGTTTTTTAGCTTTTTTGCTATAAATCATTTGGCGCTGCTATTGACAGTTAAATTTAATTGTTGATAAAATCGTGAAAATTTTTTTTCCATAATGTTGTTTCTCTGAAACCTTTTTGATTTCATAGCTCATCTGCCCACTGAATGCATCCATGATCACAAGACCTCTTTACTCAGTACAGCGATCTTAGCATTCACGTACTTTCTGAACATATGACACCATAACTTTTTCCAATTATTTAACACTCTTTGCTGTTAGAGAAGTGCTTCTCATTGACACTTCATGAGAAACCATTAGGAAAATTATATCGTGGAAGACTTTGTACATTTTACCTCCGTAAAGGAGTTGTATCAGGAGAAATTATCCGTATAGCGCAATTGAGAAAGTGGCTGTTATCGACCTTTCATCAACAGCTCTCGAAACATTGGTGCTAATGTGCATGGAAAATCCATTGTTTCTGCATTGGGTAGGATTCAACGGCGCCTGGTCAAAATTGATTATTAATGAATCAGGGATAATCTTTCTTCTGCTCCTGAAACGATTTCACACAGGTAGTGATATTCTATTTCGCTTCGGGCAGTAACTGGCTTGTCTACCTTCGGGCGGTAACTGGTATGTCTACCTTTGTAATATTTTCAAATAGGTTCTCTAGCAACGGAATGCAGCTTTGAATCATTGAATCTCTGTAATTCTGTAATTACACCTCACTGTGACAATTAAAAACTATTCTATTTTTATTTTATATTATTTTCCCTCTTACTTGGGTTGGCGTGAGGAAGGGCGTCCAACTGAAAGAACATCTGCTTCAATAAACCATCAGAAGATTAAACCTACACAATTGTGAAATATTGTCTTTTGAAAACGTGGAACCCACTCTGAGTGGCAAAGGTCATGTAAAAACGGATGATGATGGTGATGATGTTTTATAAAACTACCTTTATATTTAACAGTTGGTAAAACATGACATCGTCCTACGGACGTTAACAATAATATGATAATTGAGGAATTCTGTATGTATGTATGTTACCAATCTATGTCGATCTCCTCCCAAAAAAGTCTATATATGGGTAGTCATGTACATATAGATAAATTAATTATACATTTAAATTGAGAAAGGATTTGTTTGGGAAACAAAATTAGCCATAAAATATTTAATTATTATTATAAATTGACAGTCACAGTGACATCACATCTAATTAATTTATTTAAATAAAAAATTCTTTGGCTAAAAACCATCCCAGGGGCATCACAATCATACCCTGAAAATTTGGTTCCAATCTGTCCAGTCGTTTGGGCGTGATTGGCGGACAACAAACAAACAACCAAACATGCTCAGGTTTTCCTCCATTATAGTAGGATATGGTATTTAGAGAACTTTATGCAGCAGATCGAGTGTTTTATCATTATAAAAGATGAATCGGTTTCCGAAACCAGACAAAAAACTGATTTGCGCACATGAAGAGAGCAAGGCTTTTGCAATTTTGCAAATGTCATGGATGATATCTTTGGTCATTTGCCGCAGGAAGCATACCAGCTGGTCTGACGTCTGTACACTATAGAAGGTCACCTTTGGTACCTTTTGGGTAATCGATGTTCTATGTAGAGTGACCGCTCAGATGTCTCTGATCGTAAGGAGATTGAAAGCATATACATGGGAGCTGACTTACAAATCATAAAGGGTTCGATATTAGTTAGTTGATGGGATAGAAATTTCATTACCTTAAATGATGTACCGAGAGAAAATGTAAAAAGAAAACAATAGAAAGACTAGAATAGATTATAAAACATAAAAAAAAAATAATAAAGTTGCACAAATTGCAGTATAATTTGTAAAGGAAGTCGACACTGTTTTAAGCATTTGTGTTCACGAAATTTGATTCTTTATTTCTGATAATGGCTATGATTTAACATGTAAACAAAACGGTGCCTACTTTCTTTACAAATCATAGATTAGTGGTTTAAGATATAATATCATATCTTGCGCTTTGACAGAGAAACAGACAAAAAAGACAACGCGCGTGTGAGACAGTGTTTTCCACAAAACTAAATACAGGTGCTGGTACATTCAAACGAAGATCTCCGTTTCCCTTTTCCCTTTCATCAGAAGATCGATCGACCTTTATACATGAAAAGTATTCAGATTTTCAACAATGTCAAATTCCCAGTTTTTTATCACTTTTGACGGAAATTTGTAAACTTACGTCTGAGTAAGGCACTTTCCCACCGGGTAATCATCTACGCTGTTTTCAGACACGTGACATGTCAATCCACTGTCACAGTATCCCTCAATTATATACCTGCCCCCGCAGGATTCTCCTTCAACTTTTGCACACTCGTCACAGCAATTGCACGCGTCTCGTACTACTCCACCTACGAAATACATATGACTAATCTCCACTATAGCATGCCTATATGTAAAAGAGATAATCAAATTCCGAAAAAAATTAGGTTAAGAAATACGTTGAAAGATTGGGGTTTGCTATCATCAGGAATGGATGTACACAAATTAAACAGAAAATTAAACCTTAAAAAGCAAACGAAAGAAATAGAGCTCTATATATGGATCATTCATTAACCGAGAGGGGCTTAAATAGATAGTTGCTTCCGTAATGAGACAAACCTTTGCAAGTTACAGGAAAACAGGGCATCCATGCGCACCACATACAACTGTTCGCCTCAAGATATAAGGCGGAGAAGACAACCACTAATAACAATGTTCGAAACATGATCTCGTATATTCCGCAAAGACAATGCTTTAAATATTATTTCAGCACCTGCCAAAATTGAAATTTTAATTTCATGTATAATATGGTTTTCTTGCTTAATCGAAACAGGTGCACAACAACTTTAATCGCTTTGAATTACTAGCAATAGGTCCGGAAATTTGTTTAACCGCCTACCGATGCCTTCAAATTTCACAACACGGCTTTGCGATGACCCGACACTCGCCATTTTAAAGAAATTAATTGCCCCAACTAAAACACGAGTGTTCAATTCATTGCGTTCTACGCCCATATTTGCAGGAGAAAGGTGAGGTTGTTGCATGAAGCACCTGCGAAACCATTCAGTAAAAGAGAATGGAAAGCAATCTAACCATTTAATCAGGTTCAAATTTGCTACTAAAAAGAAGACTCAAACGGCCGAAAAACTAATTTTTATTCAAACATGATTTCGCTAATTGTTAGATGATTTATGGCCTACTATATAGTAGTATATATATATATATATATATATATATTTCGCGATAACTACTACATATAAGTCTGTAATTTTTCATACCCTTGTTACATAACTGTTATTCCTCATTCCTAATGTTGATTATGTTTTCGTTAAGGTATGGTGCAGAAGTTGCACACTTTCTCAATTCTTAACCCGGAAACATGAAATAAATCTTCGAATAAACCACTTCACCGAGAAACAAACTGAACGCAGTACTTCCATGGATGCGCAAGATTCCAGCGCTGTACATATTTGTTCACACATTTAGCCACTGACGCCTTTTAATTTCTACGAGGAAATGATTTCTAGAATGGTTTCACAATCCATTGGTCAACATGAAAACATCTCGAAATTTAACATCTTTAAGTCGGAAGTATTTTTGCATGACATCATCAAATTCAAAACATAATCATCAAGCTTCGTGGTTGTTCAGCTGAATTCAACTTCTTGCCGATGTTGATACACTTAGAAATTGTAGATAGAAAGGGTAAACAGCAAATATCGGCTTCACATTTAGCTGGTTTCTTATTGGTCCACACAACTTCCTCACAAGAATATTGTGCTTAAGGGGGTACGTAGTACACCGATAAAAAAAACATTCCGTTTTTAAGACTTATTGTGGGTTTTATGTACTCAAAAACTGTAAAACATCATAAAAACATAAAATATATATAAAAATTTTTTTTTTACACGCAGTTAATAAGGACGGAAAGCCCGATTTTGGCAAATTTGTGGCGGCCGTTTCTCGGAAACCGCTTATGTTTTAAAACTGAAATTATTTTCAGTGATTTGTACCATGAAGTATTGCAACCTTACCTAAAACCTAAGAAATTTAATAACAATTTAGAAAGGAAAAAAGAGAGAGCTTAGCATTGCATACGGCTGCCATTTTGCACATTCGCAAGTTTACTAAGTGTCTCGCACGATACAGGAGTCAACTGCATAAAAGATCTCGTACAAATTTTTTGGCTGATGTATAACTGAAGATGACACTCTACAAAGGCAGTCTGTAAAATACAACGATACAATACAACCTGGTGATCTTTCCTAAAAAAACCGTTAAAAGTTCAAATAAATAAAAATACCAACATGAAACTGTATAATTAGTCTTTATAATATTATTTTCTTCAATAGACGCCCCTTTTCTTGAATTCTGTTAATATCTGTACGCTTGAGGACAATCTGCAACAAAATGGAAACATGGAAAGTCTTCGAACAACAGGTTGTTTATGTAGTGATCTTTATAGGGGAAATAATGGTAAAATATGGCGATACCAAGGTTAATTCTATGGATCCCTTCTTGTCCGAAATTCGAATGGAACCCATCGTAAAAGCGTAATTTTGTCTGGGGTGACACCTCGCTGAACCCAAAATTGAAGTAATCACCATATGTGTTATCGTTAGAAGCGGAAAGAGCTGGCAATTACGAAATTATTTCTTCACATAAAATCATAAAGATTTTTAGATTTTTTCGTTTTTCAAAAGGGGAGACGAGCACAACTTTTGCGCTGCTTTGTGTGAATTGTGGAATGTAACGCCGTGCTTTTCTTTTTGCCAGCCATTTTTATGTAAATGTACAAATCAGAGTCTATAATAAACAACGTCTATAAATTGTCTTAAAGTGTTCGATAGCTAAACGTATAACTGAAATATAAAAAACCTTTTCAACTAAAAAACAGCGTAACAAAATCTGCGAATCGTTTTTATAGCAAGACGCAATTCTTTACTGTTTACGATACACAAACCTAGTGATTATCAAAACTTCTTTTAAAGTAAAAGATTTCGCTTGTTCTCCTTGATTTCCGTAAATATATAACTTTTTTTGTAAATGTTACGTTTATTCATTTTGTTGCGACTTCGTTTAAAGTTAAACAGATCGACCAATTAAAACCACCGAAAGTCAAAAAAGCTTATTCCTCAAAAAGGGAAAATATAAATCGCATAACGGATATTTTTTTTTTTGGAGGGGGGTGGGGGTTGTTTTTTTACTCTTCTATCCACATGAATTTTCTAAACAAAGCGTATGCTTTTTACAAACATTAAACCTTCACAACTGTGTTGAAATTTAAAAAAATTGGTCACACGCACTGTTTTTTAATTTACAAACATTGAACTGTATATATGATACAATACGTGACCGCGTTGTATGTTCTTGGAAAAAGGTATGATTTTAATGAGTCCAATTACTTGAAAATTATTTTTGAAGAGGGTTCCATTTTCCAATGAATTTATAATACTCTTGGTATAACCACTTGAAACTATTTTTCCTATAAAGTCTTCACTAAAAAGTGATCATCAGAGATAAACTGAGGTGTTAGTTTTTCTTACTTGGTCAGCGCATTAAACAACGAAACGACTTCCGTTCGAGTCAAGACAAATGATTTTCCTTTAACCACTGGTACAACATCCCATTTATCGGACGAAAACAAAATTTTCAGCGCAGTACCAATACCAGTTGTCTGGAAAAAATCAATAAGTCTACAGTGTAAAAAATATCTTCACATCAAACATTGTATTCCTTATAGGTTTCAGAATGATTGACAATCACCTGCAACTTGCCCCACAAGCGACACCTACCGCAACCCACGCAATCCATGATTCGAGTGATGTTCTGATAATGAATACGAAACTCCTCCTGGTAACAAGAAATCACAAGTTGATTGCAAAAAAGAAGTTATTAACCTTAACCATTAGAAAGAGTAATGCAGTGCCAACTACTAATATTTAAAAGAAACCTTCAGCTTTGCGGCTGTCGCGGTATCCCCAGCAAACATTATGCTTTCATCGAATGTACTTGGACAAGTTCTTAAACAAAACAAAACAAGATTTTAAGTATTAACGATAAACTAATGTTTAAGTCCGTACTTGGTACTGTTGATGACATCCAGCACCATTTGCTTCACTTGACGATCCTTCTCTTTGTCACCAGTGTAAAATTCCACATCTTTCCAGTAAGGTGAAGCCTTAATGACAGCTCGCAGTGTTATGAGGTAAGTGAAGTATAGATTCTTTAACCAGTGAGGGCCTACGAAACAAAGCATATTGGCTGTCCGAACAAAAACAATTGACTCACCATTTCCGTTCGTGTTCTCTGGATCGAATCTTTTTTTGAACTCTTGGATACTTGGTCCCCAGACCTCTTTACGCATCAGGTTCTTTTCTTGCAGCAAATATTTATAACTCAAGTGAATGCTGATGCTGGCGTGCAGACCGGAGATCGTTCTGTAAAATACGCGCTTCTCCAAACACGTTTTGGACAGAAATTTCGCTTTGAAATCATCATAACTATTGGATTCCATTTTTGGTAGGAAGCAATTTTCTTTGTAGATGCTACTCCAAATGCGGTTTGCATCCTTCCCTTGGTAACCAGTGTACCTTTCTTCGTTCAAGGTAAGATCAACCCAACCGGCTTCCTCTGAATCTTCTGAAAGTAAACAACAACAACAACTGTACATCTACTGAATGATGGAAGAAACATAAGACACATTGTTTCTGGCATTTCATCATTTTTTTATTCGCATCAGTTTTACCTTCTAGGTCCACACAAAAACTGGAGTCCGCATCGTAATTGGACCATCCCTCGAATGATTCCTGTTGCATTTCACTATAAAACATTTCACTACTTACACACGCCTGAATACATAAATTTTTTACCTAATGGTTTTGTCTATATCACCCAGAATGTTGTCTTTCCCAACAGAGCACTAAATTAAATAAATATAATTACATCATAAATATCGGTAAATGCATACCGGTCCATCGTCATCTTCATCGTATTTTAGACAAGTTTCGTCTCCAGTTTTCTTTGCGTAGTCTGATCCTTTCAGACCGCAACCATTCTTTAAAAAGTCAGTATAATTATCACGAAAACTCTTCCATCCAACATTAGTGAAATCATTATTCCACAAGATGAACGTTAATGTCAACTTACTCTCTTATTCTTCAAACCTGGGGGAAGCTCGTCCTAAAATAGCAAGTTAAAGTAAATACCGAAAGAATAAATAATATACGTCGCCCATAAAATATTTATCTCATAACAATAAATAACAGATTTTGCTTTTAAACTATTTATCACACCTCAGAACATGTATCAACTCTGCAATTTTTGATTGCGCATCTACCGAAATCATCCAACCAGAACGGGCACTTTCTATTGAGATTTAGCTGAAAAGAAATGAAAAGGAAATTAATAATTGATACAAAAAGTGATCTCAATTGAGAATATATTAACAATGAATGCATGGTTGCATCGTACTTTCACATATTTAAAGTAGTCTTGCGTAACAAGCTTCGTTAGTTTTGCGTGAATGTGTTTTGAATTCACTTCTTCCACATCCTCAATTGTACAACAACAGTCATCAACTCTTCCTGTTAGCTGAAAAAAAGATATTTAAAAAGATTATTTTCAATACACTATATTGTTAACAAAACTGAAACGGAAAGTAAAGCCACTTTCAAAATTTAACGCACAGATCTGTGAAAGTATGCAAAACATAATATAGTAGAAATGACCCTTGTTTTGTATTTGGTTGTTTGAAAAAGATTTTTCTTTTTATTCAAAAATTCAATTTTTGTTGTGATTTCTTATAATAAAACAAATTTACTGGCGCAATGCAACGTTCCTATTTGAGAAAATAACCCCATATGTAAGTCTGATCGCAAACAACAGTTGATAATTTTTAGTCTTTGTGAAGAAGTGTTTTTCAAGTTCATAAAATCAAAGTTTTTGATAATAATATAAATAAAAATAAATATCACATATATATATATATATATATATATATATATATATATATATATATATATATATATATATATATATATATATATATATATATATATATACAAGTAAAATTCTCTCACTTGAAAACATTGAGTCTTTAAACAGAAACAGAAGAAAAGAAGCGATAATATCATCTCTTCTTTGCCATTATGCTTACAACTAAGCTAGTTTTAAATTATTTACAAACTTCACCAGCTATTCAAATATTTTATGAAAGGTTTTTTTAAATGCAGCTGGAATTCATTTCAAGAGGTTGCTTTTCAAAGAGTAATTAAAACAGATCAATGATAAAAAATAAAAGGTTAAAATGTAATATCAAGAAACTTTAAAAAAAGAAATAAAACAATAAAAGGGAAACCTGGCAGAAGCAATTTTCTCTGCTTGAATCTTTAATGTTGTACCAAGTTTTTTCACCAGTGCACACAATTGACAATAAAGTCAGAGAGGCTGTAACGAAGCAATGGTTCATACTTCAAGGATTTGACATATATATATGTATATAATCTAAAAACAATAAATCTATATTATATATATAATAATAATATATATTATTTTCGGCATGACAGAGTGGTAATGTAAATAACATTACTTTATTGTAGACAAAATTTTGCAGTCTAGAGGATGATTGTGTTATCTGCATTCAAGCTCTGCAGCTGCAACTTATGGATAAAATGTATCAAAAATGTATTTTGATGTGGTGTTGGTCTATATAATTATAAGGACATAAACAGAACAGTCCACTAAAATCTGCAACATGAAAATCTATTGTAGGTAAAACAAAATGGTTTAAGCCAAGTTGAGTCAGCCAACCAAAAAGCATCATTTCCTATAAAACACCAAATTTGTATCGATGGTGCTGTGTTTGTTGTTCTATTGTCGACACAACAAAATAATAGTAACTATAACTCTAACCCTAAAATTCACTTAATCTAACCCTAATAGTATAATACTAACCCTAACAAAATTCCCTAAATAATCCTAACACTAACATGTTTAAGAGTTTAACCTTAACCAAAACTAATTAAATAAAAAAAAGACGAGAAACATTTTCATATTATGAAATAACCTTGTCACAAGTAAGACCCTATTCGCGACAAAAGAGAATTATTTGAAGACACAAATCTTCTATCCATTCACCAGGTCTTGGTTGATGTCTCCCGAGATAATTTTATTTTTAAACAGGAGTTTATTTACTGTCATATCGACCCTATCTTACCTGTATGCTCTTTAATAGATATATATCGGGTGGAGATTATTAACGCTCAAATGATATATAACAGTTTAACACATTACAATTCACAGAGAGCTAATTGTTTGAATGTGTTTTTGCATGTGCCTCTTTCAAATTTCGGCTATCATGTACATAAACTTACTTTATTTAATACACGATTGTTTTGGTTATTGTCTTGATTACATTTATCAATCAAGGCATCAACAAGAACGCGATTTTAACGGTTTGTAATAATTTCTTACCTTGTTATATTCCAGTATCAAGTTGATTGAAGAAAACAAAAAAGTATATTTTACACGATGCAATATTATTAAATCGTCTACATCCAATTTCGGACAAAAACGTGCTATTCGTGCTATTCCTCACGAAAAGGTTTCGAAGAATAAAATTAGTATATATTGTCACACCTCGATTAGTCGGACATCTAAAGACTAAGCCGGGCATAAGTTTTCCTTGGCGGAAAGAGTAATTTTTTATTTTATTATTATTATACAAATATTTTAACAAAATAAACTTTCAAAAATATGTACAATATTTAAAAAATATATACACTATTTCTGTTTTCCAAAGTGTCCTGTGCAGGCGCGGATCTAGACGTGGTCAACATGGTCATTTGACCATGAAAAAACTTTTAAGCTAATTCTAAAGCTATACTTTTCTGTTACTAAATTCTTGAAACAACTTGTATTTTTTATTGCTCGTCTCATAAAAGTTTTCATATTTCCATATGTTTGTATATATTTATCTCTACTATAATAAAAATCTCCGCCATATAAAATATTGAATAAACCTCAAAAAGCATGCAATTCTCACGAGAAGTTGTTGATGGTCACTTTCCCAGCGCAAATATTGCAAAACGTATAGAATTATTTTAAAGGAACAGAAACACCAGTCTAGTGCATTGGTTAGATTTTGACCACCTTGACATTTTCTTTGAACTTTTTGATTGGATATATCGAATTCTTTTGTCTAAATTGGTCACATGATTTCCTGACCATGTTAGCTTAAATGATAGTTAGTATACACAATATGTATATTGACTGTAACTATAAATAGAAGAATCGAGAATCGGAAGAAAATATCTTTTAAGAAGAATTGAAGAATTTTTAAAATTTGTGCGATTGAACAATGTGTGGGACTGTGTTCGTAAAAGCTTTCCTCTCTTAAAGGCTGTTTTACGACATTTGCAGTTGAGTGAAAAATGCACTTCTCTTCTGAATGTTGCCCTGGAAATGCTTGAAATGAAACCACTAGAGCTTATGCTCGACCAGAATGTCATACCGTAAATCCTCGAATTGACCACTCCCCCCCTCGAATAGGCCCGCCCCGCTCAAATTTCGTGTTTACTTAAACCCTTGGGCGCTATAGTATGCCATGCAGCTCGGGACAGGAAATGCTAAAGGTCCAGTTACAATTGCTCGACGGCACAGAGGAAAATCCGTTCGTTCCTGATGAGACAGATATACAAGAGGCTTGCCCTCCTTACTTGATCCTCGATGAAGCAATCGATGATGCCGATGACATTGATATTTTGAACTGAACACGTATGAAGTGTTGATGAACATACGCATGTATCTTTTTTAAGAAAGCCATAATCAGTAACATAACAACAAATGTTGCAGACCAAAACCAACAAGACACAATTTACAGACTGGTCTGTGAATTATTATACGTCGTAATGTCGAGAAATTTAGAGCTGTTAGCCTGATTCTGTTTTAAAGTTTTCATATTTGGTTCGTATGTGATGTTTCTAATGCAGATAATGGATTAAGTTTCACAGACCATTCGACAAACAGAATAGATAGCTGTGGAATGGAATGTCTTTTTATAAGAAAAAATTATATGGACAAAAGATCATCTTTCCTCTATTCCTTCACTATGTGCATCAAAGTTTTCTGCATAAAAACTACAAATAAAAAATCAAACAAATATATATGGAAACGATATTTATATGAATATGGGTAAGTGCATTCTGCAAAAATACCAGGAATTGCAGTTTAATTAAGTGGGGTGCGAAACTACTAACAAAACTTGTTAAGAATGACTCTTGTTAAGTTTTTTGCTCCTTAAAAGTTCAAGTTCCAACTCAATTTTATCGCTGTTTTTCGTGCTTTACTGGTATTTAATAAGATACACAATTCTATATGTTAGCAGTTAAAACTGTAAAGAAAGAAGAATAACAAAAATAATCCTTCGTCGTTCATATTTGAATTTCGTCTTCGGATTCAGTAATGATTTCCTCTTCGGACTCACTAATTATCTTTTCTCCTGATTCTGAAGATTCACTTTCCAAATCGCTTCTGTAAGTGTTCCTTTCATTATCATCGCCTTCATTCCAACTCGAATTTTTACATTCTTTGCATTTGCACAAATCTGAGCAGTTCAATGTTGCTTTGAAACAGGAGCAACAATTGCTCTTACATCCTTTCTTACAGGAACACGAGATGAACGATAAAACACTTTCGGGAGCAATGGGTTGGATCATCCATTTGATCGAAACGTTATTATTCGAAACAATCCAACCATGATCATGAATCTGTTGGAAATCTAACAACGCCGACAAACAGTTTTTCCAGATGTAACTTTGATAATTTGCTCGAGCTACATGCAAATGAAGGGCGTCTTGAGTAGGCGGTAAGAATTCCTCTAAAAATTTTCCATTTTTGAATAGCTTGAAACGTAACTCGATATATACCTTTCTATATAAACCCGATTATATTTGAAAATGCTCGATATTTCACAATTTTACTCGAATACCATGAATTTTAATTTAAAGGAGTACTCCAGTGAAAAATCGATAACTCAAATTGTTATCTAATATGAACAATAATAACAAATCAAAATCAAATTCATAAACGTAGAACATTCATTTATATTTAAACATACAAAACATTTCGACGCAACATCACGTTCTGTTTGTTAAAAAATCGAACAGCAAATGTTTCGAAGAGACATGCATGGAAACGAATGTTTCACACGTCACAACAGTCAGAAAAAAATGTTCGCAACTGAAGAAGAGAGTTATATTTTCGCGACGCTGTTTTTTTCGTAAATATAAGAAATCATGGTTAACTGCGTTGCTGCCGGTTGCACAAATTTTTGTCACACTGGAAGTTTAGAGGTTTTTCACGCGTTGTTGAACAAGTATTGCCCTAAAAGATTGCACTTCTGCACGGAATGATAGCGCGCGCACAACTTGCAAACTTGATTTTAATATCGGCAGCAACAACGAACAAGCTCTTACAAAAAATGGCGAGTTACGATATAACCAGGTTTTTTCTAAGGTTACGCAAACTTGGTTTGTAAAAAAAATTTTAGAAAAGAAAACCCGACATTATTTACAAGACCTCTTAAACATGACCGTTCAATTAGAACCAAGGTCAGATAGGAAATGTCTACCTGAAGTGGGAAATTTGCCAGCTAATATTGCACTAATTGAGAAACCAACAAAAGAGGTAGCTTTACAAAACATACGCACAAGATTTCAAACATAAATCCAACTGTATTTTAAACAATTTCAAAATTTTTATACATGTTGTTTTCTGATGGGTACGCTGTTCTAATAGCCCACACTACGCAAGACGGGATCACTCTTCGCCTTCCTTTTCCCAGACGGCTATGGATCCACCATGTGTATTGTTTGTAGGCAGCATTACGGTAGCTCCTATAAGAAATAAACCCATAGGATATTTTTTGTTTTACATATTTTTTAGTTTTTGTAAAAACGTTGACATTTTGTTGTCTTTTTATTTGCTATTATATGTTTATAAACAACTTAATCGTTCTTTTTTCCCAAATTTTTGTTCTTCATATCATTAATCGCTGCCAAAGTTGTTTCAAGAACATGCTTATCCAAGCAAACGATCTGGAAGCTAGATGAAGCGGTTAAACATTTTTCTCCTGAAATAAATATTAAAGTTATGAAAAACTGTCCCATCTATAAAAGTTATTTCATGATTATTTTGTACTCTAATTACTAGTATGACACAACAAACAAAAATAGAAAAACTATAATTTTACAAGTAAAAAATAGAAAAAATGTAGGGGAGGGTGGGGCTTGTTGTTACAGGCAGTTTTTCACCTGAGAACGGTTGGTAATTTGAATGACAGTTGTTGGCTGTTGAAGTGATACATGTAAGCTTTCGAACTTTGAAGATTGAACACGATTTGTATACTCTTAGAAAAAGGTATAGGTATATTTTTTGTTCTGCTTTACTTATAAAAAAACTTTTGTTTCTTTGTTATGTACAATAACTCTATTACAGTTAAATCCGTGCTTTCAGAGATCATTTGTCAATTTGATGGAAAATATGAGCCTAATAATGGTTGGCTACTTAGAGAGCTTATTTGTTTGCTTGCAAATTTGTGACAGTTTGCCCCATAGTTATATTTTTGATTTAGTTAGTGTTTACAAATATTAATTATGGTACATTAGTTCGTAACTTGTAAAAATAGGAAGAAAAGGCACTTTGGAGCAAGTTCATCTTGAGTTTTTTACGGGATCATCATCGAACTCACTTTTGCCAACTAATTGGAAGAAATTCCTCATTCATGATTGCAAAATAAGAAAGCAGTGAAAGACTGGGCAAAAGGATTTTTGGAGAAACATAAATGAAATTATTTATTATTATTAATATATTTACTGAGAATCAATAATTAAAAACTACTGGGCATTTTTGGTAAAGGGGAAAATAAGGTTAGTAAATACACACACACTGTTTAATTTGATTCATGCATTTAAAAAACTATGGCCCATTAAGTCATTTTTGTGACAAGCCCCACCCTCCCCTACTGTATATACATTTAATATTTATTTTTGGCTAAACCAAAGCTTCATACCTTCAAAAACATCATCTGGTATTTCACAGTTTTCTGAGCAACGTAAACATTCTACTTGGGTTGGCATTTCTTTAATTCTTGGCATTTGCACCACAAAACATTGCCAACGCGAGAAGTTTCATGGCCTTCTTCGTCTGATATGGACAGCTCTTCTAGCTTTTCATTGTTACTTTCTTCGTTAGAAGAAACGAGAGGTTCAAAATCATAAGGCTTTTTAGTTTTGCCATCATGTTTGTGATATCTTCCCCAAAAGAAATGTCAATACCATCAGAACTGGAACTGCTATTTGAACTAGCCATATGATTAAATTTAAACTAAAATAATAAATATTGACTTTAATAAAAATAAACAGTAAAAACACATTTAACTTGTATTACCCACTAGTTTATGTTCGAATGTTGAAGCTAATGTAGTAATGTTTTTACTGTTCTGACGTCAGAGCGATTATTCAGTTCTATGCTCTGAATGATTGCGCGGCCGCTTCAAAAACTCAAGAAAAAGAGAAAGTTTGATTCGAAAAAACCTTGTGAAAAAAAGTGCAACGTTAAAAGTTTTTCTTAATTTTAAAAAAATTATGTATAGGGATAAGAAAAGTACACTTTTTTATATGTATTTTTTTCACTGGAGTACTCCTATTTTGGAAAAGCAGCCAAGTTTCTGAGTGGGAACTTTTTGTATTCTGAATAAACCTTACAAAACTCGCACAAATAAGTAAAAATAACTTTTCCCCCTGATATGCACTACGGATTGAAACAAAACACCAGCTCGGCAAACGGCCTATTTGATGTTTCCTTGATTTTCGTTTGGTTCACATCATTTGGTTTAGCTAAAATTAAGTTACTCTGATCAATTTTATCTTGTTTTTTGCTAAGTGTTACAGATAAAGTTTGTTCATCCATTTTGGATTAACTAAATGAAGTCTGTTCCTTTCCTACTATTTTGTTTATTATTAACTGCCTGTGCTCTAATAAAGTAGTCTTGTGCAAAAAAGTCAATAAGATTTTATTTGTTTTTCTTTAAAACATCGTCAGGTTTATTTAGCAGTTTTTGAGGAACTATCTTTAGTTTATGTATACGAAACATATAAAAAGTAATATGTGATGAAAACTCACATACAAGGCTTCATTTTTCAATTTGTTTCGGGTTTTTGGTGGGGTCGGTTTGTATGGGGGGGAGGGAGAGGTTTTTTGTTACCTTAATAACTGTAAAGGGGGGAATCTCATGAGTTGCATTTCTATAGCGAAAATGTGGATGGATGCTATATGGGGGGAGTCAAATCCTTTCATTGGGACAAATAATTTTGGCAATCTTCACTTTATAGCCTGTACCAGATCTGCGCAATAAACCAAGTTCGTTGTTCTAAAACAATTATCGTATTTCCTCTTTTATACGCCGCCTGCCAATAAACACCACTCCTTCGAAGTTAACGGAGCGAACGAGTAAGCGGCGACATTGATTAGTCCTGATTAGATTAGACCAGAGAAAGAAAATAAAAAGGGCTATTGAATTTGTTGGTCCGTATTCCGAAGCGAAGTAACGCAAGTCCGATGACTAAAAAAATGCGTGCCACAGCATGGCCGTAACAAGCGGGGGGGGGGGGGGGGTCAGGGGGCCATAACCCCCCCCCAAAAAAAAATCCTTTTGATTATACTTTAACATTTAACAATGAACTTTCTTCTCGTGAGATGAAAATAGCCTTATAATGTGTTTTTAGAGCTTTCAGATTAAAAAATTTTCTTCGTCGGCCAACCATGGTGGTTTTTCCACTCCCTTATCCTAAAGATTTTTCCTAAGTTTCCAACTTAAAAATGTTTGACCCCCCCCCCCCCCCCAAAGAAAAAAAAATTCAAGTTGTTACGGCCCAGCACAGACAGATTTTTTTGGATTATGTATACTAAACCTTAAAAACAATCTTTGGAAAATAATGACAATCGGCAAACTGGTCACAGCAGAATGTGATTATGTAACATGCCATACGATTGCTATTGTCCAATTGCAGCACTTTTTTGTGGACGTTTTTAATAAAATGCGGCGTTTACTCTAAGAAATACGTTCATCGTTTCTATGAAAATCAATCAATCATTGCTTTTCGTTTTCTTGAAAGGCTTTTTAAAAACTTTCACATTAAAGCCAATGTTTAATTTTACAAACTAATACCTTCCATAGTTCTAAATTCCTTTTTTCAGGAATGATGTCATCTTAAAATAGTCTGGATTGGATGTAGTACTCATATACTCTTTTGTCTTTATTCTTAGATCTCATGTCTTCATAAGAGGCTACCCCAAAAGTACGTCCGCAGTTCGAAAAAGCGTAGAGTTGTGTACCGGGGGCTGTTTGGGACGGAGTGTACGTATCCAGTTTGTCTATCTATTATGATTTTTCCAGTCCATAATGCTTGAGGAAAGTTTGACCTTTATAATCCCAAGTTGGGCTAAGTATATACATAAAGATAATTGACCATGTTGAATAAAATCCTAGATTTTCGCCTGCTGTGTAAGTAAGTGTTCACGTGTGTAATTCATGAAAATATGTTGATTACTTCATCGAACGTAAAATGTCTTAGGTTTTTGGGAGTAAATGTAGATAAGCATCCTGGCGCCATCGTATCAAATCTATAGAATCTAAAATTTACAAAATACAGGGCTGCCGAACCAACTTTTAAAGAGGGAGGGGGACAAAGTGAAGAAAACAGGGTACATGTTAATTCGATATAATAAATTCTCTAAAATATCTATTTCAGCACTTTTCTGCAACATTCTCTTCATGAAAAGAAAGGATTTCCAATCAGGAAATGTGACATATTCCATTTGAAAAACATGTTTAAGCGTGTTTGGTGTTTAAAAATGTATTTATTAAAAAGACAGAGAAAACTAAAAAAGGACACTTTTCATCCTTATTCAAAACGAGGGAGGCTGTGCCCCTCCTTCCCTCCCCCCCCGCCCTTTGCCTAGTGATGCAGTGTCAACATCTCCCCCTCACATAGTTTAGCCCGCGAACTGAAACGGTGTATCGGGGTGTGGCGCTTGGAGCCAACACGTGAGAGCTTTAGAGGATGTGATGAGGAGCAGAGGTGTCTCGAAAGAGAATACAGCTGCCAGCCACCAAATCTACTACTCCATACCGTGCTCCCTACACCCCATATTAATTCAAGGTTATATTTCTACACCCTTTCATGGTGCAGTAGAAAGGTTTTAGGATTTCAAAAAATTGAAAAGTTTTCTGCTAAGTAGGGACGAATCGAAAAAGGAATTTAAAATGATTTAACATCATATACTAATTCTACTTTATACATATCAATTTTTATCTTTTCACGCTATATACTTGATTTGTTTATTTATCTTATTACTATTTCTTAATATATGAAGGAAATGTTAATATTACTATATAACATTGTAAAGACAAGGAAAGGATTCATTTGAGAAAATATTCTTAATCCTCTTTGTTTTTGATAGTTGTTCTTTTTTATTGTAAATCCTACTGCTGAAACAACAATTAAAATGAGAAAAAAATCGTTGTTTGAGTTTTTGCCGACCTACTGGTCAATTAAACCGTTTAAAGACGGTATGCTGTGTGTATGGACATATAACATCTTTGACCTCATGGGGGTATAAGCATCCATGCCCCTGATGCATAGCTGCCACGGAGTTTTAAATAAAAAGTTGGTACCTTGTGTGGATTAACTCACCACTGTTTTTCTTTTTCTGGGGTTGGCATTAGGAAGGGCATCCAGCCGTAAAAGCATCTGCACCAATAAACCTCAATAATTGGAGAAAATCATCTTTTGAAACCGTCCAACCCATGTAAGCATTGAAAAACGACGTTAAAAGGATGACGATGATGCCGAAAGACAGTTTGATTTATGAAACGCACTGATTTATGAGTGAACACTCGTTGATTTAGACACGTCTCTACCTCAGTTAGTGTCCGAATCTTCTGATCTTGCCTTCGACCTTGCCAAGGCATTACACCATTCAGACATTTTAACGTATGCCGGCGATACTGTCATTATATTTGCGGACAGAGATAAGTCAAAAAAGCTCTGAATGAAAATATGGAAGCAATTGCCAAGTATAGTCGAGAAAACGGACTAATCTTAAACATTAAGAAAGGAAAAACCGAGACGATGTTATTTGGCGCAGCAAAAAGATTGAAAACATCAGGAAAGCATCTCAAGATAGCTTAGGAAGCAATTAACTTTGTCACAAAATACAAACACCTAGGTATAACTATAGACAGTTCACTCAAAATGTCAGAAAACTTCGATCGCAGCTACAAGTGAGTGCCAGCTCACCTCTCCGGCTTCTGGACCGAATTAAAAACTACCTCACTACAACAGCACGTCAAAGAATCTATACATCAATGATCGTTTTCCTCCTAACATATAGCTGTTCAACCCACTCCAGTTACACAAGCACTCAACTCTCCCGACTTCGACGTGTAGAAAGACGAGCCAAACACATCATCGCCGGACACACGACGCACGAGGCTGTAGAGACGCACGAGATTTTACCATCTTTTAACAATTTTTGCGCTTTTCTTATTAATATTCGACGTTTAATATAAATATATTTGAAGACAATATGCCACCGAAGAACGAAACATATACCTTCAATCAGCTGAAAGAAATTATGGAAAAAAATGAAGAAACAATGATGAAATTTTTTAACTTAACGGTTGAACGTCTGGAAAAAAAGATAGACAAGTTGCAGGAAGAAAATATTATTTTAAAAAAAGAGTTAAAAGACGTGGAGAAGTCAGTGAGTTTTCAAAGTGAATTGTTTGAGAAAGCCATGAAGAGAATAAATGAAAGTACGGAAAACAATAATGTTAAAGACATTGAAGAAAAGTTGGCAAAGATTGAAGATCGTAGCAGACGGAACAATTTACGATTTAATGGTATAACGGAAGAGGACGGAGAAACGTGGGAACAAGCGGAGAGTAAAGTCAAACATATTATCGAAGAACGGTTGGGGATGAGTGATGTGGTGAAGATTGAACGAGCACATAGAAGTGGGAGACATGATGGTGGAAATCGGAAGAAAACTGGACGCACAATAGTTGCAAAGTTTTTGAACTTTAAAGACAGGCAAACAATCTTGGAAGAATTTCGACGAAGGAAGTTATGGGAGGCGGGTCTGTTTATAAACGAAGATTTTTCGAGAAAGACCGTTGAAAAGAAAAAGGTTTTGTTCCGGGAGGTGAAGGAGTTGAAGGAAAAAGGGATTAACGCTAAGGTATCATATAACAAAATAATTTATTTTAAAAGGCCTTAATAATACTTACGCATTTACAACTAAATCGATATTTTTATCACTATGGCAATTGATAACGAAAGCATTAGTTTTAAACCGCTTTTAACTTCAAACATCCTTTCGCCTGAAAACGATCCTGATGAAAACGTTTTTGGAGATTCTAATTTTGTTAATTTTGAACAAACCCCTTATTTATTTTCTGATGAAATAAGAGAATATCTTGCAGACTACGAGTTTGAGAATAGTATTAATATTTTACATTTAAATATTCGCAGTCTAAGCAAAAATTTTGAAGAATTTAAAATTATGCTTAACGAGGCTTCAAGTGTGTTTAACGTGATTTGTTTAACTGAGACATGGTCTCGTGACAAAGAGTTTAACAATAACTCTCTTTACGAACTGTCTGGATACAATGCAATTCATGTTGAAAGAAGGTCGTCGAAGCGTGGCGGCGGTGTTTTGATCTATTTACAGAAACAATTGATTTACCGAGTTCTGCATGACTTTAGCGATTCTGACAGCGACAAAGAAACTATTTCAGTCGAAATAAATAACGAGGGGTCCCGCAACATTATAATTAGCTGCTGTTGTCGACCACCATCAGGAAACATAAAAATGTTATCAAATTGGCTGAATACTTTTTTTAATTACGCGCTTCACAATCGCAAGATATTTCACTTTATAGGAGATTTCAATATTAATTATCTTGATTATTACAACAATGCAGTTATTAAGAAATTTTATGATAACTTATCTCTGCATGGTGTTATACCATTGATTAAAAAAGCTACACGTGTGACAAAAAACACATCTACAGCGATAGATAATATATTTACTAACTGCTTCTTTAATAAAACACTGCTAAAAGGAATTATAAAAACATCTATATCAGACCATTTCCCTATCTTTGTTGCATTTAAAAACAATAATAGTAAATTTTTTAACACTTTGAAGACCTATTTAATGAAAAGAAAGTTCAACGAAAAATCAATAAGCAATTTTCGCGATGATCTTCGAATGGTTCTTTGAAATTTCACCTCCTTTCGACATACTGATGTAAAAACACGTTATATAATAAATTTCATGGTCTTATTTTGTCATATTACAACAAAAAAACCTCCCGCTAATTAAATATAATATAAAATCTAAGGATATATTATCACCGTGGATAACAAAAGGTATGAAAAAGTCTTCCAAAAGAAACAAAGATTGTACATCAAGTATCTCAAAAATAAAACAAACGATACAGAAAGAAAATACAAAGATTTCAAAAACTTATTTGAGAAACTACGAAAGAAAAGTAAACAAAATTACTACAAAAATCTAATAAACAGATATAATTGTGACAAAAGAAAGACATGGCAGGTGATGAAAGAAATTATTGGGAAAAAAAGTAATTTCAGACAGCCTTCCTAATACGTTAAACATTAACAACAAAAGAGTAACAAATAAAAAACAAATTTCCAACTATTTAAATAACTTTTTCACAACTATTGGAAAAAATCTTTCTAAAAAATTCCAAAAATTAGAACTGATTTTAATACAATTTAACGAGAGTGAATGATACCATGTTAGATAATGACTTAACTTTTGAAGAGTTTGAAACTGCATATAAATCTATTAAGAGAAATAAAGCCAGTGGAGTTGATGATATAAATTGCAATGTGTTAATTGACAGCTATGAAGAAGTAAAACATCCTCTCTATATTGTTTTTAAGAGATCGTTAACTGATGGCATCTTTCCAGATATGCTTAAAGTTGCGAGAATTTGCCCTATTTATAAATCCGGAGACAGCTCTTTTCTGGGCAACTACCGACCCATCTCTATATTACCTTTTTTTCAAAGATATTAGAAAAAATTATGTACAATCGTCTACACACCCACATATGTAAATTTAACATTTTTTCCCCAAGCAGTTTGGTTTTAAAAAGAACACTGCAACTGAACATGCTATTTTGCAATTAACAAACGAAATTACACAATCCTTTTCAAAAAATGAGTTTACTCTTGGCGTTTTTCTCGACCTCTCAAAGACCTTTGACACAGTTGATCACAAAATACTGCTTAAAAAACTTGATAATTACGGTGTAAGGGGTAAATGTCTGGAATGGTTTCAAAGTTATTTAAGTAACAAAACACAAATAATTATGCGTGAAGGAAATAATAGCAATTATTGTAAAATAACTTGTGGAGTGCCGCAGGGTTCTATATTAGGGCCACTTTTATTTTTCGTCTATGTTAGTGACTTCTATAAATCCTCTACGTTATTGTCACCTATTATGTTTGCAGACGATACCAATATATTTATTTCTGATAGAAACATAGATGGGCTGTTCCTAAAAATGAACAAGGAATTGGAAAATGGTTCTAATTGGCTCTACGCAAATAAATTAACCCTTAACACTCAAAAAAACAAAGTATTCCCTTTTTCACCCTTCATCAAAGAGAAGTTTTATTCCTAAACAATTACCAATTCTAGAAATAAATGGCGTGATAATTCAGAGAGACTGTGTCACTAGGTTTTTGGGAGTCCTTATTGACGAGAATTTCACCTGGAAGCCTCATATTTCTTACATTTGTGAAAAGGTTTCTAAAAGCGTAGGTATTCTTTATAAAGCTAGGAGTTATTTGAACAAATGTTTATTAAAACAACTTTACTTCTCTTTTGTTCATTGTTACCTGATAACGCAAATATAGCATGGGGCAGTACGCACAAATCAAAATTAAAGTCTATTTATCGTTGTCAGAAACATGCAGTAAGAACAATTTATTTCAAAAACAAATTAACACACTAGAAACCTTTGTTTATTGATGCAAATATATTGGATATTTATCAAATAAACATTTATGCCGTTTTATGCTTTATGTCCTCATGTAAATTCCATTTATCACCTGAAATTTTTAGTGACATTTTTAAATTTAAACCGAAAAACAAATACACTATGAGAACAGAAAAACTTTTCAAACCAAAGTGTAAATCCAAAGTCGAAGAGTTTTGTATTTATTATCGTGGTCCGCATTTATGGAATAGTATTATTCTGGGGGAGAGTACTCTTACAAATGCAGAAAGTTTTGATGTTTTTAAGAAAAAATTGAAAACTCTTTTGATTTCTCAAAATGCTGAACAAAACCTTTGAAGCATTAACATTTGTTTGATCTTTTATATGTTTTTAGCTTTTTGAATTGAAATTTCGCTTTCTTTGACAATCGTTTTTTCTTTTCTCGGCATTTGCTTTTGTAAATTTGAATTCTGTTCATTATACTATGATTGTAACGATAAAAGACGGTTCTCGACGATAAGACCAATCAAACGGTCTTCTACGAGTACCGCAGTTGTATGTACAAAATTTATATATGTATATGCAATTGGAAAATAAATTAAAAAATATATATATATATATATTAATATTTACATTACTATCTAACAATTATTTTAAACAGGACGAGCATTAATAGCAGCTGTATTGTAGTTCAAATCCTGTATAAATATTTATAATAATATTAGAGAGGCTATTAGAGATCCCTTCAAACACGGACTTGATTAAGTTAGCTGAGCACCGCGCGTGTGTTTAAATACCTCTCTCGTTCAAGAATGTTTCCCAACCAGCCGAACACACGATTTCAACTGTTAGGTGAAAGAGGTTTCAGTTATTACAACAGAACAATAAGAACGTAGAACTGTTTGACGAAACGTGGATACTGGAGGTAACAATTAAATTTGAAATACAATCAATGAGCACTGGAAACCGCCAATACTGAGATTCCACACAGTGGTGGCAAAGAAAGACTGCTTCGTACTGTATTTCTTCGATGGATGACTATGGAAGAGAATTAAGTTGAATTTAAAGCAAACATGGCGGGCAGACAGACTAGCTCTTGTAAGTATTTTCAACGAATATATCCGATTTGCTTCATCAGTAGTGAAGTGAATAAATGAAATGTTAAGTAGTGAAGTCACATTAGATTTTATCTGGATATATTTACTAATCAATGCCGTACCAAAAATTTACAAAGTCCATTAAAAAATCCAATAAAAACAAAAATTATTATTAAAAGTTTATTCACACCAAATTAAAACTACCTAAATCTGAAAAATGTCGGTCTCCACTTCCGTAAGCAAACGAAAACTACAATTAAAGTAGGTAACATCACTATGCATGTCTCAATGAAGTTCGGTCGAAATGAAATGTCGAGAGTGGGACGGGGGTCGTTAGAAGGGTCAACAAGTAACCAGTGCAAGTGGGAGGCGTACGTAGCTATCAGGAGACCTGTGGTATGGGACAGGCAACCGTCTAAAAAAACACTGGATCAGCGAATGACTATGTCACAAATGCACCTACCCGGCATCACTAATTCGCTCAACAACTTCCTTGTTGTAACGCTAAAAACAAAAGCAATTGTTTGCTACCATTGGTAGTATCGATTTCTCTGAATAACATCTGAATTTAAAGCAACGGGAAACTGTTACGTTACAAAGTATTTTATAAGAAAGAGTGTCTGCGCAGACATACATACTCTTAGGTTCCTAATAAACGGGGGGGTCATAATAATAGGGGGAGTCGGAAAATTTTCAAAAATTTAATAAACGGGGGGGTCGGAATTTCTAAAAATTGTCAAAATCTCTAAAAAACACAATTCCATAGTCATGTAAGTTTCTTAAGACTGGTTTTCACTTGGCGCTAACGATCGGTACTTCACTTTCGGCAACCTTTAAAGTAAAGCGGTAACAATAACAAGCGATGAATGAAAACAATAGAAAGTTACCGCTCGTTAGCGCTAAATGTGGAAACCTTTATAGCGCAAATATTCTTTGTTGTCTGTCTAGTGAAAAAAGAGAGACAGCTGTCTCAAAAGCAAAAAAGAAACAGTATTTCTGTCTAGTCAAAAGAAAGATGTACAACTGTCTGAAAAGAATAAAAAAGAAGCGAATTATCTCCGATATATTAGCCGAGCACACAAAGACAAACAATTTGTAAAAGTTGAAGAAAAAAAGAACAACCTCATCTGTCAAATCTTTGAAAATTAATAAACGGGGGGGGGGGGATCCAAATAAGGTCCGGGAGGGAACCTAAAAGTACCTTTTGTCTTTCACACATCCACTTGGATCTTGCCAAGTGAATATCTCGCGGAGAACATCCCCCGAGTAACAGTCCTGCACACCGCTCCACTTGCATATCACCAACTGCTCGAGAAACAAATCGCGTTCGGGGAGAGGAAAACCTGCGAGTTTGATCTCCTCGGATTGTTCGCGTACGCGGCTTCCGAGTGCGCGTATTCGATCGTAAATATTCACGCCGAGACTATATGTAACGTTACTGCTGCACCCTAAGAACGCAACAATTTATATCGCTTACTACAGCTAGCTTCTACTGAGAGGTGGCAAAATTTGGAAGAATTCCTGACATTCTCCCGGATCATTTATATATATAAAAAAAATCGTGGAAATTCATTTATGTTGCAATTCGTTCACGCGCGCTGTATTTTACCGAACAAAAACTTACCAATAACATCAGCCAACATAAGGTAGAGAGACTGATGGGTTAAATAATAACCTTTCGTATTCTCCAAAAGCATTAAATTCGCACACTTCCTTTCCACAGAGCACTTCGGCAGCAGCGCACCATCAACTATTTGCGTACCCAGCAATGCCTTCATGCATTCATCACTGACACCTTCATTTAGATCATATTTCACTTTTACCTGATGCAATTTAGCCTCTACTGTTTCCGTAGCACGCAAAGGAAGTTGGTAGAACCATTTGGTATTTATGAGACGCGAGAAGGCGACGTTGTATGGATCGTGGAGGGATTGCTGGTAAGCTTGCTCGGCAGTGCGATGGATAGAAGAATGAATGGAAGATATGCGTTCCGTGAAGTCGTCATTGAGGTGGAGACTGTTTTGTAAGAGGTCATACAAGGTACCTAGGGGAATGATCAATAATACGTCTCGCTTCAGATAAAATTACAGTTACCTTCAGCGGACCTCAAACCGAATATCGAGTCCATGTTTACCTCTTCATAATTCTTCTCGTAATAATTTGATACAAGCTGTAAAACCCTCAGAGTTGGTTTAATCAAGTCAACTTCGTAGCGTATTGTACTGACTCGTTGCACCAAAGAAAATAGCAAGATATATATTATGTTGAACATTTAAACAACTGCAATTAAAAATTTCCTCTGAACTCAATAAATATTAATAATCTTTATTTCAAATGTTTACATAACAAATTATATAAATATACATGCAAATAAACTAAACTTTTTTTCTGGAAAGCATAATTATGCAATAAATAAAGTAACGCATACACTTTGCAACATAATTATATTTGTAACACATAATCCATGCAACATATTTTGTTTATAACGCATAATTATGCAACATAATTTTGTTTATAACGCATAATTATGCAACATAATTTTGATTATAACGCATAATTACGCAACATAATTTTATGAGTAATGCATAATTTTACGTCACATAATTTTCATCTTCAAACTGGCACTTTAACAAATCAATTTCTTTCGTGAGGAAGTGTCTTTCTTGCATTAACGAGTTTTGTTTTGACATCAAGGCAGCAACCTAATGGGAAACAAAAACTATAACAAAACCTTACTTGTGAAATGTTTAAATTACTTGAATATTTTGTTGGTCAAGGTTATCTTGTAGTTTTTTTAAATCTTTCATGTACTCTGCAATAGTTGCGTCTTTGTGCATAGCCTTCTGCTGGCTCTCGACCAACTGACTGGCCAGAGTCTTTACACGCGAAGAAAGTTCAGATAGTTGCCGTCTATGAAAAACACAAGCAGAGGTGAAAATGTATTTTATAATAACCACCTTATATCAACATGTAGTGATAGGATATGTTTGTTCACAAAAGTAGAACTGTCTTGACAGAAGTCTGAACTCACTTAAAATTCATTTTCTCTCTTTTCAAACAACCATCTAGTTCGGCGCATTCGACCTTGTACTTTCTGATGACGTCATTTTGAGAGTCGATCACTGACGTCAGTTCTTCCTTCACTTCAACTGAAACAACAACACATATATATGTAATATCAACCGTGTAGGCTTTCATATCGTAATTTTTAACAAATACCACATTAATAGAGATCTATAAAGAATTTAGCATTAAAAAAAGCAAGGAGTTCCATTAGTATTCGATTATGAAGTTATGACAACATCATCATTTTCATTTTTCCATGCTACTATTGTGTAGATTTAATCATGTGATGGTTTATTGAAGCAGATATTTTTACAGCTGGACGCCCTTCCTAATGCCAACCCCAGTGAGAGGAAAAAATTTAATAATATATTATAATAATAATGTAAACAATTTAATAATATTTGCTTGTCAATCCCGAAGTCTTTTTGTTTGTCTATGCATATGACCACGAAAGCTCGCGTCTTGAACAACCGATTTAATTATTTTTTCAATCTTGTGAATTGATATTATGCTTGCTATAATGCAATGTTATTTTTACCGTGTCTAATTTCAGCATCACGGAGGAGTGCACTCATTTGTTGATCTTTACTGTCTCCTTTGCGTTGTAATTTTCCTTCTAAGTCGTTCAATGTTTGAAGCAACTTCTCGTTTTCAATTTGTTTGCTTTGCAACTGAGAAAGAATAGAAACTTATAGTTATTATAGTATATTAAAAGTAAAGATAGAGCCACAAATGAAACAAAATACTTTTCAATGAATTAAACTAGCCAAAGATATGTTGGTAACAGTGGTCTCTTTACTTCTAGGGGTAGGGTGTAACTGTTGGGGCAGGTGTCACTCCTACCACCAACACCTGAATTTTATCACACAGGAATGCTACTCATTCGCTGAGTCTGCAAGGTCAAGAGGACATGAACTCATAAACCCAGAAATCGCAAGCATTCTACCAACTGAGCTATCCCAAACTTAAAATTTTTGTTAATTAGTAAGACAATATTTCAAAACGAACACTGCACAAATCAAATACTCATAATAAATACTCTGGATTGGCAAAACTAGAAAAAAATAACGTCTACATCATACATATATAAGAAACATGAGAAAAAAAATTATTGAACTCTGTATTATTACATAGATATAATTAGTATAGTATTTCCTTTTAAGGAAAAAGGATGCAGGGAAGGCGGACTATTTGAAGCTTCTACTTTAAGTAAGACATTAGAAACTTTCAATTATTTCATCTTCACCTCTTGCTTCGTAGAATTGAACTCTTGCGTCAACCGTTGAAACTGTGTCTGATTTTCAGCAAGAGAACCTTCAGTATTTAACAAGCGACGTTTCAAAGCACTCAACTCCAAATTCAAATGGTCCACTTCCTAAATATAAGACGTGGACATTTATAGACGAATGAAAATATCAAAGAAGAAAATAACAGTTGAAAGAATAAAATCCAGGTATTTAGTTATTTATTTGGTTATAATTTAATTAATGAAATATTCTTTAATAATCATAACTAGAGAAATGGTAACAAGAGAATCCAATGAGATACAAATATGCTTAATATTTAAGTAAATATATTACAAACAAATATTTATAGATAATTGCATGTAAGAACAAACATTCCAATAATATGCAACCTTCTGCATTTGCTTCTCGTGTAGTTTCCGATTGGATTTGAGCTGTTTCAATTCTTCTTCAGCAATTGTACGAGCTTTCAACGAATTGGAAACTTCTTTTTGGGCCGTATCTACAATCTAAGTCCAAACGATTAACTACATAATGAGAACAGGAAATCTCATAAATATGCAGTTTTTTCCTTGGTATTTATGTAGTTTTTGTTTTGTTTTAGTTTTTGTAGTTTTTGTTTCTCACACATAAAACAATGGCAATTTGTTCTTCGTTGGAAGGTTGTGACATATTTAGGACACCCATTTGGGGGCCCACTGATATCATTGAAACAAGGATAATTATTACAACTTACATTACTTGTCTCACTCTTTTGTAAGTGTAGATTGCTCTTCAACTTGTCACACTCTTGTTTAAGCGAGACCTTGTCCCTGCATGACTTTTCCAATTGTAGGGCAAGAGCATTCAAAGTTGTGTTGTGTTCTTCCAGCTGTAGCAAACAAAATCACCATTGTGTTTAGAGAGAATCGTTGAAACGAATAACTATAGAAATATATAGTAGTTATCGTGAAATACTCGAGGAAAAATATGGCATATTTTTCTCATTTTTATGTTTTTCTTAAATAGTTAAAACTCGCCTATATTTGCATCTGTCAATATTTTGCACTCTGATTTTAACCAATAGGAATCCCGGGAATAGTTGCTTTAACCAATCAGAAGAAATATTAAATTTTGCACTCCTTTTTAGCCAATCAAGAAAAAATTGAGTTTTGAACTCCGAAATATGATATATATTATCTTGTGATTAGCCAATCACGTTACAGATATTCACGCAACCTATTGATAATGTTATTTATGAGAAAGAGAATGTTTCATGCACCTTATTGCTTAAATGCTCAATATCATTTTCCATTTCCTTTTTCTTCGTTGCATTGAATACTTCATCTCTCCGTTGGACATCTTTGAGCAACTGCATGTATTTATCACGGTACTCTGTCAAATCATCTTTTGTTTGTTTCAGCTTCAGAAACAGCTAAACAAGATGGTTTAGATGGTTTCTTACAAAATTACAATTAATTTGATTATTTTTCATGATTTAATATTTTCACTTTGCTATTTTATTTAATACGAACAAAAGACATTTTTGTGTATGGGAAAAGGATTTTCTTTTTAGTTTTATTTCTTGTTTATTTTCTTTATGGTGGCTACTTTTTTAATTACTTCGTCAAGTATTAGGTATGTCTCCTTGTTAACTACAGTCTTCATTAATATTTTTGTATTGGGTTAATTTGTTTGTTTTTTCCATATTTAAATTGTAAATATTCTGTTATTTAATTAGTGCATGGCATGTTTTTCGAGACCTCTTGTTTCTCTAATCTCATCTTCTCAATCAACTCCGAACTTTTCTTCACTTGCATGTAGCCATCAGATTCACGATTGTGACACTCATCCAACAACTTCTGTTGCACGCGAAGACTCTCCGCAAGTTCCTCCCGCTCTCTGAGAGTTCCACACAATCAAGTATATTATTATTTATATGCCGTATAATAACAATACCAAAACAATACCTGTATTTATTTAAATATTATTAATATTCAAAGCTCTTATAAAAGTTATTGTGCTCATATTATATGAGAAGACAGCTTATCAAAAAAAAATGACAAGAAAAACAACACTGTGGATAAATTTACATTTGTTACAATAAATGTAAATATTCATATATTTAATATAAATACGTTTTCAATCTATCCATCATCTTTGAAACCATGTCAGCCTCTCTTTCAGTTTTCCGCTGTGACTCAGCACATTTGGCACACTCTAGTGATCCCTTCAAACAAAGAGAAGGCGTTTATTTATGTTTTATATTTAGACATTATTATGAACAATATTCACCTCTTTCACTGGCGTTTTGTAAAAACTATAAAATAACAAAAACCATTCATGCAAAAACACCGTAAAATTATATTAAAAATAAAAATTTTAAAAAAATGAAATGATACTCATACGACTTGAAGATACTTCCGTTCCAAAATTGTTAGCATTATTTAAAGTGTTGAAATATGCTATTAAATAGTAGATTCATCAATATTTTTTAGTTCTTAGGAAAGTTAGTAAACTCGTACCTGGCTTCTCTCCTCAGCTTCTGGATTTCGCCCTGTTGTTCGTCCAGTTGTTTCAACGAAGACGACAGAAGCGTTTGCAAATGATTGCTTTTTGCATCATATATTTGTTTCATTTCACGCTAATGTAAATTATGATTGTATTGATTCCGTGTAGAAAGTTAATTTTCCTACCATTTCATCAGAAAGATTTCCAGGATCATTTGTCGGAATATTTGACTTCAATTCTGACATATCAAGAACTCTTCCCTAGAAACCAAATGAAAGCTAGTAGTGGAATTTGACATCCACACTAGGGTGGTCCAAAAAAAAAGTTATCCTCCCACTCTCTCAAATGGTTACTATGATCATAAAAACATTCCATGTAAAATATTATGGAATTTGAATAATGTTTAGGGGTTCCTCTAAAAAAAAAAATTTTTATTTATTTTTTTATGAGGAAAAAAAAATTGATGCCATTTTAAAGTCTTGAGTAGTTCTTAAAAGTTCCACTTTGTCACAATAAGTGTTAAGAATGTCTAACTAAGACTACTTGTGAAAGGCCAACAAACACTGTGAAGCAGTTATTCAGTGTTTGGGAAAAGGCATATGTACCAACAATGCGTATTGACCATGCCATTAAGAAAGTTGAAACATTACTAAAGGAGTACAAGGATTTACAAAAAAACAAAAAGAAAAGGACTAGCTCACAAATATCCAACAAAACACAATTTCAGATGTGTATCAAAAAGTTGTTTGATGTAGCACACCAAAATGGTACAATGAAGAGGATCAAAAATTTCTCGCAGATCAGAGAGGCCCAAGAGTCAATGTGAGAGTTGATGCAACAACGGTGCCAGACATAGAAATGATGCAAATTGAATCTTTCTTTACATCGCGTTCATTGACTTCCCTAAATTCACTCGATATTGACAACTTCTTATCTGTCAACCCATCACAGTGGCAGCAATCCTCAAGTTAGTTCTGCTAAAATAGTTATTGCATCCATTAAAGTTGTAAATGACTCAGCTGAGAGGGGTGTGGCATTGATCACAAAATACAACGAGAGCATCACAAAGAATGAGGAACAAAAACAATTCCTGTTACAAACCGTAAACGATTCAAAACTCCCAACAAAGCTGAAACTTACCTGCCTGTAGGCGGTGCGCATCTGCATCTGCATAAGATTTTCCAGAGGGGGGGGGGGGGGGGGGGGGCAATTGCTTTGCATTGTGAAACTAATTATTGCTATAATACAAAACTGTTATGTTCTTAATACAAGTTTCAATGTGCTTTAAGTAACGTAACATCGCTCTCCAGGTCTTCTATATATATATATTTACCATAAGGTTCAATAGTGAAAACTAAAGTCTCCGAGAGGAGCCCCTAAACATTACTCAAATTGCAATATTTTTCTCATGGGTCATTTTTATGACCAGTGTCACATTTTAAGAGGATGGGAGGAGGTTTTTGAGAAAAAAAGTATCTTATGGACCACCCTAATCCACACATTTATCAAAAAAATGAAAATTGTTGTACATCATTGAAACTTACAATAAAGATTTCACTAACTTATCACAGAGAACTCCATGAAAAGGTCAAACTGAGGTTCTTAGGTATCGTTGGATATCGTAGTTTTTCAATGAATTTTCAGTTTTTATAAAACCTTGATTACTTCTAAGTTATTATTATGATGCAATACTGCTCTGGTGAAAAAGGACGTACATCTGTAAAATGTATATCTTGCTTGTGACCTTGCATTGCATTGTGGCGCATTCGTTCATAGAGTTTCGCATTTTCCTCTCCAATTTCTTCAGAACGCTTTTGCAACTGCATCAAGGCATTCTTGAGTAATCAAAAAACATATTTATATACTTATGCACCTGTATCTCTATCTATGAATACCTGATAAAATGACACTTGGTCTTGCAATTGAGCTTCAACCGTGGTTTGATTATTTAGAAGAGGGGAAAGAGCCTGAGCTTTCGGTATATCATAATTTGTGTATATCTGAAAAATGTAAAAGATCGTCAACCAAGAGAAAAGTGAAACAACATGTCAGCATACCGGCTCATCTTCTTCTATCTCCTGAGCGATGTCATCATTCTTCCTGTTACCGATTTGCAATAATTCTTTCAATTTCTCGGCTAAAAGAAAAAAGTAAAATGAAAAATACTTAACTGATATTGTAAAGATTGAATAGTAATCCTTCAAAGCTTGAAAGTTTTTTGAAAAGTGTTAAAACAGCTATGAGCTCACCTTGTGTAGAACGTCGGTTGGACGTCATGTAAATATTTTTGTCTCTAGTTCTAAACATACAGACATTGAGATAAAAGACACCTCTATATAGCTGAATGAATGACGAATCGCAAAGACACACCAGGTAGTTTCAACTACATACTGGAAATACAATGAATCACAAAGACACACCCTTTTTTGTTATTGAGATAAACTCCCGCGGTTGAAGAAGAAAAGGAGCACAAAATATATAATAATATAATATAGATATTGAAATGATAGTGAAAATTGTTGTAAACCCACACAAATTCTGCTTCTGATTCACTGGAGAAATATCTTGTTTCATATATCAAATGCTCGGAATTGTAAATTCACTCATTCATTGTCTTCCAGCCACCAGGAACTGGAGAAGCATTCACAATTGCAATTGTCAAGTGGAGAATTACAACATCTCTGTGTTTCTTACCTTATATAGGATAAAATTTACTATTTCATATTCTCTTGTTTCACGAGAAGAGTTTTTAATAGCAATAATCTTTCTTTCATATTAGGGCTCCTCGTTTCTTCTTTATTTTGGTGTTATAGTTTCATAATCTTTATGCATTAAATACATTATATAAATAAATATATAAAATAAATATATTTGGTGTATATATATCTTTCCATTTTTATCTTTCATTCGATTGTTTTGTTGTTTGTTGATGTTTTCTAAGTTCTTGTAGTTTTTTTCTAGTCTGAAATTCAAGCTAATGTATTGGATTTTTGAGCAATCACAGTATATGGTACACTATATAATAGGTGTTGCATCTACTGTAGCGTGCTAATCATTTCAATTTTTAACGGGAGATGTTTTGTCCATTTCAATGATTCTGTTATTGTCTTTATATTTTTTTATTGCAATTATCCTAGCTGATAAATATATCTATGTACATTTTAACAATGAAAAAAACTGTAGCTGAGTATATATGTATACAGCTAAATAAGTCCATTTTACAGAAGTCTGCACGCCATACTATTCCAGCTCACAGAGTACGAAAATCATTTTATGTTATGTCACGTTAAGATGTGATAATAGTATAGAAACTTCTCTTTTTGAAATATCGTATTTTCTCGAATAAACATTTCAAACTTAAACTTTGGAAGCAGCATTAATTATATAAGCGGTGTTTATTAAGAAAAACAAAATGAGGGGAGAAGTAGATGTTTTTGATTTTATTTCTTTTCTAACGTGCAGCAAGAGTTAAACACAAGAACGTTTAGGCCTTTCAATGAATATGCGCGCGCATGGTATTGAATCTATAGTTCTGTTTTCCACAGAGTGTGTGTTACCACTTATTGATAGGCCTGGTTATATATAAAGATAAAAAGAATCAAATTTCAATATCAAGAATGTCATCTTCAATGTCCTCATCAATTATGTGAAAATCAGATTCTGTTGCAAAAAAAATTCAACTCCTCATTTTTATCATTATTTGTTGGCGCTACTTCCTTTTCGGCCCCTTTTGTTGGGATTTACACAGGGTAAAGTGCACCAATTTGGTTCCAAATGTGGTACACTCTTTTTTTATAAGAACCAGTAAAATTGGGGTTGAGACTGGCTGTTCTTAATTTTTTCAGAATTTTTAGGCTGAAATGTTCTTAATTTGTTCTTATTTTAGAGAGCCTATTTAGGGTTTTAGTCTTTGTAGACGTGTAAATAAAAGATAAGAAAAACACAGAATATTTGATAACAAACCCAAGACAAAATATTAAAGCTTTATACAATTAAATCTATATATAATACATAAAATCATAGTGAAAATGTACAAGACAAAAAAGTCAAAGATAACTCACACACAGTTAACAGGTGTTATTTTTTTTTTTAGATGGCCACATTGTCACCTGTTGTTCTTAAAAAATGAATCTAGTACTATATTTATCTGAGGCTGAGGTTGTTCTTAATTTTTTGCATGATTTTCAGGCTGGTGTTCTTATAAAATTGTTCTTATAAAAAAAAGAGTGTAGTGGTTTTTAAAACGTTGAGGCCACATATACTCCATTATCTTAAGATAATCCGATATCATTTCTTGGTTTGTTGGTCCATGCAGTTTGACTTAGCACGCTTCCACATAGCCTCTATATGGTTGGTGGCTTATTATGAAACCAACTTGAGTTAATAAAAATACTGCCTAGATTCTCAATCAAATTATCACAACCATAAACACAAACTTTTGTTTTTCTGTCTGTCCATGGGTGTGTTGTCCACCTCATGTCCTGAGAAGAAACATGTGGACCTTTTTGCTGGGGTTTGCCACCTTGGTGGAGTTGGACTTGACTTGCAGGTCCGCATGGGCTCATTTTTTTCGCGTGACATGTTACTCCAAAACCGAAGGTCTATTATATATACTATATAACAAAGATATGTATATTTTAAATTCTAAACCAGTTTTAATCTAAAATAGTTTTGAATGTTCCTGTATTCCAGTGAAAATGTTTCTAAAACCTTCCCGCTGGAATTACACAATATGCACGTGCAAATGTATTACCTAAAGGAAAGTTTGTTGCAAAGATATTCCCATAAAAAATCGTTCGGAGAGCGTGGAATGAAAATGCTTTATTATTGTTTCTGTTTGTCTTGATGAACCGACTACTTTGAGATTTTGTCTTGATATACGTGTCAATATCCTTTTCAAAAAAGCAGAAACATACGCCAAAAAGATTTTGGGTAAGATAATATATTAATGGAATGCCTGTTTATATTATTATTTGTTGTTTTATAGTTTGAATGTTTCATGTTCTGTTTAATATTTATGGGTCATACTAAACTACGAAACCACCCAAAACGAGCCAAATTAGAGCGAAACCACCCAAAACCACCCAAAACGAGCCAAATTAAAGCGAAACCACCCAAAACGAGCCAAATTATAACGAAACCACCCAAAACGAGCCAAATTAGAGCGAAACCACCCAAAACGAGCCAAATTATAACGAAACCACCCAAAACGAGCCAAATTAGAGCGAAACCACCCAAAACGAGCCAAATTAAAGCAAAACCACCTAAAACGAGCCAAATTATAACGAAACCACCCAAAACGAGCCAAATTAGAGCGAAACCACCCAAAACGAGCCAAATTATAACAAAACCACCCAAAACGAGCCAAATTAGAGCGAAACCACCCAAAACGAGCCAAATTATAACGAAACCACCCAAAACGAGCCAAATTAGAGCGAAACCACCCAAAACGAGCCAAATTAAAGCGAAACCACCCAAAACGAGCCAAATTATAACGAAACCACCCAAAACGAGCCAAATTAGAGCGAAACCACCCAAAACCACCCAAAACGAGCCAAATTAAAGCGAAACCACCCAAAACGAGCCAAATTATAACGAAACCGAAACCGAATTATAACGAAATGAGAGAAGAGTTTAAAATTGTTAATGTGGCTGGAGATGGGCATTGTATTTGTCGTTGCTTTTCGGAAGAACTGTACCTTCCATTGGCATATATTCTTCAAACTCTATGGGACCATTTCGAAAGAAATTGCGAACGTTTTCTTGAAACAAGCACCTATAAATCGAAAGACGATATTTTTAAAGCTTTAGGCGATTATTTGTTTGCTAAGAAGTACGAACAAGAAGTAGTCGATTTTGTTGTTGTTGCACTCTCTGAGATCTATAAATTAAGAGTATACATATTCATTGATACTTTGGACAGTTTACCAAATAATTCGATCGGTGAACATTTTCAAAAGAGTATTTACCTAATAAAGACAAATGATCATTATGATTTATTGAAGAAGATCTTGGAAACAGAACAAAGTGAAACTGTCATTAACATTGATGCGAATGGAACTCTGTAAGTTACAATTCGTTGGACAACATGTAAAGCATGTTCGGCCCACTGTTGACTATTGTGAAACCTAAATTAACTAATAACATAGTTTCCCAGCTCAAAAAATAAATTCATTAGCTATTGAGCAGTTTCCGCTCGCTTCTTTTTGTTTTGTTTGGTATACTTTTTTTAATATTACAATTAGGTAAGGAAAATACTCATCCAAAAAAGACTTCTTTCTCATTTTTAGCGTGGAAAAGTTTGATGTCAATAGTCCTACCGCGGAATCATTATTCAAAGTGATTCTTCTCAATCCTGAAAATTATGAAAAAATGGAACCTTTGAAATCAGTACGAGAAGATTTGATGTACACCATAAAAAGCAAGAAAATAGAAGATGTAACATGTGATGACAACGGTGCATACCTGAAGCCGCGAAACGCAAAGAAGCTTTACTATGTGAAGATCTCAGAAGATTCTGTGACAGCCAATTGTGTCCATAAACTTGGCGATGCTTTTGTATTTCGCTCAAGAGTCGGAAGGAAGTATCTAAACGAGGAAGTTTCTGCAGACGACGTATACCTATTAGAACGATACTATAGAGATAGCAAAAACTTTGAATGCCTAAAGCAAATGGTTGTAAGAGTGAAATGCATGGCAAAACATGAATATAAGCCGTATATGTGTATTGTTTATAATTACAATAAGGTTGTATCATCAAGAGCATCCATGTTAAATGAAGCAAATAATCAACCATTGAATGGCGAAAACGAACGTCCAACAATGCTGCCACATGGTAATGCGTCCACAAATAATGACATTCCGTATATAAGAACATCAAAAGACGTTTTGGACAGAACAGATGAACTCATCGAGGAATTGAACACACCAGCTGATATCTATCATAGCATGGTTAACGAATGTAATCCAATGGAAAGTTCAAGTCAGTCGTACGAGCCACGTAATAAAAAACAAGCGTACAATCGGCAATATTCACTGAAAAAGAAATCAAAAGAGGTACGTATATTACAACTTACGTTATTCTTAAAACTGCAAAACCTTGTAATCGAAGCAACAACGAACGAATTTCCTTTTCGCATCTGTAAACATTGCCGTGACCTTAATTAGTTCTACTTAATACAAGTGTTCTAACTAAAGTGCGCTGTTAACATTTTATTTATAAAAAAGCACTACCAACACCTTTGCTTGATATTGACAGTTAATTTCTTTATAATACTGAAATATGTTGTGATAGTAGTTAGTTGATACTGAATGTTTATTTAGGTATCCAGTGGTAACAGCGGTGATGGTAACATAATTGATGAATTATCACAAATTATTAAAGAACAAACGAAAGGAAATATTCGCTCAATCAATATTTCTGATGGAGGTTACTGTTTTTTCATATTCAATGACCGTCAAATTAATGACATTGAACAGTTTTGCTGTGCTGAAATGGATGCATCTCCCTTAGCCGTGGATACGACATTCAACCTTTGTGATTTATGGATTACAGACACAACATATCAAAACCAACGACTGATAAGTACAACAACACAACATCATCCTGTTTTTCTTGGCCCTGCGATGTTTCATTTTCAAAAAAAGGACGAAACATTTGGCAGATTTGCTCTGGAGCTAAGGGTTACCAATTCAAAGCTTTTAAATTTGAAAAAGGTTGGAGTAGATTTAGAGTCGGCGATATATAATGGTTTTAAAGCACAATTTCCAGATGTCGGACGTCTACTATTTGTCCGTCACTTAAGTCAAAGAGACGAGAAGAAACTGATGAAACTCACAACGCAACTTAAGCAAACAGAATCGAAAGGTAAACACGTGAGAAGTAACATTCTCAAAGATATATATGGAGTTCAGAAAGGCCCAGTGCTTGAAGTTGGTCTATGCGAATCGTTTGATGTCGAAGATTTCAATGTCAAATTAGCTTCATTGAAAGGAAAATGGGATAACCTATGTCTAGGATTTCATGATTGGTTTATGAAGAAAAGGAAGGAAATTTTTATTGGAAGTGTGATCCAGTCAGCAAGGCAGAATGCGAATGTACGTGGATTGTATTACACCAATGACATAGAGTCACTCCATGCCGTGGAAAAATGCATCCAGGGATACCAAAAAAAGGATGTGATTACAGTTGTTCAGAATCTGAAAAAGTTAACTGAGCGACAAGAGCTAGATGAAATAAGAGCATTGTATGGATCGGGTAACTATAAGTTAGCAGTACTCTACAAAGGCTTTTTCGTTCCGTCGGAAAAATGGCATGGTTGGAGCTCAGTAAGAAAACAAGATCATCTTAAAAAGTTCCGCCAATACCAACCAACTCTTTCCGATAATTTTGAAAAACCATCAAACGCGGGAAGAAAACCAGGCTTCAATAAACGGAAACGAACGAACGCTTCTGACATCGAAATGGTAATTGAAAGAGCACCATCGCAATCTTCTCTTCCAGAAGTTACAGTAGTGCCGGATCATGGTGAAGCACTGCGGTTTCAGGACCCAAGGTATTTTTTAGAATCATAAGATATAGATTGTGCTACAAAATTGACTAAATTTATACTTATACATTTGCTTTATTTTCTTTATAGGGAAAAGCCTCCAGTTGAGTACGAAGTAATGCTCAGGAAAAATCTCTCGATGAGGATTTCTAAATGCCAAGGCCTCTGTGGAAAAGCGATAACAAAAGAAGATATTCTGATCGTGCGTTTTCTTGGGACAAGAAAATGGACCGATGGCAAATCTGGTAAAGAAACATCCAAATACGGTCCAATGTATGTTCACTTTTCCAGTGAATGTTTGAAATCCTGCGACAGTAGCCAATACTACGCAAATGACGATGACTTCAACTTTTCCAAATTGATTGTGCCCGAAGAAACAAAACTGCATTTAAATGACAACGAAAAACAGCTTTTCGAAAGACTGAATATAAAGTTGTGAAAGACATTCAAAACATTCAAGCTAACATTTAACAATCCTTTAATCCTAGCATATATTTTAACAGATTCTCTTTTGTTACACAAGTTTTTTTAGTTTTGTTACACAAGAAACAAGTTTTTTTAGTTTTGTTAGTTTTGTTACACAAGAAACAAGTTTTTTATCTCTATCAATAGATCTTTTGTTAATATTCTCAAAAATTATTAAGTAACACTTGTACATCTTTCGTTATAATTTAGCTCGTTTTGGGTGGTTTCGTTATAATTTGGCTCGTTTTGGGTGGTTTCGTTATAATTTGGCTCGTTTTGGGTGGTTTCGTTATAATTTGGCTCGTTTTGGGTGATTTCGTTATAATTTGGCTCGTTTTGGGTGGTTTCGTTATAATTTGGCTCGTTTTGGGTGGTTTTGCTCTAATTTGGCTCGTTTTGGGTGGTTTCGTTATAATTTGGCTCGTTTTGGGTGGTTTCGCTTTAATTTGGCTCGTTTTGGGTGGTTTTGGGTGGTTTCGCTCTAATTTGGCTCGTTTTGGGTGGTTTCGTTATAATTTGGCTCGTTTTGGGTGGTTTCGTTATAATTTGGCTCGTTTTGGCTCGTTTCGCTCTAATTTGGCTCGTTTCGTTATAATTTGGCTCGTTTTGGGTGGTTTCGTTATAATTTGGCTCGTTTTGGGTGGTTTCGTTATAATTTGGCTTGTTTTGGGTGGTTTTGCTCTAATTTGGCTCGTTTTGGGTGGTTTCGCTTTAATTTGGCTCGTTTTGGGTGGTTTTGGGTGGTTTCGCTCTAATTTGGCTCGTTTTGGGTGGTTTCGTAGTTTAGTATAACCCAATATTTATCCATTTGGAAAAGGTCATCAAATAAATCTCACTGTATGCGAATGAACAAACTTATATTCTTTAGGGCGAAGGTCTTCCATACATGAACCAATCTACAACTGTAGTGCTCAACGAACAACACAAAACGCTAATATCCAAAACCTCTAGCGACAGAATTTAGTATGTAATCATGTAGAATCGAGTCCCGCAGATTTTTTTACGGAATCTATTTTGTAAATAATGACTTTCCACATAAACTCCACACGATATCTTTGGAGATACTGGTCCATTTCGGCTCATTTTCGGAACAATGTTTTTATTTCTTGATGCCAATTTCATGATGGATTATTTATCATCGGCGCGGTGACGTATGCCAATTAAAGGCATAATTTCTGTTATTGACATTTTTGCATATTTAATCGTTTTGTTAAACACGACATTTCATCATGAAAAAATAAATATATTCGAATATATATTTAGCTCTCTAAAATTTATGGGCCGCAGTTGTGCCTTCTAATATCTATGGAACGCGATTCTGTAAGTTTTCCACGAAAGTATAAAAAATATTTTAATAAAGCAAATCACAAATTTTCATTATTTGTGGTTTACATAGTTTGTTAAAGTGCCGCCACGAAATATAAAAAAAAGTTTAAAAAAGCAAACTGAGTTTAATATTTTGTTCTAGAGCGATCTAGAGCCGTATGCATGAAACTGAATTCAGGTTTCCTCAATAAGTAAAATTACGTCACTTCATCCACAACTTTTTGTTTGGAAGACCAGTTTGTTTTTAAGGCCGCAAATCTCCCGATCCACTTGCCGAAACTCGATCTTGCATACCTTCTTTCTGAGTTCTTGAGCAAAACTCATTGCGCAATTCCAGCCTGACTGAGAGAATTTCGTTAATTGGCATATGCCAAGGACTAACCTCGGATCACAGAGGCTATAAAAGGAATAGTTAGGATACAATTTTCAAACAGTAACCTCTTTGTTCTTCTTTTCTCTAAGGAAATAAATTTGTTAAATGTCCAATGTCTTTGATGGAAAGCTTCGCAACGTTTTATCATCTGAAAATGTTTAGAACACGATTTATCCTGTTTTATCTAACTCATGACGTCATAGTAATCTGGTTTGTAAAATAATTCAAAAAACTGCAACCCTAATTCATCATCATCATCGGTCAGCTGCGCAGCAGGCGATCGCAAATTTTCTCCAATCACTTCGGTTTTGAACCAAGTCAACTACAGCCTTTGCATGCCCGTACCGTGGGGGGAGGGGGGGGGGGGGGTCGTTGGGTGCGAACGACCCCCTTTTTTGTCCAAACTGCCCTTTTTGATTTAACAACAACAACAGAATTTTTTTAGTTATATATTTATTTGCCTCTTCCAGAACCTCCTCGTCTTGTTTTGAATGAATGACCTGTTTGAATGTCATGTTTTGAATGAATGAAAAAGAAAATAATTTCTTTTCTGACCTCCTTTGTCTTGATGTTTCGTTTGAATTGATACATTGAATTGTAATCATGCCGAAGAAGAGAGTGCGAAAATGTTTCACAACATAAAAATCAAAACACATTTTTGATTGGCATTAAGTATAGAGTAGACAGTTTTAATTTTTAAAAGAAGCAAAAAATAAAATGCCCAACAGAGAAAGAAAACGAGCCGCTGGTGAAAAAGAGTTACAAAAGGCTGCAAAGAAATGTAAATCATTAACTGAATATTTTTGGTAAGAAATATTTTTGGATGATATTTTCCCTTTTGTTCACTATTCATAATAATATGTAATTGATTGTTCGGTGGCGGATAATGTAGTCGCCGCATGGAAATGTAGTACCTTCTTCAGGGGCGGATACGGGTACGTTGAGTTAGTCGATCCGACTAACATCTTTTCTACATTTATATATATTTACAAGTCATTTGCCAAAATTAATCAATTTTAATAAACAAAAAGCGATAAGTAATTTTTTTCTTGCATGCGTTACTTAAATTGTTCCTTTATCAATTACCAAAATGTCGCCCAACCATGGTGGGCGACATTTTTCCACTGCCTTTTTTCTTCAAAACCAACCCCCCTTCAAAAGTTTCACGGTACGGCCTTGCTTTGGTTGTAACATGCTGTCGGTATCCCCCAATAGCTTTTAGATGTAGGTCAGGTATGATGTTTTTGTCGGCCTGACCGCCTTCTCCCATGTGTAGGTGTATAGAGAGCATACAATCTACATGGCTCTTCCTCGTTCCTCACCTTAATCATGTCTATGGTATGTATTATTGAGAAGAACATAAATGTTTAAGTACCTTTATTACGTTAAATTAGACCGCAACCTGACAAACCGCTTTTAATTAAAACGCATTTTAGTAAGCCGCCTCCTAAAGCATGAAATAAAAGTGATAGAGGAACGCGAATCATAAAAAAAAACGGAATATAAAATTTAAAACTCAAAATTTATTAGGTAACAGACTTCATACAAGGTAACTTATTCATGAACCCATCGTTGTTTTCTGATCATCACAGGCTTTTTGGATGACATCGGTTATTTCAGCGGATTGAAGCCCAGATTATAGGATCTCCTGTCCATCGATCAACTTAAGTGCTGTTTCTTTCACACACGATGGTGACAAATTAAACGGTTTTATGAAGAAAAAAAGGCTGAAAATTCTACATCAAAACGTCAGAGGTTTGTTGTGTAATTTACCATTGTTACAAATGTTTTTGTACACACATCACAAAACAGACATTTTTTGCTGCTGTGAAACCCACATCAAAGATAATGAGAATATTCATAATCTCTTCGAAATCGAGGGATATGACTTTGTGTCAAGAAACAGAACTAACGGAACTGGAGGGGGAGTTGGAGTTTACGTGAACAAGGGACTCAAATGAAAACAAAGACATGACTACGAACACAATTCAACTGAATGTTTATGGTTGGAAGTTTTTCATGGACATACAAAATCGTTTCTCATAGCTTGTTACTACAGACCACTGAATACATCAAAATATTTGTCAAGCGATTTCAATGCGGCATTTAATGACACTTTACAGTTAGTACAAAAGAAGCAGCATAAAGAAGTAATTATCTTGGGTGATTTCAACGCAAACTACTTAAACAAAGATGATAAAAAGGAGTTGAAGACAATTATTGATATTAACAGTTTCGTTCAAATGATCGATCAACCAACTCGTATCGCAAAAGAAACTGAGACACTTATTGACATTGCATTAACAAACAATCCATCGTCAATCTCACGTGTAATCATTAATTCACTTTCTATTGGGGACCATGAACTTATCGGTTGCATTAGAAAATTGCATAACATAAAATATGAATCAAAAGCTGTTCGATCTCGCGATTACAAAAATTACATTACCTGAAGATCTAACTGCAGATGTTCGACAAAAGATAGACTGGACTGTTTTATATCAATGCGATGACGTAAACACTGCTGCAAACATTTTCACAGCAACTTTAAAAAGCATATTCGACCGACATGCCCCGATTCGAACCAAGACCGTCAAAGGAAAGCCTTCGCCGTGGCGCCGACAAGACATCAAACGACTGATTGATAACAAAAATAAACTTTACAGAAAAGCAAAGGAAAGAAAAACAGATACTGACTGAGAGGCATACAAGCTAGTGAGAAATAGATGCAACGGAAAAATCCAAGAAGCCAAACGAAAATATCATTGTGATCTCATCGAGAAGAACAAGAAAAACCCTCAGAAGTTCTGGAAGGCAATCAAGTCTGTTTTTCCATCAAAGTCAAAATCGTCAGTTCAGTCGATACAGAAATCCAAAATACGAGAGATGGTTAACACTTCCTCAAAATATTTTGCAACAGTCGTCACTGACATGAAGTCGAAAGCTCTTTCGTTCACAAGCCACATCTGGAAGCCAGACTACATACATCCATGGAGGACTAACAAGACATATGCCTTCTCGTCTATCTCGAAATTATTTGTCGAGAAACAGTTGTCATCTATAAAGAGAAAGAAAGCAACAGGTATTGACGAACTCCCTGCTGGAATGATTAAAGACTGTGCAAAAGCTATCTCACAGTCTCTAACTTTCGTTGTGAATTTATCTCTCCAAACAGGTGTTTTTCCTACTGTCTGGAAAAGCGCCAAAATCACGCCAGTGTACAAAAGTGGGGATACTGGAAAACCTGAAAATTTTTGACCTATTTCGGTTTTGCCAATATTTTTCAAAATTCTCGAAAAAGCAGCTCATGGTCAGCTTTTGTTGTTCCTGGAAGACAAACATTTGACGCAGTCTCAATTTGGTTACCGTCAAAATCGATCTGCAAAGCTTGCATCAAACTCTACTGTTTGATGACATTCGTAGTTGTATTGACGAGGGGAAGTTTGTTGGCGCTGTTTATATCGATCTCACCAAAGCGTTTGACACCGTCGGGCACGGAGTTCTCTTATCCAAGTTCGGTCAATACGGAATTGGCGGAGTTGAATGTGACTGGCTAGCAAACTATCTATTCAACAGAAACCAGATTGCATGCATCGATGGTATCAAATCAACAAGACAACCACTAACATCAGAAGTACCACAAGGGTCCATCCTCAGACTTTTGCTTTTCCTTCTGTTTTTCAATGACTTTCCTGATTCACTCCAAAATTGTCGTTGTATTATGTATGCAGATGACACTGTCGTTTATGTTGATAACGTCAAAAAGGAGAAAGTTGAAGAATTCCGAAATGAGGACCATCAACAAATTGCCAGCTATTTCGATGAAAACGAACTGTTCATCTACTTACGAAAGTGGAAAACGAAAGCAATAATCTTCGGCACTGGAAAGAAACTCTCTAAAACCAACAAACACCTCGATGTCTTCTTTCGTGAGCAACCAATTGAAAATGTTACTGAATATAAATATTTAGGTAACATTGTAGACCAACATCTGAATTTCAACAAAAACTTTGACAAAGTTTACAAGAAGGCAAGTGGTAGACTGAACCTTCTTCGAAGGCTACGTTCTTACCTAACTGAAGAATCCGCGTACAGTATATATTCTATGATGATACTACCACTACTAACATACCGCAGTACTATAAAATTGTGTCACAGTGAGACTCAGAAGAAAATGTTGAAATCTCTAGAACGTAGAGCAACAACTATTACTGGAGTCAAAGTACCGACTGTCCTTAGTTCGATCAACAAGGAAGCTTGCTGCTTGGTGAAGAAATGTTTAAGTGGTGATGTATGTTCAAACTTTAACAACTACTTTGTTGTTAACAACCATCGACAGAACACTCAAAATGGCGGTTTTCTTTTGAAAGTACCTAAAGTCAGACTCGAGCTCGGGAAAACAACTTTCAAATTTTCTAGAACTAGACTTTATAACAAACTTCTTTTTAAATTAAGAAAGATCGAAAATTATGACATTTTTTATTGTGAAATAAAAAAGTTTTTAACATCTTAGTTTCTCAAGGTTTTACCTTTGCTAACTTAGCAATTTTTATTTGTATATATTGTATTCAATTTTATTCATATTTTATATTTATCAAACTAGCTTACTAACTTATGCAGGTCTGACATTGATAGCAGTTATTTATAAATATTTTATATTTTGAACTGAAGTTTTGTACCTTATTAAATATTCAAATAATAATAATAATAATAACAACCGTAAATTCACTTTGTTGGTGATACGATCTTTAGCTGGATTACTGAATTCGTTTCTTTCTCTATTTTCTTGATGGACCGTTTGTTGTTAAATCGAGTGATTGTAGCAAATGTATAAGATTTTTAGAACCTTTTTCATAAACTATTCCTATGACTCGTCACGAGCACAACTCCGGAATAGTGCCCGGCGAGTTGTACGTGCACCTTCAACTCCATCCAGGTGAACTTGTAGAAATTACTATGGTTTCACCAGATGGTGTTGACTCTATTTGGGCACTAGCGCCTCGAAACAACCCAAAGTCACCAGGCTGGCCAACGATGATGAGAGTGTTGCAGACCGAATACTCATCGTGAACGATGCCATATGCCAGATGGACCTCCCGAGAAACATGCATATTGCACAATTTCCCTTTTCCACCTCTCACGGATATTTCCTCCATCGAAACCGCGTACATTGCCAAGAGGGAATCCCGAAAACAACATACGAATATTTCCGTTAACCCCGACAACAACAAAGAAAATTCTGACTTTGATCAGATATTTCACGAGATATATGGAGAGTTCTCACATGTTTTCGACGAGAAGTTCCAAGGATATAATGGAGTGACTGGTACAATAAATGCCTTTGTTAATGTTGGTAAGAATCTCCCTCCTCAGCGCAAGGGCAGAACTGCTCAATATTCCCGTGATCGTCTTTTGGACTTGGAGAAACTTAATGTATTTACAAAGCCAGAAAACGTTGGTGTGCAGGTGGATGTCAACCCATCCTTGCTCCACCATTTCAACCCAACATCCAATCCAATTATCGTAATAAGTATAGTTATAATTATTTATTACCATTGATCATCGTATCTTTACTACTATTAATATTTTTACATTTTCACGGAACAAATTTTCAAAGATTGTTTTTTCAAAAATATTTTATGAAATTGATTGTCATTGTATTGTTATTTAAACGGCTTGAATTGAGAAAAAATTTATGACTATGACTATGACACATCACATCATCATACATTCTGCTGAGGCCCAGATCTGCAGCAAAGATTAATGACGTCATACATACGCTTACCAACACGCAATGGGAGCAACACCACGTGTTGTTTGATGTTTTGGTTTCACTTTCAATATTAATCTCGTTTAGGAAAACAATTAATTTCTCCTTAGTGTAAATTTCCCTTGCCCATTAATCGGATTATATAATATTCCTTTAATCACTTCTGTTGGTTGTTTGTAGAAACGAGTTCTGTGTTTTTGCAGATTAGCCTGCAGTTTTAATTGGGTACGCATAGGATGGCTGGTTTTAAAACAGCTGCAATATTTGATATTTTTACCTGTCTGTATCTTATGCTCATGGTTGTTGTGTATTAAAACACTAAAATCTAACCAAATTTTAGCTTTTAGCGAGCTACTTTACAAATTTCCAAAATAAATGGGGATTTAGTTAGTTAGCTATCTAGATATCTAATCTAGCCGAAGGTTAGTTTAAAGTTTATTTGGAAGTTTTTAGCTATAATACCCAGTTTCACAATAGAAACAAAATAGCTAGAGATCAGATGATATGATGTGCACGTATGTATGCATTTAGGACTCATCATATCAATGCTTTGCAGAGGTCATCATAACTCACATTTATGCAAAGGTTGGGAAAAATGTCACTGTAAAGTGTTCAATCCTTTATGCTAAACGCTCTGCACTTCCTGCAAAGCCATCATTATTGCAAGATCTAATCTTTAAGAAAGACTGCCAAGTGATAGTTCAAATTCATAGCCTTTTCTCATTTATGACAATGGGACAGTTGCAAATGATAAGAGTGGTTGTGTTTGATTCTGTTGATTGCCTGTGACATTTAGATCATTCTCTATTGTGGTACATGGATCATTTATAGATAGTGCCCTAACTGCTCCACAAATGCGTGTTCAGACGATGTATATAATTAAATATTTTCTCTTCTGCAGTGCCTTGATGTCTAAAATAGAAATTTACCTGGGGGAGGGTGAGGGAGTTACGTCTTGGAAGGTTTTGTCCTTAAAGTTTATAGAATGCAAATCTGTTATTATTATTTCCATTGTTTATATTCTTCCCATTGATCTTTCGTCATTCTTTTCTGGTCTTACAACCCAAAATTCATTTTGGCTGTTTGTTCAAGGTTCCAGACTAGCTGTAGCAAATCCAGCTGGATAGAATTGAAAGTATATAACTTCCATTATTCTACTGTTTTCAGGCGTAAAGATGTTCCGAGTACAAGTTTCTAAAATAAAAAAGAATATTTTGTATCAATTTTCTGTGAGCAAACCGCAAATAAGTGCTATTCAGCTTCAAGCTGTCCGCACCAATGCTTCAGGCTCAACTGGAAAGGTTAGAAGGCCGTCAAAGAGCAAAATCAATAAGTTGTTGATTGCAAATCGTGGAGAAATTGCAGTTAGAATTGCAAGAGCTGGTACTGAAGCTGGTATACGCACAGTGGCAATTTATTCAGAACAAGATGCCAAGCAGATACACCGTCAAAAAGTTGATGAAGCTTATTTAATTGGGAAAGGCATGCCCCCTGTTGCTGCATATTTAAACATACCAGAGATTATTCAAATTGCCAAGGTATATACTTTTGTTTCCATGGTTTTTAACAGAAATTTATTTATGCATTAAGATAGGAATAATTATAAAATATTTCAATCTATCTGCATTTTTATATTAGAATTGTTATTTTAGGAACATGATGTTGATGCTGTTCATCCAGGCTATGGATTTCTTTCTGAGCGTCATGATTTTGCGAGAGCATGCATTAAAAATGGAATCAAGTTTATTGGTCCTTCTCCCGATGTCATTCATATGATGGGAGATAAAATAGAAGCAAGAAAGACTGCTATTGCCAATGATGTTCCTGTCATACCTGGAACTGAAAAACCTGTTAAAAAAGTAGAAGAGGTATATTAGTATAGTTTTAGAGCTATATTACCACAATAATTTTATCTTTTACGAACGTTTTGTTGATTTTTCATTACATTATATGAGAACAAAAGCAACTTTATTTAATTACAGAACCCAGTGAATAATTAATAATTTTTTAATTCCAATTAATTAGTGTAATAATATATTAATTCCATAATTTATTGGAATCACATTGTTTTGTTTTGTTTTGTAGAGTGACTCTTGTGCTATGTGTAATTTTCACCAATCAATTATGTATATACTTTTCATTTCGATTTTTAAATAAGTTTGTTACTTTCTTCAATTAATGTTATTTTGAACACCTAATATATAGAGGAAATGATATTAAATTTCTGGAACAAAATCTCAAATACTTTCCGATACTATTGGTTAGAATACCAACAAATAAACAAAAGTTCAATGTTCAAAGTTGTTAAAACAAAACACTACTCTCCAATGGGTTGCCGTTGTTATGATAGTGTTTATGCTAGTGTCGGCCATTTAAAACTGTTGTGTCCTAGATTTCTGACTATTAGAGTTGCAGTTGAAAGCTATTCTTTAACATTTGAAAATGTATAAAAAAATGAAAAGGCAAAATAAGCAAAGGAGGACTGCAAAATGATACAATTTCTTTCTCTAAAATCTTTCAACCACATGATGGATCAGTGATTTTTTAAATATTATTGGCAGAATGTTCTGTTTCGGCATTTTGGACAGATGCAGGTTCTAAGAAAATTGAAAAATATTCAGTAAACCTGACGTAATTAGTACATTTAAGAATTTCACCATCAGAACACAAACGTTCAGTGTTCATTATGCTAGAAATATTACAGTCTTGTTCTGATGATGTTAAATGGTTTGCAAATGAAAAAAATTCATTCAAACAACAACTTGTAGCATTTGAAATATTTATAATTTTTCTCTTATTGAAATAAGGTCGTTGAGTTCTGCAAGGAATTTGGTTTCCCAGTCATGCTAAAGGCTGCGTATGGTGGTGGTGGGCGGGGCATGCGAGTGGTTAAGGAAGAAGCTGATCTTGAGAAGATGTTTCAGCTGGCTACATCCGAAGCTACTGCTGCCTTTGGAGACGGTTCAATGTTTGTCGAAAGATTTATTGGTACACTTTTATATCCTATATTTTCACAGCATCAATATATTTGAATGTTATTTATATATTTGTCTAAAGAAATACTAACTATATAAACCTACTGCAAAATGTATGTAAGCCGCTGTATTCTGGTTATTTTATGTTGTGTAATTAATATTTTGGCAAACTCGAAGGATTGTGTCTCATAACTATTAAAAAGCAGAGCTGTGGCATGTATATATATATTTCCGCTCGTAATTCCAATGTAATCATTATTTTAATGATGAAATATCATATTTAAAAATATATATATATATGTTAAAATGTTAATAAAACAAAAAAATAAATCCTCAGTCGTCAACATGGAGAAAGTGTGGAGCAAAGATATCTTGTTGAGTTTATGTGGAAAGAATCATATTTACTTTATATTTTAAAATAAATTTTTTGTATCCTGCGAGAAACAATACCAGTCTAACTACAAATGTAGTCTTGTAATATTTTCCCCGCGCAAAATTACTTTGATTCTATGCAGAACCCAAATGTCAGGGGCACCCAAAAGATAGCTAGGCAGCTAAAGAGTACTAACCACTTTTTAAACAACATCAAATGGAAATAGGTGGAAATAATAAAAAATTCTTACTTTATATATATTATGTAGAAGGAAAAGATTTTTTTATTTTATTATATTAATAATTATCAAAATAAGTCAAATTACGAAACACAAACTCTTCAGCCAGTCAAATAAGCTCTTTATCTATTTGTATTATATATATGTATTGTGGTCTGTGTTTGTAGAATTTGAATAAATATTAATTACACAATATAATTGTAATTGATCAAATTCACCTATTCCTTTAATTTATTTTCACTTTTTTTGTAATTTTAATTTTAATTGTAGTTTTTGTTTCCATCACAAGAATTATTGGTGACCAAACTGTATGTACATCTCATAGAAAAACCACGTCATATTGAAGTGCAAATCATCGGAGATCATTACGGCAATGTTGTGCATTTGTTTGAGAGAGATTGTTCGGTGCAACGTCGACATCAGAAAGTAATTGAGATTGCACCAGCACCACAGTTGGATGACAACACCAGAAAAACCCTCACCGATTGTGCAGTGCGTCTGTGCAAAGCTGTAGGGTACGGTAATGCAGGTATGTTTGAGTTGTATACTTACTAGCATGAAGCCGTGAAATTGTTTCTTTTCTTCTATTGATGACTAGCAAAGTTTTCTGACAATTTGATTGTGAAACATCTTTCAAACATGTCTATGTTGATTGAACTTGTGGGACTCATTTTTTTTGCCTCATTTTTTGACGCTTTCATTTTTTGCTTTTTAACGTTTCCAATCATTAGTCTATTGTTAACTGTGATAGAAAGTTATTTGAATGGAAGTGGGAACTCTTTTGTAGGCACTGTTGAGTTTCTATTGGATGAACAAGGTCACCATTACTTCATTGAGGTGAATGCTCGATTGCAAGTTGAGCATACAGTTTCTGAAGAAATAACCGGGTTAGTCATGCGTACTTTCAATATTTAATAACAATCGGGTTGTGATAAAAACAATAATGAGCTTTCATCAATAACACTTCTGCTTATTTGCTTCTTATCTTTTATTCACTGATCTCATCACTTACTTTGATACAGGATTGACCTGGTACGTGCTCAGATAGGTGTGGCAGAGGGGAGCACCCTGGAAGAGTTGAACTTGACCCAAGACAAAATTCATTGTAAAGGGTACGCTATACAAGCCCGAGTCACTACTGAAGACCCGGCCAATGATTTTGTTCCTGATACAGGCCGAATTGAAGTATGATGTTATTGTTATTTTCCTTTATTACAAGTTACAAGCAACCTTTATATTGTCAAGCCTAGCATTGGATTTCTATCATAAAATGTTGGTTTTAGGTCTTTCGTAGTGGATTAGGCATGGGAATCCGCTTGGATAGTGCTTCTGCATACTCTGGTGCCATCATTTCACCGCATTACGACTCTCTACTTGTTAAAGTGATATCTCACGCTAACGATTTCACAGATGCGGCAACGAAACTAACAAGATCATTAAAAGAGTTCAGGATTCGTGGTGTAAAAGTATGCGTTTATTATCTCCTATTTTGTAGGAAGCAGCAAAAGAAGCGTTATTAGAACCTTCTACAATCTGAAAAAAAACAAGAATAATGGTAAAGCGAAATAAATGAACATTTCCTGTAAAATTAATAATACAAAACAAATACTTGTCTTGAGTAAAAATAACATGCAGCTAAGGATGCTTTTGGTCATTAATTTGACTTTATGCATTTTCAGACGAACATCCCATTTATTTTGAATGTGTTGAAACACGACGACTTCCTTAATGGAATTGTTCAGACTGATTTCATTTTCAAGCATCCTCAGTTGATGGATGTGAAGCCTACTCAGAACAGAGCAAACAAATTGCTACATTACTTAGGTGAAGTGATCGTGAATGGACCTTGTACACCTCTCGCTACTGATCTGAAGCCATCAAAAAACATACCTAAAGTACCAAAGGTTAGTACTTGCCATGTGTAAATAAATCATTTCTTATCAAGAAATATGATAAAAAATTAATGACTCATTTTTTATCAATCAGCTTGAGAAGCAAACACGTTTCAGTAAACCAGGTGGTTACCGCGACATTCTCCGAGCTTCAGGTCCGGACGGCTTGGTGAAAGCAGTTCGACGAGAGAGCAAACTTCTTCTCACCGACACCACATTTCGCGATGCTCATCAATCGCTACTTGCAACGCGAGTTCGGACCAATGATCTCTTGCGAATCTCGCCATTTGTTTCCAACAAACTTGCGGATTTGTTCAGTTTAGAATGCTGGGGAGGTAAAATATAATTAATAATCAAGTATGGTTCTAACAAAAGAGTCAATTGCTTCTTATAGGTGCAACGTTTGATGTTGCATTGCGTTTTCTAAAAGAATGCCCGTGGGAACGGTTGGTGAAGCTGCGTGAACAAATCCCAAACATTCCGTTCCAAATGTTACTGCGAGGGGCCAATGCTGTAGGCTACACCAACTATGCTGACAATGTTGTGTTTGAGTTCTGTAAATTGTCAACGCAGCATGGAATGGATATCTTCAGGGTTTTTGATGCCCTCAATTATTTACCAAACCTACAGGTACGTTGTTGAAGTGGACATGTTTTATGAAACAGATATCCATATTTTTAGTTATCAACACATTAGAATATACTTCAATAATTTGGGTTGTTTACTAACAATTATGATTGCCCATTGCACTTTTAGTTGGGAATAGATGCAGTTGGTGAGGCAGGTGGTGTTGTAGAGGCTGCCATATCGTACACCGGGGACGTGTCTAACCCTGAAAAAAAGAAATACAACATTGACTATTACATGGACCTAGCGGCACAGCTGGTCAAGTCTGGTACACACATCCTGTGCATTAAAGTAAGTAAACTGTGGAGATGACACAGGATGTCTTATATTCATCGATGGTAAATTACTGTCTTTCGAATCAATCCTATATTTAATTGCATTTTCTGAAACCAATAAAAAAAAATAAAAATTCCGTATATTTTCTCTAATCAAATTTTCAATTGAAAAAATATGAAACATTATACTGAATAGTATTAAAATTGCATTTACTTTATTTTATTAAGGATATGGCCGGATTGTTGAGGCCGGAAGCAGCGCACATTTTGATTGGTTCGTTACGTGGTCAGTACCCCAAACTACCCATCCACGTGCACACACATGACACCGCTGGTGTTGGCGTAGCCGCTATGTTGGCGTGCGCCGAAGCGGGTGCTGATATTGTTGACTGTGCGGTTGACTCTATGTCGGGGATGACATCTCAGCCAAGCATGGGAGCGATTGTGGCTTCCTTACAGAACACCGATCTGGAGACCGGTGGGTGCTCATTTCTGTATTCTATTTACGATTGCATTTCATTTTGAGATGTGACCAATCGTTATGCTTTGAATAATTCTTGTAAACTTCTCTGTTCTCCCAAAAGACCACATCCTGAATGACGTTCACGAATACAGTGATTACTGGGAGCAGACTCGATGTCTCTACGCACCCTTTGAGTGCACAACCACCATGAGGAGTGGCAACACAGATGTTTACCAGAACGAAATACCCGGAGGCCAGTACACCAATCTCCAGTTCCAGGCGTTCAGTTTAGGACTCAGTGAACACTTTTCTGAAGTAAAAAGAAAGTATGCCATAGCTAATCAGCTGTTAGGCGACGTCATTAAGGTAAAAGCCCAGTCACATCTTCGGTTCATGTTCTACCTGCATGTCTTTTTATCTTAGGTGACTCCCACCTCGAAGGTTGTTGGCGACCTTGCACAATTTATGGTGCAAAACAACCTAGAAGCCGACGATGTTCAGCACAAAGCAGAAGAGTTGGACTTTCCAACATCCGTGGTTGAGTTCGTGCAGGGGAAACTTGGACAACCCCATGGAGGCTTCCCTGAACCATTACGATCCAACGTAAGAAGCGTGCATTCATCAGACCTTTTGTACCTCACTGTGGCACAACATAATTGAAGGTTTTTTTTCACTACCTAGATGTTGAAAGGTATAAAGAAGATTGAGGGGCGTGTTGGTGATGAGCTACCTCATTATGATTTTGCTGCAGTCAAGGAGCTTCTTGTTAAAGAATTTGGTAAGTGCTTGAAACCACCTACTAGATATATGATGTGTATTACTTTGCACAGGCGATCAGATAAGTGATTGCGACACGATGAGTTACTGCATGTATCCGGATGTGTTTAAAGAATTCGCCATCTTTCGCGAGGAGTTCGGCCCGGTACAGGACCTCCCCACCCGATTCTTCCTGGTTGGTCCAGATCTGGGAGAGGAGTTTGAAATCGAGATTGAAATGGGAAAGAACCTTCACTTGAAGGTGCTAGCGGTTGGAGATGCCAACGCGAACGGAATGAGAGAGGTGTTTTGTGAAGTGAACGGACAGTTGAGGTCCTTCCTCGTGGAAGATAAAAAAGTGATGCAAGTACGTATACAATGTTATCAATATTATTTTTATAAAATATGCGAGAAAACCTCCTGTTGATTCTATTCAATGGTTTATCATTCGTATTATAGACAGTTCAGCGAAACCCTAAAGCATTGAAAGGAGTTAAAGGGTCTGTCGGGGCCCCTATGCCCGGGAAGGTTGTTACTGTACGGGTGAAAGAAGGTCAAGTGGTTGCAAAAGGAGATCCTATAGCCGTTCTAAGTGCAATGAAAATGGAAACGAATGTTACGGCGCCAGTATCCGGTATTGTATCCGATATCTCGATTGAAGCTAATAGCCACGTATTAGCAGGAGATTTACTCATCACCATTGAGCCGTAGAATGCGAGGAGAGCTTTGTTATGCAGTTTTGTAGTGGTTACATTTGATTTAGTTTCATTTGATATACGTATTTTGAAAGCAGTACTTTTTTTCAGACGATATATATATTTGCAAGATTTTGCGGTGTTTTTTAGACGGCCTTTAGTTTTATATTTAAAGGGAAATACAGGCCACCAGTAAGATGTTGTATTTTATTATAAACTCGTGAAAGCTTGCTGAATTTATTGAGAGTGTTGTTTATAGAAGGTGTACAGCTGAAATGTTTTCATTTCCGTCTCTTTTCTGAGAAATATTTCTACGCACGTAATTTGAGAGTTCAAAGTAAACACAATGGTTTGCTTTAAGATTTTTAAAGTAACTAATGACGGTGTTTGCTGCTGGATCGAAGCCAGTGTGTTATCTACGATGATCGCTGCTAATAATACTGATTTGAAAGCGTTTACTTCAATGGATCTGAGCGTGGGTACGCTGATAAAAAAGGATGTTTTCGCTGCAATGCTACTGGTGTTCGCAACTTTCGGTTTGTTTTTAAATGGATTTTTCATGTGGGTCAGTTATCACGTAAACAAGACGATCACTCGAACGTGGATTAATCTGAGCAGCGTTTGTCTCGCTAACATTGGTCTTCTTATATTCGCACTACCATTCCCTACTTCCGCTTTTATTCTCGGTGGATGGCGACTAAGTCCTAGCGCATGTAAGTTCAGCGCTGCAATGAACTATATGTGGTTGACGCTGAGTGTTTACACCCACACGTTGATGACCATACAGAAATATTTTATGGTGTCCCAACCACTCAGGGGAGGAGATTCCTACAAACAAACGCTCTTCAAAATAGCACTCACATGGTTTGTCTCGATGATTGTCTCACTCATTCCACTTGTCGAGGCGAGCGTTGCCTTCCGCCCGTACCAAGCTCAATGCGTGTTTGTGTTTTCCCGCCCGCGCGACCTCTATCTCATAACATATTTCACTTTGTGCTACGTTTTTCCATTGGCCGTCAACATCTTCTGCTACTGCTCTATATCACGTACAATTCTTAAGCATAACCGTAGAATGTTGTCCACAAGTTTCCGGGAGTCCATTCAAGAGATAACAAACAAGCGAATTAGGAAATTGCTCGTGCTGTCACTTTCGTTTTTATTCACGTGGTTTCCTGTATCAGCCATCCTCTTCATAAACATCATTCAATCAAACGAAGCCGCTCGCTTTCCACTCTTCGCGTATTTTTTTGCGTATGGAAATAGTAGCATCTTCACGCCGACAGTACTCATATTTTGTAACCTGCACATGAAAGATATATGCTGTCATATGTGCAGACGACATCGGAAGTATAATGTGCTCGCCCCGTTGCTATGGAAGAATCATACACCTTTCCTTAGAAAACGACACCATTTGTCAACATTTTTCCTTACGGAAAACGATTGCGATTTGGAGAGCCTTGTAGATGATGGTGATGCAGAAAATGTTAGCAGAAATATAGACAACTCATCCACTGTCAAATATACAGAGTTTTGACTTTTATCCGTAAAATAGATAGATATTATTTGTACTTTTACTTATGTTTGGCTTGCGTAGAAAATAAATAGTATTTTGTGGTGTCGATGATTGTAGCATAAATATCTGTCAGTAACAGACACGTTCGGTGATCTTTTACACAATAAAATGTCAAACAGAAGCCATGAGATCATCGTGCGACTCAGTGATGGTTAACACCTCACAGTCATTGTCGTTATTCACATCATACATGGAGAGTTCGTTGAGCTGCTCATTCAGCTCTGGGTGCACTCTGGCGCTCTTGTTACGAAGCATTCTCAATAATATCCGCATCTGCGCCTCCACTACTCCCATCTTAGCGTTGATCTGTTCTGTTTCACTTCGCAATTCTCTACGCAGAGCATTCAACACATCTCCACCGGCGTGCTCTTGAGCAACTTCTGTTAATCCATCGATGTTGTCATAATTGGCTTCAGTTTCTGGTGTTTCCAAACGCTTATCGACTTGTTTTGTTTTATCTTTGAACTGAAACGAACAATGTGTTTACTCTAAAACTCTAAAAATAATTGAAGTTTGCCTCAAATGTCTCAAAAACCTGGCTCACGCGTTTTCCCCTGAAAATGTTTTCAAAATTATCGTTTTATCAATGTTTTCGTCAAAAGAAATACAGTGTAATCCCGGTAACTCGAACTCGCGTTAACTCGAATTGTTTTACAATCCCCTTCTACCTCATAAATATCACTCGAGAACTCGAACATTTGTCAACTCGAACCATTTTTCATGGTCCTATTGGTGGTTCGAGTTATCAGGAGTGCACTGTAGATCTTCAATCCTTCAACGGACATCATCTCTCACTGGACTAAAAGCAACGGAAAACAAAACGTCAAATAATTACCTCTCTGGTGATATCGAAAGAAAGTTTGAGCGCGTATTTCATAGTCTGTAGCTCCTCCGGGAACAAACTGAGAGCCTCGTTGAACCCCTCACAACTGATCACGTGGATTATGCCGAATGAGTTGGCAATGACGTCATAAACTGATTTCCCGTTGTCGTTTACTGGCCGTTCACCAAACGAATCACCTGGTCCTGATGACGCAACAAAATTCAAATTATGCGTTTAAACAAATCGGAAACTAGTTTGTTTTTAATGAACAGCGCAGTCAGTAAAATGATTTTACCTATAAGTCCAACGAGCCTCTCTTCATGTTTAACTTCTAAAGAACCAGCTGTTACGAAAAATGTAGAATCCACTCTCTCCCCGTGAAAAATTAGTTTATCTCCAGGAGCTGTCCTGATGGACCAAAAGAAACGCGATAATGCGCGCAAAGCATTCTGGGAAAGCAAACGAAAAGCCGGGTCGTTTTCAAACACTTCTTTGTGAATGTGCAAACATAAGTCCGCTTGAAGGTCACGTGGACAGTTACGCAATATCTGAGGGAGATGGTAATGCTATGTGTAATAACATGAAAAAAGGAGGTTTGCTAAAATGTTAAAAAGTACACAAGCTCCTTGAATCCTTGTTATGTTTCATAGCAGACAAAAATTTACAGGTAATAAAAACAATTCCTTGATTGGTTTATAACTATTTTACTTATCAAGCCATCAGAATTGTTACCTCCTCTTCGTCCGTTCCTTTCGTGATTGCCCACGTGGCAACGAAATAATTCTCAACGCGTCTTCTTACGGTAACCGGCACTTTGTAAATCTCGTTGAACTGTTGGATGGAAGAGAATTGGGCAGAGAATTCGTTGGAGTTTTTACGCATTTGTGCGATAATGTTGGTGACTTGGCCGAATATGAACGCATAAAGGACGCCTGGAAATAACATTCGTACAGAGAAAAGTTTCAAATTTCATTGAACCAAGATGACAAACTAAATCATCACGTTCTTTTGCTCAAATTAAATTCCATTAGTTAAACAGCTTTTTGAAAACCGGGTCTTTTTAGCCACTATTGTAATTTCTGCTAATGTCTAAAGTTTATCAAACAAAGCTTTTTTAAGGCACTGCTAGTGCTACTGTATAGAAATCTTACAGCCAATTAACATGGTAACCACGCCAAAGATTTTCTCAGCTGTTGTATTCGGAGCAATATTCCCAAAACCGCAAGTCGTTAAACTGCTCATCGTGTAGTAGAGGGCCGACACATATCGTGCCGAGTACGACGGCCCGGAGAGATGAAGCTCGTTCTCAACAAATGGTTTGTTCTCTTGCGAGCCCAGCATGTGGAGCCAAGAAAGATGATTATTAACCGGGTCGTCGATATAATATGCAATGAGGTACCTGAAAATTCAACAACAGCCTTAGTATTATTTCTTGACGTCATCAACAACTCGCCATATGCATGCCATCCAGTGTGCGCACAGGCAGAACACAACGATCCACATTCCCAGGGTGAAGACGCCATTCTGCATAAATCTTTCCACTTTACCGCTCGCCTTTCCGAGGCGCATCAGACGAACGATTTTGAATATGCGCACAACAGAAAGAATGTTCTGTCAGTGAAAGAAACGAACGCAACAGCGTTAGCTTTGCTTTTACAAACATCAACTTACAGTTTTTGATTGGTAAATTAACTGTATTAGACTGAACGGCAACGCCGATATAATGTCCAACAAAAGCCAACTTCGCGCGTAATGACGGCGTATCTTTTTACTGCTTAAAACCACATTCCCGTCATTATCGACATATGTGGTAAACATGGTGAGTACAATGTCGATGAAGAACATGATATCGAAGGAGATGTCCACGAGTAACAGAGAGATCGAGTGAGAGGGGTGGAAACAAACGTTGATTGGAACGTATATGGCGGAGTTCAAGATGAGGAGAAAGATGAACACGTCCCATGCGGATTTCAACGGATGGACGTGAGGAATCACGTTTTTGGGGTACTGCATCTTCTCGCGACCGTAATTTGGTATGAACATTTTGTTGTACTCATGCATGATCTGACGGGAGAGGAATGAAGCAAATATAAGAAAAGCGAAGTAGTTATTGCGTGAATCAGAAGGATTCGCAAAACTTTTAGATCCGCGTACAACATTTGTGAACAAGCATTAAAGACTGGAACTAGGCACGTGTGAGATTTGCACTATATTGTGTGTTCTATATACGAAAACATAATAACGAATTGAACAGCGGAACTTTTAATTCGCTCTTATATTTTCGTATATAAAAATAGATCCACCTGGTGTTTTGCAATTGGCTGGTGAGCATGAAATTATAAACGATTGAAAGAAGTAAACGACAACCTTATAATACGGGACAAGATTGCCCAGATGATATATACCAAAATATCATAGTAATTTCATTGGATATCTAATGTTAGAAGATATAGTGAGGTGTAAGAAAAGGTATGTTATAGAACGCCACACCGTTTCCATTCCAGGTTTTTTTTTGTGGCGTCTCCTCTCAGAAAGGACTAGCGCGAAGTTTGGTTTCTTTAAGATTTTACGCACGGCGGTTTTCCACAGTAACCTTGGTGATCCTGAGCGTACAAACATACATATAATGCGTGTGGTAACAAAATGTTCTTTTGTTTTAAGGTGAAAGAAATGTCATGAAATCCATGCATACCTACCATCACATCATTTTAAGGTGGTACGTACCCTTTTTTTGAAGAGAAAATGAAAAAATAATTTTACAGCACTTTTTGGGGCAAAATTTATTGTAGATTTCGAAAAAAATTAAAAATCATAATTTTTGACCCAAAAACTTTTTATGGATGTTGGTGTTCTTTACTTCCCTTAGCAACGGCCTTAACAACCACTTTTATCCTTAATAATAGCTATTTCCTGACAAAATTTACATATATATCGACTATAGTCGCCTGAATGTGTAGTGCATATTAAAAAGCATATATATTTACTGTATAAATAAAGATTATTCTATCCGCAGTTTTAAAATTGAATTTTCCTTTGATTTCATTTTTCAAGTTTTACTTCAGAATATTTAAAATATCTCGACAGTGGAAAATGCTATTGTCTTGAAATGTTCAGGGATGTTTCATCATCGTATTACGATGGAAATGTACCACGTTCGACGGTATCTCTTAGTTAAAAGATACATAACAAAATTTTCAGTGTAAATGGGTATTATTATTTTCCTGGGAATTCATAAAATTTTTCATAACTGCTGAAAAATAGCCGTGATCAACTTAAAAATGGTACAATTCCTTAGTACATATATGTTTGTCGTTCAGTGATAGAATAAAGATCGTACGACGTTCCGTTCTCTAGAAAATCAAAATTAAATTAACTACACTTTTTGAATTTTATCGTAAATAATCAAGGCAAATTTACCTCGCCCATCAATAAATTAAGTTAATTAGCAATTGAGTCGGTTCTAGTAAACCAAAAATGGCTATTCATTATTGTATACTTTAGAAAATTCATTTAAAGGGTATGAACCACCTCAATCTGCACGAAATTTGGCTATCATGATATTTTTTGTATTGTCATTATTAAATCTACATAAACGAGCAACTTTTAACCACTAATTCACACCTATTACAATATAATCTTTTTTATTTTTGATGCACATTGATAGCAATTTTTTATAAAGTTGAAGACGTGTATATATCCTTTATTGTTCTAATAATAAGTTTTATAAAATCAGGACACCAAAAAGAACATGGCGCCGTGGATTTGATTTACCCAGTAAAGGCGGCTTCATATGATTGATGTCTCTGAAGAACATTAAAAGCAATACTGCTTCTTTTTCGCTGTTCGTTACGGGAAGCAATGAGACTAAATACCATCGCTTGGCTCCTACAAAACATTCTTCGTTTTAAAATGTTTTATTATTATTTGGTGTACGTGAAAATATAAATTTAGAGTTCATTGTTGGGTAAGTATAATACAATACTATATTTCTACCTAACTCTCTTTGTAGCGATAAGTCATCAAGAGGATAAAAACACAACAACGGAATGAGTGAAAATAAAGGCCGTTAATTAATTGCAAGTAAAAGTAATTTTTGAATAAAATATTGAACGCATAACAATGAATGAACGCGATATAAAGAATGTGATCTTGAAATACCTGTGACGTCATAAAGAATGTGATCTTGAAATACCTGTGACGTCATAAAGAATGTGATCTTGAAATACCTGTGACGTCATAAAGAATGTGATCTTGAAATACCTGTTACGTCATAGAGTATCATTTCAATGTGGGTTTTCCTCCCGGATATGATTGCTTTGCTGAGGGCATCGCGTGAATTATGCGTGGTTTTACGTCCGAAAAGATAATCACAGTAGGCGTGTTTACGAGTCACTTGACTGCGTGTGAACCCAGTTTCATTTGCGAAACCCGGGCTACAGTAAATGATTGGCAGGTCCTTTAAAGCGCAGTTCGCAATAACGAAAGTAGCATCTTGAAAACAACAAATAATTAGAAAACACGAGGCGCCATCTTTACTCTCGTTTCTTAGGCAAAAATATCTTTGGAATATAAAACATCTTACAATTTTGTATTTAAAAGAATATCATACCCAGCATAATAACTAAATATCACATATACAATTTCACAAATAGCATATTAATAAATATCTTTTTTCCTCTAAAAAATCTTACATAACCTAGTATTAAAACTTTCGAAATATACAAAAATGTTTCAAACATTTGAGTGCATCATTATTTTCGAATCGCAGATTTCCACGTTGTTTTGTTTTTATGCTAATAAATTTCTCGAATCCAAACTCGTACCTGTCCCCCTTGCTTTTTCGATAATATTTTCCAGAAATCTATTTTGCGATGCGTCCGCCATTCTAAATATTTGCTTGAAATGTTTTGGAGCTGTTTGTATCTTTAGGGCGGAATACTCTTTCAATTCTCAATGCAATTCTATATATTGAATGCTTCTACGCCAACGTTCATTCATCTTTTCGCTTGTAATGAGCTAAAGCCAATTAAAACCATCGATGGGAGTATTTTTACTTTAAGATTTAAAGCTGAAGATAAAAGTGTTTCGCACAACCCTCATAAATATATACACGTTGAAACGCCACTAAAAACACTGTCTCTCTCCCTCTCTCTCTCTCTCGCGGTCACATCAAGCCCTTCCGCTTCTTGTATTCGTCCAAGTTCAACGATCGCCGCGGAAAGTTCTCTTTTTGTGACGTGATCGGTTTCGGAGTCAGCGATATCGTCCGAGTGGCTGAAAAAACGTGGCGGAATATTCAATAAAAATGACAGGAAATCACCAACCGTACACGTGACACTTATGTTTATCGCCTTGTACAGAACCTTTGGCGTCTTATACAATCACAGTTTTTTTTCATTCAACGCTAATTCGATTCATTGCGCGTTGAGGGATCACGGAACAGTTTCCAGAACTATAGAATTTCTACCTAGATCAGATCTCGCTAACAGAGGAACCTTATTTCCGACAGACGGTTTACATACCGGGCATTGCGACGTCAATTTGCACGTCAAAGTCGTGCGCCGAAAACATGTCGGATTCTTCAGACTTTGCGCTGCTTTGTGACGGGGTGTTGTGAAGCGATGAAGGCAGCGCCTAACATTCATGTTAAAGAGAGACACTCTGTTATCGTTTGTATAAAATCTCTTAATAATTAACGGTAGAATTCAACTTTTGCAATACCTTTCCTTCTTCTTGCCTGGTTACCAATTGCGTCTAGAATGGAAACAATGCACTAAATAGTAACAGCTGTTTTTTTTAAAATAAAAACCAGCCCTACCTCGTTTGCATCTTCACTCGATGTGCCAGTTTTCTCAGCGTTTTTCTACAAAATCAAAAGTAGATTTAAAAAGTGCATTGTTAAAAATATTACAAAATCGTTTGAAATAAAACTGAACCGTAATTTCAAATGCACTTGCCTTATCACCATGACTACTGCCACTCTAAAAAAAAAAGAAATAAGAGATTTTAGTCGAAGTTTAATATTTTTCTAAATATTTTATATAAATTATATTTATTCTAAATAAATAATTTCTTATGGAGGAAACGAAGAAAAGGTACAAATGTATGAAAAATGGTTGAAGTGCAGTGGACCAAAATGATGTACACATGGATATATATAGAGTAAAAATATTCCTTCACCTTCATCACCATAACAGGAAGTGTTTTTCTTCTTGTGAATGGATTGTCGTTCTGGAATTTATTCAACCTGCCCTCCTCCTGGATAATCACAAGTACGCAAACCTTTAGTCAAGTTGAATACAAACAAAATATGGTAATTCATCCACACGTACCATGCAAGCTTTCTCTGCATCGTACACATTTTTTTTACGGTTACGTTCATTGATGAAACTATAAAGAGAAAATATAATTAGTATAATTAGTATAAATATAATTAGTGTTCTGTGAACATCAAGAAAAGACACGTAAACAGGCACACCATTAGAAGAGAGAGGGAAAAAGATGATGCCCCCACAATTATTTTATAGCTAGATGCCCTTCGTAACGCCAAACCCAGTGAGAGGGAAAACAGTGGCGAGTTAACACACACACAATATACCAACTTTATATTTTAAAATGTGCCGCAGATGTGCAAAGGGTGCTTATGTCCTTGTGGTCAAACATGTCACATGACTCGCATACCCGCATACAGACAAATCATACAAACAGACACAACATAAGAACTGACACACCACGTAAACAAATATAATTTCGTGGATTTTCTTGTTTACCTGACGTTACTAAGGGCACCAGAACGTTGGCGATCCAACATTTCAGCACGTTCCTCTAAGTCATCCAATTTCTCCTTAACTCGTTCAAATTCCAGCATATCTCCTTCCTGTTCAGCTATTTCCTAAGAGAAATCAAGCCACTTAATGTTTAATAGTTTACTGTGAATTATTCCAATATAGTGAACGACCAACAGTAAACGAACGTGTTAAAAATACCTGACATTTACCTTTTGACGAAGCAAATTGTTCTTTTTGACGGCATAATTGTACGGGTTTTTACGGAATCTGTTCTTTTCATTTACGATCTAAGAGAATGAGGAATCATGAAAAATCTCACTTACGTGTGCTTACCACACCCTACCGCCTCAATGTCATCATCTTTGAAGTTGTAGACCTTCGACTCAGAAATGTCAGTTAGCTTTTGATCCACGTGAGAAATGTTAGGGAGTGGGAGTTCAACCAGAGCCATCTGAAATCGCAAATGCAATGCTACAGTGAATATGTTGTGGAAAGGTAATATCAGAAGAAATATCGTAAACATTTTGTGCCTTCGTTCGTGACACTGGTATTATTACAAGTAGCTAGCTATATATAACCCGAGAAATTTGCACTCACAACTTCCATTATAAAGAATAACTGTATCAGAGGCACATTTCCTTTACGTGAATTTTTAATAAAAATGTATTTTGTGGATCTACGTGTTGTGGTGTAACACTAAAAACACTTAACACTTCTTAAATAGAGTATAATCACGTCTGCTTGCCTGTTAGTTAAACCATGACCAAAATATATATATCCAATCTAACAAGTACCTACGGTTTGTATCAAAACTACAATTTTGATAATTGATATATAGTGATGATAATTTTATTGAAACACCAACCTCCTCCTTCCATTTTTGAAATTCAGAATCTGTGAATGTTTGATTTGAAACATATTCCATACGGAACACTCTCTCCTGTAAACCGTGTCTGAAAACAGAGAAAGCAAAATGGTTGCCAAACAATTACTGTGGATAATGCAAACAGTAGCTTTCCTACCTCACTTTTAATCCTTTGTTCGTTCTTGTATTGCCGAGGTTGTAGACTTTTGGTGTTTCTGTTACACCAATAATCTCTGCTACCTAATATAGTGTACAAAGTAATAAAAAAGCAAAGAGTTTATAGAATTATTAGTTGATATTTATAAGGATAAGTAAATAAATAATACGATTACTCTGTATATAGCTCTCCCCTCGTGGTTACCAATGCCCATTCGTACAAAGCAACCGGTAGCCACTCGCGGAAAGAAGGGAAGGTGTACCCATCTAAACAACACATGTAAACCCAATAAATATGCTAACAAGAACAAGTGTGCTTACCTTTCAAGTTTGTGTCTTGATAACCTGATCTTTTCTAGCTGTTCTCTCTGTTCAATGGGTTTGTCTTGTTGAGACTGATCTTCATCATCTGTTGCAAACTCAACTGAACTCTTATCGGTATCCGCATCTTCATTTTTCTCAGAATCTTCTTCCTCGTCATCGTCATCCGAGTACACATCTTTCGTGTTCAGAGGTTCTTTTTTACTCATGCTCTCCAACTTCTCTTTCTTTTCGATCCTCTTCTGCTTCAGTTCATCCATAGCTTTCACCTTTTTATCTTCCAAGTTTTTCTTGCGTTCACCTTTCCTAGTGGCAATACTGTTGTGATAACCACTTGATTTTGTGTTGCCTTCTTTGTGATGTTCCTTCTTGATTTTGCGTTCTTTTTTGCGCTCAGAGTGCAGTTTGTGTTCGATCTCAAGGCGTGTTTTCATTGCTTCTCGTTTCTCCATACGGTTAAACAACTCCTGCTCTCGCTCCTTTTCTGTCATCTGCTCCAAACGCAACCGATCTGAATCATCACCAATGAGATCATCGTCAAGTCCATCATCAAATGCGGGTAAATCTTCATCGGAACCTTCATCATCGGAAGACGAACTCGATGAAACTACAAAACAACGAAAGAACAATTGATATGGCAGATTGAAGGAAAGCGTTTTGATGAATAGTATACTTTCAATTCACTATTCAGAGATATTTTCACAAATATTAATATAAATATTTTCATTTATTTGTACTTTTACAAACCTTGTTAGAACATTTTATTAAGTCTAAATTTGTTGGATATACAATCACCCACTAGCTTCACCATCACACTAATATCCTATCACGGTTCGAGAGGATTTGGAAAAAAGACTTTAAAAAATCCACTCAAATTATTTTGATTTCTGCGCTACCTTGAAATACTACAAAGCAACTACAATTTGTGTCAGACAGAACAAGTTTTTAGATCTTTCGTCCATTTCGTTCACTACCAACCAAACCTTCGAACCTTTCTCATTATAAACTATAACAATAAATACACTGGCGGCATAATATAGAAATAAGAACACTTTAGAATTTCATTATTTTAAAATCATTCGTGCAGAACACTTATATATAAGGTTCCTATATTATTGGTGACACTTTAAAAGACTCAAACTCTTAAAAGTTTAAATCAGAATTTAGAAAGATAAATTTCTATCAAATCAGAACACATAAACAGTCCTCTGAATCCAAAATAACAGAGGTTGGCATATATGCGCCGACGAAAGCCGAATTTTGCAAACCTAGGTCCTTTATTAGGTCGGTATTGCCGCTCTAAGGCCTATTACAGGTCGGCGGCAAATTATAAATTAAATATGCCGAATCTTAAGGATTGCCGATCGCTGTAGGGAAAAGATGGAAGTTCTCACAGTTAAACGCGAGTCATGTTTGATTTTCATTCCCATTTGTTATGAATGGAAGTTGTTCTTTAGTGCGTTAATTCGAAAACATTATGTATTTAACGAGGTAAAGTTGGTGAATTTGTAATAAAAAAAGGTTGTTTGTAGCAAGTTTGTTCTCTATATACAGTATCTTAAAATATTTTAAAACATAAATGTAACAACAGCTTAAAGAATAAACGCAAAAGCAAACAACGAGACGATTTAACATAATAGAACTCGAAACGTGCGTTTTCATCCCAACAATTTTCCTTCTTGAACATTTAAAAGTCGCTGTCGTCTGAATCCAATGTCCATTCATCACTGGAAAATTCATCAAGACTAATTTAACCGAAGTTAAAAATATTTCAGGCGTGCTATATCCACTCGCGTGCAATGACATGTGGTAAATTTGTAATCTCATTTTTTTATTCTGAAACATCTCATTTAAAACATGCGCGGCAAATGGTCTTTACTTCTAAAACATAGCATGTTTCTTGTCTTGCTTTAAATCTGAAAATACATTGGTTTGGTCGTTTACGGCATAATTACATATTGTGCTGTGAATATCTATTTTATGATTTACGTACGCGATATTTAATGCAGAACATTTTTATCACTTAATAAAATATTCCTCTTTCCGCGACTATATTGAAAAGTTGTTGTATTTTTATGATTGAAATTTTAAAAAAACAACAAAGCGTCTGACATTCGACTACAACAATTTAAACTATCTATTATACTATTGTTTCCGTATATGTTACTGATGACTAAGTAGAGCAAAACGTTTTTTAAAAAAAATGTTTATTTTTTAAAAGTTGTAAACAAGTGGGGGACGTTCATGCTCGTGAACCCCAAACACGAGGGCTAAGCGTCAAGTACAAGTGACCGACTCTCAAAGCCTTAACTTCCTTGTTGACATTGCCTTCTTCTATATTAAGACTTTAGGACGAAAGCGTTAAACCTTTTAGTTCACTTCATTTTAAGTTAAACTGAAATCTTTAAAACCTGAAACCTCTTTTAAAAACATGCAACTTTGATATACAAAAAACAAAGCATGGTTTTGTGATTTGAATTCTTCTGAATAATCAATCAGTTAAAGCACATATTTGTGAGCTTTTAAAAATCTTTTTCAGCATATAATAAGTATTTGAAGAGCGAGTGACCTTTTTTTGCTTCCATTTTTTTTTTTTTATCGTGGACTAGATTTAAACACGGATTGTATTGGTTTATATTCAAATTCCAGACAGTCTATCAGAATTCAATTGCACTATGTTTCGAAACTGCCGACTCGAAACTAGCCCTTTTGAAATTTACCTTTAAAACTTATTTATTTAAAACGAAATTGGCTAGAGAATTAAAACCCAGCCAACACAAATATTTTCAAAAGGAACCGACAGATATGCAAACATGATGCCCTACAGGTTCTTTCAACTCAAAGACAAACTAACGCAGAAGAACTTCTCTGTAACACGATAGAAAATCAAAAGATAAAACATGTTGACAATAAATCAACAAATGAAACATTTTGCGCATCTTTTAACGTATCAACTTAGGCACACAGAAGGAGCATAACTAATGTGTGAACTACGCCACTTAACAGCAATCATCACATGTTTTTAATGGTCATTCAAATGAATGTAAATTCGTTTAAGTTTTTGTTTAATTTGATATATTTTGAGATACTCGAAATATGGGGAAAATTAAAAAAAAACAAACGTGATATGATTGAAGCGTGTGAATAGTCGCACACGCCTTACGCGAAGAAAATAATGTGAGGATAGCTTTTAAACACACGCCTCGGGAGATTAAGGCGTGTGTGGAGGCGTGCGCATTACCTATCTTTGAGAAAGCCTGGGTATCCAAGAGCAAAACAACATGCTTTAAACGTTTCACGACAAAAATATGCCATCTTCGAATAAAATTTAAACGATTTTGCGTTCACTGCTGCGAAATGCACCAACTGGAATTTTCGAGTCAGCTGAGTTTTTTGCATCCTGGTGAGTGATTGAATCATTGGCATTGTCTTGGGGCTGGCGGTCCTGGTAAAGCAGTAAGATCAACGGCTGATGGCTGTTGTAACCTTCTTTTTTCCGATAGACGTACAACTGCTGAAGCATGTGTTTTTGATCGTAACACATGGTCACCAAAATTATTCTTTTTAATCACCGCAGTTCCTTTCACAAAAGTTTCGACAGCTAAAAAAGAAAATTTACTTTCAGTCAACACAAAATTGGAAGCTGAAAAAACAATTCAGTTGCAAATAGACTCTGTTTGTGTACGTTTGTACATTTTGATGCAAGAGAAATAAAATAATTTCTTACCTATCTTTGAAACATCTTTTTTATGCGATCGTATATCTGCTAATTCAGAATATTCCTTGCATAGTTTGCACCAGATTTTAGAAACATTTCCGTCGTATTCGTTACACTCAAATCCCAAACAATCATAGCCCCAAGTTTTGACGACTTTTTTACTCGGCAAAAAAGGAAGATGAAAACGAAGAAAATAAATAAATAAAAATTAAAAAAGATGGAGAGCATTATTTTGCCTTTAATTGTACAGCTATGACGTCAATGCTTTTTTTATACATAAAAGACAAGCATGTGCAGTGGAAAAAGAGCTGAAAAAAAAGATTTTAAGTTTTAATTTATACACATAGTAAACGTTAGAAAGTAAGGTCGGCAAAAACAACTGTTTATCTTTTTAACGTCGGCATGCCGAGATATTCGGATCAGAAGGTCGGCAGGCTGATGCCGACTTTGCCCACTATATGGTCGGCTTTTACGTCGGCAAATGCCGAGTGCCGACCTAAATTCAGAGCACTGCATAAAAAACACTTAAAAATCGTTAAAAAGTACGAGTTTCACCTTCGCCATCTTCAAGTTCGTCATCACGAATCTCTCCATCTTCCTCGGAAACAGCCGATGTTCTTCTCTTTTCAACCGATTTTGACTTCTTCTTTTTCTTTACCTTACTTTTACTGTCTGCCTCCAGAGTCCACTAAACAAAAAAACTCGTAACAACAACCAGGCTTTGACAAATCAACACTGTTTACTCATAAACCTATTATATTTTAAGTAACACAGAAATCATTGTTAAGTTTAACAAAGCTGAAGTAAAAAAAACAAAACACTTATAATAATAATAATTCACTCTCTAATTATCCAATATATTATCACCTCGCCGTCGCTGTTATCTGTAGAAGTGTCTGAATCATCTTTATTGCTGGCGTTGTCATTGACTACCGAGGATGGTGCTGAAGCTGCAATGCTTTGCTTACTTTTCTTTGATAAACTTAAGAGTTGCTAAGGAGAGAAATGTGTGTCTTTGACATAATGACAATTGGAGGTACATGATAAGCAGTCTTCTCATTATTAAAATTGTTGCCTACGCAAAAAATTTGCGTACGCGAATACGATTTTCACCGTTTCGCATGTGTAAACATGTTAACATTCAACATTGCCCCGGTAAGTAAAAAATGCAACCGACCGGTTTGGCCATGACCTGAATGTCTCCATGGACTGGAGTAACCTGAAACAATTTCTACTATTACAGTGGAGAAGCTTGTTGGAGGGTTCAAGTGCACAACTTTCAGGTGAAAGCTCAATTAGTAAAATATAGACATAAAATGAGAAAAATTATACTTTCAAATTTTCAATAACTTCAATGAAAATTTCATGAATAGCCAGTTGATTATCTGTTGTTATTTAGCTTCTGAAATACAATTATTTTCATGATTTTTCTTCTTATTTCAAAAAATGTGGTACTGCGTAAATTAACAACATAGTAGACAATGTTGTACACTAGATTCAATACAATAGAGTTCATCTCAGCATAATCACGAATGGAGAAATTATTATAACACAATGTATAATTAAAACGTTAATCGCTCAGCTAAGTTCTTTGTTACCCTTTCAACTTATTTTTGGAGAATTTACCCTCAGTAGGTATGCTTTATTCACATGATTTAATATTAACTGTAACATAAATACTATGAGCTTCTCTCCAATGTGCTGATTGCTTTATGCCATTCCAGCATTGGTCCGGCCTCTGCCGCAGTGAAAAAGTAATTATGTATTGTCTAGGATCTACACTTTAGTGTAGTGACTGGTCCCTTTAGGGATGAGTAACTTGTGGTATAGTTCCAAATGATTACTGCGGTATGATAGCTTCTTTAACACACCAGATCATTAGGGGGGTTAGGATGTAGACACAGCATCAGATTTTTATAACTAAAATCACGTTTCCTTTTTCTTTTCTAAACGTGTACGGCATAGAAATACGTTACGCTCCACATGCAGAAAACTACGAATTCAGGTACGTCATTGTGCATTTTGCACACTTCGAATGATGGATATTTTTAATTAATTTTATATGCAAACAATATTTTATATAGCGCAAAAACAATCTTATACAAACAATACTAAAGGGTTACAGTATTTTTCAAATTCGAAATAAAATGTACTTGGATATGTGTTTAACAAAACGTTATAAAGAAAACACAAAAAATGCATGTCTATAAAACGAAAAGAATCTTATTTCCCCTTACATAAAAGTTAAGAAGGTCTTGCGTATGCAAAGAAAACACGTACATAAATGTACCTAGACCAAGGTTGGCAAACGTGCCGGCGAGCGGGTACACAAAAATGAGAAGACTGAATAAGCAAAGCAGAACATTTAACAAAATTCTCCACATGAAACACTTTTTAGAAATTATTTCCAGGTAAAAGCAAACTCCAAAAACAACAAGATATTAAACTTCCATAACTGATTACTCAAAGAAAAATGTTTAATTTTTGGGAAAAAAAACAAGTTCACATGCATCAGCAAACAAACTATAGAATATTGACACATACCTGCTCCAGATCATCACCATCACTACTATCTCCATCAGAATCAATAAATGTGCGTTTACGAGAAAGTGCCATCACAACAAAATTTTAATTTTAGATATAAATTTGCAGTCTGGAAAAAAATAAAACTGATCTGAGCACAGTATTTTTTGAATGTATCAATATTAACAAAAAATAAATAACACTACAAGCAGTAACTTGCCGTTATTAAAACTTTCGAAACCACTCTTTATTAGTTATATATATACAAACCAACCCAGATGCAACCGAAAGTGTGGAAAGGTAGGTATGATTTTCTACAGTCAAGATGCAAAATTCAACACCACAAAATATCAATGGCATACACTCTGTTACCGAATATTATATACTTAATAATAAACAATATATACAAATAAATATGAACTATAATATACATATATGCGGAGAGTTACTGCCGGTGTACCGGAACAAAAATCCTGCAAGATATGTTGTTGACAGATAGTTAAAACCCAAGCTCTCTCTATACATTTAACGTCTATTTTCCATGCTGGCATGGGTTAGACGGGTTTACTGATGGCACGACTCCATCCTACTCTATCCTGCGCCAACCCAGGCTGAATACGTTTCTCAACGAGATCTTTCTTCACAACCTGGCTCCATGTTGTCCGTGGCCTGCCTCTGCCACACTTACCATCAACAACTAAATCTCTACACTTCTTAACCCAGTTATTATCATCTCTCAACATGACCAAACCATCTAAGCCAATGCCTTTGCAAAGATTCTTTTACACTTTCTAGTCTACAGCGTTCTCTTAACTCATTTGAAGGCTTCCTATCCTAACATTTGACATCCATCTAATCATTCTCATGTCATTATGCTCTAGTCTCTTAATTCAACAGTTCTAATTCTCCATGTCTCCCCACTATATAGAAAAATATTCCTTACACAAGTCTTTGGTGCAAAGAGATAGCCGATATTGAAAAACTTCACACACCTGACAAACACAAAACTGACAAACTATTTTAATGATCTTTTCATGACCTATACACTTCAAACATTTCCTGCAGACAAACAAAATGAAAAACCCAATGTTATAAAAAAAATGTGTCAACATCAGTTGTTATTACTTCAAATGATGAAATACTATTTCAAATGACATTCTCAGTGTGGGTGCTGAGTGGCTTACTTGAACCAAGGTGATAGACCAGTCAATTTCTTTTCCAGAAACATCACCAAATAAATGAATTGCCTCTAAAAATATCCCATCAATTCAAAAGGAAGCATGTTCAATTAAATAATTGGCCAATATAATGAAGTATATATATATATACCTAGAAAACTGTTGTTAAACTGTTAAACTTTCTTGAGTTGCAGAATTTTTTATTGTTACTGCCCTAATGTTTCTCTGTGAGGCCATCAGAGTCTTTATGTCGTCATTTTTGGGAAATACTTCCTCTTGGTACATTGCAGTAGAAGAAAGGCGTTAACACATGAGTGGAAAGACGAGGACAAAAATGTTACAGTAGCAAATATTTCTTGATTTGGAAAATGATGACTTTATTGAGTACTTTAATGTGATCAATTTTCGCGGGGATTAAATTTCGCGGATATTGGCCTAATGAAAATCTGGAAAGTAGCCATCCGCGAAAATTTGTCTCTGAGAAATGTCTGATCCGCGAAATTTTTATAAGAAAATTCCTGAAAATTTTCCAGTACTCAAAATCTCCACTAATTCATACTTTGTACTCAATTTCCCTGTTTCTACTTAATGCTTTAGCTTTTCAGAGCTCTGCTCTTCAAAAGGACATTTTACTTCCTTCTTATGACCACTGACTGTACTGACCACTTATCAGTTTCATAAATTAACACCATAAGAGTGTTTCCTTGGCCAGAATTCACCTTTAAAAGTTCATTTTTTGGAGATTTTTCGACAATAAATATGGCTTTTTGTTGTGAAATTAATCAAGAGTCAATTTTGCCGGTTTAAGAAAATATTCAAAATGTTGAAACAAGAAATTAATTCCCCATGAAATATTTGGAAATGGGTCAACCGCAAAAATTTATCACATTAAAGTATACTGAGCGGTTTGTGAATTAGTTAATTGCAAGCAGAATAGCAGATGAGGAAATGAAAGAGGTGTTTTTTCTATCTACAATTGGAGGTCCTGCTTACAAGCTACTCTGAAGCTTGTTTGGAAACAACACGAAAAGAAAAACATTTAAGCAATCCACCTTATGAGTGACCATTTTTTAAGACCAATCCCCAATTCCCTTGTGGAGTAATTCCATTTCTACAAGAGAGTTACACAACCTAGCAAAGCAATATGATTTTGCCAAAAATCTGAACAAGTATATAAAAGACAGGCTTGTTTGCGAACTGAACAGTGAAAGCGTACATCAAAAGCTTTTGACAATTAAAAATGTGATGTTAGAAGTAGCATTAGATACTGCACATATGAAGCAGGATATAGAGACACTGAAGCACAGTTTGGGTGGCTACTGACCAAGAGAATGTTAAAAAATTGGAGTTAAAAGAGGCAGTGAGGATAGTATATAGAGTGCTTTTGTTGTGGTAATACTGGTCAACTTGAAAATGTTTGTCCATACCTTTATGTCCATTACAACTTTAAGTGTTATATATAGATGTGAAAGAATTGGTCACATCAAAAGGAAGTGTAGGTCGGGGAAAAGAGATAAAAAGTTTGGGAGGATATTTAGTATAATATTAGGAATTTGGGTGTTGGCGAAGATCCAAGTGGTAGTGTTGTAATAGTAATAGAATGACCCTACTCTATATACTTTCATGGCAAACAACACCTGGCTTGGTACCCTAAATATGTTTTGTATGCACTTCTAAATATGATACTACAATATATAGTTGATGAAGCAATCTTGCATTCTTTAGATGAGGAGAACAAGACTAGTCTAGACTAGAAAATCAAACAAAGAATCTAATTTAAAAACAATTTAAAATTGAAAAACTTAAAAACAGTCATTGTTGTTGTGCTTTAAAACATAAGAAAATAATAACAACTTCATTTAAGAGTGCATTTTCGTGCAAAAGAACCATCTTCAGTTCAACATAATCAACAAAATTTACTTCCGATCCAAGAAGTTATATCAACAACCGGAAGTCTTACACTGGACAATCCAGAGAAGTGTAAGAACCGAAATATATTATATGCAAATAGAATATAAACAAAACCTTTTTTAGAAAGATTTCTGTATGATGGAAGAAGAGAGCCAAAGGTGGATGGAAATTAAACCAACACATTGCCACAATTTTGTCACCTATAACTGTCACATTTTGAAAGAGGCAGGCTGGAATTTATTACAATGAACAAAAATCTCTTTAGCTTAGTATAAGAGTGTCGGATTAACTTTTTGCAGTCAACGATTTTCTGATCCAATGTGTTGAATGAGATAATACTGTACTACAAATGGTACATGGAGATAGATTCCTAAAGCACTACAGATTGGTCGCCTTAAAACGAATGCAAGATGAGATATTCTTAAATTAGATGGTAATACTATGACTTAACGTAAAGATGACACTGCTACAGTTTGATCTTGTTTTATGGTTTTACAACTTTTTGTTATATTTGTTTAGCCGTACTCTAGTCCGTAGTATGTGAAAAACGTTTTTCGATTTCCGTAATTATCGATTACCGATTATACGGGTCGCGGTTCAAAGGTCACTCGTCATTACTTCAAACTTGAAAGTATTTGTTTTTAAGGTAAGCATAAGATCTTAGCCAAAAACATCAATTTTTTATACCTTCACCGTTTTCTGAAAATATGATAATTTGCGGAAAACATGACTACAGTACAGTACAGTAATCCGGAAAACGGACCGAATTTAGTTATACTTCTCTCTAACCATTAAATACTATGATTGTGAAATTTTTTAATTAACGTCATAGCTGACACGTCATGATAACCTACTTTAAAGGAAGAAATTGTTGCGGGAAGAAAATGTTACGAGCAAACTTTCGCAACTTTCGCGATTTTTTCTTCCCGCAACTTTTAATTATTTCCAGTGTTCGCAATAATTTCTTCCCGCAACTTTTTCTTTTTTTCTTGTTATTTTATAAAAGCATCCAAACAAAAATAACCTCGAGTTTGGCTGGTCCAATTGTCGTTTTTAGCAAAGATTTATCAGAAAAAGCAATGTCGGACAAAAGTGGCCAAATTCCAGTGATGAAAATGTTGTCTGATATTGTTTTAAAAAGTTATCTCCTTGGAACAACGACAAACGCAATGTGCGAGAATAGTCGTCTATAAATATTTTTTACAAAATCGATCAGATTTCAACGTAGATTCTATATTTATTGATTCAATATTTAATGATTCTTTCTTATTTTATCTTGGTCCTTTTTGGTCTTCATCAGAGGACATCATAAACCACTTCCGTATGGCAGCTTGCTTTTTTTCGCCGTACGTTTCGAATTTCGTTTCTGAACCTTTTTTTGTATAAGTAAAGTTATATAAAGCTTACACCTTTCTGTGTACATTGAGATATGAAAATATTAAAGTCTGGTCCGTAGAAACTGCTTATAAGAAAATCCGTCTCTGATTTTTCAAATAATCAGTAGTAGGCTGTATTAATTTTGGAATAAATTGATTGTCCAAACGCTAAGTTGCGTGGAACGACAAGAAAAATTATCGTAAGTTCAACTTCACTCGCAACATTTTTTGTACGCAACTTTTTATGAATGTCCTGTCTCGCAACATTTAATGTACGCGACTTTTTCTTTTAAAGTTGCGAAAATAAAATCACAACTTTCGCAAATTTTTCTTCCCGCAACAATTTCATCCTTTAAAGTATTTTTGACATTATTCTGTTTCTGAAAATCGTAATTTCTTCCTGTGTTTTGATTTCATTGTATAACACAAAATGAAAGTAAACCAGTCAACGCCTTAGCTTTCCTTCTTCATACTGCTGCACCTATTATCAACGGTAAGTCCGTAAATTAAATTTACATTCCGTACATTACAACATCGTTAATCATATATTTTTGGTTTTGTTGTTTCTTACATATGTTTATCGTCTTTCAAGAATTCGAATGCTTTATTTCAGTTCACGTCAAAATCTTCTGCTAACTGTTCCTCATCATCTGCAGCCACGTGGTAGTCACGATTGTGACGTTAAATCATAGAAAAACGTCGGCAATAAATTTTTCTTTCGACGGGTCTTTTAATCCTTGACAGTTGAATGTTGCAAAACGGAAATCTTTTGTTTCAAGAGAGTTGCAGGTTCTTGTCGCCCGCTTTAATAGTCGCAATGAGTTTTCCGTAAAATAGCGTCAGTTAAAACAAGCGTCCGCCATCTTGAGAAATCATTGCCACAGGAGCAAATGCGCATACCGTATTTCCTCTTATTAGCGCCCCCGGCGCTTATTTAAAAACTGACTCAAAAAGTGCGGCGCTAATAAGAGGGCGGCGCTTATAAAATAATTTTCAAAATGGTATAGAAATAAATTTTATTTAATGGAATTTTCTCGCTCTTCAAAAACAATAAAACAAAAGAATCAGTAATGTTTTTATATTACAAAATGTCAATAAAATCATCCTCGTCATCGGAGATATCCACCAAAAGAAATTCCTCAATATTTTCATCAGCGTTCTCAAACGGATTTTCCGTTAAAGAAGGATCACCCCGAACCGTCAATTGTTGCCTCAATAACTCAGCGCCAGCTGCACATGGTGATCCTTCTTTGAAGCAATGAATCAAATTATCTTCGCTTCCATCAACTGCCAGATGCAATGCGCACATCTTGAACGATTTTCTAATGAGATCTTCAGGTAGTGCAGCCCAAGACTCGAGAACTCATTCAACCATTTTTTGTCTTGTGGGAGGCTTTTGATTTCCAGCTGCTGTAAACTCGTGTATTCCATTACTCAACCATTCATCATATAATTCGGTAAACTTAACCTTGAAAGGTTTGTTCCAAGATACATCAGGGGCTTGCAAATATTTTGTACAACCTCCTGGTATAATTATCAAATCAACTAAAAATGTAAAATGTAAAATTCGATACTCGCAAAGATGCCCATGATTATGATAAACACGCTTTGGGAATTTATGCTGATAAAACTTTAGTCGGTCATGTGCCAATAGAACTTTCATCATTATTACACTTTTTCCTTGAAGCTGATGAGCAGAATCGTCTGATTTGCCAAGTAATTGGAAAACGGAAACGTGAAGTTGGTCTGGTGGTTGCAGCAAAGTTTTTTGCTTTCTCGGAAAATAAAAGATCGGCTGAGACCTTGGATCGTGAAATGAAGAAACGAAAAGAACTATTGACTTATTTCGAACTTACGTACGAGCCTGAGTTTGTGAAAATTATGAAATTTCTCTGGTTTATGAAAGATAAAAAATAATTTAAAAGCTAAAAAAACGTATTGTATGGTATAACTATCCTTCTGTATGGGTTACTGCTCTTTTTCTAATTAGCGCCGCTTTTCTAGGTGCGGCGCTAATTAGAGGGCGGCGCTAATAACATAATTTTGCTCCAAGGTGCGGCGCTTATTAGAGGGCGGCGCTAATATGAGGCCCGGCGCTAATAAGAGGAAATACGGTAATGTGCTTACAAATGGTAAAATTATTTTAGCTGAGTCAGCAAATCCAATCTATTTGACTTCTTCTCGTCTGTGTTCATAATATCGTCGGCACACCTGACTACAAAGAAAAACATCAAAAGCTGAAAGTGAAAATGTAAAAAATGTTCGGCATTCGTTTGCAATAATCACGCAAAAGCTGTTTGGGAAATATGTGTTCAACATGACAATGTATAGAGGGCAATGTTTGTAAATAAATAGTAGAGATTAAACATGTAAATTTTTACTGGTAATTAGTATTTTAATAGATTAAAATAAGTTGTACATGTTTCCAAATTTATTGAACCTGTTTCATATATCTTCTTCCAGAGAAACGTGGAGAAAAATACATTATTTTAGTAAAAATGCTGACATCAGCAAAACATTTTTGCATTTTTTTGCGTTGTCTTAAACTGCATAAGGTACTAAATTATCTGCGTAGAATTTCAACGGTATAGTAGTCTCCAATCAGAAATAAAATAGGGAGTGATTTTACCCCCATGAGCAAATACGAAGTCAAAATATCACGGGAGAAAATAGGGCTAACGGGGTTCGAGATCTGCAAGAATTTATTACATTTTAAATATTTTTCTGACAAATTTTACATATATCTCCGTTTATGATTCGCGTAATAACTTTAAGGTGAACCGACAGATATTAAACAAAATGACAAAAGCCAACAAAAGTATCTTAAGTGTAAATGGTGTCACGATGTTGGATGTCGTATTTGTAAACCAAGAATTTATCCTTGATGAAAATTATTAGTGGAAACAGGAAAATTTACAACGAAAAACTTGCATATGATATTCGCTAAAGAAAAGGTAAACGGTGAGCTGAGGGTGGTATTCTGATAACGCGAGATATTGGGAGTAATAAGATCATGCTTGTGGAGAATCAGATACATGATGCTACAAAAAGAAATTTTAAGGCGTCAAGAATATCAACCAGGGAGAAACAAAGAACTGAAAGAAAACAGAACTGAGAGTTGTGAAGAAACTCCACGATTAAAGATCATCTTCGTCTATCTGATGGGGCTATTGAAAGAAGAGCGCATCGAATGGATCGAAATAGCAAATACAAGCCACGCACGATTATCTCAAAGTTGCTCAACTTTGAAAACAAAGAGTAGATTTTAAAAAGTGGAAGAAGGTTAAATAGGGTCGGGTGTATTTGTTTGAGATGACTTTTCGAAAGATACAATGAAGATACGGAGCGACCTTTGGCCAGAGGTTTAACGATTACACGCGCTTGGTTGGTAGGCTGTTATAAAATACGGTTGTATTAATCAAAGAAAATTTAACACGTTACTTAAATAACCTTTCTGGTCTTTCTTAATATTACTAAATGTAGGATAAAACAAAAATGGATTTTTGACAAATTCTGTTTTAATAATGTTCACAAAAATGATTTCAAAATGACTTGAATATTTCTTTTCCTGAGCGACAATACCTTTTCCATTCCCTATTTGAATATAAGAAGTGTAAAACCGAATTTTGATAACTTTAACATGTTCCTCTCGCGTGTCTGCTATAAATTCAAAGTAACATGCGCAGGTGCAGATGATGATAGCGCCGAAGATTCTAACTTCAATCACCGACTGCACTACGATATATTAAGAAAGACAGGGACGAGAGGCAGAGGTGTTTGCATGTTTATCCACCAGAAACCATTAGAATTTAAAATATAGCTTGAGTTCACGTGTAGTAATGACGCACACGAATCACGTGGGCGCCTTGAAGCGCTTTTGTTGACCACTTTTTGAATAGGTGCTTACGTAACAAGCAGGTGTACCTTGTTGGCGATTTCAATCTCAACGCGCTATTGTAATTCTCGTGGGGTGTAAAAATATTTTTCATCATCTTTCCAGTGCACATTAAAACACGTCACGGAGGAGTTGATTGGAATTTATAATATATTACGTAACGCAAAATACATTGAAAATGACTTTTGATAAATGGAAACATACATATTGAAAACAACAAATGTTATTGTTTTTCTTAAAATATTTGAAATGTAAAACAGACAGCGCACTTAAAACATGCAAAGACTACAGAACACGCAACACGTTTTGTTCGAATTAACCATATTTAATGTTAAATCAAGAATCTTGCTAATAGTCCGGACAATATGGGACGCAGGGGTGTGCAATTAGAAAAATTCCCATTACTGTCTTTCAGTTCCTAATTGTGTATATTATTCACTCTCAGATGATTTTTTAGGCTGAATAAGTGGAGAACGAAAAATATTGAGGACCCTTTGATCGACCATCACAGTTTTAACTTAGCGAAATTTACCTGTGGTTGGGAACTCTGAATAGCAATAATTCACGAACCATATGGAATTGCCGAATGAAATTTTACAGATATGTTGGTTCAAACTGTGACATATAAACCAAAACTGTAGCATAAAAAAAAAAAATCATACCATGTATTTTACAGACCAATAGATTTTTCATAAAAAATCAATATTTAGACTGTCGATATGTTTTAAAGATCACTAGACAATTTATAAGATATGGCCTAATTCAAAGGTATGTTGATATTTTGATATTTAAGTAAGAAAGGACGTTTTAGGAAAGTTTAAGAGGAGGCTACATAGATAGCTTACAGCGTTTTTAAACTGAGATTTAGACTATGTTCACATTATACCGGATAGCTTTTCACACCGGCACAAAAATGTAACGGATAGGTCTTCTGTTCACACTCAAAACGATAAAATCGTCATGATTTTTATACCGGATAGCTATCAAGACGCAACGCTCTCGAAAGTGATACGTTATATATCGGATAGCTTTTTAAGACGCAACGTTTTATAGTGTGAACACCTAAACGGCAGAATTTTCACAACGATATCGATGAAAAGAATTTAATGCATTTAGATTTTTATGAAAGATGTTGTCTACAGATATTATGAATAAAATAGTCGCATTACAACATTTATGGAATAGCTCATTGGTTGCGTATCAATGATTTCTATGTGATATGCGTTGTAAATCGGAGAAAGAAACCATCTTTATATAGTTAATTTTGTGTGAAAAACAAAAATTTATATTAACAGAACTGAAAAGAAATAAACCTTGAAATTTTTTTTATTATAAAAATAGTCTGTCTATCTGGTATAATGTGAACGTCTTGAAAACGAAACATCGTCACAAAACGATTCTGTTCATATCATATCGGATAGCTTTTTATGCCGTTGTGAAAAGCTATCCGGTATAGTGTAAACATGGTATTGACTTCTAGTTAAAGAGGGAATACACCCTGCGTCCCATATTTCATGGACTATATTCATTTGTTGAACCAGCATTTGTACGAAATGGTTGGCAGTAAAAGAGGAAGTGTTTCTATCAAATTTGCAGAAAACCACAATTGCGTGTTAATATATAACTAATGTGATAAAATTCACCCAATATTTCCGAAGGATATCATGCTTTTGAGAATCTAGATTTATTTGATATTACAGAACATCTTTCCTTCACGGGGTACGTAATGTTTAAGGCTAAAAAGAAAACATAAAATTAACCATTAAATTCTGTATATAATACAAGAAACGATTGACTATGGGTTAATCAAAATTAATGACAAAACATAGTATTTTTCTAAAAGATCTGGGATGGAGAGACAAACGAATAGGAAGTAAAGACATTTACTTTCGCTTTCAATACCTAATTATTGATTCAGCTGAACAACTGACTTTTGTAGGATGTAAATCTGTCTGTCTACGTATCATATTTTCTCATAAGCTTTAAGAGGAACTTTTCAAAGTTCTCGAATAATTGTTTTTAAAGAATGTAACATTGCTCTGCTTTGTTGGAGGCATAATGTCGGAGGAGGAAGAAAAGAATTCTGCTGCTACAAAAATAGAGAATGAAGATGTCAAACGTTGGAATAAAGCGTTTTGGTTGTTAATTTTTGTCCCTATTATTCTTGGCATTTCTATCAAAGTGGTTTTAACGAATTTGGAAACATATGAGTATGATAACGGTGTAACCATAAGTGAGAACGTAATAAGTGTTTTTGATTCGTTTGACACTGATCGTAATGGTTTTCTCTCACTGGATGAGTTCCAGCATGCATATTTTGCTGTCAAGGCTGGAATAGATGACTCAATTTCTCCTGAGCTAAATGAAACAGTTGTTAAAGCAAAACATGTGAGGTTTTTAACAGCATGTATATATGTACATTTATATTTTTTTTCTGTGTTCAATTCAGGGACCAGTCATATAATGACCGTAATGAGTCTCATCCAGCTAGGTTAAGAAATTTTACAAAATCATTGACAAAAACCATAGAATAAATAAATGATAGCTGTATCCCTCATTTACAGTGGACCCCTGTGGAAACAATTACAACACTTTCTCGTGGTCAATGATTTTCTAGGTTACCCAAATATAAATTTAAAAAACTTTATGTCAATTAAAACATTTTCCATAAATTTAATTAAATTAATGAAATCACCTCCATGCTCAACTCAACCCTTTTTCTATTTCTTTATGACCTGGTTATAGACTCTTTTATCACATGTCCTAACATTTCTAACATTTTTAATTTAATTTAAAGCATTTTTCTCAGTACATACACAAGGTGTATATATGTTTTCAGTTTCCGATGATGGCTCAGACATTTGCAAAGCATTTTACACAAATATATCTATTTTTTGTTTAGTTTTTCGAAGATGTAAAAGATGTGTTATCAACCCAAGAGCTCAACTCAAGTGAAGAGATGATATATTTAGAAGCACATTTGACTTCATTAAATTTATCAACTATGAACAAATTCAAAGATGATAGATTTGAGGTTTATATTTTAATGAAAAATAAGTTGCTTAACAGTTTGTTTTCTTAAAAAAATTGTGAAAAAGTGAATTTCGTTTTAAATATGTACAGATTTATATTTTTATGATGAATTGTTTCTACATTTGCTTTCAATAATCTGTGAAGATATTAATTTGAAGAGCACACATAATATAATGCATTTACTTGTTTATTTCTTTTTATAGTCGGAGACAAAGTTCCATTTACGTGGTTTGATGTCATGGACAAAACCGCACATTAGAAAAGCAAACTTTTCAGTATCTAACTTTTCTGTATTCCTTCCCGCCAATGAAAACCAGTTGACTGTTGGGAATTTATGGAACCTTATACCAAAGAGAATGTCACATGATGGTAAAGTATATTATATTCAATAGATATTTGTTATTAGTATTCTTTAAGACATTGCTAATATTTCCAAATGATTTTTTAATGAAAGAAAGTGTAATGAACCTAAACCTACCAATGCAATTTTGCAATTGAAATTTTGCTATGATTAATGTTGTGAAGTGACTTTTAGGTGAGCATTTACCCACCCCACGATACTTCCCTCCAGCACCTCAGAATGAAGTGGAGCGGTTTTTATTCTTCCTTTTGAGTATGTTCCATGAAAGGCCCTTCCTGCACATGAGGTTTCCTCCCACCGGAGGGATGGCGGGTGTCAGGGCCGTTGGCAAATATCATTATGATATCTGGTTTAGGTAAACCTTAACACAATATGTAAATTTATTTGGAAAGTTATAACGGTTCATATTTAATGATTTACCATGAACAATGTTTAAAAACGACGCAGATTGTTTGAAGGATTCTTCATCTTTAGGTTACACCCAGAATTCCAACTCAACGATGTGAATCATTTCCCATTTTGGTTCACGCCTGCTGCTCTTGTTGGGAACATGGTAATTAGGAAAGACGGTAGCCATATAGAAAGTTTCAGCATGCATGTTCCAAATCATTTAAAACTCAATGTTGGTGAGTTGATGTACTATTCAAACATTTATATTTCATAAATTTATGTTGATGTTGATTTAAAAGTGAATTTCAATTTTTTCTTAATCTTTAATTTTGCGATATAAATTATATTTTTCCTTACAATCGTTTTTAGATATGGAGTGGATGACAACTTTAAAAGGTAGGACTGACAAAATCTATACGTTGTATTTTTCAAAAAAAGTTGAAAGCAAGTGATTGGCTTTAGAATTTCATTTTGTATTTCAATGATACTTTGAATGTTTCATTACAAAACTGGATAGTTATTCATATCATCAATGAAGGCTCCTCAACTTCTTGTTTGTTGTTGATTGTTTAAGACCTAATTTTGAATGTTTTCTTTTCAGCTACCAAAGACAATGGAGAAGTTGACATTGGTAAAACTCATCTTTGTTTGAAACTTAATATTCCTCAACACATGGTCCACTCAAGTTCAGCGATATATCAACATTTAAAGACTACTTTAGTTGCTTGTCTGTCATGTGATTTGTTTGTTCGCAAACCCAATGAGAATTCAATTAGAATAAATTAAAGGCGAACTGACAATGTTATTCTATATTTTTCATATAGTGGCGAGTGCACGGGTTTTACATATCTAATATAAAGTAAACCTGTTTGATAGGTTACATGCAGGAGATGTCTTTATCTTCGATCTACCCGTCATCGCTGAGCAAAGACTTCGATATAACACGAAGGCCATCTGTCATTCCTTGGACGGAGGGAATCAGTGAAGGAGATATGTTTAAAATATTAGAAAAAGACTTTTATCCATTCAAGGAGGTACACACACACACTCAATAAAGTTTTAAGAAGCTAAGAATTTTTTTAAAAATATATATATTGTTATAAGCAGTATTTAAGTTTGCACGTCACTGTGACACTTTATTTCATGTAAAAATGTCACGATTCCAACAAATGTATCTGTGTAAGTGAAACTCATTGCATTAAATGGAAGCTCATTCGATGAGTTGTTTGCTTGAGTGATTGGAACAAACGGACAGCCCATGAACCAAAAACTGAAACTAAATTACTCACGTTCAATATAAAAACCCTCTCAATTTAATTATTCTTAAGAAAAACCTCAATCCGGATTTCCAGTCAGCTAACAAGCCAATTTTATCATTGTTTCAAAGATTTCTCTTCTGCAAACCAGGTGCCCTACTATCCTTTCAATGAGACGTTTGAGAAAGCCAAAGAAGAAAACAAGCTAGTGCATCATATATTACTTTGGGGTTCCCTTGACGACCAATCATGCTGAGGTTTGTTTTTGTTCTAAACTGTCTACATTTGTTGAAAAATCAATTTTACAGTTTTACAAAACATTTTGCATAACATGAGTGAGAATTGTACCTCGTGTTTTAGGTTCGGGGCGGACTCTAAGGGAAGGCCCCTTAGAAAGTTCGCCCGTTTTACAGCTGCTCACTGAAAAGTTTGTCAGTTGTTGGTCCTTGGTGGCCGATCTAGAGGTATGAGTAAAAGGTCCTTTTCTATCGTAGCGCTACTTTGCTAAATTCAGCCGCTATTTTTTAAATTTGCGAAACTGTTTTGTATTTGTGCAGGAGCTGATCAAGCATGATCCAGATTCAAAATACGCACCGTACGCCAGAAGAGCCAACGAATCTTACAAGTACGTGCTTCATTTCACGTTGCCTAAAGTAGTTTCCATTCTGTCTTAGTCGGTAGTAACAAAAAAATTGTGCTGAAAATATTGCTATTTATTATATGTCCTTTTCTTGTAAAGCCATAGACTATAGTAGCTCTTGTAAAAGTGATAGAAGGCCGAACTAAAACTGCGGTGATTATAAAAGGCTTTCGCAATACTCAAGGTTTCCTGTTCAATCGATGGTTATGACGTCAGATGGTTACGTCATTAATAGCATAAACGCAAACATCATGCTGGATGATATGCAACAATCGTTGTCAGGGTAACAAAACATTTCTCAAATCTTTGTCTGTTTTAGGCACATTCCCTTACTAAATTTCGTTGTATTATGCTTGGTAGCTAATTTTAAAAAGTACGGGTCGTCACCCCCGTTTAATTCAGTTGTCCATCATTATTGTCATTTGTAAATTTTTATTTAGAATATATTCTGACCCGCTTGTTGGCATCTATGTTAAGTTTTTGGAAGAAGGTCTCTCATTGTACGCTGGTATGACCGAGGCGAAGGAAGATTAAGCATCGTTTGGATGTTGTTTTTTACTGGTAAACGGTGATGTGCATTTTTTTAGGGATTTTTTAACAATGCTATTTCTTTTATATATTTTCTTAATTGGAAGTTTTTAATTGGATTTTGATTTCGACTTCACCAAAAAGGATTCTCTCAAAAGTCTCTCCAAATTCTCCTTGGTGAAGACCGTCACGTCACGTGAGGTGTTTACTCGCTTGTGATTGGTCGGATTGTGCACATACGCACGGGGGAATGCGGAAGGTTTTCGAGCACGCTTGGTGTTTTATTTTCGTAGAGAAGATTTTTTTGAGTTTTTATAAATGAATTAAAATGTTTGTAGACGTATCTTTTCATTCCGTACTGTTCATCTTACTTAAAATGATATTCGAAATAAACATAAAACCCGTCAGACTCTCGGCTGTGATGTAAAACATTCGTGAATTTTCAAAACATTGATATACTTTCAAGACCAGTGAGACTACGAATGGCTATCGAATTTATATTTTGACTCGCACCCTATTATGTTTTACAACAAACGACGATATTTTAAGAGGTTGAACGCTTGTTAACGTTTCATCTCTGAACGTCTGTAGAGAGACATTATAAATGAACTCCTCCAATATGCTCCCACCCTAAAAGGGGCAGCTTATTCGAATTCAGAATAAATTTTATGTTTAAGTAGCGTAAAAGCATTCATTCTTTCTTAATATATTTTATAATAATGTCAATCGATATTCCTTTTTTTTCAAGGGTTGTATCTAGACAACATCATGCAAAATCCTAAGTAAACACAAGAATGTATGAAAAGTGTGATAAAATTTGTTTCAGATGGTTGCTCTATTGTTGAAAGCAGCTGGTTTTACGACGTCACTGCACTCGTACTATTTAGTTGTAGTTGCATCATATTCCTGTCTGATTACGCAACAAAATTATATGTTGCTCAATACTGATTCAATTTTCTCGATTTCTTTACGTTAGATGATATACACGCTTTTTTATAAGAATATGCTCAGGGTGAAAATTCTACTTTGTTGGGGAATATTTTGCCGAAATATAACTGAATTTGCAAAAGTTGGTAAAAGACTAAGATAAGAAAATAAAATATGTATTTGTGACAAGTGGTGCAATGTCTTCTATAAATACATACGCGATCAAAACATGTACGCAGTATAGAAGAAAAAACTTCATTAAGAAATTTTTATGCAACAAAAAATAAGAATACAACCTATTTTAAGTAGAATAAATAAGAATATGCTAAGAATATTTCAGCCTGATTTGGAGTTAAAAGTTAAGAATACTTGACCCTGGCCGAATCAAGTCTATGCTTATAAAAAAAGCGTTATCGTTATATCTAAAATAATGATTTACTCAAGCTTGTGTCGATAGACCTAATTGGTCTTTGAACTATCGTCGTGTGACTGATTTCATGTTTATCATATAGGGATATCTGGCGTAGCATGGCGTTTTTAAAGATTATTTTACAGCATTTTTTATAAGATAAGATTCACGATACAGTTGGGCGATTGGCAGGGAGTTCCGCTCAACTACACAATAATTCAATTTTAGATTTATAAGTGGGAAACGTGACTTTCTCACAAAGTAAGTTTCTGATAGCATAGGACAGTCAAGTGAAACATAGGTTCCAACCTTACTAACGGTTTTTGAAAGAAATAGGAGTGAGTGAAATTTGCACGATCAAACTCTCGAAAATAAATTGAAAGGAATGGTGTATTGTGTCTGTACACTTCAAAACCTATTTTCTGCCACCAAAGTCACAGAGAAAATCATTATTGCACCATAATAATAATCTTTCACTAACATTTGTCGTAAATTGTACGAATTATTCAATAAATTTTGTTCGGTGTTTTCGAACAACGAGTATTTTGCCAAACAGAACAGGATGGACAAATAAAATTCAATTTTTAAACTTAAACACTCTACCATTTTCGAGATACAAAATAAAACTAAAACAGGTCTTTAGTGACAGTTGTTACTAAAACATTGTTATTGTTAGAAACTCGACATAAGCAACGTTTTTGTTTAAAAATATACAACATGGTTTACCCAAAGGCATTTGGAATGTTCCTTGCTATATCATCATATGGTTCAAAAGCTTGTGTCTTGGAATTACAGACAATGGATTTACATCCACCTATAATTGGATATTTCTTGAAAGGTTAGGAGCTTTTCAGGAACACATCAGTGGACGCCATGTAGCATCTCGCTGTGGGCATCTTGTTTAACTCTCTCCAAACGTTTGTGAAAGGATCGTATTTACTCACGCCGTCTAAATAACGGCTGCCGTCGTGTCCGCCCAACACGTAAATTTCGTCGTTTACAACAGCCACCCCAATACCCGTGCGCGGTGACGTCATCGAAGCAACGACCGTCCACTCGTTTGACGCAGGGTCGAATCGCTCCATGCTTCGCAAGTAGTTCGTGCCATTGTGCCCGCCTGTTACGTGAGACAAAACATAATAGCATTTACATAGCGCTAACAAAATCCAGGACACAACTGTATGTTGAGTTCAAAGTCTCGATTAATAGTTCATGCACCTTAACAATTCTTTTCGCATCCACTGTAACATCGAGGCAAACGTGTAATTATTACAGCTATATCCACTCACCGACAACAAAAATGAAGCCGTGCAATTGAGCTGCGCCAAAATTGATTCTTTTAGAGCTCATGGCGGGAACTAGTTCCCAGACTCCACTCGTCGTGTCGTAACGTTCAACTGTCGATAAGTGAGCAGTGCCTGAAGGGAAAGCGAAAGGTTTTCATGTAGCAGAAACACCAAACCTTAGTGAAGGAAACAAGGAGAAATTAGACAAATTGAAATCAACCGAGTAGGACTCAATGTCAAAACAATACGTTAGCGTGATTAAAGGACAGCTTGAAAACAGATGAATCATCACAAGTTATCGCTCTTTATCAACTGGACTATGGAACATAGAAACGTTGCCAATGTTGTTTAAGTTGAAATAGGGTCTCCTCTGAACATAACCATAGTTACCTTGACCACCCAGGGCGTAGATGTATTCTTCTAAAGTCACCGCTGAGAAAGCGCTTCGACTGTACCCCATCTCCGTGATGAAACTCCACGTTCCAACCACCGGATCGAAACATTCCCCGGACTAAAATAATGAAAAGGCGAAGAATTCAACATTAAATATTTGACATTGAAAGTAATATTATACTGTTTGTATTCGAAGCACACGTTGATATTAAAAACAGAAATATTAAATTTTGACTAGAAAATTTGACCTTTAAATGCGAAATGCCATCATAGCCACCGATAACATACAACTTGCCGGCTGAAAATTTAACAAAATTGTTCAGTGTAATAACGCTCAGTTGCAACACAATTGCAAAACATGATTTTCATTGCAGTGACAGTGTTTAGAATGATAACAATATGGAATTCGAACCCCAGAAGAATAAAAACAAAGTTATGCTATGCACCGACAGTCGTATTAGATCTAAGGACATATCTGAACTTTCAATGTTATGCAAAACAGTAGTACAAGAAATTATAATCAATAAATAAAACAATATCTATAAATTAATTCTGAACGTTAATGAAAGATTCCTTGACAAATTAAAATTCATTTTATTTAAAAATTAATTCCAGGAAAGTAGAAAATCTCGTACCGCAAGCTAATGCGACATGGGCACTCCGTTGTATCATCATCTCCGTAACAGAAATCCATCTATTATCCACATGTGAATACCTGAGAACTGATGGGGTGATTATTCGAGATGATTGGGACCGGATGCTTCCACCACAGATATAAATGTCTTCTAAAAATATTGTTAAATCACAAACATAACTCTTACCAGTTTGCTATTTAAAGGATTATCTTTCAGAAGAATTTATTCAGAATGGTATATATATATAATCGAATCCTAACTCTATCACATAATGAAACAAAAAGATGAATCCAGACAACTTTTATTACTGATAGACTAGTATGGACACTCGATAAACTTTAACAAAAACAAACTTTTTTCTATTATTTTTGAAATATGCAAGAAATAATTACAATTCAAATAAAAACATTTGTCGAAGATAAATTCCATTGAGCTCTCACTTATTGAATGTTACACAACAATTATTTTGTACAGCAATTAAAGTATATTTATAAAATTTCAATCAAACATAACTTCCATTTCAATTATAAGGAATATCTTTAACAGAGAATAAAAAAATGTTGTCTATTGCAGGGCCTGGTGTCGAAAATGAAAGAGGTTTCTTTCAGCTTCTAGTTCTAGGGCATACAAGATCATCCGGATAAGAACCAGTATCTCCAAATATATATACCTTGTATTTAAATTTAATTTAAATTGTATAGAAAAAACTATTTACCGTTAATGGAGACGGCAGCTGTATCATCTCTGGTATCCGGTAAACATGCACAGTCTATATAGGTATCATTTTTAGCGTTATATATAACGCAAGAGTTTAAGGTATTTAGCAGTCCATCTTTACCGCTAGACAAGAATATATAATCACTACTTTTTCGCCTTGGTTTTGCAGAGGATAGTTCAGTGTCAAAAAGTCTGTATGGATTTAACTTAATGTTGCAAAAATAACTGATTTTCAGTTTCAGTGTGTACCCAGCTGATGTTGTGAAAAGTGAGTTAAATTTGAGTTCAGAGAGAAATTTGGTGTTCAACTGATATAATCTCACATCATTGAAAAGTTCATAAAAATCTTCTATGCGCGAAGATTTATTGAATAAAACCCATTTTTCCAAAAACGAAAATAGATCTTCTTCTGCATTCACATTCAAATCATCATGTGATATTACTTGCTTTAAAACACAAAGGCTCGTACGTAGGTATTCATCAAAGTCTATCAACTCAATGAAATGATTCACAGCATACTTTAGACTGGTTGATTTTAGTTTAGCCAAGGAATGAGTCTCTGCAAATTCTATAAAACCTAAACAGTTTGATGGGTGAAGTTGCTTTTCAAGAAAATCACAACATATATTGACGACTTTAGAAACTCGAAGCATATCAGCTGTAACCAGTAAAGTTTGAACATTTGTCAACGAAAGACACAGGCGACCAGTGTAAGCGAAATCGAGTAGCAAAGAAAGACATTTTTCATCGACATCATGCAATTTTATCGTTTTTACAAACGTTTCTTCCATGCCAGTAGTAAACATTGCACGAAAGTAGTCGCTCACTGCAGCCAAAACAACTTTATGAGCATATAAGCAGGTATTATTGTTGGCGCCGACTCTAAGCTCAACATCACATAACTGTTCCTTCTGACGCAAAACAGAGAGGCCCTGCAATAATAATTGAGAATGGTTCTTATCAATGAACATCACCAAAATTTGATTAAAGAAACGCTTGTCTCTATCCTTTTAATCGAGCAAATCATGCTAACTGGTGTCGCAATGCCGTGTAAACGTGTGCATCCGTAAAAGGGTTGACATTGAATAAAGCGCTTTAAAAAAAATTTAATTTTAATTTAAAAAACCGAAAACGTTTCTAAAAGTTTTGATCGAATTACTACCTTAGATATAGTGGAACAATATGTTCCGAACAAATAAAAACTAATATTCGAGATAGTGGATGTCGCTTTCGTCCATGTGGTTCCAGCCAATTATAGCTGGAACCACATCCAATAAATGTGAATTTGTAAACTCAACACGTATTTGAAAGAGTGCATTACATGCATAAATTTTCTCTCCGTCCAAAGAGAGTTTCGTATATAGGAATCATTTCTGAAAGAAAGAATTGTTTGATCAGGACAATTATTTATTTTTCTCGTATTTTTACCAATAAAAATGTACAATGATTAGTTTTTCAGTATTATGTAAAATGTTATAATAAAGAATTGGTTTTTCTTTGTAATTCTACACGAGTGTTTCTGCATAGATAGAAGTCTAGTCAGTTTTATAATTACTCGCCCATGATGTAATGTTACCATGTTACGTAATCAGATAACTATGCATTAAGTTTGAGTTAGCGAATATTCGACATAGCGGAAAATTTGTATTTTGCATATCCGGAAAAACAGTAAATATATTATTTACTGCTCTGAGATACTTCTCAACTCACTAAGTAAATTAAGACAAATAGTTTCACCATCGTCTTCGTCCATTTCATCACCTGTCTGTAGAATTTCATCGTCGGTTGTTGGTGCGTCTGTCGTTATGAGACTTGTATCAATGTCAATAATATCTGAAGCAAATAATTCCTCAGGAACTAGTTCTGAATTGCCTTGTCGCAGCTCAGTAAGATTCTCTTGCGAAGCTTTAAAAGGGTCGTCGCTATCTTCAACAACATCAACTTTATTTTTAGCGGGAATCTTTGCTTTCCGGAAACAGTTAACGATGGTTGCTTTGGCTACGTCATTTCATGAAGCGACAAGTAACTGTAGTGCGTGAAGGACTGAAATCTTGACGCTGATTCGAGCGTTGTATCGTCAGCCTAGCCAACCGTTTGCGGTAATGAGCACTTTTAAGCACTTTATGACTCCTTGATCTATTGGCTGGGAAACGGATGTGGTGTTGGGTGATAAAAATATTAACCGAGCGTTGGAAAGTTGCCAATTGTTGAATGCGCAGGACAGTTTCAAGATTTTTTTCAGTAGTTTTCTTTCTAACTAACGGACCCATTCCTTAAAACGAGTGCTTTACATCCAACTTTTCCGCTGAGACCGATAGCTACATGGCAGTGATCCAACATTTTTAGATTTTCCAATCACGAACATTGAAAGTTTGTCACCAATTTCATTTACTGTTGCGAAGTCAGTGATTCTTATCTTATTGTGCTTTCTACCTGAACGTTTGTTGGACGGAGAGTCGGTAAGGATGTTTCGTACCACGATATCATTCCAGGTTGAACTGAATTGCTTTCGCCGACAACTGTGTTGATACGGTGTTTTGGGGTACCCCATATTTTGCAGCAACCTCTTTGTTAGACCAATTACCAAGTCCCGCAAGGCTTGGCATTTCTCACTTAAAGTTCCACATTAAGCTTTCAATTGACCCACATATTTGTTATACCAACGCACAAAGGAAACACAGATAGCTTGACATTCAACGACATAACAACAGCATAGCAACGACACGCACGGCTGATAAAAGAAGTTGTTAAGAAGAGGTAGATATAGATATAGATCATTTTTTCAATAAATTTTGGTAAAAACGTTCTTTAATAGGATTAGGTAAGTCTGGCTTTAAAAATCAAAATTGGTATAACAGAGCCGAAGGGGCCGAAACATTTGTTTGACATAAAAGTTTGACATAAAAGTTGGAGATAGCGAGGTTCGAGATGCCGAATGGGATTATAAGAAAAGAAGGGACCAAACAAAAGTTCGAGATAGCGGGGATGCGAGATAGTGGATGTCGCTTTCGTCCAGGAAAACTATTACTTTTTAAAGTTGAGGCTATTATTTTGGATGAGTGTTTTTCTATGTACCTTATGTAATGGTCCCAGCTTCATCAAAGTTACATTGTGTAGTGTTTAACCTTTGTATTTTATGTAGTAGTTATCGCGAGATACGAGAAAAATATGGCGAATATTTTTTTGAGTTTTTTTCATGTTTTTCAAAATATCTCACGAGGCTTTAGGCGAGTTATGTCATATTTTTAGAGTATTTCGTAACAAATTATTCATGCAACAAGCGGTAGAGTGTTTTCCTACAATGACTCCACTGTTACGTTTCTGGGCCGCGGCTTAACGAAACCAAATATTGTATTTACGAAAAATCTACTCGAGACAATCAAAAAAGCTACGTATGTATTATTTTTTTTAATGTCCATAGCCAAATGGCCGTAGGTGCCCTTTTTGGGATTTCACATCACAAAGTGTTTCAGTAGACAAATAACCTGGTGCCCATCTCCTCTCCAGGTTCGACCATTAGTCCAAATTTCCCTCACAAGGCTTTGGTTAACCCGTGGTAAATTTTTCAGACACTTCCCAAAGGTGCTGAGCGCTCAGGTGATTCTTGTTTTGAACAATTTTTTTTGTATCTAGCGAGAATCGAACCTGTGGGCCATTGCGACCAGAAACATAAGTTTCAATCACGCACCACGCACGCACGCACGTATGTATACGGAACTTATTTTTACAATACCATTTCCATGAAATTGTCACCAAACCGACCCGACCTACTAAATGCCCTGTTCCAATTCTTGATCATATAGTAATAAGATATAAAAACACTGTGAATCGCATTAACGTCTTACCAACCGAGATCATCGCGTATGGAGTCTTCTTTCTTGCTAAACGACCGGCGGACGAAACATGTGTTAAGTATATGTACCGCAGTTGTATGTACAAAATTGATATATATGTATATGCAATTGGAAAATAAACTAAAAAAAATATATATATATTTTTAACATTTTGTTTTACTTCTGAGTAGAAATAAATTTCACATATGCAGTCTTAACTTCATTTTGCCGCGTCTCATAATAATGCGGTTAATTGACACGAGGAAAAACCATGGAAACATGAGTGAAATGATCATAATTCTTAAATTCTTTCATACCAAAACTACATCTGTATCCCAATCTGTTTTGTCCGAGTTGATTTTGTAGTTGACTGTGTACAACCTTTTTCTTTTAATATTTGAATGTTTTTTTTTTCATTTTTTCATCAATTTATCAAGACCATGCTATCGCAAAGTTGTTTAGTGAGCGGTTATAAGTATGCAACGATTTTCGGTGATTATCCGCCAATAGCGCAATGGTAATGGCGTTTGTCTCATATCCGAAAGGTTCTGGGTTCGAGACCATGCTATCGCATTACACTCTCCACAGGATTCATTCCATTGATTTGTGGCTGTACTAAGTTTTCTTCTTTCGTTTCAATCATCCTCGTGAAAACCTCAGTGAATTTCACAATCCAAGCAGAATTGTCATTTGTAAAGTGTGTTGCATATTGATGAGCATCAGAGTGAGGACAACGACCTCGTCTTTCCGGGTGGTTTCTTGGTAAACATAAAACCTCTCCATTTTCATTTTCAGGTTCAATATCCCACGACAAAACCATGTCAGAGTTTAGAAGTATAGGTGATTGATCATTTGGAGAGGTATTTGCCGTATTAACCTGATTGTGCATCGGTTGCTGCCACTGAAATTTCCCGCCCTCTACCTCATGTTGATTCCAAACTACTTGTGTAATAATCATATGGTAGTACGCGTTATCAAGTGTGCTTGTTGGTGGAAGTACTCGTCCAGTTGAAAACCTACCTCCCACCCACGGTCCTATAAAACCAGAATTCGCATGGTTACATCTTCCAAGGGTATGTGCTCCCATCAGCGCTGTAGTCTCTTTTTCATCGAAATCAAATTCTTCCGAAAAAAACTGAAATGTTTTAGTTTTTCCATCCGTTCCACTTGGAAATGTGCCTGTTGCATTCTCCACAGGACTGCTACTGCAATCAATTCTTCCCGTCTTAAAATCACGCAACCCATCAAATTTATCTTGCGTGCCTATTGTTGATAGAGTGAGAGCCACTAAGGAAGCTAATGCATAAAAATCAGCCCTAGATACGACATCGTTGTAGTGATCATCATATAACGCATCCAAAGGACTAGTGTATCTTTCTAATCCTTTGTTATCAGGAAGGTTGTGATCGATACAACCATCACAACCCCCATCACCCACACAATCGTGAAACGCTAGTCGAACGAAGCCTGCAATGAATGGTAGATCGCCACTCTCTTCTTTATGTTCATAAATTACATCTGTGATATCAGTGATTGCATCTTCATAGGTTGTCTCGTCGAATTCACCACTAACGAGAACAATCAAATTAAATATCAGAACCCAAACGTTAAATATGTGCGCCATTTTAGCTTTGCTGATTGTTGAACGAAACAATTTAGATTTATTTTAAAGATTTCTTTAAATAAGCAAGACCGATTATAAACCTTAAGCTATCCTCTACATGTAGGCGTAATAATGAGACTTGTAGTAGCCATTGTGGAAAAACAGTTGAAAGAGGACTTTTACCCCGGTATATTACAAAGACCTCCTAAGACGTTTTAAATGTGTTTTGCTCAGCTTCCAACTTTCCCACGTTTTATTATTGCATTCTTAATTCAAACAGATTTAAAAGCAGATTACGGAATGTTTGTCGCATCCGTTCATGTAAGATGGGGGCGGGGAGGGATAAGAACTGCTTTTCCGCGGCCCCTTCCATAAGTAGCTTGAAAAAGCGAAACTAAAGTTCTCACACTGCGTAATGCCTCATCCGCGACCACAACAGCATGCGCTCTTTTCAGAGCGAGCATCTGATGCCGAAAGTCACAACCTCGCGATTCTCCAGCTAAACATCGAGGGCCTCACACTCCCCTAGCTAGACGTCCTGGAACGCCTAACCACCACCACCAATGCCAACATTGTTTTGCTCCAGGAGACCCACCAAGAGAAAGACACTATACTGTCCCTCCCAGGTTTCACACTAGCTGGCCACACCACCAACAAACACCACGGCCTAGCTACCTTTGCGAAGGACGACATCAAGTGGGTCCTACACGGAAAGTCACTAGAGGATGCCGCTATCGAGTGGGTAGCCATCACAGTCGCCGACACCATCATAGTGAACGTGTATAAACTACCCCCGACACGCTTTGAGCAAACCTCTCTCTCTGTCGCCCCAGCCCCTGCCATCTACGCTGGAGATTTCAACTGAGCGCACACGGATTGGGGATACAAGAGAAACAACCATGACGGCGAAACCTTAGCAAACTGGGCCTCAGTCTCCGACGCCACTCTCATTTTTGACACCAAAGAACCGGCATCCTTCTTATCAGGAAGATTGAGAACCGAAACCAATCCTGACCTGGCGTTCGCTAAAGTCCACGCGCAAGACCCGCTGCCAGTAAGACGTGTACTGAACAGCTTCCCTCGCTCACAGCACAGACCATCGCTGATAACAACATCCGCGCTGATCCAGCCGACAGGAGGGAAGCCTGTCCGTAGATGGAACTTCCGAAAAGCCAACTGGCCAGAATTCGAGAGAGAGGTAGACGTTACATCCCAAAACCTCCCAACCCCATGCATTGACAACACCGATGATGCATACCGGGCATACTGCAAAGTGCTGACCGATGCAGCGAAAAAGCACATTCCGCGGGGATGTAGAGCCAATCACATACCGTGCTGGGACGAGCAGTGCGAAGACCTTCTGCGCAGCCACACAGAGGCTGCATCCCCCGCAGAAAGAACATCGGCAGCTACGGTCCTCCTTGCCTGGCTCGACAACAAACGCAAGGAGCGGTGGACGGAAGCCATCGAGTCCATTGATTTTACCCACTCTAGCCGCCGAACCTGGCAGACCGTTAACAAGCTGACTGGTCGGGCAAACAAACCTCCCTCTTGCCCCATAACCGCCAATGCAATTGCCGCCCAGCTCATCAGCAACGGGAGATTTGGCAAAGCGGACAAGGTCTTCAGCAGCTGCACCACCACAAAAGCGAAGGAGCTCCGGCACACACCCAGCGCTGATTTCAACCTCTCTGACGACTTCACAACAGTGGAGATCAAAGCCGCGCTCAAATCCGTCAAGTCAAACAAGGCACCAGGAATAGACAACATCCACCCCGAGTTCATACTTCACCAGGGCACTGTTGCCAACGAATGGCTCCGGGTCTTCCTGTCAACGTGCCTTCGTATATCAAAGATCCCAAAGATCTGGCGCAAAGATAATTGCGTTGCCAAAGCCAAATAAGCCGCCGAACGACCCGAGGAGTTACCGTCCAATCTCGCTTCTGTGCGTTCCTTACAAGCTTATGGAGCGCCTCCTCCACGCACAACTCGACTCAGTAATTGACTCCAAGCTGCCGAGGGAACAAGCCGGTTTCCGACATGGGAAATCAACGGTGGACCAGGTTACCCTCCTCACAAATGACATCGAGGACTCGTTCCAAGCAGGTGAAAAGGCAGGCATTGTTCTCCTCGACCTGACGGCTGCATACGACACGGTATGGCTCTGCGGACTCCACCTTAAGTTCCTCCAGACACTCCCTGACCGCCATCTTGTGCAATTCATCATGGTGATGTTTAGTAATCGAAGCTTCACTCTCCACACCAGTGACAGTCAGCGCAGTCGGTTGCGGAGACTGAAGAACGGTGTCCCTCAAGGCTCAGTCTTGGCCCCAATGCTTTTCAACATATACATGCATGACCTCCCTCCTACGCTCTCCAGAAAGTAAGGATATGCGGACGATCTAGCAATCCTATTTCCGAGCAGGCACTGGGAGGCGATAGAAAAAGGGCTCACTGAAGACATGTCCACTCTGTCCACATACCTTAAGAACTGGCGGCTGAAATTCAGCACCACTAAGACTACGTCATCTGTCTTCCACCTCACTAATCGAGAAGCAAACCGCGAGCTGAGAATCATGGTGGACGGCAGTGTACTGCAGTTCGAAGCAACACCAACGTACCTTGGAGTGAAACTGGACCGGGCGCTGACATTCCGACAACACCTGGAAAAACTTTCGGCAAAAACATCGTCCCGAGTCTCCTTGATACGCCGCCTTGCCGGAACAACATGGGGAGCTGCAACTAAGACCTTGCGCATCTCAACCCAAGTTCTTGTCTTCTCTGCAGCTGAGTACTGCACACCAGTCTGGTGCCGTGGCACTCATGTAAAGAAACTGGACGTGGCCATTAACAACTCCCTGCGCACGATCACAGGATCCCTGGGCCCCACACCTGTGAACCATCTTCCAGTTTTGGCTAGCATCGCTCCAGCCTCATTACGTCGTAAAGCTGCAGTCCTCGCCCTGGCTCGCAAGACCGAACGTGACATCAACCATTTATTGCACGTCACAGTCGCTGAGCCTCCTACACGCATACGGTTAAAATCACGGCACGCCTTCGCCGGACATGCGCAGAAACTTTTGCGTGACACACCACCATCAATAAACAGACCTGGACCAGGAACCGTTGGCGGGATGAATGGCGGGGAGCAGCAGAGCAATCGCGACTCCACAAGTTCATCGAGACGCCAGACAACATCCTCGGCTCCGAGCTCCCCCGCCGTCAGTGGACAATGCTCAACCGCCTGAGATCCGGTGTTCGAATGCGGTCACCAAGACCAGACCGTAGACCACATAATTGGTAAATGTCCGCTGTTCCGACCTTCTAACAGGGAACAGGGGCTGGCGCTGCTGGACGCCGACACGAGAGAGTCGCTATCTTCGACCAGGCTGGAAATATGGGACAGCACGCATACGACAGAAGAAGAAGATGTAAGATAAGTAATGAACGTCGAAAACACCAATCATTGTTAACGGGGTATTATTATTATTATTATTATTATTATTATTATTATTATTATTATTATTATTATTATTATTATTATTATTATTATTATTATTATTATTATTATTATTATTATTATTATTATTATTATTATTATTATTATTATTATTATTATTATTATTATTATTATTATTATTATTATTATTATTATTATTATTATTATTATTATTATTATTATTATTATTATTATTATTATTATTATTATTATTATTATTATTATGAATATTTCGACAGGATTTATACTTTTTAGTGTTAAAATCATTTACTGCTATTAACATGTGTCCTGTATAAAATAAATACATAAAAAACAATGACGGGTAAAAACGTTTATTATATACATACATACTAAAATGTTAACTTGCCTCTACACAAAGTTCATCTGGTTCTACTGATGCCTGGTTGGTGTGGAATGCAAAGTGAGGTTAATTTAGAAACAAGTTAATAGTCATAAAATTTACGTAATTTATTTTTGAAAAGAAAAATTGAGACTTCCTATCTAATTTCTAAAGGAACTGAATTGTACAAATGAGCACCAAAATAATAAAGAGAATTCCTAGCGAATTCTAGCTTAACTTTGGGTAATTTGACTAGAAAATTCCCATTTCTTGTCATTTTCCCGTGGGTGTTTATTGTAAAATACTCATTGAAGTTGCTGCATAACATCCCGTTTAATGCATTTCTCACAATAATGTTTGCTCTTTTATCGATTCTCTTTTTAATCGAGGGTACTCTTTTTGTACAAACGATTCGAGCAGATCTTCTTTCAATAGAGTTGAACTTTGCGCGCTGCGTTGATATCAACTTAAAAATAAATGATGATATACTTATATTATTAGACCAGGCAATATGGGGACGGAAGTGCCACCTCGAACTGGAAAAGTTTTCATTGGTGTTTTGGAGTTCTTACAAGTACATATTTTAAGAATCCGGATGGTTTTTTGGCTAACCAGGTGACAAAGAAAACATACACGCCTAAATTGGGAGCCTGAGTCGGTTAAATTCATATATATTATTTTGCTTGGGGTGGGCTACTTGAATTTCCCATAACTCAAAAACTAAAAGTGGTAATATATTCAAACTTTGTCCACACCTCGTATATGGAATGGAGATCATCTCTGCAAAATTTCAAGTAAAAAAATAAAGAACGTGTAATTTTCAGACCAGAATATTCAAATTTTATGTAAAAATGTATTCTTTTCAGCAAAATTTTACGTTTACAAAGTGTGACCAATTCCAAAAACATTCAAGAAGTCAGATGCAGGATCATCAGTTTCAATGCAGTTATGAACAACCAAGTTCTCGTCTTTCCTTTTTCTCGATTTCAATTTCGTTCATTGCCTGCTTAATTATGAGCTTAGTTGAAGGTAGATTTTCTACTTTAGTCGAGTTAGATGGTGATTTTTTGTTTTAAACAGTCTGCATAGCTGGCATGAAGGTTTTGCTGGTCCTCTTTAACATCCACCCGAAATTGTGCGAACTTCGCGTCTATATCGTTAAGCTTCGTTAGGATTTTATTTATCGGCGTTTCACTTATGTTTAGGCATAGCAATTTACAGCGATCACAGATCCAGAATAAAGAGTATTTGGCTATCGCTTTATAAGCATCAGTTGCAAGCGAGGTATGAAACCAATTTGCATTTGTAGACATCTCTATATTCTCTTTAAGATGATATATAAAGGAACTAGTTGTATTTGAGTCTTATTCTCAACAATAATAAACTGCTTCTGCTTTCTTTTCAATTTTTTCTTTACCTCCGTATAATCTACAGCTGACGTTGATGTTTAAATAGCGCCTTTGTGCTATAACTTCATATTGTTCAATTCCTTCAAGTGTCTTCCGATTCTTCCAGTCAAAATTTAGTTGCCTTTTTATATAACTGACCTAGTTCGCCGAACTTTAAATTTTCTTGTCTTGCTTACCTATTACCATCTTTACAAAATCCATCATTGTGTTCTGATGCATCTTTAAAATATCTTGATTGTTGCAAACTGTAAGCCATCTTAAAAAAACATGTTAAATGTTTGAAATGTCATTTGCACCAGATCAATATCAGGTCATTATTCTAGAGAATGATTTTTTTCATTTTGCTAAATGAGAGAAAATTTTAAGATTTTCGTCGCTTATGAGACGCCCTAAATTTTTGCTTTTTAGTAAATCGTTCGAAACTATTTTGCTAGTAGGAAGTTTTTATATTTTTATCTATCTGCGCAAATTGTGCGTGCCGTGGAAGCAACAAAATTTGCATGCGTTACCAAATTATATTTCTACTCTTCTGATCAGATTAGCGATAACTATAAAAGCGGAAGATTTTTACTAATGTATAAAAAGGCATGTTGATCGCCCTTTACATAAATCCATTGAGTGATTTGTAGAGACGGCGATGTCTGACATTTTCTCTTCACAGTCAATGTTCTGTTGACAATCGTCGTAAGTCTGCGTGCGCATGCGCAAAGTAATGTTTATGGACATAGTTATAGCGATTACGTCGTGAGACGTTAACGGGAGCAGAGGAGTTTTATGTTTTTGTGTTTTAACACTTTACTCTTGGATTGGTTGTATTGCTTTATTTGTGGTGCTTGATGGTGAAAATGATTTGGCTGAAAAACGTACTTTTGTTGTCTTCCTTGGGGATTGTCAATTAACACCTGGTAATCACTTGGAGAGAAAGATAAATTCAGGAAAGATAGATTTTAAAATTAGATCTGCTTTAAAAACTTCCGCTTTTCCTACATCGTCGCAATTAAACATTAATTACGAAGCTCCTACACATTGCTTTTTGCCACGTAATACCAGGGCGAGAGATAGGACGAACAGTCCCATCAACCATCCTTTTGATACACTGCATCAACATACCTAAGTTACGAGTTATTAACATTAAGTCTGTTATACATAATAGTTTCTTCGGGTAACTGAAAAATGTCTGCCAAATCAAAAATATCCCTTTTATTGAATCTAAATTCTGCTTTACATTCGTCGTTGTTCATTTGGTCCAAATTTCTAAGTTTGTCGGTCTCCTTACCTCCCATAAGAGGCCAAATTCTTTATCGTCCAAAATATCAAGGCCATATGCTACGATACGATTGCTACAATATTATTCACTTCGTTTAGGTTCGCAATGATTGATTATGAATGTTGATTTTTACGACGTCAAAATATCGAAGTGCTTTTCGGCGGGAATGCTTAATGTAATTATGCACAACGAGAACGATAGGCTCCACCGTTATCGTTGTCGTTATCGTTGTTCATGCTTAAAGTCGATGCAACCATTCAGACGCTGTTCAACAATAGATGCCTAATTATTGTTTTTCCTTTCACAAACTCGACCAAGGCTCCCTTTACATGTTATTGCCTCTACATCAGGACGATCTGGATGCTTTGGGTCCCACTCCTATCACTTCCTATCACAATATACTTTCTCCCACAATACACTTCCTCCCACAATATACTTCCTCCCACAATACACTTCCTCTCACAATATACTTCCTCTCACAATATACTTCCTCTCACAATATACTAATTTAAAAAAATAACACAAAGGATATTGTTAAAGAGAGTGGTTTTCTCTGCAGGAGTTTCCCCCACTGTAACATTTCCCAATACTTTTGTTGTTTTTCTCGTGAAAATGGCGGCGGTAGGTTCATGCATAGTTTGCTATCCTTTCTTTTAGAAAGTAAAATCTCGTTTAATTTGCGTATAAAATACTTTCGGGGTCAGCCGAATGTTAACTTTAATGTTTTCGAATCTTAAAAATATTTTTAGTTTCTCCGATTCATAACATTTTCAAAAGACCGTTTCAACACAAAACAATTGAACAACACGACAATATAATGAGATAACTACTTCTATAAACATCACGATCTTTTTGCAGTTAAGAATCTTCCCATTGTCAGATAGATAACATGCTGATATCAGAGCTGGCACAGGAAATTGCTTTTATTTCTTGATTGAAAACAAAATTAATAAGATAACAGACCGCCCGTTGGTGTAATTCTGTTTTCAAAAGAGGTCGCCAATCTTTAGGTTTATAAAATAATTGAATTTTTAGTCACCTTAGTAACCCTAACCCTAAGAAGTAACCTTTTAGTTGCCATCTTTTACTTACACTCTACTTTTCGTCACGGCAGATTACTTGCTCTCCAAACAATGACAAATCCTTATGAAAATTTCTTAACTTTATTTCAGCCCTCTGCACTTATTTCTCCTCTACTCCTTTGTCTACCTTCCATTTAGTCTATGTCTCTTTTACTGATCTTTCCTTCCAATACACAGGACTCTGTTGAGTTATAGGCCTTGCCTTTCCTGTGTATTTCTTAACTAAAAAAAATCGAAAAAATCAAATAGCTAACGCATACACTTTTCAAAGCAAGTGATTGATTCCTTGTACCAAGCAAGTAAAGCGCGTCAAAGTTAGTAAAAGCCGCTTAAGATCAAATAAGAAAGAGGAACGATATGCGTATGTTTTATCGTATAATTAGAATTCATGTTGAAAGAGGTGCAATGCGAAAGTTCGTTTGTTCTTGTGAACGGCAGATAGTACCATATATAGTCAATTTAAATTGATCTCATTTGTCAACCATTGCTTATAAATGCAAGATTTCAGGATATTTTGTTAATACAGTTGAAAGAAAAAAACATAATGAGAAAAACAGTTTGGTTGTTGACTTTCGTTGCGTATTGCGTTGCTGAGGAAGTAATAATACCAACAACAGATACTTTGGAAGATGCAAAGGAGAAGATTGAAGTTTTAATACGGAGAAGAAGAGGAACACCTCTGGATGAAACGCGTGATCTACCATTCATTGCAGGCTTCGTTCGACTAGCGTTTCACGATTGTGTGGGTGATGGGGGTTGTGATGGTTGTATCGATCACAACCTTGCAGATAACAAAGGATTGGAAAGATACACTAGTCCTTTGGATGCGTTATATGATGATCACTACACGGGTATCATATCTAGAGCTGATTTCTATGCATTGGCTTCAGTAGTAGCACTAGAGGTGGCAACAACCAACACGAACGAGAAGTTTCATGGATATTCTGATTTTAAAGTTGGAAGAATTGATTGCAGTAGCAGTCCTGTGGAGAATGCAACAGGCACATTTCCAAGCGGAACGGATGGAAAAACTAAAACATTTCAATTCTTTGCGGATGAATTTGGTTTCAACGAAGAAGAAGCTACAGCGCTGATGGGAGCACATACCCTTGGAAGATGTAACCATGCGAATTCTGGTTTTATAGGACCGTGGGTGGGAGGTAGGTTTTCAACTGTAAAAAAAGGTAATGGACCAGTACTTCCACCGACAAGTACACTTGACAACGCGTACTACCATATGATTATTACACAAGTAGTTTGGAACCAACATGAGGTAGAGGGCGGAAAATTTCAGTGGCAGCAACCGATGCACAATCAGGTTAATACGGCAAATACCTCTCCAAATCTTCAATCACCTATACTTCTAAACTCTGACATGGTTTTGTCGTGGGATATTGAACCTGAAAATGAAAATGGAGAGGTTTTATGTTTACCAAGAAACCAAACGGAAAGACCAGGTCGTTGTCCTCACTCTGATGCTCATCAATATGCAAAGAACTTCGCAGATAGTAACGCTGCGTGGATTGTGAAATTCACTGAGGTTTTCATGAGGATGATTGAAAATAATTTTAACTCGGAGTTGCAGCTTCCAAATGCGAAAAGAGAGATGCTTGACTCCAGCCATCCGGAAGGATTTATTCCTAAGAGGTACGGAGAAGACAGTAAAATCGGCATTCTCGTTAAAATGATGGAAGAGCTGGATGAAGAAATATACGAGTCGAAAGTCGAGAAATAAATATAGCTGAAGAAGCTCAAACTAAAATTTTACGTTTAATTATATAAATAAAGCGAACTTTATATCGTGACAATACTCCGCACGTTAAACTTTATATCGTGACAATACTCCGCACGTTAAACTTTATATCGTGACAATACTCCGCACGCTATGTTGTTAACCCTTTGTTCACTATTTTTCCACGAAACTTATCGAATCATTTTCTATTCGAATATTGTTTTATAACTTTTTCACAAGATTCCATTGTTTTTATAGCGTATTTGATAAGCTCATTTTATAGGCAAACCGCAACTCTGTGAACGCAGCAATATTTGTTTGATCTCATCGCGTGTTTGCTTTGTTTTTCCGCTTAGTTAGTTGTATTAAGAATATAACAAGTTTAATAAATACTTATTTTAAGTTGTTCTTTTCTCTACTGTACATCTTAAATATGAATGTCGTATCGCTGATCGCTAGAAAGTTCACACTTACCCCAATAAAAAATACGAGAAAAAAACATGTTGCTTAATAACTGACCACACTTTTGGCAAAGCAAGCTGAGAAAAATAAAAATATATATACCCATTAAACCGTGCAGGAGCAAGCAGAGCGAAAGAAAGATATGTGATTTTTGAAGGTGTTGGCACCGTAATGATTTCAAATCTAAATAAACGAGACTCCGAACATATTCTTTTGACCATGTGGGCGGTCACTGGAATTTGGGAAGAGATTAGTATCGCGCAACGATACAAGTTAGCAGGGATGTTAATGAATTCGAAACAAACGCAATAACGACTACATATACAGACCTAAGTCACCCATGTTCCATTTTATAACCTTCCTTTTCCTCCTCTTGTGCAACTAACGGAATCTTTATGTTTGGAATCATTTCATAGTTACCCATAATGTATTTTCGTTTCCATGAAAATAAAACAGCAGTCCTTGATGATTAGGAAATAAAGCCTACTTCCTCGAATGCCTACTTGACTTCCTGTTATCATGAAACGTTCTAAAACACTGATATTGCTATAAAAACTTCCTTTGTTGGCAAAGTAAACGATTTTGGATATAATGAAATATTTAATATGGTTCCTGAACGGCGTAGAAAAAAGAAAACTAATCACACACTTCCGTACATTTTCAAGCATTGTTGGAGATTCATAGATACATTCCGTTATCATTTTACGAGTTACACACACACATCAAATGGAATCAAAGGTAACGAATCACAGCGGTTATATATACCAACGTAAACCATCTTCGCATCTTCCCACATCGTTAATCTGTGTAAAAGTAAAATACAGTCGGTTTTTTTTGGCAAAAGTTAAAAATCAACATTCAATTTCAACGAATATCCTACTTACATCGAAAAGCCTTCTTCATCTGTATATTCTTCACTTGATCGCGGTACTCTGGTTCTAGAACAATACCATACTCGTGCTCATAGTCGGCCGCCGTCAATTTCGCAGGATATTTATCAGGGCACCGACCGGAATACAGGACAACGGAAAGGGTGCGGGTGACACCTTCTGGTTTAAACCAAAAACTGTACGGGATGCTACTAGAGTCGTCCAATAGTAAGTTGATCAATTTCAAACTGAAAAGGTGAACATGACGTATAGCATAGGTGGGCCAAGTAAAGTATTATCGTATATTATATAGAAACATTTAAGGGGCTCCTGTTTCTCCTGTTTGAGACAATAACATACCTGACCACAGGTTTATTGGGGCACGAACCGTAGCACGCTATTTGGCGTCGAACAACAAACACTAAGCAGGAATTTGCAGGCAGTCTTTTAGGAGTGTTACGTGGCAGAGTCACTTTACCGCGGACTCGATGGTAATCATCTAAAAAAGTACTATTACTACACGACGAGGAAATAACGTCTAAATAGTACAGAGTGAAAATGGTTTCATGTAGTTCAGGCTAAATGGAGTAAAAGTAACCAGGCCAATGCTGATGTTGGACACATAATTAACTAATTATTTAGCAAAAACAGTTCATACAACAACCTATTTATAGCTTGTTCTTTTGTTGTAGAAGGACACGTGTATAGCAACATTTATATAAAATTGTTAACACTCTGCATAAATATTCATTTTAGTAATTTTAAATTCAATAAATCTTCGAAAAGCGTTCTTTTCATTTTACTTTAAAATATTATTTAACTTTAAACAGAGAAAAAGAGGCAAAACTTTGTTTTTGGGGTATCGGCGTGAAATGAAACGTACAGTCACATTCCTTATTGTACATCACATTGATGTTTGTTCCAGTCTTGCAAGCAGCAATCTGCATATAACATGTGTTTGAGTAAGTCTTCCAATCAGTTCCACATACAGGACTTCTGGGGAGGAAGCATTGCTTGTCGCAATTTCCTCTTAAACTTCTTTTAACGCGACCTAGAAAAGGAGAGAAAAACATATGGAAATCGGTAGGAACATACCACTAGAATAGACATACGCTTTGAAGACATCTCGAAGTCGAACTGCTTCCTCTCTTCGAAACCACCAACAAAGTACAGTAATCCTGACGTCTTGTAATCAATAGCACCATTTAATTTATCTTTTGCGCAACCGCCTTTAGTAATGACAGCTTCGACATAGTGATAGGACGTTGGGTAGAGTTTAAATTCCACCTCGTAACTGATAGTTCGCAAGTCGGGATTTAGCTGCACGTCTGGCAAGTTGAAACTGTAAAAGAAAGCAAACATTCCATGAACATGTAAGGAAAGATCAAAGTGTATATTAATAGAGTTCGATACCCTTATTTTTCTGCTATGTTGAATATAAATTGAAATAGTTACGTGTCCAATTCTTGGAATTGGTTCGCATTCAGTTTTCTTTCTATTTTGATTGACAAACACGAGCCGTCACTAAGCAACGGTGTAGAGTCCGTTGGAGGTAGAGTGATTTTACCGGAAAGTTGCAGTTCTACAGAGAAACGAAAGATAAGTAGAAAAAACCTCTAATACATAAAAAGCAATAATCACGAAAAGAATCCCTTTCCGCTTCTAAACCTTTTTAAATGTTATTCATAAAGTCGTCCGTGCAAATTGCACGCATCACTTCTTCAGTAGAAAATAACTCAACGGGTGTTTCATAGTCACAGTTAGTAATACTTTCAATAAAAAACAGTTAACACCGCATCGTGTTAATATTAATCCTTTTTACAAAAATAGACATCTCGAAACTAAACAAACAAAAATATTCCCGCCAGTATTTACGGTAAGACAGAGCTAGCCAATAGCAATAAATTTGCATGATACACACCCCCGTGCAAGTTGTACTCATCGTTTCATAAATAGTTATTAGAACGTTATAAGAAAGCCGAAATACGTTTTTCGCAGAGCCTCGATGTTTCAAATGGTGCTCATTCCATTTGGTTGTATTTAGACTATAGTTGATGTTACTTACGTTAAAGTTTCAATGTAAAAAACCCAACTAATTGATGTTACTTTTGTGCGAGTGAAAAACGTTCGAAAACGAAATTATAGAAAACAGATCACCATGAAATCAACTGCTCACAAACTTACTGCATTCTCCCCTATGCTTCAATACAACTGCCCCATTGCTTTCACATCCTTCGTAATCGAGAACGCATTCGTTACTGTATGTGTTTCCGTCCGTGCCACACATTGGGTTGTATATAGTCGGACACACTTTCTGACATTTTTCTGAAAGGAAATGCTTGAATATGCATCATAACCACAATATTACAGTATTATAACTAAAAAAAGAAAGTAATTTCTCCCATTTATGAATTATTTATCTAAAAAAGTTACAGTTACAGTTACAGTTGGTCACTGTAGCTTAGTGGTTAGTGCATTCAACCCACAAAATCAAACGGTGCTGGTTCGAAACCCAGCTCGGACATATTTTGATTTCTGAGTTACAGTTGAGTTATTGAGCGGAACTCATTGCGTAATGCAAGCTTAACTCAAATGGTGGGTTGTCTGGTGAAGCGACTTCGTAGGTGCAAATGGGTGCCCTAAGTACGCCAGGACCTAAACCTTGGGATAAGAAGAGCCACTGTTACATGTGGAGAGTCCCGTAAAAACTCCATTATATTATATTATATTATTATAAAAAAGCCTTAATTAATTTAAGTAAAGTAGCCGATTTAACCCTAATGTTGGTAACGGACACAAACAAAAATGTATGTCCCATTTTCTTAGACGTTGGGTGTAACTGTTGAGGCGGGTGCCACTCCTACCATCAGCAACCGTACTTTACCACCCCAAAATGCTACTCATTCGTTGTGTCTGCAAGTGTGGGAAGATTTAAACTCACAATCCCAGAAATCTGAAATTTGCGATTGCTAAGTGCTCTACCAACAGAGCTATTCATAGACCAAACTGAATTGATATAATTTTTGCACGGTTATGATAAATTACCGCATTCTCCCATGTAATCTTCTACGACATTTCCATTACTTTGTTCAACCATCAACTTCATTTCACATTCAGTATTATACTGAATGTTGTCTGTACCACATCGAGGTTCATAGTCAGTGGAACATTCTAGAAGAAAAGGCTCCTGAATTACAACAGCAACAATATTGTGAAACAAGTATCCTTCTATCCTAACAAAATATTAGTTTTACAGTTTCCTTTTATCGTTTTATAGCAATTCCACTGAAACAATACGTTTTCAGGATACATATTTCAAACAATCAAAATCTCACCACAAAAACTAGAAGGCATGATCCGCAATTTCCGTTTTGTGCACTGTACGTTTCGTAGGAAGCAGGTGTTTTCGTAAACCTTTTGGTCCGAGCCGCAAACTGGAGAGTTTACGTCGGGGCATGGTTTTACACAAACTATTGAAACAAATCAGATATAACGTGCTTTATGATCATCATCCTTTTAACGTTGCTTTTCCATGCTTGCATGCATGGGTTGGACGGTTTCAAAAGATGATTTTCTCCAATTATGGAGGTTTAATCATCTGATGGTTTATTGATGCAGATGTTTTTACGGCTGAATGCCCTTCCTAACGCCAACCCCAGAAAGAGGAAAACAGTGCTGAGTTAACCCACGCAAGGTACCAACTTTGCATTTAAAACTCTGTGACAGCTATGCATCAGGGGCAATGGGTGCTTATGCCCATGAGGTCAAAGATGTTATATGACCACTGATCTCAAAATAAAGACTGGATAGAGCAACATATAGAAAAAAACGCGATTTTTGAAGTCAGGAAAATTTGTCAGGTTATTGGTAGGACCCATAATTTGCTATTGTGAATGTAAATTGTTTCAAAATGCCAAGGAAATATTGTGGAACACAGTGCTGTGCTTTTGGTTGTTTCAAGCGAAAAAGTAAAGAGAAAAGAAGCGATAGTGAAAGAAGCAGTGACGAAGAGTCGCCCATCAAGAGGCAGTTTCCAAGAACATTTCATTTGTAAGTTTGTTTTGTAAGGGTTTTTAAATATCCCTTTTCTAACTAGAGGCCTTAACTTGTAAATAAATAAATGTTTATTCTAGACATAAAATGTGAAATTCTATGTTTGTATTAGGTTTCCAGTTGACCCAGAAAGAAAAAAATGTTGGTTATAGTAAAAATGCATCGCCATGACTGGATCCCAAGCAAGCATTCACTCATCTGCTCACATCATTTTTTGGAAAAATATATTGATAGGACTACCCCAATTAAATTTAAAAAGTTCCCAAATCATCTTAAAAAGGTATATATTATAAGCCATATTTTTTTACATATCTTGTTTACTTCATGTTTTTGTGCTTTACTTGTTATTTGATATTTGTTATGGATCAATTTCAATCACTTTTGCCTGCTGGAAAGTCTGTAGCCTGCTTAGAAGATTTAACTTCCCTCCGTGTCAAGGATATTTTAACAGCATTCAAGGAAAAAACTTCCGGTGTAAATGCAGACTTGCTCCTTCGTGTTTATGCAATTTTTTGTCGCGTTTATCAAACAGAAACTGCTCCATGTTACACATCTAGCTATTCATGTGAACTACCAATTAATGCTTATACTTTTATGATTTTATAAAGAGTCAAGCTTCTCATTTACCATGGTCAGCTAACCTACATGATACACCAGCATTTAGTTTCATTCAATTATATAATTATCTTGTCATCAGAACAGTCAAATATAAACACATTTTACTGAAAAATACTTCATACAAGAAACTTAAAGCTTTCCAATTTTTCTATGAAGGATTTGTTAAAAATATTGATGTTGCTTGTACTGGTTTTTTCTGTTTTGTTGATGCTCGAATGAAAGCTTCTATGAAGTCCAAGATTTACAAAATTATTGTTAAGTTGTCATCCATCAAAAGTCACAACCCAAAAACGGTTTTTTTAAAGCCACATAAAAGGGAAAGAGACCAACTATTGTATGCTAGAAAAACCCAATAAAATAAGTCTTGACTTTGAGATAACAAGGTTGCCAGTTCAACTCTGGCCTTTTCAATACAGAAGAGCAGCTAACATGGAGAGAGCATGTTATTAATAAAGATATAAATCCTCTCACAATTGAGACTAGCCAATAATGTTTTTTGAAGGATGTGTGGCTATAAAAATAACCGCTTTTAGTTGTACATATCATCATAGGCCCAGTAAGGGATTGAGAACAGGATCATGTAGTAGATGGTGGATCACAGAGTGGTGATTTTGTGAGAAAGCAGCATAAGTATAGTAAATATTTGCTACCATCAGGTTTGTAAAAGTTTAAAAACAACCATAACTTGCACACTGTCTTCCAAGCGATTTCTTCTGTTTCTTAACTTTTGTGCCATTACTAGACACTGACAACATGTTTTCAGCCATAATTTAAATATAAAACCAGGTAAAATCAATGAAGTAAATATTAGTCTTTTATCTTATATCTTCCTGTTGTTTGCACCTTCGCTAGCCACAAAAAGTAAATAGAACACCACTTGCCTCGTTTTCATGCACACCGTCAAACCGGACGCCAATATGGAAAATAGAGTATTAATTAAATATTCACTTATATGCATTTTAGGGCACCAAGCAAAGAAAATTTCCTGTCAAGAGAACCAGAGAAGATGTTTTTCAGACTGAGAGTGCTGTTGAAATTGATATTGGTCCATCATCTAAGAAAGCTTTGTTAAATGGTGTTGCTGATTCAGAAATAAACCTTCAACAGATTCTGGATAAAAAGAATCATAAATTTGCAGAACTGAAAAAAAAGCTGAAGGTAACTCAGCAAAAATCTCGCAGATTAAAGAAGTCAGTCACATCCCTTAAAACTGTTGTTAAACATCTGAAGAAGGAGAATATTATTTCATCTAGCTGTGAAGAAATGTTAAAGCAGACATTCTCTGGGGCAACATTGGATCTGATGAAAAGAATGACCTCAGGAAAAAAGTCGGGAAAAGGGTGCAAGTACTCCCCAGAATTGAAGGCATTCGCCTTGACACTTCAAATGTATTCTGCCAAAGCATTTGAATTTGTTAGAAAAACCTTCAAGTTAGCATTACCACATCAAGCCCAAATTAGGAAGTGGTATTCCAAGATTCCAGCAGATCCTGGATTTACCAAGCGCTCAGGATAAAGGTAGAAGAAGCAGAGAAAGATGGTAAAAATGTATTGTTCATTGATGTTAGGTGAAATGGCAATAAAGAAACATGTGTCTTGGGATGGTAAAAGGTACAGAGGATTTGTTGACTTTGGAAATGGATGATGACTCAACACCTGTAGCCAAAGATGCACTTGTCTTTATGGCAATAAATGTTAATGGCTCATGAAAAGTTCATTTGACGTATTTTTTTATTAATGGACTAAGTGGTTCAGAATCTTATAAAAATTTGCATTGAGCGGCTATATGATGTTGGAGCAAAGGTCACTTCTGTTGCGATGGTCCATCTTGTCATTTCACATGTTATCCACTCTTGGTGCTTCCTTGAACTCCACAAATCTTTCACCATCATTTCCCCATCCTCTTGACAGACATGAAAAAGTCCACGTTCTTTTAGATATTTGTCATATGCTGAAGTTAGTGAGAAACACACTAGCAGAAAGTGGCATATTAGTCGACAAAGATGGTGGCAAGGTTCTTTGGAAGTTTGATATTAACCTCCATAAACTTCAGGATGAGGAAGAGCTGCGCCTTGGAAATAAATTGATGCACAAGCATTTTAAGGTTCAAGTGTTGCCATTGAGTATTGTTGATGTTCTTAGCGGGTATGCGGGTCGTATAACATCTTTGACCTCATGGGCATAAGCATCCATGCCCCTGATGCATAGCTGCCACGGAGTTTCTAAATACAAAGTTGGTACCTTGTGCGGGTTAACTCGCCACTGTTTCCCTCTTAATGGGGTTGGCGTTAGGAAGGGCATCCAGCTGTAAAAACATATGCCACAATAAACCATCAAATGATTAAACCTACATAATTGTGGGGAATATCATCTTTTGAAATCGTGCAACCCACTCTGAGTGGAAAAAGTCACGTAAAAACGGATGATGATGATGATTCTTAAGTTACAGCAGTTTCAAGGATCACAAGCCACTGTTGCATTCATACACATTTTTGACAGATTTTTTGACGTATTGAACTCAAGGAATCCATTTTAAAAAGGCTATAAATCAGCTCTTTGTGTTACAAATAAAAATGCATGGAATCCATTTCTCGATAAAGCAGTCAAATACATACTTGATTTGAAGGATACATCAGAAAGGAAAATGTACACAACACACAGGAAGACAGGATTTTTAGTTGCTATCAAGAGCACTAAGGAGCTGTTCAATGATTTAGTTGAGGTTCCAGAAGCTCCATTGAAATATCTGCTTATGTATAAGTTTAGCCAAGACCACCTAGAGTTATTCTTTGGTTATTTCTCAAATCTTCAGGAGGATTTAATAATAATCCAACTGCACAGCAATTCACTGCAACTTACAAGCGTCTTCTTTTAAGAACCAGTATTCAATGTGGTCAATGTGGTCAAGACAATTGCATTAAACAGGATCCAACAGCAATTCTTCATGTTCTAAATAACCCATGCAATGAAAACCGAATGAGTTTGACCGATGCAGCTCTAATCAGGAAGTATGATTTACAAGAACGTATTCCAATCCAGTCTGGCCATAGTTATGCTGATGCTCCTAACATTTCCAAGCTGTCAGAATATAAGACAGCTGCTGTCTCATACATTTCTGATTTTGTAGCCAAATAAGATACTGATTTGTTTACATTGCTGCAAGTCACTTGGTTTAAAGCAACATGTGCCTGCCTCAATGTTTTTGGCATTTAAAGACAGAGGTAGACTTATGAAACCAACACAGAGTGTGGTAAAAGTGTGTGAAGAAACTGAAAAATGCTTCAGCAGGATGTTGTCATCTACTGGTGGAAATTTGTCACACTGCTCAGGTTAGTTATGCAAATTCATAGTGATCTCCATAGTGGTAAAATTGAAACGTCTCTGAAACTGCATTTTTACAGTGTTACGAATAATACATCAATCAAACAACAAGGCTTCCTATAGACATGGTGTCTACCTGATTTATTTAAATGTTTATAAATTACATATATATTTAGCCACTCAAATGTAATTATATACAATCAGTATGTATTCAACACAATGATTGTGTGTCTACAGGTATTCCTGGTGCCATTGCCACCTATGTGTTGGGGAGTATTAATATGTCAAACATGTTCAGGGAGCTTGACGACCATGTTACTGATTCGAAAATCACGTTTTTAGTCTGATCAAGATTCTTGCGAAATGTTACTGCAAGGTAAGGCTATACCATCTTGGGAAGGAAACAACCCAGAAACTTTCCGGTAATAAAATCAAGAAAAAACTGTCAAAGCTTGTCCTCTTCAATCACCAGTGAACTCTATTTTTAGTGTATTTGTTTGTATATTTCATGGGTATTTTTAGTGTATTTATTTGTATATTTCATTACAATATAATACTTGTCATTTTTTGCGACTCTGACAGAATAATATATAGTATCGTATAAATATATATTAGTTCACTTATAAAAAAAATATGTTTTGTAAATAAAAATTAAAGTTAACAAGTATTGATAAGATGTGAAAATTACGTTTTATAGTTAAATTATACAAAAATTTACATCAAGTCGTAAGCGCGTTAATAATATTGGGTCCTACCAATATGGCCGCCAATATTTATTTTTGGCTTCACTTTTCAACATAAGAAGCGCTATCCAGTCTTTATTTTGAGATCAGTGTATATGACACACATACCCGCAAAAGGTGCATACACAGAAACATACACAACAATAATATTGCGCTGCAAGTTAACCACGACAAAACAACAACCAAAAAGGAAGATTGAAATTATAAAAAAGAAAACTGCCAAATTTGTCCAATGATGACTTGTTACAAGAAGAGTCTTATACATGAATGATGATTCCATTTAGAATTACAATTGGAAATAAATTTATCTAAAAAACGGAACAGAAACTAAAAGCAATTTTAAGGAATACCTGCCGTCTGCACATTAGGAGAATTTAAAACTAAATGAAACAAAATTGATGAAAATTCATCAAAATTCACAGCAAAAATAATGACAAAATGAACATCATGATAAGAAATTTAAAACAAATACCTTGAAGAGTTTTCACATTAGCAACACCTAAATGAATTATAACTTTACACTGATTAAATACAATACAAAAGAATGAAACATTTATGAAAATAGTCTGTTTAAGAGTAGTATAACCAGTTAATATGGACTGCATGTAATTTGTCTTCGAATTAGACTAACAAACACTTACCTTGTTTAATTTGCGCAAAATTTAGTTATGTAGTCTCAATAATTATTAACCAATTGAACTTATCGTTTCTTAAATGGAGAATAGTCATGTCAGCCCACATGTGTTTTAATTAACCGTGTTTACCTTAAGGGAAGGAAATTTTCACAAAATTTATTTTCACAATTTTGGTCCCAAAAGAAATTTAATGAAAATGCCTTATCCGCAAAACTTTATTCCGTGAAACTTAATGAAAATGCCTTATCCGCAAAAATTTATTCTGCAAAATTCAATTTTTCTCTCGTTTTTTTAGTGTCGCTTAACGTGCAAAGAGCTGTACATTTAAAATTATAAGAAAAAACAGTGCACTCACAATAATTCGAACCTCCAACGGACCAAGAAAATGGTTCGAGTTATTGAATTTTCGAGTTATCGGAGCATTCAATAATTCGCAAACTCGTCTCCAGCGCTTCTTCTCTCTCAACAATAATTCGACTTTGACAGATAAGTTAACTGGAGGTTTTCCTCCAATCGAGGAAAGAGGCGAAGTTCTTGGAAATGCCTTTGATTTGTTTGAAGAATAAATTTAGATAGACCTTTTACGTAAATTATATTGTACTAAATATTGCCCTAAACTGCAAAATAAATTCCGCAAAATTCACATATATTACCTCATCCGCAAAGTTCGCAGTTTTGAGACCTTTCAACCGTAAAAATTTCTTCCCTTAAGGTAGTAACACATTTACCCATTGTTGGTTTGTGAACTGCATTTTTATTAGCATAGTTAAATTCGAACAAGGTCCTTTCTTTAAAAGTTTATGCAGTAAAATCACACACATACTTCATCCAGTAAAGATATATCTTAACAAGAAGAAATGAAAATTATGGTTGATTCTTCCAACTTGAATCATTTTAAACTGCATGTTATTTATTTTAAAATCTTTCATAATTACCAGGAACTTTAAGGTGGTAGTGCCTTCAAAAATAAACTTTCAATAATTAGATCATTTTTGATATTATTAGTGAATCAATATGATAATAAATATTTTTTAAAATTAAAAATGGTGGTCTGTTGCCATGACTATGGCAAAAAAAATCACTAATCTGACCAAAAACCTGATACACACTGGCAAAGATTTAGGAAGAACTAAATTAGTTACAAAACCCATACTTTGCAAAAAGATAATTCATAGATGGTTCCATAAACCCTAGTAAAAAAAAATTTAATTCATCAGATTTTCAAAATGGCAGCACTTTCAATCCAGCTTAATTATTTTTGGCACTTAATGAACTCTTCCAGATGAACTAAAACATATATTCATGTTATTTTACTAGGGTGTATAGGTTTCTATAAAAGGAAAATATGTTGAAAATTTGAGCCAATTTGGCCTAGCGGTTCAAAAGATATTTCTGCCAGCGTCCCAAAAAGCTTCATTTGGGAAAAAGGAGATTAAAGATAAATCATTGGTTCAAAATCCACCAGGTTTGTACAGGGATCCTTTCTTTTCTTTATTTTTGTCTCCCTTCCTTTTTTCTGGCAAAGTACTTTTCTTCGTTTTTTAGTACACTAAATTTCTCAGCCGCAACAAAAAGGTGTTTTCAATTTCTGCTATCGGATTCTTTTGTCATAAATCTTCCAGTATCATTCCCAATTTTTCGAAAATCTATACTGAGGATTTTGTTCCAACGTTAAAATGTGCTACTGCATAAAAAACTCCAACCTTGAAAGTAGGAAGCGTAACAAAGACAGATTTTGGAACGCGCTCAATTTTGAATTAATTTTTTCTTTCATGGCGTCACAATTAGTTTTTGCCCAATTTCTCAATAACTGCAGATAAGTTTCCACAAAAAAAATTTCAGTTCCCAGATATGTTAAATAAAAAGTTATTTCTAAGCACATTTTTTGGCCATAACAAACGGCCTATGTATAAGATTAGTGTGTACATATCACACGCAACGAGAGAGAAACTATTTCTGAAGTATATACAGATTTTTAGGCACACACTGTCCTAGAAAACACAATTTTAGGCCTTTTAACATAATTTTTTAAACTTGTAATATTGATTTTTGAAATCTGCGATAACTTTTATGTTAGAAACAATAAAATCCCAAATTTTCATTTTTTATGAATTATTGTAATTTTTTTTAGGGTACTACCACCTTAAAGCGTTCAAGATCAAACACATGGCAAATTATCATGGAAATCGCACATCATACATCCTGGACTCCGAACAATACGTTTTAACACATGACTTACCACAAACGCTTGGATCGCTCTCCTCTGTTAACTGGGGATCTTTACACTGTGCGATTTCAAACATGCACCGGTTAGAATATTGCACTTTATCTGATCCACAAACAGATTTGTATTCTCTTGTACAGGGCTTTTCACATCCTAGATATTGGAATTGATAAATGTAAAATGAATTGAAACAAAGAAAATAATGCCCCAATTAAAAACATTAAACACCAATGCAAAATATCAATTCAACATAAAAGTAGCAAATATATAAATTAAATTTAAATGGTACACAAATGCAAACAAATTTTATGAAATACCTGGCGCCTGCACATTAGGAGCATTTACATCTAAATTTAAACAAAATCTATGAACCAAATGTAATACAATTATTTAAAGGGAAAACATATGAAAATTCATAAAATTCAGGATAAATAAAAAACCTGTTTTTGAAAACAGCTTTTAAACCCCCAAAAAATCAATCTATAAAGGATTACTTCAATACAAAGGAATGAAACATTTATGAAATATAACCTGGTTTTAAGAGTCCCCTTTTAAAATCTTTAACTTTACTTTCGTAATTGTTCTGTTTCTTTACAGTATATATATATATATATATATATATATATATATATATATATATATATACACATTATATAATAACCAGAACATAAACCTTCCCCTCTGTATCACCTATGAATGTAGGCCTTCTTTGTTTCTAATAAAAATCATTCTTGGTCATAATCCTAAATAATATATATGCCCAAATCTACTAAGCCCAGGCTTTTTTGACATTTCACATTTCAGCCACGAAACATCCACTATTATGGGAAAACACAGTCTTGTTTTCGTAAAGAGTGATTTTCATTTCTGCAAGCATATAGGTCCACCAATAACATCAGGGTCTGCTAGAAGGTCTGCTGAACATAATTCCCGGAGATTTTGTTATTCAAGTCAATTGTAGCATTTTTGGTGTCTTTTGACCACAATATTGCTGTATACAAGTTTTGACACGTCTACATAATCACATATCTTTTCTAAACGCTACTTCTGTTCTACAATCCCGATAAAGGTATCTTCATCTGCCATAAGATGGCAGTATATGCCGCTGTTTATTTTTATTTCTCACTAACAATTATATATAGAAAAATACAAGCTAACGGTCAAGCCGATACTAGCCAATTTCGCTATTCAAAATTAATTTAATGCTGATGCAGTATTGAAAAAATGCTCCACACAGAGCTCCAATGTTTGCTCTTGAAAAGTACAATCCATTGAAGAGATGTTGAGAACAAACATTCACATTGAAGATGGCCAGTGTCGATTTCAATGTTCTGCCTGGCACCCCACCCTGTGGGGTCAATTGCAAAATTATTTACTGTATTACTGTTTGTTTTTAATCTCCAATTTTCTCAAAGATTTTGATACTCTAGTAAGATTCTGATTTACTTAATAACATTTTACCAAAAGATGATGCAGGCAATATTTTGGTTAATCAGTTAAGATGAGTTTTTGAATTATTTCTTGAGTATTTTAAAGTCATTTAACCCTAGAACAGGCAACTAAGGAAAAGGTAATCTTTATTGGCAATTGTCACATCTGGTCAAGGGCTTAATTCACATACTTTACTCGTAACTACTAAAACGTTAAACCGGGGGAAAATGAGAGGGAAACCGAATGAAACAACCGGGAAACTACGGGGGAACTACGGGGAAACAACCGGGAAACCGGAGAAACAGGTTGTTAAATTGCTAAAGCCAAAGAATGTACGATTGAATGAACCGTTTTTATTTACAACGTAAACCATTTTAGCAATAGTTATTTTTACTTTATTTTTATCTTGTGTTTAGTTATTTATTGTATATATAGTTATTGTTCTTCGTTAAAGGAAAATAATATTTTGCAGTGGTCCGAAAAATTTTTGTATCCGCCTCTCGTATTTTGTGTATTGTTTCTTCAATAAATAAACTTATTTTAATGATGATAATAATGAAAGAAAATCTTCAAAAAGTTTAAAAAAATATATTGAAAGATAAGACAAGAGGAGAAAGTCTGAAAGTCATTTCTTGAAAATAGAATCATCAAGTACACAATTTTTTTTATTAGCAACTGCTTTATAAGCAACAGTACTCGAGTTCAGCAAAAAACTAAGCAAAACCACTACTGAGCTTTTATTACATTAAGCAACTGGTGAAAAATATTAATCATACTAATACTAATCAATATTAATCATAGCCACTTTCTTCAATAGCAATAACTTTGCCTTGTATGTGTGTATTTTAACTACATATGCGTATACACCAAGTGAGGACATTGCATTGTTATTTTCTTTATTTCGAATGTCTGTCTTGCTGGTTGACGTTTTCTCACGCAACCAGTTAAGCAACTCGAGTACTAATTTTGGCATAAAATTTAAGCAACATGAGTTCTACCCCAAATCCTAAGTTGCTTATAAAAAAAAATTGTGTATTGATAAACAGATTTGTTTTTTTTATGTTCAATTCATAAGCAAGACAACTCTTGTGTAACCCTTCGGACATAAGTTAGAAACAATTTAAATTTCTCTAACTAACCAACACTTTCTTATTTAAGCCTCAAATGTTACTCTTATAGCCCTATTATTACTCCATTTCCCGGTTGTTTCACCCGGTTTCCCTCTCGTTTCCCCCCGGTTTAACGTTTTAGTAGTTACGCACTTTACTTTACTTTTTTATTATTTTATTTTTTCCATATTTCTTGGAAATAAAAAAAAAAAAACAAGATTCAGTTCTTGGAAGAACACACAAGAACACTTCTAACAAAATTGAAAGTATGACACGCAATAATGAGCAAAACTACCAGTCAATTTTGCCGTGTTTTTTTTCAGTAGAAATAATTAATTCATTTCACATTTTTCATAATTTCAGACCTTTGATCACAAAAACTCTAAGGTCTAAAGGTCAATTGAACCGTATGAGATAATTACTTATAATGGATTTCTGGCATTTCCAAGAAAGATGTACCTAAGTCATATTTTTCCGCTAAATCTTTTATGCAAAAACAACGAAAACTGAAATCTTTACGGCAGACGAGAATAGATATTGAAAAAAAAATCGCTTTTGTGCCTTAAAAATGATGAAGATGGCTATAAAGATGTAAAGTATTCCTTTTCCTTTGCAAATTGGTAGGCTTACTAATTAGAAGATGCTGATTTCAAATCAAGTACCAAATTTGGTATCTTTTCACCTTATTTGGGCAACGAGTATATATTTATAAAATAATTCTTGAAGACGAGCTGACATAGTCATTCTTTGTCTTAGAAGAAATGAGTGCATATTGCACTCGGGTCTGATTGTTAGTTACGGCTCATCCGTGTAAGTGGCTAAAGTTGCTGAAGCTAAATCAATCGGGTACTCAAGAGACGACGGTGAGGATGGCGATGAATCAGATAATGAAGATGTTTGGGGACTACCGAGCGATGACCGGAATATTTTCGACATTATCAATGACTTTGATGACAAAGAGGATTGTTAAAATTAAACATAAATTTTTGGCTTTTAGACTTTTTTATTGCACTCATGTAATTTTCTTGTATTTTGTTAAGAAGAATTTGACAACACACGTTCATTAATATTAAATTTTTTTTTGACTATTTCGCGGGAAAAAATTTCGCGGATGACCTATTTTCAAATATTTCGCGGGAAAAAACTTTCGCGGATCAGGCATTTTGAAAAATTTCGGGGAAAAACTTTCTCAAAAAGGGCCAAAAACGCGAAACCGCAAAAGTTTCTTCCCGCAAAATATTTGAAAATAAGTCATCCGTGAAAGTTAAACCTTAACCTTAGTAATACTTAATGGCTAGGAAAGACATCAAAACGAAAGAAGACATGCCCCTCCCTATGTGTCCCTAGAAGATAATATCCCCTAATATGCATCTGAAGAAAATTGGAATGGACTGGAACAAAACGTTTGACACCATTATCAAATACAACGAAGAAGTGTGACTGAGAATACAGAACATGATTGTAGCAAACAAATACATGTAGCCTTCTATAGGTTGTGTGCAACGGATACTGACACATTTACTAACTTACTAACGAACCATTATGTAAGGCGTCCACAGCTGGACGAAGTAACGCAAAGAAATAGCATACATTCGTTTTCCTTTTCCTGTATCATCCACGGGTATACTCGGCAATAGCGCCATGGTAATGGCGTTCGGCTCTTAACCGAATGGTTCTGGGTTCGAGACCATGCTATCACAAAGTTGTTTAGTGAGCGGTTATAAATAAACAACGCCGTCTTTCATCAAAAATAACCGTAGCACAAATGGAAGCAATTAAATACACTAAAACTCCGAGTCAACGTCTTTATGATAATGCTTAATGAGCGTTCTGGAAGCCTCGTTAAATTTACGCAACGATTTTATAATATTTTAATAATATTTCGTGCGATTATTAAAGCGTTAATGGTTTGGTGTTCAGAATGCACGAATGCCAGCTACGTGACGTAAGGTTTGAAATGCCACCGGACTATTAAAGTTAAACATTATTTTGCGGTGGAAGGTAATACATTTTTCATTGATTGCTACACTGGATATGTGGTCATTCTTCAATAAAATACGATAAATGAAAAAATAACTATTTTTTTCGTGAAGTTCATAACAAGAGTGATCCTGTCATTTTGCCAAATATCGTTTCTTGATTCTTAATCAAAGGCCATTGAAGATGAAGAATGTAAACTGTAAAAAGTAATCAAAGTGTATCATTCAACTTTTTTGAATCCAAATTCTACTCTTCTAAACTTCTTTAATGTATTAAAGATTTGTTGCTTTTCGCAACACGTGACACAGAATAGATTATTATTCATTGTCAAGGAAGGTGTTATAACAACAAGAAGATATGCAATATTTTTTTAAAATGGTGCAATTTTCATCAGAGAAAACTTGGAAAAAATCTTAATTTCTCCTAAAACGTTTAGCTTATTATTCACCACACACATGACAAATTGTTACGTCAATCTCCCATCATACATCCTAGAACAATACGTTTTAACACGTGACTTACCACAAACGCTTGGATCGCTCTCCTCTGTTAACTGGGGATTTTCACATTGTGCGATTTCAAACATGCACCGGTTCGAATATTCCACTTTATCTGATCCGCAAACAGGTCTGTAGTCTTTTGTACAGGGCTTGCCACAATCTAAATATTGAGAAGCGAAAAAACTGTACATCAACAATAATAAGATAAGGGACTGTATAAGGGAAGTAAAAGAAACTGTATGGTAAAAGGTGCAAACCGTATTAGTATTCCGCACCAGTAATCACTCTTACTATCACTCATTCAGTGAACTGCAAATAGTGCTGTTCTAACAACCGAAATATGAGACATTTATCCCATTTAAGTTTTTGACGCAAATGCGCCCTGTGTATTCTGGTATTTTTATGCTAATACACATTCAACAAGTAATCACTGTTCTAGATTTTAAAAACCTCTTGCTCGGACATCGATTTGTGTTCAGATGGGAAAGAGCCTTGCGATACCAAAGCAACAAATGGTACATATGTTGGTGAGTCTAACAACGTAAAACGAATACAGTTAGGTACCGGAGGATATACATGTGGCGTACCTGGCTGTTTCAGCAATAATAAACAGGTAAAAAGATCTTTCTTTTTACACCTTTCCAGGCGAAAAATGAGAGGATTTAGAGAACAAAATCCATCTGATCGGAAGAAAAATCTTTAATTTTCCTGGCAGGAAAATCTATTTGAAAACGAAAAGGGTTAATGGCAAGCCAGCCAGGAGTGTCTGGGGAACCAATCGCGACAAGCAGCCCTAAAGGTAAGACTTTCCAAACAAAGGAGATATTTAGTGAGGATTAGAATGGTACCCAGAAACCCCAACATAATTTAGATTATGCGCTATCTATCGACCGTGCACACTTGGAGTAATGTCACAAACAACCGCATTCAATATTTCATCCTAAAGCAATAATAAAGCAAAGTTCTGCTTTCCAAATTACGTCAGTCCCATAATGCTGTTTGTAGTGTCAACAGCTTCAACGTGATGAACCGAAGATCACCTTTTTCTGCACATGTCAGCTAATAAATTAGTAAACCAAACCAATTCTGAATGAATTTTAACATCGCAAAGTAAGTAGACGAGAAAGAAGATAACTTCAGTTCAATCATGAAGATAAAATATACGATAAGCAATAAGCTACACTATGGAAATCAACTGAAATCTTTTAAGTTTAAAAAATATAGGAACAACACTGAAGTATCGAAAGAATTCCCCTATACCAAGAGTTGCAGAAATTAGTTGGAGATTGGTAAACTGTTACAAATCATACAAACAAGTCTCAAAACCTTACTTTATGTTTCAACAAGACAAATCATTTTACCTCAAGCGATACGCGTTCTAAACAAAAAAAGCACAATGTCATCGAAATTCCTCCATCAGGTAGCAACTGGCACATCTTTTACTGCGTTATCGCGTACTATACTCATTACAAGATGTTTCAATGGTCCGACACGTCATTTATCCGTCGAGCGTCGATTATTGTTAGTACTGCCGTTTTTAAACAGAAATATACATTACAGCGAAACAAGAAACCGTCAACAGTTTGAAATCGTACAAAGATATCCGAGAGAAACAAATGAAGTAAAATCGAATCATTGAAAGTCAAGTTAATTCCAACATAAGGGCAAAAACATTTGTACCTTCACCGTGGCGGAAACAATGACACCTCAGGAAGTCTGTTATGATTTTTCGTTTTGTAGATCGCCCGTTTACAGGCTATTTTCTACGGTCTGGATAATAGTGCGGGCCACTATGTATGCCCGTGTGCACAGCCATGATAAAAGCAATTTTATTTTTGATTCTGGTTCCTATGCATGCCCAGACTTCAAAAGGTGATGCTGGCAAAAAAAATTTGTCTAGAAGGTGTGCTGACGGCGTCATCAAGTTGTAAGCTAAGTAATTATTTTTTTCCAAAATTTTCAAAACCAACTGTACCAATCGATAGAGAATTGAGGAGCGAAAATCATATTAATAACATATCTTGAAAATCAATAGTCAATGAGTTATTCACATTTGAAAAAAGTCTAAAACCAGGACCGGTAATTTACAGACCAGATATAAAAAGTTGAATATCTCCTAAACAAAAAGCACTGAAATTTGGTACAAGTGTTATTGGTACAAAGTTCTTCAAAATTACAATTTCTATGCTTTCGAAAAAAGCCATAATGGCGTATATTGATAAAAATCAGGACCGTTAATATACAGACCAATAATAAAATAATAGAATATTTCTAATAATAAAATATTTCAAAAAGTACCAATCAAAAACTCCTCAAAGTAAGCAATGTCCTTTGAAATTACAATCTTTATGCTTTATTAAAGAACTGATCCATAATGACACCATTTAATAAATTAAAGAACAAATAGAATGCTAACATAGTGTAAAAATTTCCACTTTCAAAAGAAAAATAGGATTTAAAAATGTTAATTAACTCGTGAAAGTTACATCAAATTTTCTTCAGTTATTATTAATTGGTCTTCTTCATCATCCGAATGCTCTTGTGTATCATCGTTCTGACAGTCAACACACTTCGCACATCGTCAAGTGCAGTTCAAGTTGTTCTTTCTGCATTTACATTTATTGTTTACGCATTTTGTCTTGCATGAACACACACTTAATCAATGCGATGGGAGCTGGAAGTTCATCAGTCATGATAGCCTTATATGCATTACCACAAATTTCCCAACCGTAATCTAATGGTGATGGAAGATGTTGCATGATACATAGAGTCTTGCGCAGAACCAACGCTACAAAGTTGCATCTAAAGATTTTATATTTTAGAGCTGGAAATGTTGGTGGCAAGTCAACGATGTCCGTCTGAAATTTGGAATATAAATACCACCGAAGCTCTAGGATCGTTTTGATGGTAATTGAACATTTACTTCCAGCATACGCGGTTACAACCCATCTTGCCAATCTTTCAATGGTCTCAAGGCTAGGCCTTAAGTGTTAGAATTTAAAATTCAGTTTCGCAAAATATGTTAAAAGGTTGATTGTAGAGAGATAACAAAGTGGCCATTCCTGAATCAAAATCTTTTAGAACATCTTTCCAGCGAGGCCTTTACTCAAAGGAAACTCTTTTACTCTTTTAATGGAAATGTCAGCTGCCGTTCAAAGTGAAACAGTTTTTAATTCATAGTACAAGTGAAGTTTAGATCAATCACTTACCTAGCTTTGCTAGAGCATCAAGTGTGTTCTCATCTGCTTTTCGAAACTCGTTCCACCCAAATGTTTTTGATTTTCTTACAAATCTTCCTGTTTGGTCGCATCCAGTAAAAACGTGGAAGCCTAGTAAGAGTTTCAGCTTGCGTTTGACCGATTCCCTCATAGCAAGAACGAACATCAATTGTCCTTACGTCTTTACACACTTCTGTGTGTTTTGAAGCCATTTCGATCACTCTCCTTGTAAATACAGTGGCCAAATCCTTTAAGCATTAAATTATTATGAAAATGATACATTAGGGGACATGAAAACCAGCGGACAATAGACAGGATAGGATTGGATTCAGGCCACGATTTCTAAATTGAGCTCTGACATTGACGATAGTAGTCAGAATTACCGCTCATATGAATAATCAGACATCACGTTCAAACCAATTACTTGTCAATAATCATCAGATAGTTAATACCCTGTACGAACGCAACGTCCTTTCAACGTCCTTACAACGTTTGGATAACGTTAAATAGACGTTAAAACGACGTTGTGTACTTATTATTATTGTCATTATTTTTTACTAACCTTGCAAGTTTTCATATCTTTATCCTTATGAATTTGGTTTAGCACGGCCATACCATCAAGACGTTTTTTTTCGGATTCGTCTGTCTCATTTGATTCATCAGTTGATTTGTCAGATTTTTTCTTGCAATTTTCCTAGTGCTTCTACATGGTGTAGTATCTTTGATTTATCTGTGCATGCAATAGGCTCACCATCAGACTCAAAAAGTGACCGTGGAACAACGGAGAATTCAAAATTGCTTAAATAGTGTTCAAGGTTCATTTCGTGTCTTTTTCGTGACGTGATCAAGAATCTGGATAGCAAAGACTTTTCTTCTTTAAGCTGGATCACCTTTCCGTCTTTTTTCTTTCGGATTGCTGCGGTCTGAGATTTGAATGGTTTTAACTTCCTTTTGGACATCTTGTCCCAAATCGATTCTTTACCTTGTATTCTTGTGATTGATACAATTATCATGATATTAAGATTCATGACAGGTTATATTTAAATTTAGAGGTGCCAAATCTGCAATACATTTGATCATCAATGAGTTTTGTGTTAAACTTAGAGTCAAGCAATTAGCCCCCCGTCGGCGCTGTAAGCCCTCTCGTCGGAAAAATCCTGGCGCCACCCCTATAAGTAGTTAAGGAGATTACCGGTCCTGATTTTAGACTTTTTCAAATGTGAATAACTCATTGTCTATTGATTTTCAAGATATGTTATTAATATGATTTTCGCTCCATTTTTTATTCTCTATCGATTGGTTCAGTTGGATTTTGAAAATTTTGAAAAAAGAATTTACTTAGCTTACAACTTGATGACGCCGTCAGCACACCTTCTAGACAATTTTTTTTTGCCAGCATCACCTTTTGAAGTCTGGGCATGAATAGGAACCAGAATCAAAAATAAAATTGCTTTTATCATGGCTGTGCACACGGGAAAGGATTATGCTACATAGTAGCCCGCACTATAAAAATGCTTCGGTAAAAGGAAAAACCTCTTCAGATAACGAGAAAACTTTTTTTTGACGAAATAAAAAGTAAATGAGATTAAAATCATTTTTGTTTTATACGTAATTAACGTCTTGATAACACTTTCTATCGTGTCTTTGCCCCAACATAATTTCATTGTTATTTGGAGAAGAAACCTATGTGAAATGTACTATCTCGGTAACTGCATTCATGTATATTTTCGGGTTGTTTTAAAATTCCCAGCTCACCAAGATCGAGAATCTGCCTGGTCTGTCAAAAGGTTTTTCCAGTTACCAAGAAAATGTTTATCCATATGAATAGCCATTAGGAAGTTTTAATCAGGACACTTTGTATATAATATATACAGATTTCGTATCAACTACTAGCATTATGCAACTTTAAAACTTGCAAATATTTATCAGAAATTTAATGTAGAGAGTTTTATTTATCAGCTATAAATAGAGTAAAGGCTTACGAGGAAAGGCTTGGTTAAACCCCAGTAAACCGATCAATTGAACAAGGAATATTGCTCGATCCATCAGGAAAACAGTCTCAGCGCTAAATGAAAGCCAAGCAGAACTCATCTAACATTATATCCATGTTGACATTGACAGACAAACATGCAAATTAACTTTATTAAAGTTGACAGAATCAAAATATGACAGGTAAACAAGCAAGATAGTACAGAGTAAACAATGTAGAATTCCTTCATGGAAATATGTGGACGTATTGACGTCAAACTGTTAACATATGACCGGCATAACAATATTGAGGTATCTACCTAGAGTTTGGGAAAACAAAGATTGCTGAAATAAAAAACAATTATGTTTTTCTGTGTTGTTGTCCCCTTAGAACCTATATTTTTCTAATAAACGAAGCTCAACCTAAGTCTCAATTTCAATTAAAATTTACTGTTTCGCAAATAGTCTATATTGACAGTAACATTAAAGTCTAAAAAGTCTGCGACCGCAGTCGAAGGAGACCCGAAGGGCTCCTTTTTCAAACGGCTACTACCACAAGGGTAGGGGAGGGCGCCACTCCTTTCCCAATCTTTACCCCAGTAAACTGGTACTCATTTTACCGACCTTTTGAATGGATGGAAAGCTGAGTCAACATTGACGCCATGACCTGGTATTGAACCCGGGTCGCTGGAATGCGAACACTCACAGTAACCACTATGCCATGGCGTTGGTTAGTCCTGGCGTACTTAGGATGCCCGTTTGCGCCTACAAAAATCGCTCAACTAGACAACTAACCTATTTAAGCTAGACTTGCATTACGCAATGAGTTTCGCTCAAGAACTCAACTGTAACTCAGAAATAAAGATTTTGCCGGAGATGGGATTCGAACCGGCGGGTTTGGTTTCGTGAGCCGAAAAATTTATCCACTGAGCTACAGCGCCTTAATGATTACATTACATTAATGATTAGCACAAACAGGTTTTTAACAAATTTATTATAGTATTATAATTTTCAATAGTCAAGGAATTAAATCCAACAAAATATATCAAGTAATAAAGTTAAATAAATTATCTATAGAAGACAGAAAAAGAATTAGAAGTGAGTTGGAAGGCATTCTTTCACGGAGAAAAATAACAAAATTAATACTTCTGTATTAGACACCCAAGTCAAAAAGCAAACACAACCTATGAAAGCATTAAGGTTAAACTGTTTGTAAATCTCAGTGTGCAATCCTAAATGAAGCTGAGAAAGCGATATCAAAATAAACGCAATATTCTTTGAAGTTCGAGACAACAGATTTATGACGGTCTTTAACTGCTATGTTAATCAATGGCGTTGTCTTGCGCATTTATACAAGCTGCGACATTTCCAAACAGCGCTGCCTTTTATCTAAATTGATAAACAAAATCGATGGTAGGAATCAAAACAAAAATATACGCGAGTAGAAACAATTGTGCATCTCATTGATACTTCTTACAACCATACGATTCTTCTTTCACTCTTTTACCGATTAAGGAATCTGCCTTCTGTTGGGGGAAAACCCAACCAGTTTTATAAAACAATGCGGCGAAACCACCAAATGCGACGATCTTATTCCTACGAGTTCCCTCCATAGAAAGCAGGAAATTTTCATTTCCCACCTCATTGAAAGCAGGGACTCACCATTCGCCCACCTCATTAAAATCAGGGAATTACCATTCGTCCACTTCATTAAACGCAGGAAATCGCTATTCGTCTACCTCATTGAACGCAGGGAATCGCCATTCGCCCATCTCATTGAAAGCAGGGAATTGCCATTTGCCCACCTTATTGAAAGCAGGGAATCACCATTCTCCCACCTTCAATGATACTGATGCTCATTAGAACCACACAAATTAGTTTCGCTATGTTTTGTTGTACGAAGAAATTACATGCAAACATCAATTTCTGTTTATATCTGCTTTCGTAAAATTTCAGTAGAAAGTTGCATATTCCAGGATTATTATTATATTTCATATTTAAACAGGTTGACCACGTCAGAAAAATTACAAATTTCTGTTATAAATGATGGACCTGATAAACTAATGGAAAATAACAACAGTAAAAACTAGATAAAATCCTTGTCGGCGCTAGCAAAGGGAGGGGAGTAAAAATGGGATGAAGTAATGTAATGTCGCTAAAAACTTCAAAATGGTAGAAAAAAGAAAAATTAAAAAAGATTAGAATTTGTGGATTTTAATAAAACGTTTAAAATTAGTTAGGGAGATTTCACTTCTAGCATTCGCTGGCAAAGTATTGAAGATACTTGCACCTTGGTAGTATGATGATTTTCTACCTGCTTCAGTTCTTATCTTGGTAGACGAATTGTTTGTTTATTTCCTCGAGTGTTTATATTGTGCGAAATTATGTCGTATTCTGGTAAACTTATCCCAGCCTTTAAAAGCTGTTAAGGCTGTTTATTGGTTTGTTCTGGAGCCTATCAATATGAAAATTCGAAAAGAAGTAGATTACAGGTACATTCGTACTAAAATTCAACTGAAGCCAATTAAGTAGACTGATCATAACCTAATATATTATCGACTTAGGGTATATCATAAGTAGGATCACTACTTACATTAACGATTACTAATGGCGCGCAACGGACGTGTTTGTGTTTTATGGTTTTTCGTAGTTTTGTTGGCCTCTGGAAATGTTGAAAAGTATAATACAATTCTACCTAACAGAAATAGATTCAGTATTGGACATTTAAACGTTTGTGGATTATTTGGAAAGTTGGATTTACTAACTTTGTTTGTAGAAAAGCATAACTTTGATATCTTTGGAGTTACGGAGAGTTTATTAAATGACAGTATTCCATCAACTTTACTGAATATTCCAGGCTATAATTTTGAAAGGAAAGATCGTGAACAAAAAGGAGGGGGTGTCGGAGTTTACATAAAAACAAACATTGATTATGTGAGAAGAAAAGATCTAGAAAATGCTGAGCTGGAACTTATCTGTCTGGAAATTCTACCTAAATTTTCAAAATCGTATTTTGTTTGTGTTATATATCGACCACCTAACACATCAAAACACTATTGCAAAAATTTCATCGACGTTTTTGATAAAACTTTATCTAACTTCAAAAAATTATCTGCAAATAAAGAGATCATGATTATCGGAGATGTCAACAGCAATTATCTCGATTGTAAAAGTGATAAACCTTTCAAAGAACTTATGTCGTTAAATTGCTTCGTGTAAACAATAAAAACTCCAACTCGCATTACAGTTCACTCAGAGTCATTAATTGATGTGATTTTCTCAAACAAACCTGAGAAACTCGTTTCAAATAATGTTTTGTCGTGTTCATTGAGTGATCACGACGCGATATTTTGTACTCGTCTTAAAATTAACAACAACAAGAAACTATCTGAAACAATTTCATGCCGAGACTATACCAATTATACAGCAGAAAATTTACAACAAGATCTACAAAATACTGACCTCTCGTCTGTTTACACTGAAAAAATTCCGGATAAATCATGGAACTCATTGAAGTCGATTTTATTGAGAGTTATTAACGACCATGCCCCACTCATTACAAAACGTGTCAAAGGTAAACGATCTCCTGGCTCAACCGAGACATTAAAAATGAGATGAATTATCGGGACTCGCTTCATCGCAGATTCCGTAAATCAAGATCCCAGATAGACTTTGACACATACAAAACCCAACGTAAAAAGGTGAACGTGGTCGTTAGAAAAGCTAAGAATAGTCACTACAAATCTTTGTTAACTGAATCCGCCAGTGACCCAAAAAGGTTTTGGAAAACGCTGAAACGAATCTTTCCGACCAAGGAAGTGGTAAATAATGCAAAGTCCTTCTTTATCAACGGTGTGTTGGAGTCGGAACCGTCAAAGATTGCGTCGGGTTTCTGTAAATTCTTTTCGAATATGGCAGTAAACCTGAAGAAGAAATCTATATATTTAAAAGATTTCATCTGGTCTAAACCGGTTCAAACATATCCTAAGACTTATTCAACGTTTCGCTTCAAGGAAGTTCTGGTTAATGACGTCTTCAAACTGCTCAAAAAGCTCTCAAGAAGTAAAGCGACAGGCCATGATGATCTTCCACCTGGGTTATTAAAGGACTCTGCACGGTTTATTGCCAGACCACTTGCACATATAATCAACGCCACACTAAAAACTTCCATTGTGCCCATGGACTTCAAAATTGAGATAATTACTCCAATCTTCAAATCCGGAGGTAGATCTGATCTTGACAATTATCGTCCAGTAACAGTCTCACCGGTATGCTCAAAAATCTTTGAAAAATGTATACATTCTCAAGTTTCGAAATTTCTCGAAGACAGAAATATTCTGTCCCAAACACAATTCGGATTTCGTAAAAAACGGAACACTGAACTTGCAGCAACTTTGTTTCTAGATCATGTACGGCAAAACATAGATAACGGTCAAATGACAGGGGCTATATTCGTCGACCTATGCAAAGCCTTCGACACATTGAACCATGCTCAAATAATCGAAAACCTGTCCAACTACGGCATACATGGACGTGAAAAAGAACTTTTCGAAAACTTCCTATTTAACAGGAAACAAGCTGTACGCTTGGGTCGAGAGATATCCGAGATGCGCGATGTTTCTTGTGGTGTACCACAAGGGTCCATTCTGGGACCTTTGCTCTTCCTACTAACATTTAATGACGTTGAATCAGTACTTTGCCATTCAAAGATAGTTACTTATGCTGACGATACGGTTATATACGTCCAGGGAAAATTGAAAGAAGACATAGAGAAATTACTAAATAAAGATTTCCATGCCCTTGTCGATTGGTTGTAGTCAATGCACCTTGTTTGCAATATGAAAAAGGGGAAAACCGAGGCGATGCTTTTTGGTACCTCAAAACGGATTAAAAATCAATCTTTAGATTTTCAACATCGATTCAAAAGTCAAAACGAATTCGTCCCCAAGTAACGACCGATGCAGCAATAAAACTGTACCAGTCGATGATCCTACCAATTTTTACGTACTGCTCGATATTAACCAGCACGTATTCAAGATCTTTTGAAGAGAAGATTTATAGTTTTGAGAGGAGATCGTACCACACCATCTACAAGCGTCTAAATATCCACGACAGTGAATACAACAAATTACCAAAGGAAATTAGAGACGCTAAAACTACAAAGGAATTTATCTCACTATATAATAAAGTTTTTAAAATTTAAATAATCATAACTTAATTAATTTTTCTTTTTCTATATATTATTTATATTTTTTAGACACAGGATCCAACTGACAACAGAAATTTGTAGATATGTATATATTTCTAATTTTTGACATGGCTATCCTGTATAAAGATTCGTAAATAAATAAATAAATAAATACACAAATTTTAAAATTGTTTTCAAGGTACAGTGAACGGGTTAAAGTAACTTCAATCAGCATCATGTCAATTGAAGGAATGCAATTTATAGTTGTTACTAACTAAATGTTATGGATTGCAACGTTGCACGCATTGTAAATATTAAACTAGACCTAGTCTCTCTAGACTTTCGCTTGTAGCGAGCAAACAGGATGTGCCGTAAGCCGTTGATGGACTTTGTAAAGAGTTGTCAAAGTTCTACACGAACTTGCAGTAATCTAATATTTGTTTCGGTTTTTTTCAAATTCATTTTGGATATACAAATATATATTCAAATTTGTTTGCTGTGCTGGAATACAAGAAATATTTTCGGCGAAACACCACATACACACATAGTACTTAGTAGGTAAACTAGTAAAAATGATTGAATTTCCAGGACTGGTGACAAACAGGGTCAGAGCCCCCACCCTCCCCCAAAACTAAACATTTTTCCGTCCAACCTGACTTTTTACAGAAAGAAAAAAAAATCAACAAAAATATGTTTGACAATAAGTACAAAAGACAATTAGCAAAAAATATATAATGAAAATAAGAAGGGATAGGTAACAATTGTCCATTAGCGTAATACCATTGAATTGTTTCATTTCCTCATCCGCAATAGAGTGGAATAATTGAATAGCTAAAAATCTTTAATTGGTGATATATCTTTGTAGAAAAAGACTGGATGTATATTTTTTGTCCTTGTTTGAATATCAGTCGAATTTTATTTGTCATAGAAACAATGAGTGCAATTTGCGCACGTGGGTTTATAAGTCAAATATTAGCTACAGGAACACTGGTATCATTATTGAGAGACTTAAGAGTATCAACATTTGCATTTCTTATTGCTAAAATGTTATTATTGTGTTGCGATGTTGTTCTCTTATACCATCACCTTCCACGCTCTCTAAAGTTAGCTTGGTTAAACACAAATAACTTTACACAGCGCACAAGCTAAGTACACAAACAGTTCATTGCATGCGCATAATAATTCAAGCAGAAAACACGCTGATATGGAGGATGACAACTGAAAGAAATCATTAAAAAAATCACCGGGTGAACTTTGGACAGCCTCATCAACCTCATGATAAAACTATCAGAAGTCTACATTACTATGCATTACTGCTGAAATGATCGCTCGCTTCAGGATTCGGAAATTCAGACCATTTACGCTTTAGCAGACGAAAATGTTGCATCTTTTCTCCATCTTTTGTTAGTCTTTTCAACATGAGGTAAAGATAAGGCTCTTTCAGCAAGTTGAAAATGATTAAAAGCTACCTGCTATCAACTATAACACAAGGCCGGCTTGTCAGCTTGGCAAGACTAAGTATAAAAAACCAACTTAGCATAAGTGATGACTATACCAAAGTTATTAGTGAATTTGCAAAGAAGAAAGCGAGGAAGGCTATGTAACATTTTATACAAGTATTTTTCTAGTATTTTGGGAGCCTATTTTCAATTTCTAGCAGTTCATATTTGTAGTTCAATTATTTTAATTCATATTTCTTGATGACACTACCTTTTGTGCTTCATGACTAATTAAATCATATTATTTTAAGTCAATTTTTTCTAATTAATGTAGTAGATTTAATTGGTCTGATACCACAGACTCGTCTCAGAGCTGTCTCCGGATTTATAAATAGGGCAAACTCTCGCAACTTTAAGCATATCTGGAAAGATGCCGTCAGTTAACGATCTCTTAAATACAATATAGAGAGGATGTTTACTTCTTCATAGCAGTCAATTAACACACTGCAATTTATATCATCAACTCCACTGGCTTTATTTCTCTTAAGATTTATATGCAGTTTCAAACTCTTCAAAAGTCAAGTCGTCATCTAACATGGTATCATTCACTCTCGTTAAATATGTATTAAAATCAGTCTTTATTTTTGGAATTTTATTAGAAAGATTTTTTCCAATAGTTGTGAAAAGGTTATTTAAATAGTTGGCGATTTGTTTTTTATTTGTTACTCTTTTGTTGTTAATGTTTAACGTATTAGGAAGGCTGTCTGAAATGACTTTTTTCCCTCAATAATTTCTTTCATCACCTGCCATATCTTCCTTATACAATTATATCTTAGATTTTTGTAGTGATTCTGTTTACTTTTCTTTCGTAGTTTCTCAAATAAATCTTTGAAATCTTTGTATTTTCTTTCTGTATCGTTTGTCTTATTTTTGAGATACTTGATGTACAATCTTTGTTTCTTTTTGGAGGACTTTTTCATGCCTTTTGTTATCCACGGTGATAATACATCCTTAGATTTTATATTATATTTAATTAGCGGGAAGTTTTTTTGTTGTAATATGACAAAATAAGACCATGAAATTTATTATATAACGTGTTTTTACATCAGTATGTCGAAAGGAGGTGAAATTTCAAAGAACCATCCAAAGATCATCTCGAAAATTGCTTATCGATTTTTCGTTGAACTTTCTTCTCATTAAATAGGTCTTCAAAGTGTTAAAATATTTACTATTATTGTTTTTAAATGCAACAAAAATAGGGAAATGGTCTGATATAGATGTTTTTATAATTCCTTTTAGCAGTGTTTTATTAAAGAAGCAGTTAGTAAATATATTATCTATCGCTGTAGATGTGTTTTTTGTCACACGTGTAGCTTTTTTAATCAATGGTATAACACCATGCAGAGATAAGTTATCATAAAATTTCTTAATAACTGCATTGTTGTAATAATCAAGATAATTAATATTGAAATCTCCTATAAAGTGAAATATCTTGCGATTGTGAAGCGCGTAATTAAAAAAGTATTGAGCCAATTTGATAACATTTTTATGTTTCCTGATGGTAGTCGACAACAGCAGCTAATTATAATGTTGCGGGACCCCTCGCTATTTATTTCGACTGAACTAGTCTCTTTGTCGCTGTCAGAATCGCTAAAGTCATGCAGAACTCGGTAAATCAATTGTTTCTGTAAATAGATCAAAACACCGCCGCCACGCTTCGACGACCTTCTTTCAACATGAATTGCATTGTATCCAGACAGTTCGAAAAGAGAGTTATTGTTAAACTCTTTGTCACGAGACCATGTCTCAGTTAAACAAATCACGTTAAACACACTTGAAGCCTCGTTAAGCATAATTTTAAATTCTTCAAAATTTTTGCTTAGACTGCGAATATTTAAATGTAAAATATTAATACTATTCTCAAACTTGTAGTCTGCAAGATATTCTCTTATTTCATCAGAAAATAAATAAGGGGTTTGTTCAAAATTAACAAAATTAGAATCTCCAAAAACGTTTTTATCAGGATCGTTTTCAGACGAAAGGATGTTTGAAGTTAAAAGCGGTTTAAAACTAATGCTTTCGTTATCAATTGCCATAGTGATAAAAATATCGATTTAGTTTTAAATGCGTAAGTATTATTAAGGCTTTTTAAAATAAATTATTTTGTTATATGATACCTTAGCGTTAATCCCTTTTTCCTTCAACTTCTTCACCTCCCGGAACAAAATCTTTCTCTTTTCAACGGTCTTTCTCGAAAAATCTTCGTTTATAAACAGACTCCCATAACTTTCTCCGTCGAAATTCTTCCAAGATTGTTTGCCTGTATTTAAAGTTCAAAAACTATTGTGCGTCCAATCTTCTTCCGATTTCCACCATCATGTCTCCCACTTCTATGTGCTCGTTCAATCTTCACCACATCCTTATCCCGAAACGTTCTTCGATAACATGTTGAACTTTCCTCTCCGCTTGTTCCCACGTTTATCCGTCCTCTTCCGTTATACCGTTAAATCGTAAATTGTTCCGTCTGCTACGATTTTCAATCTCTGCCAACTTTTCTTCAATGTCTTTAACATTATTGCTTCCCGTACTCTCATTTATTCTCTTCATGGCTTTCTCAAACACTTCACTTTGAAAACTCACTGACTTCTCCACGTCTTTTAACTCTTTTTTAAAAATAATGTTTTCTTCCCGCAAATTGTCTATCTTTTTTTCCAGACGTTCAACCGTTAAGTTGAAGAATTTTATCATCGTTTCTTCGTTTTTCTCGATAATTTCTTTCAGTTGATTGAAGGTATATGTTTCGCTCTTTGGTGGCATATTGTCTTCAAATATATTTATATAAAAAGTCGAATATTAAAAGGAAAATTGAAATGCAAAGTTCTGGATTATTTTTTCCTTCTTGCCTAGCTTCTTTAGCTATTATACTTTTGATAACTTCAGAATAAAAAAAATTTACGAAGTCAAGTGCGAACTTGGAGTTCTTTATTATTTATTTCAAGGGTCCAACTAGCATCATTTTTAACATTTTTTGATGACATTTTAGATGTCTTTACAGACCCCTGATTTCTTCGCTATTTTAAAGATCTGAGCAGGTACCTGATGTAGTGGGAGTTTATCGGGGTTTTGATTATCTACGCAGGTGGTTGATGAAGTGAGAATTTATTCAGGTTATGATTATCTGAGCAGGTGGTTAGTGAAGTGAGAAAATCATGATAAATTGTATATAATGAAATACAACTTTAAAAAAAGTGAGTCGTACCCTTCTTTTCTATCTACTCGCAATAAACTATTTGATTAGATAATTTTTAAGGCTATTTTTAACGTTTTTAAAGATTTTTCTCAAGCTGAGAAACATCTTAGATCGTAGTTTATGTAGAATTACGTATTTTATAAGCTGTCAATGATTCTCAGAGCATTTTTAAGAATTTTACAGTAACGTGTTAGAAACAATCAATATTTAGAAATTAAATGCAATGGAAGGTATAGTATCAATTATTAAACAAACCGATGAATGAAGTCAATTGATGGCAAATATACTGCATACTGTGTATTTTATATCAAATTTTTTTGCAGTGCTCTTAAAAAGAATTTACACATTAATTTTGAATAAGACTCTACAATTTCATTTTGTTTTATTAAGCAATTTAAAAATTCGATTACAGTACTTATTCTAATTTCTTGTCTGTAAAGGGACGACAATTAACATAATTACAGTGCAGTTTCGTCGTCAGGAGATACAGTTGACTATGTGTACACTTGAAGCTCTGTCAGTTGGAATAAGCATACTTGATCTTGTTCTTCGGAGTAAAAAGTGACATATCGTCCTGTTGCAAAACAAAAGCAATCTTTGATTGGTTTATCGGTTATGCAACAAAATGAGTTGAATTCGAATCTTTCGTATGTTTTTTCGTCACCAACTACAACATTCTCTGCTCCACAAGAATGGTACGGCCCTAGATTTATTGAAACAAAATACACAAGAAATTGTTTGGATAAATCCAAAATGATGTACGGTTTCGTTTCGCGGAGAGTGGATGAAAATGTGCCAAAATTGTTATCAATTGCGTTTGTTGCGACATAGTTTGTACCAGACGGCGAGATATGATGAGTTGTAGATTGCCATATTGTTTTTCCTGGTGCTATATCGATGAAATCCTCTAAACAAGAAAATAGGAAACGATTTCAACACAAACGTTCTAAAAACTTACTACATGTGTAACCAGGTGATTCGCATGTATCCAAACATTTCTGAGATGGTGCACAAGGATCTAGTGACGTGCATGTCGGACCAATCTGAAAAATATTCGCCATTGAATCTTTAACATCTCTGGCTAATAAGATAATAGTTACAGTTTTTTTATTGATATCAGTATGACCAGTCGTCCATTCTTCTATGTTTTCCATTTTCTTGTATCTTCTGGAGAGAAGTTCGCATGTCTTTGCATTGTTGTTGTAATTATATGAAACGCAACCGTCCACAATGATACATTTTTGAACACACCATTGTAATGTCTCAGTCTCTTTCGTTGTGTTGATTATTCCAGTTTGGTAGGAATTCACTATCTTCAAAAAATCTCCATCATACAAACAATTGGGGAGCCTTGTGATGAATGCATACCCGTTGTTTAATAAAAGTGACGTCAAAACCAATCTAGATGAAAAGTATATTACTAATATATATATATATATATAGACAGACTGACAAAACGTACCTTTTTAAAATCATTTCTAACTTAACACTCACTCACTTGACAGTTCTGTTAACAAATGTATTCACTTCAAACTCATTCTTTATTAAACGTTCGCAACATATTACCGGTTTCTATAGTTACTTAGGGATTATTTATAAATTTCAAAAACGGGACATGTATATAATACTAGCTGGGTTACAGGCCATTGCCCGTGTTTTGAAAGAATTATAAATTACAGTTGTATAACTCATGCAAATTGCACGCATTCGTTCTATAAAGAAGAATATCTAATAGCCGCCCCTAGACCCAGGCTTAAAATTGATTTTTCATCATAATCACTCTCTAAATAATTTGGTTGCTTACGTTTATCTCAACGGCTTGAATTTAAATAATTAACGAGCTGTTCGGATACGCGAAAAAAAAGGTTGACATTTTTCTTAATAAAAACTACACTTGTTTTTCAAGTAGGTCTGACAAACCGAGTTACAATTTTTAATTCAAAGTTTGTATATTTATCTCTCTCTTCGGTTATCCTCCTCCTCACTGGCATTTTTATTTAATTTGTAACCGCTCACTAAACAACTTTGTGATAGCATGGTCTCGAACCCAGAACCTGTTATTGTAGGGCCTTTTGTATCTTCGTGTGCAGGGACGTGTTAAAAGCAAACCTTTTGTTGATTTTGTTTGGTTACCTAACAGGGATCAAGAATTTCATAGGTTCCACCTTTTGCTCACCCCCTAGGTCATGTGATACGACGTCATTGGTTCCCGTAGCAACAAAATCTTTTTTTGAGAAAATTGAAACAATTTTTATACAATTCGAAAGAACATTGAAAATAGATCAAAATTGATATATATATAAACCTTATCTTGAAAATTAACATGTCAGAAGATATCTTAGTTTTTAGATTTTAGTAAAACCGGGGGTAAAATTGTGTAAAAATGGCATATCAGTTGAAAAATCTTGTATTTCCTAGAAGGTGTTACTTGTCATTTAAGTCTATATTTAAAATGCAGTGTATATTTATTAAGAGTCGAGTTTATGCAGCTGTGTTTGCGTTTCCCACTGCAATTGTTGAAAATAAATATGACGTTTGTTCCCCCCGGATTCTATACTAAAGTTAGATTTTGAGCATTTTTCCACTTTTCAAAGCTATCTTGAATTTTCTATTGAAAGGAAATCGAATAATACATTGTCTCTGATAATCAAAGCATAAAAATATCTCTTCTTAATGCGAACATATGTTGATTTTTAGTGACAAAATAATTAATATTGAGAAATAAAGTCATCAAAATCAGTGAGATATGGAAGAAGAAGAGCATGGGGAAAAAAAGACGAGTATCAAATATAGATTTTTCCAAATGCATTGTTTGCCAAGTAGAAGATTATAATTCAGACTTTTTCTTTTTACAGTGAAATGTTTTAAGGGTGCCTTAAAACTTGCAAAACAATGGAGTCATAGGAACTACCCATACACCAAAATATAACATCTAAATAAACCAGTTTTTTTTACTTTTTAAAAAATACGTCTTTTTTATTTACTTTATAGATTGTTCAAACCAAGTCTACCGAAATTTTGGGAAAATTGTTTCTTGCTATCGATGCTCGATTCAGACCTCAAATACATGACTGTTTTAATCGATCAGATGGACTTGAAAGATCTTTGCTGTTACAAAGCAGCGTTTACCATTCCGATTGTTACAAGAGAGTAACCAACTCTACACATTTGGAAAAATTAATGAGAAAGCCAATGATTAACCACCATTGGAAAAAAGCTGCATCCAAGCGTGAAATATTTGGTCTGCTCAAGGCCGCATGTAATAGCAAGGGCCTCATCTTCTATAGGGGCGTAGTGCTGTTCTGCTGGTGATAAGAATCTGGATCCGGCTAGGGTGATTCTCCATCCAGCGAGACAGCAGTCAGGTACCTTGGGCGAGCAAGGGCAGTGCTTCTGTAACAGGAAGTATCCTATGCCTTGCATCGACCACTCCGTTCGAAGGCAGGTTGGATGCTGCAGGTCGAATATCTCAACTCCGGTCCTGATCGCTTCGACAATTGCGGCTTTGGACGCTTGGAAGGCTTCGTCCAAGGAGGAGTTCCACTCAAACGGATGACGGGGTGATAGGAATGGCCGAAATGGTGCAATATGTTTGCGTAGCTGGGCATAGCTAGACACCTGGTTGACAAGCCCAAACCAGCTCCTTATGTCGGTTGTAGATGTGGGTGTGGGAAATTCCTTGATGGTGTTGAAGTACTTCGTAAGGGGGTCGATCCGGTCGGTTGAAACGTTGAAGCCGGCGAAGGAAACCTCTTTCTGGGCGAATTGGAATTTGTCTGGGTTCAGCACGATGCCCGCGTTTCCAAGAAGGATGAAGAGGTCGATGGTTCTCCATCAGTGTTCGTTTAGGTCTTCGTCAAAGTGTAAAGTATCATCGACAATGCGTTCCTTGCGTGGAAATTTTGCCAACACGGCGTCTAATCTCCTGTTGTAGCCGTCGCCTGAAGATACAAACCCTTGAGGAGCCTTCTTGTAGCGCCATCTGCCAATTGGTGTAATAAATGTGGTGAGATGACGGTCGGACTCGCGAAGTGGAAGGCTATGGTACCCGTTCCATGCGTCTGTGACGGTTTTCCAGGTGTTGCGTGGTATCCGACGGGCAAGGTGAAAAGGGGGTTCCGCATTGTGTGTCTCCCTCTCGCAGTGTCTGTTAAGTGGGGAAAGATCAACTGTTCTTCGTGGTGATTTATCCTGCTTCCTTGCGACGACCATGCGATGACACCAGGTCACTGGTTCCCCAATGGGCACGGGTTCAATAACGCCGAGAGCTTCATCCCGTTGTAGGTCCGCGTGGACCTTCTCCTGCCAGTGTATTGGTATTGGAATGGCCTTGTGACACGTAACGGGTTTTGTTCCTCCTTTCAAGTGTATCTCTACGGGAGGACCGTCCATACGCGGAAGTTGCTGATGTGGGCAAGTGTTGAAGGTAGAACAGGAGTAGTGCTGAAGAACCCAGGCTTGCATCTTGCTGTTGTTTTCTGGTGTGCAAAACATCGGAAGTTCCTTCGGGCGATTAGGGACAAGTGACCGCCGGGGGCAATCACAAATACAACCATCGTTTTTGGTAGCACCGCATATCGAACCACTTAACGACGTCGTGCTTTGGCTCTTTGAAGGTGTTGCTATGTAGAAGTAGAAGGATTTGGCATCACGGCTAACGTACACCATCGAGTTACCCATGGGCGCGTCTCTTGTGTCTGTCACTCCTTTTATGTGGGCGAAGAAGACCCCATCAATCCGGATTGGTGATTTGTTGGCTGCGTTGAACGATAAGGACGCCGGAGATAAGTCGGACATCTTGAAACCAGACCCCAGGAACTGGTCGAGGGACCATAGGTTTGACTGTGCACCTGTATCAGCTATCGCTTCAATGTTGACAAACTTCGACGGTCGTTTATCTAGTGCCAGACGCAAAGTGATAGTAGGATGAGCTGTCACCTGGGCGCGTCTCCATTCACCCTTACTGAAGATTTGGTGTACCAACGGCTTCACAGGAGTCCGGGGGTTGATGTGGCTGGTAGACAGGTTAGAGTTGGTACTATTGAGTGATGATATCTGCCCAAAAATATCACCGGCAGACTGGCTGATCAGGCTTGACTCGCTGTGATGCCCGTGTTTCTGGTTGTCTCGGCTTTTCCTCCAGCAGCTCTCACAACGTGAGTATGGTTTCCGGTTCCACCCTCTTGACTTCTTCGAAAACAGATGAAATGTCTGATTACAGTCAGGGCATTTGGTGGTCGTCAACTTGTCTGTATCGTTCGGTGAAGAGGAGCGGTTCTTTCATGGGCCAGAGCTGTCTCTGTGGGTTGCCAGGTTGTCATGGTGGCGGTATGACGACAGTGCAGATACGGATGTCGAAAGATTGGCGTTTCTAGCAGTTTCTTTGTTCTCGACGTAGACAATCACATCGGTAACAGGTTTCGACTGGATATTGTACGTGCTAAGCGAGTCATGACGTATGTCGATATCTGCAATTCCATTAAGCAGGACATCTCTGATGAACTCATCAGTGTAATACACGTCACCTTGGAATGCTGTGTGGCAGTTAGTGCATGATCCATTGAACCTCGTCCTGAATTCACAAGTCTCAGCTTTCCCCTGGACTCGTGCAGCGAATGTTCGAAAGGGTTCACCGGGATCCTGTCGCATGGCCAGCAGTTCTGAACGTACCACTCCAAGGGCAACAGGTATAACAGCGAGGGTCTTTATTGTCGTCAGTGCGTCATGTAGGGGCAAGGATGTAAAGGTTGGTCTTGCACAAAGTACGATGTTGCCAAGTTGCATTTGTACATTTGAGCAACTGGCCTGATGCAGCACCATCTGGGATTGATGACCCAATGAGGAAGGTCTCCCAACGACGAATGAACGCGTTCCAGTCCTCAGTCGTGGCATTCATCTGGGGTTTTGAACATTCGAGCCTTGTGACACGTAGAGCTGAGGCAGCATGGTCACGTGGAATGTTGGCAGCATGTAGGTGTGAGTGCACATTCAGTATGGCAGCTGCTCCAATGACATCCACACCCACTCTTGTAAATCCACAATTTGGTATGGGGCATTTAAGGATCGTCATGGTGGTCCAATCACGAAATACAAAATCCAAACATGGACAAAAGTCATTCGATCAAAACATTATATTTCTTAATAACGAATGTTTGGATCTAAACAACAACAACAGAACAAAAATACTCAAACAAGAACAATATTATAATGATTGTCAATGTCACTATTCTACAACCATCATCAACAAAATGAATCAAATGAAACATATCATGAAGAATCAGCGAGCGACAAGAAACCAGCAGATATTGAAAAAAGTCTTTAAGATCAAATTCGGAACCATTTAACAAGTATTTGTGCATAATTTGTCAACAACAAAGGGGGAGGTTTCATAAGGTCGATACAGTTTACGTTGGTCAACGGATGCTGAATGTTGCAAAAGAAATGACTGATCAATCGTTTTACCTTCGTATGAACAGTATTCCGAATTCAGCCGTCGCTATTGCCAACGATGCGCAATACCATCTGAAATGCTGGGTAACGACACAGAGATCTGCACAGAAAATGATGACTGATGAAATTCAAATCGTTGATGAAGTTGATCGCGTTGTAGCTGATATCAAAATCATCGAAATGGTCCGAACAAACTGTGGTGAATCTATAAATATTGATATGAATGACATCAATAGGACATACAACAATCTCCTTGAAAATGGTGATGGAAAGGAAATCAACTACAGAAGATATCTAAAAGCACTTCTCCAAGACAACAGCAGAGGCCTTTTCTAGACCACCATGCCGCAGACGTTTTGAACAGCCTTGCTTCAGCAATTTTCAAGCAAAAGCAGTAGATGATGCATTGAGTAATCGGTGTGATGACTTTTCTTCGATCTATCAAGCGGCTAAAGTGATTCGAAATGAACTGCTTAAACACCGAAAATGGAGATTTGATGGTGATTTTTCGGAGTTTGAAATTCCTGCTTCTTTGCGCACATTACTACAGTGGATAACATTAGGTCCGGAACCTACAATAGATATAAGTCTTAAAAAACGAATTTTTGCTAATCAAATAAACACAAATCATTATGAAAGCAACAAAACGACAACGACAGGTATCATACAAGAGTTCTGCAGAAAATAATTTCAAAGAAATAGTAGAGACACCTTTCAGTGTTGACTTGGGATTGCATATACACAAGGAAACACGAAATAAGACAGTGATCCAATGTTTATCAGATCTTGGTCTCTCGATTTCCTGCAAAAGAATCATGAAAATAGAAAATGGTCTTGGCAACGCTGTGGGTGAAAACATAGAGATAAATAAAGGTGTGTTTATACCTCCGAATTTAAAAACGGGAAGGCCACTCCATTTCGCAATTGACAATATAGACTTTCAAAACGACACGGCTGACGGAAAATCTGAATTCCATGGTACTACACTTGTAGCGTTTCAATTCAAAACAGCCACAACAAATGATCTGCTTAAATTAACACCGTCCAATTCGTTTACTCGAACTCCTTCCACGGTTGATTACATATTTTCAAAGCCAAACCCACCAAATGAATCGTTTCCAACTGATGAAACCATATCACTGGTAGATCTTTCTTCGCATTGCAATGTTGACTGGCTTTGTGGAATCAGTCAGGTGATTAATGACGATGACATTTGTCCTTTACCAACATGGGGTGCATTTAATTCACTTATCACAGATTAACCAAATATAAAAACATCGCAAGGCTTACCACTTTACCTAGGCACCCCTACTGACTGGTCCAATCTTTATTCTGCATTGAAGGTTGCTCAAGGGATCAACGTCGCCGTAACCGGTAGGAACAAGACGATAGTTTCCCTTGATTTGCAGTTATATTCAAAATGCATGCGTTCTTAAAGTCTGATGAAAGCATTTTAACAGCATTGACAAAGTTGGGTAAAGGAGAAGACTTACCAAATTTAGTCACTCTTGAAAATATTGAACATTTTGTTGTAAATACGTACGCAGGACAGAGAGCGCCAAGCAACATTGTAACTCTTGCTGATCTTCATTAATTCTTGTTTTCTAAATACCAATACGATGCAGCGCAATTGCCACCCACTATGAGTGCTTTAAAGTACAAAATATTTAGAACTCATTCCGTTTGTTTGGTACTGAAACGAAATCCTTTGTCGAATCAGCAACTCCCGTGCCCTGAGAATTATGGATGGAAATTGATGTGACATTCTTTGGATCCGATCATGACAGATAATTTGCCGGCTCCTATTGCCTTAATTGAACTGAGTGTGTGCGGTTGTAAAGGTGGTTGTAAATCAAAGCGGTGCAAATGTTTAAAAAATGCCCTTGTCTGTACAGACATGTGTAAATGCGAGGGGTGTAAAAACGATGAAATTCCTTCTGATAATGAACACGAAGAAAGTTCTGATGAATCGGAAATTGAAGCCATGTGAATGATTATTTGCTTCGCCATTACTTTAGGAAATTTTCCAAGGACCTTGTATATTTGTTGATTTTCACTAAATCTGAAAGCTTTTTCTGCATTTAATTCAATTGCTTTTAAGTGGTTTTACAGATACTGTTCTCTTGGCTATTAGATATTTCAGAAATATTTGATAAATTTAATAATATATGTTTAGCTTTTTAGCTATTCTTCTAGAATAAATGCGGTTGGTTCTAAATTTCAGAGGGTTTAGCTGTTTGAAGATAAAAACTTACATTTCCATGTAAATCACATCTTCACAACTTATACGAGTTCAATTCATGTAAAATAACATTAGACATTTGTTTTATGACATATTCCAGACAGTTTTCGCTTGAATATCTGTGATTTTTGCTATTTTACCCCCGGTTCTACTAAAAACTAAGATATCTTCTGATATGTTAATTTTCAATATAAGGTTTATATTTATATTTTGATCTATTTTCAATGTTCTTTTGAACGGTATAAAAATTGTTTCAATTTTCTCCAAAAAAAATTTGTTGCTACGGGAACCAATGACGTCGTATGACATGACCAAGGGGGTGAGCAAAAGGTGGAACCTATGAAATTCTTGATCCCTGTTAAGTAACCAAACAAAATCAACAAAGAGTTTGCTTTTAACACGTCCCTGCACACGAAGGATTATTCTGGTACATACTGGCCTTCACTATTTCGGTTAAGAGCCACCATTCCCATTGCGCTATCGCCGGATAACTTAGACTCATACATGATCAAATATTCACGTTGATTCTGGTATCTTAAATTGCCATGAGTTAAGTCAGGTAGAAGAAAGTTCATAAATAACAGCCTGAAAAAGATGGCAAATTCAAAACTTAACTTTTCAAAAAAGTATGTTTATTGTATATACTGTATTTCTACTGAGGTTGTTAAATAAAATTTCCATCTAATATTTGTGGTTGAAGACAAAATTTCTGATACTTGATTTCCATAGAGACAAATCTGTGCATTTTGTAGAAAAGCACAAACAACACATGTTTCACCAACTGGACTCAGGCATAACTTCATCCTTTTTGTAATCTATGAATTTAAAGAATTTTTTATGTTACCGAAGAGCCACTATAAGTCTATTAGGTAAAACCAAACTCTCCAATTTTATACCATGCGCCCTTTTATGTCCACTGTAAACAAATCGTTGGTAATGCGCTTTGGTCTGCATATTATTATTACCATACCATCAAAAAATCTAAAGCAATCACTTATTGATACCCCTTTGTTAAATATTACGTTTGCAAAGTTTTGCAAGATAACTGGTTGGAAAAAATCTTGCTGCCACAAATGACAAATGACAGTCGTGATGTGCATAAATATGATCAAGCATGAAGGTAAAATATTAAACAGAGTTCTGTTTCATTTCTCCCAAAGGAAGGAATCGTGTCGGTATATTGACCGAGTAATGCATAGGCCCTCTGTGCCATAACAGACAGTTCTTTGTCGCATAACAAGTTTACCTGGAATATTTAAAACTTGTTTTTCATTTACAATTAAAAAATGATAATTTACAAATTCTTTTTTATATTGGACATCATCAGGATTTCCAAAATTGAATCTTTGAAATTTCCACAAAGGATATATATCCTTAGAATAATTAACTTAAAACTAAGAGTTCTTCGTCATAGACAACATCATCACTACCGGCTATTAACAAAGTATCGCGTGTATTCTTTAAGCTACGACCGGTCGCCATATTTGTTTTTATAATCTAATGATATTTTGGGGTTTTTTGTTGGCTAAATCACGCACGGTGATTAAAGAAGAGACAGCGGTCTTGGCGTAAACACAACAGGGTAGTATAATGGCGTTCGCGTCTTGTTGCTACTGCTACACTAGCGGGAATGCATGTTGGCGAAGGCGAATAATGACGATAAAATATATAGATAACGATTTGATTCATGCATTTATTAATATGTAGGTTAGATTTTCTTCTACGAAACAAGACTTTGCTATAAATGCTTCTATTTAATTGATTGATTGTCATAACACTTCTCTTTCATGCAAACTTTGTAAAATCTGTGAAACATACCGTATTACATATTGCTGAGCTTAATGATGAATTTGGTAGATTTTGTATGTAAATTGTTAAGGCAATGATGTAGGAGGTAAAAAGGTTCTGTTGACCATACCGAAGCTCGATCCGAATTTTGTGAATTATGTCATAGAGTTTTGAAATAAAGGAACTTACAGCAGAACCAAACCTCTAGAAATTCCACATAAACCTTGAAAAAAGTGTTTGATGTAAACGTAAAATATGATCAAATATTTTTCGATCACATTGAGTTTAAACGCAAAATACTTATTATCAATAAATTGCTAACAGAATGTAAAAAAAACTACACGGAATGCATAACAGAACCCCCGTGCAAATTGCACTCATTACTTAATGCCAGTGATTGTTGCAACTTGTCTTTTCTTGTTTGCATACAAATATATATGCGTGTCCGTCTACCCGTGACCATATTTATATTTAAACCTTTAAAAATGAGTTAAATCGAGAATCGCTTGTCTTCATATATTTTTGTAAACTTCTTTCTTTATATTTTTCACGCAGGAATTTTCATTGTCAAGAATGCAAATGCACGTGGAAATATCACTCATCGTTTCTTTAAGTAGAGAACAGCCCGAGTCATAGCTAAATGTGTTGGTAGTAGTCACACAGTTACTTAATAATATGGTTTATGAGAAAATTCTTTCCTACAAATATGTTAACAACTAACTGGAAATAATCTCAAAAATTTTAGATTTCTACCATTGTCTCATTATGTCGTTTTAAAACAGTGTTTTCAACAGAGTCTAATTTTTAAGAACAGATAAATACTTAGCTATTTCTTCTCTTTTCCTTTTCTTCTAACGTTGATTGTGTCTTCCCTCTTCTTCTTATAAATTGGTTGTTTCGCCTCTTCTGGAACACACTGAAAGAATCCTACTTTTTATAAACACAAAACTTTTTCTTCTATTCTATCTCCTCTTTTGAAAAGTTGATTGTGCCACCTTTTCTTTAAAATTCAAAAGCACAAAATTTTACTTTTTATAAACACCTCTCTTCTTTTTAAAAGTTGGTTTTGTTGCCTCTGCTCAAAAACACTGAAAGAATGATACTTTTTAAAAACAAATTAACACTTACCTTTTGCTTCACTTCTTAGAAGTTTGTCTCATCGCCATTTTTTTAAAATACGGAAAGAATTTTGCTTTTTAAAAACAAATTAACACTTACCTTTTGCTTCGATTTTCCCTCTTCTTTAAGTTTGTTGTTGTTTTCGTCGTCTTTTCTCTGCTAAATGATTTTAAGCTGAATCCTAAAAAAGTTGGCAATTTAAAAACTTCAATTTTACGCAAATTAAAGCTAGCTACTTAAAAAGAGTACTAACGAACCGCTTTTTAAACAACATCAGCAGGAAACATATAAGTGAAATTAATAAAAAATTCTTAACGATTCTACTAGATTTATTTATTTATTGCAAATATTTACACAAGATAAAAACGTTTCAATAGATGTACAATTAATTACAAACTAATATATACAAATACTGTTATCAATACGCGTCCTGTAAAATAAAATAAAAAGTTAAAAAAGATAGTAAAATATAACAAAATAGATAAAAACGTAGTAGAATATATCATATATGACACACAACGTTGTCTCAATGTTGTAAACAACATTGCAACTAAAATACAATAAGAAATAAAAATATGAAAGTTATAACGTAAAAACTTTAAAACTTATGATATTTCAAGACATTTTTAAAGTCATTTTCTCTATATTTGCTTCTGAGACAGATTGGGAGATCGTTGAAGATCTTGGCCCTCATGTAGCTTAATGACCGTTTTCCATAATCCAGTTTGACGTATGGGATACGTACGAAGAGGTTTTTGTTTCTTGTGTTAACTTTCGTGTTTGCAAGTGTAAAGTAATTCTCAAAGGGCGGTTTTACGTTTCCAAGTAGGATGTCACGGACGAATAGACAAACTCTTTGTTTTCCGCAATCCAGTATATTTATGCTGGAGTTCTTTTGTTGAGTAGCTGCTACTATTTTTTGTGCTTGACGTTCGAAGAATGTAATTCGTTTCACTTGACTCTGATTGAAGGTAGGTTTCATCAAGCAACAGTATGTAAACAGAGGTAAGATTACCATGTTAACGATGCAGCGGACAGAATTCACTGTTAGAAATGTTCTCATTCTTTTTAATAATCGAAGTTTTGTTGACATCTTCTTGAAAGTTTTATCGAAATGTGAATTTAAGTTTAGTGTGTGGTCTATCTCTACGCCAAGGTACTTGTAATGTTTTGTAACAAGGATGTGTTGGTCATTTATCTTTATGACGATTTCTCTATGTAACGTGCTCAATCTTTTAGACGTACCAAATAACAGCACTTCAATTTTTCCTGGTTTCAAGTTCAATAACAGTTCGTTTTCTTTAAACCAGCAATACAGGTTTTTGAGGTCATCATTCAAAAGGTTTTCTACTTCATCAAGGTTTTTACTTTCGCAGGAGATAACAGTGTCATCAGCATATGTCACTATTTTCGAATGGACCAGATTGATAGTAATGTCATTAAAGAACAAGACAAATAGAAGAGGCCCTAAGATAGAGCCTTGTGGTACACCTGTATAAACTGGTTTCTTCTCTGATAAAGTGTTATCGAAACAAACACGTATATGGCGGTCAAAAAAGTAGCTAGTAAAAAAGTCTAATTCCTTATCTCGTACTCCATAGCATTCGAGCTTTTCAATTAGTTTTTCGTGCGATATAGTGTCAAATGCTTTACTAAGATCTATGAAACATGCTCCAACTAATTTCCCAAAATCAACAGAGCTTCTAATACTGTCCAGGAGTGTTAAGGTGGCATGCTCAGTTGATTTGCCTTTTCTGAAACCAAATTGATAATCAGAAATAAGGTTTCCCTCTTCAAGATAAGCGGAAAGCTGAGAATGAACTTCACGTTCCATTATCTTGGACACGACTGATAAGATAGATATCGGACGGTAGTTTTCGATATCTGTTTTACTACCTGATTTGAAAACTGGAGTAACCTTGGCAATTTTCCAGTCAGTTGGATAAGTAGCAGTATTAAGTGAGAGGTTGATTAAGTAGGTAAACGCATACGTTATTTCATCCACAGAGTCTTTCAGAAGGTTCGGGGGAAGCAGGGCAGGCAAGGCCACATGATTTATTCCGCTGTAGTCTTTTGAATTGATTCCGGATGCGCATAGCAGAGACATAGCGAAATTTAAATGTTTTAAATGTAAAATTTTTGCAACGTTTTAGTTTTTAGTGTACATATTTTTTTATGCACCTGATGATGTACTGACGTACGAAAAGCTTTGTGCTATTTTAATTGAAAAAATAAATATATTGTTTTAAAGAAAACTTTAAAATTTTTGCACTTTTTACTTTTTCTCCAGATAAGATTGTTCAATGGAAACAATGGCTTCTTAATGTATGAAACGATGGTAGTGTAAAAGTTTGCAAAACCATTTGCGATTTTCAAAGGTTCTGATGTTAATTCACTATCGATTTTGAACGATTTACTGTTCATTGATTTATTCTTTACAGGAAATATTGATTTTAAGATTTTCCAGAACTTCTCAGGTCTACAAGTGTTTTCTGATAGTACGTTTTTTATAGAATTTAGATTTAGCTTTACGTAGTGCGATATTAACTTCATTCCTTTTAGCCTTGTAGGCGTGGATGTCACAGGGTAATTTTGTTTTTCTCATTTTTCTAAGTAGTGCATCTCGAGTGTTCATTTTTGATTTTAGCTCATTTGTTTGCCACGGACAAGGCTTTCCACGCACTCTTTTCTTTATCAGAGGAGCGTGTTTTTGAAATACATCCATTAAAATATTCTTGAGATGATTCCAAGCATCGTTAACATTGTTATATTTATCGATTTCATTGATTTTGGACTCACAAATGTCTTTTTCCATTTGTTGAGGATCATAATCTCTATAGTTTCTATAATCTCTGAATTGAATGATTTTAGGAGAAAACTTTGAATTATTGATTTTATAAACGCAGCCAACCATATCATGGTCTCCAATGGACATCGGTATAACATTTGTTTTCATATCTGCCGGATTGATATTTACGAATATTAAGTCTATTAATGTATTATGATGCAAATCAAAGCGTGTATCACTTTTAATCACTTGAGACATGCCATTAACCCTAAAAATGTCCTTTATTTCTTTGTGATCCAGCTTTTCAGAGTAGTTGACGTTCAAGTCTCCAAGGACTAATAATTCTTTGTTCTCTTTCGTTGCTAATGGCAACTTGATTTGTAGAAGCTGTTCAAAATTTTTTGAGAGATGAAGTGATGAATCAGGGGGTCTGTAGAAAGTTGAGATTAACATATTTTTAGCGTTTTTAATTCGTAACTCAATAAAAATACTTTCTATTCCGTCTGCTTCAAGATCCTCTCTACGAATAAAGTCATGTTTATCTGCTATGTACATACCCACTCCACCTCCTTTCCCAGTTTTCCTGGTTTTTCCAACATAGGTATACCCCGGAATATCAAACGCAAGAAAATTGTCAGTGTCTTGTGTATGAGTTTCGCTCAAAGTCAATATGTCTGTATATTTTCTTTCGATTAAAAACTCAGTGATTAACTCCAGATTTGCATGCAAGCCTCTAACATTCTGGTGCAAAAATTTAAATCCTCTACATGAGAATAACTTATCCAACTCTGGCACTTGTCTAGGGCCTGGATTTAGTTCGATGTCTCCAGCTAACACGAGTAATAACATGAATGTATTTTTCATGCGATACTTTCTACCATTATTCCATAAACTAGCATCAATAAAACTCTCTTTTTTACCAACAAATACAGCAGGAACATTCAATGTATAGCTAATGCCATCAGAAATTAAAAAACAAGCTTTATTAACTTGCAAAAGCGTAAATATTATCAACATGCCACACAGTGCGTCTACTCTCAATGCTGCCATTATGCTTGATTATGCTACGATTGCCATTTTGATATCAAAGGATATAGAACTTTTTTAAAGAATGGCGTGGCATGGAAGCTCCGCATCCGCCATGTTATTTTTTTGAAAGAAAGAATTCTCTAGAATTTCTAACTATAGTAAAAGGCATTGGTCAGACGTCGTTTTGCGTTTTATTGCGTTTTATAGCAGGAATCGTTATGGTAAGACTGTAGCGTGTAGGACTACCGTATTATTATATATTATAGATTAGCAATAAGACCCGAATGTAAAATGCACTACTTCATCATCATTACTTCAAAGACAAATAATAACTGTGTCTTTATGTGTTTTTATATAAATGCGTATACCCGTTGCGGTGTATTATTTATGGTTGAAAATTGCTTGAACCACTTTTTAGATTTAGGTGTTTTTAGTTATAGTATAATCAAGTTAGCCCGCCTTTCTGTGTTTGTAATAGTAACAGTTAGTAATACAGTTGATAAGAAAAAAATTTGACTAACATTCAAACATGACCAAAATATGTTTATCAAATCTCTTTTAAAAGCTTATTTTATCAATAAAACAAAAATTTGGAGCTACCCATTTTATATACTCTTAGAAATAAATATTTATCATATTTTTCCTTAATATTTACTGGCTTGGTCCATTAATAATAGCTAGAAAAAGTTGGCAAAAAGTTAATTTTCGTCCAAAAATAGCTAGTTTTATCAATAAGAACAGACATTTGCAGCTATAAAGAATAATACATCTATAGAAATAAACATTTCCCATCTGATTTACTCGCTAGAGTGGTAGAGTGGTGGATAGCTAGAAAAAGTCGGAAAATTCAAAGCTTAATTTTTACCTAAAAATAGTTGGCTAACTCATTAAATTACACAAATCACCTCTTAAACATTCGATAATCGATGCTTATAAGTGGAAATCATAAAGAATTCTTACAATAGAAACATTCAAAGCTTTAAAAGAACCATATTTAAACTTTCTGATTTATAACCCCGCCACTTTTCTAGCCAAATTTATCATTTTGAACAGATCAACAAATTAACTTCACCAACATTACATCATGTATAAACTTACTTGGTCATCCGCCTCGGTCATTCTTTTATTTTATTACTTAATGTAGAGTAGCCATGTTCCGGACCATATGTACAGTGGTACCCATAATGCTCGGCATTATGGCTTTTAGCACGAGGTTATGTTTTGAATAGAATAGAATATATATATATATTAGAATATATTATGTTGTCACTGTGTCGACTATATACTTAATTAATATGAATTTCGAAATCGTCGAAATCGAAAGTGAACGACAGGAACAGTGATCTTATTATATGTAAATAACATAAACCCATGTGCAAAATGCACTCACAAAGAAAATTGTAAACTTGTCTTTCTGTGTTTGTAAATAAATACATATATGTGTGTTTACCCGTGACAATCTGTATATTTAAACCTTCAAAAGTCAGTTCCGAGGTTCTTGAGGTTTTAAATATGTTTGCTACTCTTAAATTCGCCCTCTTGTTGCAAAACACTCTTTAGATTTTTGACGCAATAATTTTTGTCGACAACAGTGCATATGCACGTGCACATTTTACGCATCAATTATTTCAAGTAGTGAATGTTGCGCCATCCCGTTTTGGTGTGATTGAAATAAAAGTATATTTTTGTTTTTACTTTTTTCGTATGCATCTCTTTTAATTATTTCCATGTGTTTTAGTGACTTTCTTTCGTCTTTTTATGCCACTTCATAAATTATTGTCAAGAAAAGGTTGGTAATATAGATAGTTTATAAAAAAAAACATTGGTCATGCGCCACTTGCTGTGTTAATTTCACTAAATTGTAGCGAGAAAGTGAACATGAGTGAACATTAACATGAGTTTTTACTCGTACTCAGGGTTTAGGTTTTGTCCGTTAAATGAAAATCTTGCAGATCGGTTTGGTATATATGTTTCTGTATGTTCCAACACATTTTCGTTTTCTTAACACATTTGGTTTTTGCATCCATACCATAGGTGTGTTTGTTGTTTTAACTCGTGTTTTACATTTTTGCACAGCTAACTTTGAAAAATTTGTTTATCTTGTATTTGGTTGTTTGTCCATTTGCATTTTGTATACCGATTTGTTTAGATCTTTTTAATTGTACTGTTCTTTGTATATATCAAGGTTGCAAATAGCATTTAGTAATCCCTATTCGCTGGTGCTATTCGCTACTTTGTCATCAGCTAATAGTGACAAGTCGCTGGTTTTAATTACCTTAGAGGAAGAAATTTTGACGGAAAGAAATTTTGGTGGAAACAAAATTTGGCGGAATTGGCGGGAATTTAATTTGGCGGATGCGAAATATTTTTAAATTTGGCGGGAATTAAATTTGGCGGATGCCAAAAATTTTTAAATTTGGCGGGAATTTAATTTGGCGGATGGATAAAAAGTCAAATAAGGATGAAGATGTTTTTTTTTTCAAGCAAAAGAGTTTATTTTCGTATAATAAAATGAACTAAACAAAAGAATAAAGTACGCACTGAGTGAAAATCACCCACAGTGCGCAATTTTTTATGCGCAACTTTGCATACACACTGTGGCTTCGACACTGTCGAAAGCAATTAATCGACTCGTGTATCATCACCTTATTTTGATGCATGAAAAAAGTATTGTAGTTTTTATAAATCCTTTTACATAGAAGTGCACAGTAAACCATATAATTTTGCACAAATTTAGTAATGGCATACGTTAAGATATTTGAGTTCAATGCAGGTGTTCGTGGCCATCATCATTATCGAAAGTACTGGAATCCTGAACCTGAAGAAATCCTTTAAAGTTGTTTTCACGAAAAAGATAATGCATTTGATAGATTTGCCATAAAGACGTGTCAAATGGGAAGTGAAACACCAGTTGGTCATCTTTCAATGGAAATTTCAAGGGCAACTGAGTTTCTTATTGACCGAGGCGCAGACGTTACTTTACAGTTAATTGGTAATCAGTACAGGAGATCTCCATTAATTTAAGGCGGTATTGAGATTCCATGCAAAGTAACAGCAAAGATTTCGGGGACAGTAATTAATCTTTTGATCATGGAGAAGTACGCACAACTTGTAAAGGAATTGTATACAGAACCTAAGAACGGAGAGATTTTAGCCTCTTTCTTGCAAGCTGAGACTACTGAAGACGCCTCGATAAATGTAGCACCAAGGAATGTGCGTGCTCCGAAAAAGAAAAAAACGATCGAAGTGCAAACAAAGGATATTCGACAGTTTTTTAATCAAGGTGAAACAAGTAGTAACCAACCTGAACCAACATCATACGAAGAGGAACAGACAAATGAGACAATCATAATAGTAGATTAATTATTCTCATGTGATTTGAACAAAGCATAAAAGGAAAGATACGATAGCATTACTTTATATTTCGTAATATTTCTTCTCAGTTTGTATACTTACATTCTCCGAGTAACAAATATTCTTATTTTGCTTCGAAAGTTTGGGAAAATTTGATATTTTTGGCTGTGTTTAGGTGTGTGCAGATTAAGCAGATAGAAAAAAATGATAAACAAAGAAAAAATAAGTCAAAACGAAAGAGAAAAAATTTAATTTGGCGGATGCCGAAATTTTCTTAATTTGGCGGATGCCGAAATTTTCTTAATAGCATTTACTATCAATTTCAGTGGCCTTTTGTGTCCAATCGCTAGTTTTAATCATAAAGTTATCGCCTCTCTGCGGATTAAATTACTATTGAAATAAACACTAAATTTTGTTGATAAACATACATACCCCCTACACTTCCCAGCCCCCTACACTTTCCTGATGTATTACAGTGTAGTTTGGGATTTCTAAATTAGAGTGTTGTGTGCTACTTTTGTCGCACCAAATTTCAGATAGACATATTATTTGAAATTGATAATTTGACGTAGAAAGATCATTTTCGTACTACGACTGTTTTAAATGCAAAACGGGAAATGAAAAGAGTCCGTGCTAAATTGTTTTAAACCTAGAGTTGTAATTCACTTCTTTTAAAAATGAAATATCGAACTTCTAAACATGAGATAAACTATAAATACCGAGAATCCAAAAGTTCTTTCTTTACCATCAATACTGTTGCATTATTTTTTTGTCGACTCTGATAATTCTTTCACTCTTCAATCTATCCATTCCAGGCATCTCAAAACTTTCTAATACCAATAAAATATGTTCTCCATTCTCTTCTAAAACTAACTCAACAAATTTGCAAATATTTCTCAGTGTGCTGGGAAACCCCCACATTCAACCCAAAAATCGGTGGACTAGATGCTTTATCACGCATATTATCATCCAGCACTTGTTTGGCAATGAAAGTGGTTGCACCCAGGATATGACATTTTTAGTGCACTACGGAATAGTGCTTGATAAAACTTGGAGTTGAAGTAGTGAACTATAACCAAAACGTCACTTCTAAAATATAAAATAGTAAAGACGCATGTGATAATTTTACTCCACTATATTTGACCTTGTATATATTTTACCTTATAAAATTTACATAGAAAAAAAGATTTTGGGTTAATAATAAAGAGAAATTACAACAAATTAAATCCCAAAGATCAGAAATACATACAAAATGTAATTGAATAATTAGTTTTGTTCCTAGTGTTGATCATCGATGTCTTCTCGATGCCGAAATAATGATGAAGCGATGTTCATAATGAAGACAGAGAAGCCGCATGTACATCGATTGACATCACCATGATAAAGACTGGGTTGTCTAAAGACTTGCAGCCCATATAAAGAATGACAACCAGTAACGATCACGAACATATCAATAATTGAGCAAAAAGCCGCCTGTTGACATAAGGTGCTGTCCGCATGTGTAGGATCTATGGTGTTCCAGTTTATAGGATATGCGTTCACTACTAAATACGCAACGAAGTGGGGCCGATGGAAGCTTAACAAATGAGATTCTCAAGGCAGCGTAAAAATGTATTCAGAAAAACTTCACCAAGTGAATTTTGGACACCTTTATCAAGCTGAAAATGAAACTTCATAAATATTCTCGACCGTCTTAAATCATAAACGACAATGCGCAACTTCAGAATAGAATGACACGTCACAAAATAATAATCATTGCGGTTGGAATGATCACACAAATCCTCGCTGCAGGAATAGTAAATAACTGTAATGTAACTGTAAAACACTTAATTTCTGGTCTGTAAAGGGACGGCAATTAACATAATTACAGTGCAGTTTCGTCGTCAGGAGTTCCAGTTGACTATGTGTACACGTGAAGTTCTGTCAGTTGCAATAAGCATGCCTGATCCTGTTCTTCGGAGTAAAAAGTGACATATCGTCCTGTTGCAAAACAAAAGCAATCTTTGATTGGTTTATCGGTTATGCAACAAAATGAGTTGAATTCGAATCTTTCGTATGTTTTTTCGTCACCAACTACAACATTCTCTGCTCCACAAGAATGGTACGGCCCTAGATTTATTGAAACAAAATACACAAGAAATTGTTTGGATAAATCCAAAATGATGTACGGTTTCGTTTCGCGGAGAGTGGATGAAAATGTGCCAAAATTGTTATCAATTGCGTTTGTTGCGACATAGTTTGTACCAGACCGCAAGATATGATGAGTTGTAGATTGCCATATTGTTTTTCCTGGTGCTATATCGATGAAATCCTCTAAACAAGAAAATAGGAAACGATTTCAACACAAACGTTCTAAAAACTTACTACATGTGTAACCAGGTGATTCGCATGTATCCAAACATTTCTGAGATGGTGCACAAGGATCTAGTGACGTGCATGTCGGACCAATCTGAAAAATATTCGCCATTGAATCTTTAACATCTCTGGCTAATAAGATAATAGTTACAGTTTTTTTATTGATATCAGTATGACCAGTCGTCCATTCTTCTATGTTTTCCACTTTCTTGTATCTTCTGGAGAGAAGTTCGCATGTCTTTGCATTGTTGTTGTAATTATATGAAACGCAACCGTCCACAATGATACATTTTTGAACACACCATTGTAATGTCTCCGTCTCTTTCGTTGTGTTGATTATTCCAGTTTGGTAGGAATTTGCTATCTTCAAAAAATCTCCATCATACAAACAATTGGGGAACCTTGTGATGAATGCATACGCGTTGTTTAATAAAATTGACGTCAAAACCAATCTAGATGAAAAGTATATTACTAATATATATAACGAAAATGCAAAAAACGTACTTTTTAAAAATCATTTCTCAGTTAACAAGAAATCAGTTGATAGATATGTTAACAAACGTATTTCAATTCAAACTCGTTAGTTATTGAAAGTTCATAACATATAACCGTTTGTAACTATTTTGAAATAGTTATAAATTATTGCTATATAGCCGTGCAAATTGCGCTCATTAGTTCTATGAGAAGGAATAACTGTTCCGCCCGCGTTATAATGAGTTTTTATGAATACAGTTCCCCTTAACTCGCACCCCTGGGAAACTCGGACATTCGCTTAGTCGTGCGGATTTCTTGTCCCTCTTGGATTTAATCATGCCAAAATACTCCGCTTAAGCCGTACCCCGGATAACGAAGACATTCGCTAAGGGGCTGTTTATATGGAGACGGACTGGCTTGCTTAGCGGTAAGTCGTACTATTTTTCTCGGTCCTTTAGCAAAAAATCCTAATGTAACTCGGACTTTCTGAAAACCGTGTGTCAAATGATTCCAATTGGAAATCGAATTCTTGCAAATTTCACTATAAGTTTTGTGTTTGCTATGTTGTAAGAAACCACACGATTTCCTGAGAGCGTTCATTCATCAATTTCAACATGGCGTCACTCAGCGGAGAGAAAAGTAAAATAAAATCGCGTACGATTGTTGAAAAGTATAAAATTTTTACAGAAATCGAGAATGGTGAAAGCTGTGCTGCAGTTTCTCGTAAACACATCATTCCTAAACAAAGGCTTTCTGGATGGATGAAAGAAAAATCAAAGATCTGATGCAGTGGAGAAAAACGCAACGTCCATAAAAAAACAAAGGATGATGGGTGCAAAATCAGATGATATCAAAAAAGGAATGATACCAGAGGCTGTAGTGCCTGACACAATAATCTGCCTGTGAATGGTACTATACTTTAAAAACACAAGGCCTTATACTTTGGAGAGGAACTTGGAATTTCAGGCGTCAGATGGATGGCTTGATCAATGGAAAAACGACCCTGACAACCCTAAACCCTAACGTTTCATTTAAAGCTATTTCATGTATTTGATCACTGATGCTTACATAATTCGTTACTCAATATGTCTATACAGTACACATTTTCGTTTACATTGACATTTTTTGCAACAAGGGCGGTAAAACTTTCTCAATTTTTCAAGACAGATTTAGCCATTATTACTTTTTGTTATCTATCAGCTTTTTAATTGCTGCTGATCAGTTAAGCCCGTGCAGACCGTAAAAACGTACTAATAAAAACGAAGTGTGCTATTAACTCATGGATGACCAAAAGTAAAAATCAAAACTAATAAAATATATATTATACATATATGTACAAAGAAAATCTGGGACGTTAACAACACGCTGATTGCCGATTCCACTCAACGGTCACCAACGAATTCTTTCGTGTCAGGCTTATTGGATTGAACTTGAGGCTTTAGAATTAAAAGCTTTTTAAAAAACCAACAAGTTACGCGCCATTCCTTGCATTTCCGCGCGAAAGGGTCTGCGCGTTATAAGGTAACGCTTTTGTAAGTAAATGTACTCAGCGTATTGCGAAAACAATAATAACAAATCGTATTCTTGTTAACGTGCAGGTATGAAAGCAATTCTAACCCTATTACTGTTATTGCGTCATTGCGTCTCCAGAAGAGAATTGATCTTGTGCTTGGTGGCATTCTATTGAAAGTTATCGTGAAAACAATCAAATATCATGAAACTCTGAAAGTAGCTGACACTATCAGGTTTTCAAACATTCTTTCGCATAATTTCTTACGTGCAACACCATGTTATTTAACAGGACGTCCATTGATTACATCTAGGTAATGCAATTAAAAAGCAGACGAAAACTTGACAACACGCCCCTTCATCTTTGCAGCTACGTGTCCCAAAAAACGTTCCGCGCATCATAATAAACAACAGTAAAAAAACCCGTGAGAATCCAAATATGGGAAATATAATTTATCAAGTGATCCCTTAGAAAAGGTTGGTGAATTTCACACCGGACAATAATTAACGAGACGTAAGGAATACTGCTGCTTCAAGTCAAGATAATATTTTTAAAAGGTACATTTTTTGTTGCTGGCTTAACATTTTGGCTTCTTCACTTTAAGTGTACAGTAGATTTATGCTAAGCATTTATATATATATATATATATATATTTATTTTATCTTATAAGTAAAGTATTCTTTGGTTTGCCATCTCCCTAACCACTATGCAAAAAAGCACATGTGACAATATGTTTTCTAGCGGACACGGCGCCTGATTAAACATGCCATGCTGTTCCAACGAAGATAGAAAATGAGCACGTGGTAAACGACTTCGCTAAAGTTCTTGTTTCTTTGTAATTTCCGTTTCAAAGTGCTGATTCATTGGGATCAAAATAAGACTTTGTAAGTAAATGGGAAAAACACATCGTTCTCTCGCAAACGCATGCGCAGTAAATGACAAGAAAATGAGCTGAAGTGTGACTAATGCAGGCGTATGAAATAACTTTATTTTCCACAATTATTCAGTGATTTAGTAGGTTTAGTTAATTCCTTTTTGAAATTCATATTTCCATGGATTAAAAATAATACCAACATTAAAGAAAATAATATCACAATGGTTTAGTTCATGGAATTTCTCTTTGTGCTTTGCGATAAAGGATTTTAAATGTGTCGGAGAAAGGAAATCCAAAAATTCAAATTGTTTTCATTCATCGCTGTTCAACAAGGAGGCGATAAGAAATTATCATATTATGACAATTGTCTGTCTCTATTATGCGTTTCCACAGGCAATAGATTAGCATTAAACGGTGATAAATGTCACGCTTTTGATTAGTCAGATTAGCAGCTCCACAAAACGATGTGTTAACGAAAATCAGCTGGAATTCAGGCTGACTTGCCTTTAAGGTTTGTTTAGAGTACTTACTCACAAAACATGACTTCATGCGAAGAAAACACAGATTTAAAGGTGCCGTTGTTTGTTCCACAGTTGATAGTATGACAATAAAAACACTCTTTCGTTTCCGTATTTGATGAAGCAAAGAGTGTGATGAATCCATTCAGAATATTATCTGTAACATTTCTGTTGGAAGCATCTAATTTTAGCGATTTGATTTCTGAGAAATGCGTTAAATTTAAGTGAAAGTCTACACCCAGAAAAATTCACCTGATTTTACGCAAAATGGAGTCCTCAGGAGATCAAAATAGAGCGTGTGCAGTAGATAGTATTAGCGAACGTACCAGCGTCAGAGCAACTCAATCAACGGTTTGCGTGGTGATTATCTTAGTGGAATAAGCCGCGTCGTCTTACTGTTTGTTCTAGCGTTCGTTTGAGGCAGATTTACAGATATACAAAGAAAGAGTGGAAACCTTTCAAGGGATTTAAGCGACAACGTAAATGTTTGCCTCCAAATATGATGCATTTGCATGATCATAAAGAAGCGTCAAAGGATCTTGCATCTTCCATTGCGTTTCGATAAGCAATTGTTTACTGAAAACACATTTTTATATTTTTTTTTCTTTTAGCCGTAACAACATCGATTTGCAAAGGCGACATGAGAGTAACATAGAGAACATGATAGGCGAAAGTGATGCAATTTTCTTTCTGTTGAAAGCCAGCTTGTACAGCTTTGTGTTTGTGCTCGGTGTCTTCGGTAACATGCTGGTGATAGTTGCTACCGTAAAATTTCGTACGCTGCATAAGCCCATTAACGTGTTAGTGTGCAACTTATGCTTGGTAGATGTGCTGACGATGGTCGTTGGAATTGCTCTCTTCGTGTTAGGCGATATAACTCCTATAAAAACTGATCTTGCGCCGCTCACGTGTCGTGTTTTCAAACCCATTTTAGCAGTGTTAGTTACAGCAAACGTGTTAACATTGGTTTCGATTGCGATTGAACGATACACGGTCGTACTGCACGCGTCCAAGTCTTACTTTACTCTGACTTTGAAAACATCGTTCATGACAGTGACATTTTTAAACGTCCTTTCTATATTGCTTGGCATTCCTACGTTGCTATCGAAACGATACAGCCATATATGCGTTTGTAATTGGTCTAAAACTGCGACGTTGGGATATCAAGTTGTTCTATTTGTACTCCAGTATCTAGCACCTTTGATCGGTATGGCGCTGCTGTATCTGTTAATTTGGTATAAAATACGATCGAAAAACAAACAATCTATAAAGATTTTCAATACAAACCGTTCACCAAAGATCTCCGAACCTCTCAGCGTTTCCCAGCCTAATATAAGACGAAGTTTCTCTGATGAAGAAACCACTTTCAAAAGCGGAAGTAGAAACCATCTATCGGGTTTGGGTCGCAGGAGATGCAGCAGCTCTTTGGAGAACCTCAAAAAGTTTTCCTCCCAATTCAACATTTCAGATAAGCGCCTTCGTAGCGGAAGTGATTGCCATTTGGAGAAATGTTCTTTGAAGCGGAGTAACTCGTCCATTGCCAGCTTCAACTCGAGTTTAAGACGCAACTCGACAATCAATCGAAGCAGTTCATTTAGAAGAAACTCGGTTAATAGAAGATCTTTGAGAGGCTCCGTAAGAAGGTTGCATAGAAGCGTCACTTCCGTGATTGTCGGTACAGATCTTGAGCAAGCTACTGCTGAGTTTACCGCGCTACGTTACAAACAAACCATGAAAACTTTGAAGGTCTTTGTATGCCTTTTGTTCGTCTTCTGTTTTTGCATGCTTCCGCATCAGGTGACGGCTTTATTAGATGTTCTTGCCATACATACAAACATCCATCATTACCTTGACGCTCTGGTGTATGTGAACGTTGCAATTAACCCCTGGCTCTACGGCGGAATGAACTCACAGTTTCAGAACGCCTTTCGCAAAATGTTCTATCAAAAGAGAGTAGGTCTTACAGATATGCTGAGACATGGAATGTTTGTTGCACCTCGCGTACATATGACACCAATCATAGCGACTGCCACTGAAAGAACAAAATGGCCTCCAAGGAAATTGAGCCAATTAAAAAAATCTCCTTCAATACAACAAACGGTCATACCTACAAACACGCCGCTCATCATCATAACCTGCTATGACGACGACCTGAATTGTCCGTTTTTATGAAGACGCGTCGTTACAAATTGCCGGAAAAATGTTTTCAGTAATTTATCTTTATTTAAATTTGTTCATATATTTGTTTATGAAAAGAGTAGATATTTATTGTTTGTAACAAAGAGAGTTTTGAACGACAGATGATGACGTGGTTTGAACGACAGATGATGACGTGTTTTGAACGACAGATGATGACGTGTCTGAATAAAGTGTCACATGTACACGTAATTTCAATAGGAAATAAGGAGTTAAATTAACAAAGAAATGTTTATAGAAAGAAATTAAATCTGAATCCAAGTAAGGAAATTGAAAATTTAAAAGGAAAAAGAAAGTTGAAAAAAAAGGGGAAGAGAAGGAAGAATGGCATGCAACGTCACTAATCAAAGGTCACGACGCAATCTTTTTATGATTTTCATGTTTGTAAATTTAAAATGAGATGGTTTTCTTCCCTTTCTTTTGCAGGTCTCCTCTATACAAGTCACAATATTTCAAATCGATTTCATTTACTGTAATCTTTAATCAAAGCTAAGTTTTTCTCTTTAAATAAAAAGTTGGCGAGGTGTAAATGTGGATGCGCCATTATTGGTTTTTTTCCGATTCGAACTGTGGGAAACCTTTGAATAAGATGAGATTTTTCGCCAACAAATGCCAGGATTTCCCGCCATAACAGTGTGACTATTTGAGAGATATGTTAAGTGTCTTGCATTCCTTCACACAAGTTTGATTGGTCAATATGACGGATATCCAACCCTCTACTTCTTTGTTAGAGAGTCTCTTCAGCATTTTAATAAAGATTCTTTTTAGTAACTTTCATAAAAAAAATATTTTTATTGACAGTGAATAGAAGGTTAGAGATTTTAGCCGTTTGTTAAACGTGATTTCAAAAGCAGTGTGGAGAAGTGTTCAGCAGAATCATATTTCGCAAAAATACACACAAGTTTATTTTGAATAAAATCATCCCGATGAAAGGACAGGGAAGAAATAGTTGTTGCGAAAAGATGACGTTTTATGGGGTTAAACCGACTTCCCTGATACTCGCAGTAGCATCGTGTGTATTTTTCACCGCCTCGTTTATTACAGTGGATTTATTTACGAGAGAGGAAACCGAGCAGTGGATGTATTTTCAAGGGATGTTTCTGACCTCTTACGCCTGTTCCGTAGTGGTGATGCTTTCTGCACTTGTCGCATTTTGTAATAGGAAATCACTGAAAGTAACCAATACCGGTTCATTGTTTATAGGTAAGAAGGGAAGAAATTGTTTTGTTTTCGGACAGATTTTATAAGAACCAGTGAAACCATGGACAAACTCCTACAATAAAACCTGTGTGTAACGGAGAGCTTATAGCGGACATCTCGTTATAGCTCCCAAAAGAACCTTTCTGTAGAAAAATGGCTCTGAATGTCGGACACTCGATTAAAAAGGATACTCTTCTGTATGATTTAATTCCTTATCATATTATAAAAAGGTGAATTGTTTGCTCAAGATTCGAAATTAATGTTAAAATTACTAAATGGTGTGAACTAAGTCTAGCTTCCACTGTACTAGTTAAATATCGCATGTAAATTGCAATCGTCACTCCTTAAATGTAAGATAACTGTTACCTTGCGTTTGTGCGTTTATATGTAAATATCCCTACGTTTACCTCGTATTAACCGTTTGTCCATTTAGTCGAGCCCTTTAAGGCTCGAGATTAAATTATACTTAAGAAATTTCCTCCATCGCCAAGCTCCATCACCAAGCATCGACACTCTACTATTTTCGTATCTTGATTTTCCAGCCACAAAATAGCAGGTGTGATTCCTATCATTTTATAATCTCATCCTTTTTTCCAGTGTCACTCATGATCGGAACATTGGTTCTTACTAAAACGCATGGATTAAAAATCCAACAAGAATCTCTTATACTTGCAGCGACTGGTGTCGCTTTTGAAGTCTTGTTGTACGTTGTTACATTAATTGACTACTGTTACCATAATGATGCAGATTTGAGGGTATCACCCGTGGCGGACATCAAAAGAGCCAACTCGTGCTTAGTCCATAAAAATGATGCTGCTACCTCTGTATGAGAGAAAGAGAGAAGAATTGTCATATCTAATAACATGTAACAAGAAGACTTCGTTGAGGCAGTTCAAAGGGAACAAACGTAAAAACAAAGTTATACGAGTTAAACTATCTTTCAAATATTTTGTATTTCATAAGTAGCTATATTATGTATTGTAAATGTGTGTGGAACCGGACCCCAAAGATTGTACGAATTTTGCCTTCATAAGCAGCCGACCAAGATACAAAAGGATGGAGAGTAATACTTAATAGTGTAGCCATATAATTACGGAATACGCATGTGCAAGTTCGAACAATTTTCTCTCGACCATAACCTCAAGAACATGGTACTGCTTCAGTGGGGTGTTATTTTTCCAGATATGATGGATGTACTTGGGAATGAAAAGCAGATTACACATCAAGTTTTTTAATTTAAAAGCATACATTTCTTGAGAAATTTGCTCTCATAGCTGAGTACTTGTATTAGAAGTTGAATTTCTGTTTTTAAAAACTAAGAGATATTCGTTGCAATTAGTTCTAGCTTTGTATTCTATCTGTAAAGTACACGACGTACGACAACAAGACGACGGCAGGAACGACGGCAGGTACGACAACAGGTCCGAAGTTTCTAAGAATCCTACTGTCTCTTAGCTATCATACTATCGGTCTCCTAAATAGCTGCCGCGCTTTAAAAACTTGCAAGCCGAAAAAAATATGTTTTAGGTTGTAATTGAAATGACGAGACTTCAAATCCTGGACATAAAGATATTGTCTCGGACAGATAATCTCAGAGTTCCGTTAGAGATTACAGTCGACATCCCCTATCTCGAACTTTCGCTATCTCCAATTTTCTTCTTGGGTCCTTTTAGCATCCCCTGTAACTTTCCTTATAATTCCATATACCGGTATCTCGAACCAATTTTTCGGTTCCTTCGGCTCTGTTATCCGCACGTATCTCAAACTTTTCATTTCGGTTGTTGATTGTAAAAAAATAGAATCGAATGTCTGAACATGTGGGTCAAGTGAAAGCTTTGAGGGACTTGGAAATTGGTCTATCTAAAAAAGAAGTTGTTGCAAAATATGGGGTACCCAAAAACAGTATGCAAAGGAATTTGGTTTTAATGAATTCCAAACCTCAAATGGTTGAGAGCATTGATAGAAGGAAAGGTAAACTACATGACAACATGACAAGTGCACTTTATTATTTTAAATGTTTTTGCAATATATCAATACATTTGTCTACTCCAGTAAACATTAACTTGCAGCATACCATTTGATCATTTCTTAGGCTCTACTTTATTTTCCCTATTTTACTATTTTAGGTAACCTTCAAAGCAGTTGTCGGCGAAAGCATATCAGTTCAACCTGAAATGACAGCCTCGTGGTACGAAAAATTCTTACTGACTCTCCTTTCCCAGTATAAACTAGAGGAAATATACAATTCTGACAAATTCGGCCTCTTCTACCAATGTCTACCAAATGTTCCTAATTGGAAAATCTAAAAATTCTCGGTGTTTTAAAAATGTTAGACCACTGCCTTGTCGATATCGGTCTCAACAGAAAAGTTGGATGGACATCACTCTTTTAAGGAATGGAGTTAGATAGAAAGTTACTGAGAGAAAATCGAAACATCGCATTAATAGTCGACAACTGTCTTGCGCACCTAACAACAATAACAGCAAGCGCTTGGTTAGGCTGATGATACAACGCTTGGATCAGTGTCAAGATTTCAGTCCTTCACGCACTACAGTTACTTATCGCTTTATGGAATGACGTAGCCAAAGCAACCATCGTTAACTGTTTCCGGAAAGCAAAGATTCCCGCTAAAAATAAAGTTGGTGCTGTTGAAAATAGCGACGACCCTTTTAAAGCTTTGCAAGAGAATCTTACTGAGCTGCGACAAGGCAATTCAGAGCTAGTTCCTGAGGAATTATTTGTTTCAGATATTATTGACATTGATACAAGTCTCATAACGACAGACGCACCAACAACCGACGATGAAATTCTACAGACAGGTGATGAAATGGACGAAGACGATGGTGAAACTATTTGTCTTAATTTACTTAGTGAGTTGAGAAGTATCTCAGAGCAGTAAATAATATATTTACTGTTTTTCCGGATATGCAAAATACAAATTTTCCGCTATGTCGAATATTCGCTATCTCGAATTTTTTCGCTGCTCCCATGGGAGTTCGAGATATGTCGACTGTACTTTAATGTCATAAAATTTAATTAAATGTCATAAAATTCGAGGAACTTAGACCTTTTGCTAAAAATCTAAATGTTTATTTTAGGGAATTTTGAAAATTATATAATCGTGTCTGTTATTAGTGGAAAACGACTAGCAGAAAAAGAAAAATTGAAATGTTTAATATCCAACAAACTTTTTCTAAATACATACTTTCAATGAATATTTACAATTCCTTATCATCAAATATATTTCTGTCACTATCCGGTGGATCAACAACCCGAACTTTGATATAATTCCAATTCATTGACGCGAAAACTTTCCTCGGTATCTAAAGCTCCGATAATTAACGCATCTAGGCCATTAAATGGATCGTCTTTTTGCGACGCTTTTCATTGTAGAAATGGGAAAATTCCTCGGGAATGTACGCGAATCAAGAAAGGTATATTTATTTTTGGAATTTATTTTCGCGGATCAAGGAAAACAATTTTTCGCGGGAATTTAATTTCGCGGATGACAGGCAAACCCACGAAAGTTTCTGACATTAAAAGAACAACACTCGTTAATTATTTTTAATTTACTCCAATGAAACATTGTTCCGGATATAGAGCCAAATCGTAGCGGTCAATTCACAGCAGAGATTTCATGTGATCCAAAATCATCTGATTTTCATTTATTAAGATATCTTCTTAATAAAAGCAAATAAAAAAGATTTAAACATATACAGGAAGAAAACGCTCTCACATTTTATCCTTGCTCGCGGTCTTAAGATCTAGGAGTTATCTATACTCTAGCTAGAATTTTAAAACACGAATTAGTTATATTAAATTCAAACGCTGGTTACCGAAAGAAATGAGGTCAACTCCACCAAGATGCACAATCGCGAACTCTATGTAGCGTGAAAAGCGTTGATATGGAAGAAAATCTACGAAATGGATCAGAATTTGAAGAAATTCACTGCTTTAAAGAAAACGCGAAAATGTGACAAAGGAAATACACAGGAGAGGCAGGGCCTATAACTCAACAGAATCCTGTGTATTGGGTCTATTTGTTTTTACCGGATCAAGGGAAATTTTGATGTTACATAAGGTCCAACCCTGTCTCAATTCTTAACCCGGAAACATGAAACAAATCCTAGAAACTCTAGAATAAGCCACTTCACCGAGAAACAAACTGAGCGCAGTACTTCCAGGGATGTGGCAACATTCGACGCGAGTGGGGTCGAACCAGGGACTTTTTGATTCTGAGCGCAACGCTTAGACCACTGTGCCACTGCTACATGATACGCTGGAAAAAATATTCTCGCAGGCCAACTTTCAGTTATTAAGCGGCGATCAACAGCAGAGACATATCATTTCGCAAAACAATTTCACTACTTATGTACTTGCATACCTATGAGAAAGAAACTAACTTTCTAGTTAATATTTAAATGTCTTTCGATTACTTTCAATTCCTTTTATTAGCAAGAACAATTATCTTTAGATAAAAAGCCTATTCTTAGCATATTTTAAAAAAATTTTGAGCCTCATATTCTTATAAAACATTATCTTATAAAAAAAGCGTTTATGTCTAACCAAAAATGTTGAACATCTCAATCTTTTGAAACACTGTTTGCTTTTTAAAATATTGCATTTATTATAAGACAGTACTCTTTTGTGCTTAATTGTAAGGGGGAGGGTCGAATAAGCAGGGGGTGAGGGGTCGAAAAAATATCTTAAAATGGGGGGTCATAATAAAATGACCTAAGGGGGTATTCTGAAATTTTCTGTAAAATGAGGGGGTGAAAATAAAATGGAGCCGTGAGTTTTCGTTTTTTGCCTTACTCAAACGCTATTTAAAGAGAAGACCTTGCATCTTTTTTTTGAGAATGTTGATGAGTTTTGGTAATAATTATTATACATAATTATTTTATGTGAGAGTTGTGTGTTTTTGATATCGAAAAATCTTAATCTTAATATGGGGGTTGACAATGAAATGAGGGAATGGGTTTCATTGTCAAATTTTGATAAAATAGGAGGGGGGGGGGCTCGTTATAAAATGATTTTGGGGGTGAAAATTTTGAAAAAATGCAATAGAAATAAGACAAATGTTTTCTATGCTCAAGCTTTACAGAATACAACCAGATACTGATGATTATATAAATCTTAATTTTTGTTTAAAAATGTAAATGTACAAATCCTAAAAATTCCAAGTTGTGAGTGAAATTTCAGAGTGAATTTGTCTTCAGTGTTTAGATTTCACATGCACTCTTCATTTCATTCACTTTTGTTGTTGCTGGTGTTATTCGTCGTTTCCTGGCAGTTGGACCTGGTGGTTGGCAAATGGGATATGCATCTTTCTCACAGCTTTATCCAGCGAATACCTTTGCATGCGTTACGAAATGAAAGCAATACCAATCACCACATCTGGTGTGCACCCTTGACATGTTTTTGTGATACCAAGAAAAAATGCTCTTCCCATAATTGCAAGATTTTTCAATTTCATAGAAGTACTGACAATTCTAGCTCCTTCTACTTGGATGAGGTGATGATATATTTTATATTTTATTATAGTGTTATATAATATATTATTTCTTATGTACATATATATATATATATATATATATATATATATATATATATATATATATATATATATATATATATATATATATATATATATATATATATATATATATATATATATATATATATATATATATATATATATATATATGTTAAATTTATTACCTAGTTATGAAGAGTAGGGCTACTCAAATAAATTTTAACGGTTGGATTTTGTTGTATTTTATCTCACAGAAAGGAAAATAAAATATATTTGTAAGGGAAAAAAATATTTTCATTTTATACATAGCTTTTATTTATTTCATCACTTTTATTGTCAAATCGCTTCCATGCATAGGCTTCACCGATAAATGATAACATTGGCTTAATTTTGAAGCAAAATTCTATTAAGCGGCTTAAAACAGCAGAGAAGATATATTTTAGTGGTACATAGTTAATAATAAAGTTGTTAGCTACAAAGGGTTCTAGGAGAATGCCCCCCTCCCCCGGTGAATTACCTCGATCAAATTCCCCTCTAGTGAATTGCCCCCAGCCAAGGTGAATCCCCCCCGCACGTATTATGATATAGTAAGAAAATTTGATTTTTGTATATTTGTCTAAAATCAAGTAAGTCATTAGGAGTCCTTATCTATGGTCCGACATATCGGGTGTAGGACAAAACCCCCCTAGGAAAAAAACCCCTAGGACAAAACCCATCTAGGAAAAAAACGTTCGCTTTGCTGTTTGATTTAAAAATTGGTAGGTTTACTAATTAAATAATGCTCATTTAAGACCAAGTACCAGAATTTGGATATTTTCATATTTTCACGTTCATGTGACGGAGCTTGTGTGTATTTGTTCAATATAAATTTTGTGATGAGCTCTCTGATATGAATGATTATTAAATGAAATTTTAAGTATTGAAGTCCAGAGACACGATGGCGAAAAGAAACGCTCTATTATCTACTCTATTTCTTATAGACATCCAAATAAACAGTCTAAATCTATTTATTCATTTCTCTCCAGACTTTTTAAAAGCTGCGATAAAAAAGCAATTTATTTCGTTGGCGACTTCAACGTGAATTGTTTGAATTACGCAACAGACACCAAAGTAAATTGCTTTTACACATATCATTCTCCTACGCCATGTGTAATTACGCGTGCAACCACAAGAACATCTGGAAATTGTATATTTCATTCAGAACCATTTTACAATTTCTTATATAAATAATAAACCTCAATGTGAAACAAAAATTAGTAGAACAGCTATCTTTATATATGTGTGAGACTCAGAGTAAAACAGTAGCATAAATTTGTAACAATGTAAACAATGCCGAAATTCCCTAATACACATTATTCCATAAATTTCTGTACCCTTTCAATAACCATAGAAACAAAACAAATAGAATAGAAAGTCTCATATGCACGCATTTTGCTTTTTAAAAAAGAAGGATTCTAATCGTAATTGAAAAATATTTTGATACATTGTTTTGAACCGTCAGTTTCGAATCGTCAATTTCAAAACATAGTGGAATCCAGGTGTACAGACGTTTCGAAACTGCCGATTAGTAAAACTGGTTGTTATTTTGATCTTTTCTGATGGATTAGGGTATAAAAGGTTGTAAATATTTCAAGTTAGTCAATCTGCTTCATTAGAGTCTGTCACCATTGCAATCGTCATGGAGTTATTATTATTATTATTATTAAAATGAATATTTATACAGGATAAAACACTTCAATTTAAAATAAAATTGCTATCAATGTGTGTCCTGGTAAAATACAACATAAAATTTAAAAATTTAAAAAATAAGTTAGAATTAGTTAAAATATATATTAATAAGTTTTTTAAAAGTACAAAGGTTTTCTGCTCTCCTGATCTCAATGGGCAAATCATTGTATAGTTTGGCACCTGAATAGGAAAAGGATTTTCTACCAAACTCTAGATTTATGCGCGGAAGCTTCAGTAGTAAATTGTTGTTACGAGTGTTTTGCGAATGAGAGGATAGTTCAAAACAGCTTTGGAAATTGCTACAAACATTTTTATCCAAACATTTTTGCACGACAACACAAGCATTCTTCTCGATCAATTTTGCAGTGGATGGCACACTGACATCTTGTCTGCCATTGTAGATGATGATATTTGCTCGACGCTCAATTGATGAAAGTGAAGATCGCTGTGTTTTCGTAAGTTGCAGGAGAATAAGATTGTTGTATGTTAACAAGGGTAATATCATCATGGTGTAAATTTTTGCGCTTGCCATGGTTGTTACATACGGTCTGTTTAAAAGTAGACGTAGTCGATTGCTGGCTCTCTTGTATGCGCTTTGGAAAAACATGTCCATCCTCAGTGATGAGTCAATTATGCAACCCAGGTACTTATAGGTTTCTGTGAAATGAATGGTGTTGTTACCGATTTTCAGTTCAAGGGGTTTTGTTTTTGATAGTCGTTGTTTCGTACCAAACAGCATCGACTCCGTTTTTCCCTTCTTAAGGTTTACGATTAGATCGTTGTCTTGGAAATAATCCGCTATGTTTACGAGATCTTCTAGCATTTTTTCTTCGATTATAGTGAAGCTTTTGTCGGCAAAATAGATTACTGTGTCATCAGCGTATTTAATGACTGAACTGTTTTTAAGACACATTTTAAAGTCATTGAAAAATAGTATAAACATTAACGGTCCTAGGATAGTATTAGGTCCTATAGTATCAAACGCCTTGCTTAGGTCAATGAACACGGCTCCGACAAACTTTCCGCAGTCTACTTCTTTTCTGATGTTATTGATTAGTAGTGTAGACGCGAGTTGAGTGGAACGTTTGGCACGATATCCGAACTGGTTGTCATTTAAAAGATTGCTTTCTTCCAGGAAGGCTAGGAGTTGTTGATGTACAGCACGTTCCAATACTTTAGACAACGCTGGAAGAATCGAAATCGCTCTGAAGTAATTCGCCATTTTCCAAAGGGATAGAACGGTAGCATCTTTCAACGACATGTTTACGATGTGAGCGATTGGTATTGCTATGTTCTTCGCGCAGTCCTTGAGAAGTGTAGGTGGTAGATCATCGACACCTGTCGCTTTGAACCTTTTAAACGATCTGATTTGTTTCCAACAAACACCGTTGAAACGTATTTGAACTTGAACTGCTTGTACGTTTGTTTCGAGAACGGCTTTGGCGTCCTCCAAGTATAGTTCTTCAGAACAAATGCCGAACTCTTCATCATATCAACGGCAGAACTGAAATAATCGGCAAAGATTTGTGCTGGGTTTTTTACAGACCCTTTCTCGTTGAGTGGTCGAATGGTAGCGTTTATGTTTTTACTTTTCGTTGGGAAAACTTGTTTTACTGTTTTCCAAAACTTTTGAGGGTCTAAACTGTTTTCATTAATCATATCACGGTGATATCGAGATTTTGCCTGTTTTAACAAGTTTGAACAATTGTTTCTCAAGCGTTTGTAAGTAGACAGATCTAGTTCTTTTTTAGATTTACGCCACTTTCTCAGCCGTTTATCACGTTCGTTCATGGCCTTTTTTATATCGGTATTTAACCAAGGACAGTAACGGCCTTTCACACGTTTAGTGATACGAGGGGCGTGTTTGTCAAATGCCTCTCTTAAAGTCGATGAAAAAGACGTTAAAGCTGTGTTCACATCTTTGGCATTGAGTATACTGTCCCACGTTAAAGAGCAGATATCGTCATTTAAAGATTCTTGATTGTAGTTTGAATAATTTCGACAGTCTATGGTTCTAGGGGAGAATCTAGTGTGGTTGATTTTTCTTACACAATACACCATGTCGTGGTCACTTAGGCTAGACAGAATGACATCCAATGGGATATACTCGATGGATTGTTTGATGTAATTAAATCGATAAGTGTTGACGTCTCAGATGTTATACGAGTTGCTTTGTTCACTAACTGATTAAATCCATGCAGCTTAAACAAGTTTTTTATATGAATGTTATCGTTTGTTTTTAAGTAATTAACATTGAAATCACCTAGTATAATACTTTCCTTTGTTTCCGAACAGAGCAGCGACAACGTATCGTTTAGACAGTCATTAAAATCCGGATGCAAATAGTTTGACGTTCTGGAGGTCTGTAGAAAACAGCTGCAATAAAACTTTTTGAGTTTTTAATAACACTTCAATAACAATGCTTTCGAGATTTGAATGTTCTAAATCAAATCGTCTTTGAAACACTATACAATCCTTAATGTAGATGGCAACGCCACCTCCACCTCCGTTCGTCCTCCTTTTTGATAGGAATGTATAGTTCGGGATATAATAGATCATTGTTTTCGTTATATTCAGTGATGTGTGTCTCGGAGAGCGTGAGTATATCAACAGCATTGTTATTATTTTCGAAAAAGAACTGTTGGTCGGAGAAATTATGCAGAAGGCCACGAATGTTTTGATGCAGTATTTTCATACCCTTCTGTTGTAAATGATCGACTGGACCCGGCTGTGTTTCGATGTCTCCGCTCATAAGTAGCAATATAAGAAAACAGCATTTGCGCGTAGCACGCAGACATATCTTTTTTCTGTTGCTCCATAATGTAGAAGTGACAGACTATTTTCTATCAACTCACAATACATATTAATCCCATTTGAAGTAACGAATTTGCGATTTTGTATGTATATCGAACAAATACTAATTGCAATAATCAGAGCGCTTTTCCAAACATCCGCCATCATGAATCAATATGTGTCAAAAAAAACGACAACGACAGAAAAGGGAAATCGTCAACTCACTCGAAATGGTTACCTATATGTTTTTAAAACAATGCTCGCAAACGAGGTGAAATGTTTCGAATGCGTTTTACGACAAAAAAGTGACCAGTGTAACGCATTGATAAAAATGGACGAAAATGACTTAGTTGTTGGGGAAGTCAATGAACACACACACGCTCCGTCCCAAACCCAAGTGGAGGTAGTCAAAATCAAGGCTGGTATAAAGAGAAAAGCGGAGCTCACAGGAGATGCTCCACAGCAACTTCTCGGGACCGAACTGAGAAACATTTCAGAAGATGCTGTTGCTAACTTGCCTTCTGTTTCGACAATGAGGAGGAACATCCGGAAAGCTCGAGAAGAAAACAATATCCCTCCAAATCCGTTGACACGCGAGGAGATACCGATTTTACCGCAACGTTATCAGAACACAGCAGTCGGCAAACCATTTCTCATTTATGACAGTGGTTTAAGAGATCAAGAAAGAATTTCCATCTTTGCTTCGGAACAAGGTGTACCGTTGCTAAGAGAATCTGAGCATTGATATGCTGACGGAACTTTCAAAGTTTGTCCGGACGTTTTTTATCAGTTGTATACTATTCATCCTCAAAAACATGAACAGATTTTTCCGGTAGCATTTCGTTTGTTACCAAACAAAACAGAGATGACCTATAGACGAATGTTCCAGCAACTCTTCAATCGTATCGAGCACAATAATTTGCCAGATATTCTTGTAGATTTTGAAAAAGCTGCTATCAACGCCATTCAACATTTCAACGGCAACATCGAAATAAAAGGTTGCTTTTACCACCTATGCTCCAATATTTGTAAAAAAATCCAACAGACTGGTCAACAAGAAAGGTACAGCAATGATCAGGAGTTCGCTTTACACGCTCGAATTCTTTGTGCGATTGCTTTCCTACCGTCAGACGATGTTGTCCGCGGGTTTGAGGAATTAAATGATCATGTTAGGAATCTTTACGATGAAGAAATGGATGGTCTGTTTAAATGCTTCGAAGATACGTATATCGGTTGGTATCGAAGGAATGCTGCAAGATGCCCACCTTTGTTCTCTATTGAACTATGGAACATGTTCCATAGAACATTCGACGAACTCCCGAGAACAAACCACGCTGTAGAAGGGTGGCACAGACGATTTCAAGGACAGGTATCATTGTGTCATCCAGTATTTTGGAAATTTTTGCAGCTTCTGCAGAATGAAGAAAGCTTGGTTCGTGTCGAGATTCTTCAAAATCTCGCTGAACATCCGCCACCTGTTCAAAGACGGCGATACCTGGATTGTAATCGCCGGATTCTTGACATTGTTGATAATTATCACAACAGAGATACATACCAATATCTACGAGCGTTCGCTCATAACCTTGGTTTTTGAAGATTTTACGATTGTATGTACATTGTATGTTTGAATAATGATTTATTTCCTTATTAGAATACTAACTACTGACTTGAAAAAATTGAATAAACCCCCTATTTATAATAAAAGTTATCCAAAGAAATCCACAAGTAGAGCAACAGGAAAGAAAAGATGAATAGGACCTCTCAACCTTTTTTCCACTTTAGGGCGAAATAAGTTCCAGGAACAAAATTTTATTTTCAAAATAAGTATTTATTTTAACTTATATTTGTTTTCGTAATTCTTATAAACCATTTCGACAAAACGCCGCGGTGAAGAAAGAATTTATCAAAGCGCGGCGTTTATCAGAGTAAATACGGCATTCCAGTGACCAGTAAAGTCCTTCCGACCCGGGGGAATTTACCAGAAGGGAATTTGATCGGAGGAAATTCACCGGGGGGAATTCACCGAAGGGAATTCACCGGGGGGAGGGGAATTTGATCGGTGGGAATTCACCAGGGGGAATTCACTGGGGGAGAATTTGATCGGCGGGAATTCACCAGGGGGAATTCTCCGGACAGCGCTACAAAGCTATTGTTACTTGTGTATTTAATTCACCAAATAATCTATATAGTAGACAAGTATCTATGTATGTATACCTGCTCCTGCTGATCAGCGACTCCTAAGGAGATATATGGGGGGATTTTCATTTTTAATGTGTTTATTATAAAGTTAATAATTTAAATTAAACTTTGTTATATGTTAGAAACAAAGGCGAGCTGACACTATTTTTAATGAGTATATACGTTTTGCACGGGTTTTATATACATATATAACTAGTTAGAAATGTTTTATATGCAGTGATTTTTTAGACATCACATAATGTGCCGTTGTAACAAACTTGTGCAGATCACTGTATCCATCATTGCTACTATCCTTGTGTCTGTTACAGTAATTGGTGTAGGTTGTTCTTCAAAACTGGATATGCGAATTGTCCTTTGTGCTTATTTGGGTGGTTTAAATCTTGTAACAGCTTGTGTGTTTTGGATTGACAAGTGCTTGGCTGTGAATGACGGTTACCGCATTGCTGAAGTCTTGCTCTTTTTTTTGACGTTTTTTGGAAGCCCGATTGGTGCGTTAGTAGGGATGTATTGTTGCATGTGCCGTCACAAGACGAACAAGGGAAAATTTCTACAAGTTATCTTTTGTTTGTTAATATTCAACCAGTGTTGGGTATTTGTCTATTTTATTGTTGCTGGTGAAAAAGCCATGCCAATGTGCTATGACTGATAACTTTTTTAAAGAATCAGCATTTTTCATTTGATGTTTTTTATATTCTGACTTTTTCATAGTTGGAGAATGAACTATAGATGGAATAAGTGTTATAAGTGTTATATAAAATGAGTTCCAATGATTTTTATGTGAAATCCTTGAAAAGAATGTTATTCCAACTCGCACACGTAACAATTGCTACGTTAAGGATATTTGCTTTTTTTCTGGCAATATGCATATTTTGAAAATTGCGAAAATTATCACTTATTGTAGTGCTTCATTTTCACTTTTGTCTGAACATTTTCCTTTCTCCAAAATGGATCTTCAAATTTTAGTAACTGAACATATTGGACACCCTTTTCAATCAACTTAATGAATGGCTAAAACCACGAAATTAACACAAGGGGAAATGGCAATAGGTTGATTGTCGCAAGCTGTTGTAATGAAGGCCTTCACTGGCGTTTTTAACTAGCTTCCTCAAAACTGTAGGAAAGAATTATTATCTGCTAATTTTAAGAGATCTGTTGTTTTAAAATTGGAGCTCACATAGAAAATTATGTTATTTAAATTTTTTTTGTCGTTTAACATGTTTTATAGTCTTTTATAGTCTTTTATATTATTTTATTTTTCTGTAGGTTTTATTTTATTTTTATTTATTCATTATTTATATTTTGTGTATTTTATATCTTGTTCATTGATAGCAGAATTTTTTATTTTTTCTGACGAAATCAACCTGTGAAAATATGTTTTTAATAATAACGTAAATCCACCATTTGCACATAAAATGAAAATTACGAAAGAAAAATTGAATTTCGTGGATAAGGCATTTTCATTAAGTTTTGCGGAATTTAATTTTGCGATTTGGGACCAAAATCGCAAAAAAATATTCCGCGAAAGTTTCTTCCCTTAATGTACATAAAGTTATAAAAAACTAAGATGGCGGTGATAAAAGATTGTTTTAAATAAACGTATATAAATTATATGTAGCTAATTATACTTTGTTTCCTTTAAGACTAAAAATCAAGTACGTCAATAAAGGCTTGTCATAATAAAATTGCCATCTAATATGTTAAAAGATAATTCCACATGCGAAATACAAAACATTTTCTATAAAATTGAGCAATACTGTGAATAAAAAAATGCATTTTCGACCTAAAAGAACGACAAAAACTAAATCAACGTTATAGAAAGCTTTTCTATATAACGGCCATACATTTATGATGTCGACAAAAAGTGCTGAAAATTTGACTGCGTCCAAAAAAGGTGACTTGGACAGAATCTCATATATATTGAGGACTGGTACTGATTCTTCCGCTTGTTTCACGCTATCTTCTTCCAAACTGTCAGTGTATTTCTAGGGCATCCATCATCTTTGGTGTGACGTGTAACAGCAGCCATGCTAGGAAAATATGCCTATGGTGGACATCAGAACTATCTAGCGGACTTGTGTACGCTACTTCGCTCCGAAATACGGACCAACAAATTCAATAGCCCCTTTGTATTCTTTCTCTGGTATCCTACTGACTCCATTCGCTCTATTAACTTTGAAGAAGTGGTGTTTATTGGTAGGCGGTGTATAAAAGAGGAAATACGATAATTGTTTTAGAACAATGAACGGGGAAGTTTATTGCGCAGATCTGGTACAGGCTATAAAGTGAAGATTGTGGGCTGTGTATTTTTCTGTGTATCATCTACCAAAATTAATTTTTGTGGACGTCTCCCCATAAAAGAATTTGCCAGTTCTATTGATAGATCTATTGATATACTACGTAGACAGACCGCTTTATGTTGGATGCCTTCGTTGTTGGTCATCCAGACTTACGTAAAGAGAAAGTCTTGTGCGGTATAACAATAGTACAGAGAGACACCGTCATTTTCAATGATCACAGATGTTTCAAGTCAAAATTTATTCTTTTTTAGTAATACTCATCAACAACAGAAGTTATTTATTTTTTATTTAAAAGTTGTTTGCTCGATCCATTTTGTTTTACTTAAAATAACGATATGTATCTTAAATTATTTACAAAAACATCAAAATGCTTTCATGCATTTTTAAAAATAACACAAACCAAGGAAGGTAGCTGACACTTAGATAAACATTTCAACAAGAATATTTTTTGCGTTGACCCAGTTCTAATGTCTACTCTACGTGGTGCAGTAATGCAGACTTGCTTTATTCATGCGTTGCTGGCGTTTACTTCCATGCCAGTGAAAGACCAGATGGTCAGTGATCATCCTTAAACACAGGTGACCAAAGACGACAGCATCTGATAGATGTGATCCGGTCTACATAGATTTTTAACGTAGGTCAGGAGTCGGTGAAATAGCTCGAATGAGCAGGTTGGCTTTGAATCGAGACAGAAAGTTAAGCAGCATGCTATTGCACACCACAATTTCTTATTGTGTGATTAAATGTACACCAGGTATTTAAATCATTCCCAAGCCTGACATTTGTTTCATGCTTAAAATGAATCAATTAAAACCACGGCTATGGTTACGAGAACACAATGAATGTCGCTCAAGATGGAATCTTTTTCTTGAGGAAATGTAACTTACTTATCACATTGCTTATTTTCCTACTTTTCGATCGCTGTTGGAAGTGATTCTATGATTGATCTCCGGCTATTTCTAAACTTACATATGTTTGCATAACATATATATACTCTACCAGGACCACCGACACGGGTTTTGATATGGGAGGGGCATAAAGATAGTGACTAGGAAAGATAGGAAGACCCACCATGATTAGGTCCGACGCGCACCTTTGGCTTTGCAAAACATTACTTGGCAAAAATCTGGGGGGCCATGGCCCCCCGGTGTCAACAACTCTGTCTACCCTGCTGTCTATTTGATTTCAATCATATAATTGCAAGCCACCAAAACTTTGATTTCTTTAAGAAATAGTAGATTTTAGTAGATTCTACCCACCCTACAATTGGCACCTTTCCAATCTACATAAAATTAAGTTGTAATCAATCTTTAACAAAATATTTAGGTACACGTTTTTTATAACTGACTGAATTAGTTTCTTAGTTTTCGACCATTTCTCACTTATTCTTACCGTATTCTTAATTATATGTAATTTGAAAAGATTGGAAAATTAACTTTTTATTCCTAGTGAAAAAGATGAGAATTGATTCCAAACTGTATTAATAAGCGCCTGGGGTAACAGATAACTTTTTAAATATGCGAACGCGCGAAGTCAGCTATTTAAGGCCCGTCAATTACGCGTGTTGATAGCAGTTGTTTGGAGAAACTTTAAAATAAATAAAAGTCTGGAGAAACTTTAAAATAAGCATGCCACCGCATTATAAACATAATAAACCACCAGATGACGAAACGATTGTGAAGAGAACAGTGTGTAAACAGAAAATCAAAATCATATAGTTTTGACGTGCTGACAATAGAGCTGTTATTAAGCATAATTCTTGATTAGAACAGGCAATGGCGCGCCGATTTTTAATGCTCCCATATGACTCAAGTCCGGTGAATGTTAACATCGAATTTGCGAAAAGATTTATTGTTCATAAACAACATCTTTTACATTCTATCTAAAATAATAAATACAATATTAAAATGAAACTTGGCGAAACTTAAAAATTATTTTTCGGATCTCTAAACAAGGTAGTATGGAGGTATTCAAGCCAGTATCGCGTATAACATCCTAAAAAGAAGGTACAGTGAGTAGATAATTCTTCTTGAGAAAAAGTAAAAGTGCAAATGTCTAAACGCAGTAAAAGCACAGTTTTTTAAGTAATATATAAAAATGAACTACCACTAAAAAAGTAGAACTAACCGGTACAGATAGATGAAGAAGCAAATAAGAAAGAAGGCGAGTTTCACCCAACCCTCGCGCTGACAGCGATTCAACACAGTGGAATTCATCACTTCAGTAGGGTCATATATACCCACGTGACTCATGACAGGACGGGATATATACCTTCAAAACAGATGTAGAATTGTATCTAATAAGTGTATATCTTTTCGTTACCGTTTTAAACATAAACCAATTTGTGTTGCTGTTGTAAAACCAACTTCTAATCATAATATATTAATAAAACAATTATGAAAGTTCAACAGTCAAGGATGTCAAACATTTTTACTGGTTAGATTAACTTTCTATAGCTTGTGCAGAACACAGAACACAGTTAATTTCAATTTTTAAAAGGAAGTTGTTTTTAAACAAAAATAAAAAAATTGAGCAAAATGTTTGCTCGAACAAAGTCAATATTCGAACAATACCGGCAATCAGTGAACCTGTATCTTCATTATCATAAGAACCATGTGTGTTGAGAAGTAATATGGTACCTGTGTATATGATACAACACCAATGGAATGTTGAGCAAAAACATAATCCAGAATCCGCCAAAAATAAACATCCCCGTGAGAAAGGCATGCAGTCCATACTCTGGTAGCACTAACTAGAAATTTATATAAAATTTGAGCATATAAACACTGTTGAGATAAAAAAACAACAACCAAATATATATATATATAGATATATACAAAGTGAATCTCAAACGATACATTAAATGATTTAGTAGCAAAATGTAGAATGATGGAGAGACAATACCGGATTCAAAGTGTTACAAAGATCGATTGGATTCTTATAGTCAGTACGAAGATCATCAAATGCTATGACCTGAAACAGAAAACAATGATTGAAATGGAAAACTTTAAACAATGCTATTATTTTTCTGCCCTTTTAACAAGAAGTTTCATATAGTCTGAAAAACACTGACTATAACGGTCTAATTCACGGAATATAATTTTTTCAATATCCACCACTTGAATGCAGGAATGGAACCGGATACATAACCACATACTCATACTCCTATGGATGACATACAATCAAAACAAATCATGCGTGCAGCAATGTAAGTTTCTAAATATGAGGTGGGCAAGATGGAGCAATGTTTATATCATATTACGGTAAAACTGGCATATTGTTGCTGCTGGTAGGTATGATAAAATGACAGGAAAAAAATTAAAAATAACTATAGTTTTTTAATGAATATATATATAATATTTTTATTGCTAACTTAGCATAGCAGCACAACATAACAGAAAGAAAGAAGCTTTTTATTATACATAGCAATCAACCACACATTCAGAAAATTTAGTCTATTTTGACAAATCATAAGAAACTTACATTCCAAATGACAAGAAATATTAAAGCCACGCAAACTATCAGGGACAGAATGAAACAAAACACTTCAAAGCTCATCTTCTGAGACTGAACTGTTATTTGCAATTTGAAAGTAAAACATTGAGGCAAGCGAGACAGTTGTGGGTAAAACGCAAACAAGCGAAGAAGTGTACAAAATGCGGACTGCGGATCATCTAAAGTAAGGTAGTAGAGTATCCATTGCGTATTTAATCAGAAACAATAGCAATTAATTAATTAAATATTAGAAAATGCTATTTTAGCATTATAGCGTTCAATTTTTGGCCAAGAAAGTTCCCAGCTAGTTCAAGTTCAATAACATTTCTCTTCACACGTTAACAGTTCAGTTTTTGAGCGATGATTGATTTTTGATAATGATTGAATCATATAAATAATTTTTATGACTGTGGTTGAATGGAACATTGGCAGGCTAAACAATTTGGTTTACAGAAACATTTGACCTTTCTGGAATATTACCAAAGAAAGTTTTTTGGTTACCGAAGGTTACAAACTGTACTTAAAAATCATATTTCATTATGGTCTGTATTTTACCTATACTCAGGCGAGACAACACAACGTTTTGGCAATCAAAACACTGGGAAACATAAATATAGCTGTGGGAATAAATAAAGTGGAATTTGTGTAAAACTAAATTTGGTTAAACCGAGTACATAGATGTAAATCATGTAGTTAGACGAGTGCTATTTTTTCTTCATAGCTTGATAGGTAGGTATATGCCATACTGTAGATGGTATGGGGCAAAATGTATCATCACTTTCATATATCTAATTTCTCCTATCGTTATCGAACAAGCCTGTCTGCAGATCGTAGCAAACGCGCACCCGAGATAAATGTGTGAAAAAAGTTATTGCGCACCTGAGAAAACGAAGCGCATACTTTTTGATGAGCTGGGGGTATGGGGAAATTAGAAAATTTTTTGGAATACAGCGATAGATTAGCTAAAAATGCAAAGAAATCGTACTTTGTCCTTTTTTATACTATAATCTGCTATATTCAGAGCTTGTGTTATATATATTGAATATTGTCAAAATTAGTGGTGCATCTGAGGTACATTTGAGATGTTTTCGCGCACCTGCACTTGAAAATTTTTGGTTGGTGCACCCGAGATCTCGACGAAAGCTGCCACGATCTGCAGACTGGCAACAAGTAAAGTTACCTGTTGATGAAAAATATATTGATAGCGATTTCAGTTTTTTAGATTTTCCTGAGACTGGGGATTATTTTACTGGCAAAGTGGGTTGCACTTCAATATCGTGCTTAGGTTGTAAATTAGGTATATATATTCGTAATCATTTTTAATATATAGATATACATTGTGTATACTTTTTGCACTTCGGAATAAATCAATCAAATATATATTTTTGTATATTTTTTACATGAAGTCTATAAAGAGAACGTGACACATTTTGCCTCACCAAAATTTACAATAACGTATATATATATATATATATATATATAATATATTGAAAATATTTCAGGTTGAGACTAATCAAACATATCTTGCAATTTAGCTTTAACTTCAACTGAGGTGAAACCCATTTTTTCCCACCCCACCCTAACTAAAATGTCTGCCAGAGTAATCATTGTTGTTGGTGGAGTTACATTTCTTGGTTATTGTCTTATAAAAGCTATATCTCCTAGTCCTGAAAAAATGAAATCGGTAAGTATTTTTAGCTTTTCAAAAATACTAAATTTCACGTTTACAGTTCTAATTTCAATTTAGTGTGTATGTTTTATATCTACTTAGAGTATGCATATTATTCTATTACAGTAAATTACAGGAGCCCCAACCACTAAATACCAGTGAAATTTATTGTGGAAGAAGGTGTGTTTCTTCATAGGCAAATCAGATTTTACAATCATTTAGTGGTCACATGTGCAAATACATAGGTCGCCTATGAAATTTGGTCATATAACTTCATGCGTCAAATCTCATCTCAATTTTGTTGTGGTTATTTTCTACAATATATTGGGACCTAATTTTATCTATGGTCTGGTCTATAGGGTTATCTCTTTTATCTTTTCCTGTAGAGTGCTGAATTTGTTCAAATTTGTAAATGTTAACCACTGCTTAAATTTTCATGAAGACGACCAATTCATTGACCAATTTTAGCTTTAAAACATGCCTATAATTTGTACAAGAGCACACAAGAAAGTTAAGTTACTAACCATTTATTTTGTTGATTACGCTGCTTTTAGTGGACCTGACACCTGTAACTGTTTATAAACTAAAGGTCTTTAATTCATTGTGTTTTTCTTGTTTGTTTACATTTCAGATGCTCGCTGACGATTTGAAGTCACCAAAATTGTTAAAAGAAGTTGAAAGAAATAACAAAGAAGTATTGGCTGCCATCCAAAGATCTGCAAATTCAAATCAACCTATTTGGAAAGTCGATAGAAAACCAAATTAAATGTCTGTGGGATTAAATTTAATTGTGGTATGAAACTGTTATTGTCACCAAAATCGATCGATGGAAGGAAGTAGTGGAACCTCACATATTGCACTACAAACTATGCGTGTAGCAGTATTGTTAACTTCACAGATTTGTCCAGTTTTTGTATGTTGTTTTCAATTTTTATTTCTTGAACGTACAAATATATACAAAGTTATACGAGAAACATGTTTAACTGAAAACTTTAGTCCATTGAAAGACTAAACTAAGTTGCATCAAAATAATTTGAGGATGTGTTCCTAATTCTTATTATAGTCAGTATGCATGGAGTACAGCAATCTTTTGAAACCTATAAAAGTTTTTGATATGTTTTTGATAGAAAAATAAAAAGGACAAAAAAGGCCTTATAAGTTATGTTCAAGTATAATTCCCATAGACACTATCACCTTCAAAAGACTCTATAGTTTTCGTAATTTCGCTAAATTAAAGTTGCGTATATTTTTCCTCTAGCTTGATTTCCCTGCTTCCTGCAACCCCACCACACTCTCCAGAGTGGATCGTTCTTACAGAGGAACGTAACATAAGAGATTGATTTCCTGATTCGTCATCTAGCTCTTCTTCTCCATCCATTTTTACTTCTTGTCATCGCAGTGAATACCGGTTTTCAAAATTATGTTCGTCGTACCTCATACTCTCTGTTAACTGTTTCTTTGTAGTTGTCATTTACAAATGATTTTGTATTTCTCCAAATATATACCGTAAAGATTCGGATAAGCGCCCTGGGCCCTAAAAAAGGGGGGGGGGAGGGGCTTATTTGAAAAACGTGCAATACACCATGCAGAATGGACGCTTATTTGAAATAAATGGGCTTCTTGCCGAGTACCTCCCTGTTACTATAACACCAACTTCACGTTTTCGGGTTTCAGTAACTTTGGTAAACCGCGAAATTTAGTACCACTGAGGTAATAAGCGTCCAGGGTAAAAATCAAAACAAGACGGGCGCATAAAAAAGGCGGGTGCTTTTTTCGCATTTTTACGTTTGATCCTGGGCGCTTATTCGCGAGGGACGGTTAAAGGAAGCTGGGCGCTTATTCGAATCTTTACGGTATGCCTTATTCGTATTAATTATCGCGCAAAAAGCTGAAAAAGCGCGAAAATTCTAGTCAACTCTGCCGTCACGGTCGCCCAACGATCTAATAAGTATTTTCTTAAATGTATTTTTATCAGTTTTTCCTGATAGGGAAGATAGAGATGATGGCGGAGAATTTCTCCCGGGGGTCAACGTCAATGCTGATGCAGAAGATAATGAGTCTTAGGACATTTGCATTGTACTTGCTATTTGTAGTTACATCGTTTTTCTTTCTTCGAAGCCTATTGAAGCTTACGTAACGTTGTCTAGTGTTTTCGGCTTGATTAGTGCATGTTTATTGGATTAGATCTATTTCACGAAGTGTCCTTTATTGTCCAAGTAAAGTTATATGAAGTTTACATGTGTACATTGAGGTAAGAAAATATAAAAATCTGGTTTATAGAAACTGCTTAAGAAAATCTGTCTCCGATTTTTCAAACAATCCGTAGGAAGCTGTATTAATTTTGGAATAAATTGAGTGGCCAAACGCTAAGTTGCATGGAACGACAAGAAAAATTATCTTCACTCGCAACATTTTATGTACGCAACTTTTTATGAATGCCCTGTCTCGCAACATTTAATGTACGCAACTTTTTCTTTTAAAGTTGCAAAAATAAAATCGCAACTTTTTCTTCCGGCAAAAATTTCTTCCTTTAACGTACTTTATCCCTTCTAATCTGCATGAAAGTGTTCTTGTTTTTATTCGAAAATCTGTTTTCTGACATCGCGTGGGATGTCGGTACTCTTTCAAGTTTTCCAACTCACGAGTTAACTTTGATCTTGGAATATTTTGTTCCCCAAACCATAGGTTAATTGTCAGTTAAAAGAAAAAGAAAAGTAAAGCCGCTGTTTCAATTTTTATAAATTTTAGACATAGATTTATGAAACTTCTATTCATGTGCTGAACCAAAAAAATATATTAAAGTCATTAATTTATGCTAATTAGTCGGTATTGCTGTAGCCAAATAAATATTTTTCAATATAATCTTACTATAATGGAGGAAAAACCTGAGTTTGTTTGTTTGTTGTCTGCCAATCACGCCCAAACAACTGGACAGATTGGAACCAAATTTTCAGGGTATGATTGTGATGCCCTGGGATGATTTTTAGCCAAAGAATTTTTTTTGACAAGTTTTTATTTAAATAAATTAATTAGATGTGATGTCACTTATCGATTGCGTAGGTTTAAAATTTATAATAATAATAAAATATTTCATGGCTAACTTTGTTTCCCAAACAAATTCTTTCTCAATTTAAATGTATAATTAATTTATCTATATGTACATGACTACCCATATATAGACTTTTTTGGGAGGAGATTGGCATAGATTGGTAACATACATACATACAGAATTCCTCAATTATCATATTATTGTTAACGTCCGTAGGACGGGATCATTGCTAGTTAGCTATAAAAGTCAATTATGTTAGATATTTTTGGTTCAGCACCTTTGTCTAATGAAAACAAATAACTCCAGAAAATTTGAGTCAAATCCAATATAGCATTCTCGAGATACCTTTGACAGAAATTTAATCGGTTCCGAGTTCGTTAGTGCTAATTATTCAGCGAAAAATATATATAAATGTTTTTTGCTTTATTTCATATTGTTAAATGTTGTTTTACTTACTTTCATCATAAGGAATGTAATATTTCAAAAATATATTTATTTATAGGGTAACGACCTTAAATGCTTTATTGCATCTTCCTTTATCGCAAGTAAAGCAGCTTGTGCTTGATGTTGTATCTGTATTGTCACCAATGAAATCCCCTTGTAACTATGGTTTTTATAGAAATTATTTGTACTAAGAAATATTAGTTTTGTTAATAATTGCTGTCATGATATATCGAACGCATTTGAAGTTCTTCAGCAATTACGTGAATTCCGTGAATTTATGAACCAGCGCATTCAATACATGATCAAGCGCATTCAATACATGATCACGTGATCTTTAATTAATTAACAAGGGATCGTTAAACAGAAAGTTATTTATAAAAGGACCTGCATAAAAATTTAGCAAACTTTTAAAACATGCTGAATGGAAACATGCTGAAGAGAACTTGGGTGGACATTTACGTGCGTTTGTGTGAGAAAATATTGAACTCACCAAAAGCGGGAGTTGTTTATAACCTGTTACTGGGTCAACTGAAAATCTGCATCACTCCAACGTTCTTCGCAACGCATCATTCAGAGAACGATGAACTCGAAACCATCTCTTTACGAAGTAGCGTGGATATATTGAACACGACCGACTGGGAAAAAAGTAGCGAGGATGAAGATATTTACTCGCACATTTCAACCACTTTGCCTCGCGCAAGTAAACGAGTTTCAAGTAATGACAAATTTCTAGCACGTGCAGATCAAAATACAACACGTGCAAAAAGCTGCGAATACGAACATCCCTCTTTACGATTACCATGATTACCAGTTGAATGGTAACACTCAAAGTCAGTTAGGATTAAAAGAAAAGCTTGCAAATTTTACAATTCCAAATCCCGGCTACAACAACTTTGATGCGGATATGTTTCAAAGTCATTACGAATTGCCTTTTCCTCGGAATATTAATAGTATAACAGCTAGAAACAAACTTTTGCCGCCGCCGTTGCCATTCCTGCACCGAAAAAGAACGCAAAGTTATTGACGCTATTGACTTCCAATACATACGAAAGGAAGCGAAAAGGCCAAATTTTCGCCATGCAACAAAACCTAGAGGCATAATAAAACCTCTGCAAAAACAATCTAGAAAAAAACAGAACAGTCTACTTTCTATGGTCAACACCAGTCGTAGTACCAGTAAATTATGGAGCAGATGGCGATCGATCGTTGACATAGTGAGGAAAACAAAGCGTTACAAACAGCAATCGTCAACTTCCAACATCACATTTAACAGCACGTCATCCGAAGAAGAGGGTGTCTACGAAACCATCGACAAGAGTCAAAGATGCGGCGAGGATACATATTTAAGCCCTGTGAGCGACAGCAACTCCTCCGCGTTGTTGCAGCTTTCAAAGAGTTACGATCGTTCAACGTTCAACATTCACGAGAGCTTACCACAGACTCCGACCTCCGCGTATAAGTCGGAACTTTTCATTATGCTGAGTGGTAAATAATTGAATTTTTATAATTTTTAATGCATGGCTAATAAACACAATGATTGAGAGAAAGCGCGAGTTCTTCATGTGTCTAATATCATTATTTAGCTTTTCTTTCTGCACTTTGCTCTCTTTCGTTTTACATTAATGAGATGAGTCCCTATCTATGGTCCGAAATATTTATGGGCCGACATATCTATGGTCCGAAATATTTGTGGTCTGACATATCTATGGTCGGACATAGCTATCGTCCGACATATCTTTGGTCTGACATATCTATGGTTCGAAATATCTATGGTTCGAAATATCTATGATCCGACATACCGTAAATGACCGATTAAACGCCCTGGGCGTTTATTTTAACAAACGAATTTTACCATGGGCGTTTATTCGGGAGGGGCGTTAGTAAGGGAGGGGCGTTAATAAACAAAGTCCATCAACAAAAGTAATATAATCGAGAAGATGTGCGTCGACTACATGATATCAAGTTTCTCGTCATTCTCTTCATCGTCATCGAGGAGGTGGAATGGCTGGGTCGCAGCCTCCTTATCTTCTTCATTAATGAAAGAAAAGGGATTGGTATCACCATCTCCTCGTTTTGTCATTACAGCTAATTGTGCTTTTAACTTTTCTGCTCCTGCCTCACAAGTCGTACCCTCCTTAAAGCAATGTATTTGGTCATCTTCAGAGCCATTTGTTGGGAGATTTAAGGCACAAACTTTGAACGACTTGGCAATCATTTCTTTCGATAGATGTGACCACGATTCGAGAATCCACTGAACAATTTTCCGCCGTGGTGCTGCTTTGATATTTCCAGCTTCAGTTAATTCGTGTAAGCCCTCTGCTAACCACTGGTCAAATTTTTCTGTAATGTAGGCCTTGAAAGGTTTATTCCAGCGAACATCGGGGGCTTGAATATGCTTTGTGCACCCCCCTGGAATGACAGCCATGTGCACTTTCGCAGATTGTAAGGCTTTTTTGACACTTTCCATTATGTGACATTGGAAAGAGTCCCATACTAATAGCCGTTTTCCAAAAGCCAGCGTTCCGAGAACATTCTTTACATAATGGAGAGTTAGCGCTTCGTTTATCCAGCCATTCGCTGAAGAAGCAACAAAACACCAACCTTTAAACTCTTGATTCAATAGAATCACGTTACGTTTTGCTCTTTTGAATACGATCAATGGTTTTAATCTACTACCGTCAACATGGTCAACATGGTCGAAGTTCGAGTCACTGGGAAAAAAATACAGAGAAGTTGGACTAGTTGTGCCTGGAACGTACTTGTGCTACACCAAGAGCAAGAAGATCGCAGATGTGTTGTTTAGCGAACTGAATAGAAAGAGTAACTTGTATGAACATTTTACGCTTAAAATTAGTGAAACAGTTTCAAAATATCCACACTTTAAAGATTAAAGAAAGTAGTATTAATTTTGCTGTGAATCAAATGAAAGCCCATGGGCGTTTATTTTAATTTTTTTCTATGGACCTAGGCGTTTATTCGGGAGTGGGCGTTAGTTTAAAAATTTAACTTTAACCCTGGGCGTTTATTTGAGAGGGGCGTCAGTTCGGGAGTGGGCGTTAGATCGGTCATTTACGGTATCTATTGTCCGAAATATCTATGGTCCGACATATCTATGTCCGACATATCTATGTCCGACATATCTATGGTCCGACATATCGATACTAACCGAGAAAAAGCAAACAATATAAACATTACGAATATAAATCTACATTAAAATATTTTTTTCTAGTTACATTTACCTGAAATCACATTCCATATTTTCACGAGGGATACGCAAGACACTGTAAAGCCACTCAATGAAAATAAGTGTCATAGCGACGGATTGGGCTTTAGAGCTTGAAGAACTAAGACTGATTTCAGGTTAATGTTAAATTTGACAGAGAACAAAAAAAATTTTCCAACATAAATATCTTACTTGTTTTACCATGATTTCAACTTTACCCTCAATACGCTGGTTTACGCCACAATTAATTAAACCAGGTTTTACATTTGTTTTCTTTCATCAAGATATAAAGTAAATTGCATACGTATAATATGTACAACAAAATAAGTACTCCTATTACTTTAAGTAAGTTGTTTGTTGTTTATATGCAAGTACTCAAAGAAAATGTTGTAAACTCAGCAGAGAAAGTCGGCCGAGGACCCCGTTCCTATGCGATTGATTTTTTCCACCAACCAATCACAATACAAGAATGTGCGATTTCAAAAGAATTCGTGGAACAATCGCGGTTTCTATTGTCTGAATTCTTCCGTCAATAGCTTGCACGTGCCTGTCTAGACAAGTTCGATTGAGTTTTATTTCTATCAATTATGCGTGTTTACATTTTCAATCTATTTTCTTTCCTTGCTGAAATGGCGGATGCGAGAATTGTAGAGAGAAACAGAGGTGGTTCAGCGTTAATACACAACGGTTACAAGTACCAAAAGAATAAAAAACGAGGTAATAACATCTATTGGAGATGCTGGAGAAAGGATTGCAGAACGGCATTGAAAGCTAATAACTTTCTTGACAAAAATATTGACATTAACGTCATTGATAACCCAGACGAGGGTGAAATTTCCCGGCAAGATGTAGTCAATGAAATTCCAAGAGAAGTGGAAGAAACCCAACTGTTCCTTCAAAAAGATCATACAGCCAGAGTGTTGCTGGAATTCACCGGCAAAGAGGGGATGATAGAGCGCCGCATGTCCCGAAGTTTTAGAATTTAACCTTTAAACCTAAAAATTCGAATAAGAGAGACTTTCTACGATTCGAATCTCTTTATAATTCGAACAAAATTTTTCCCCCTTGGGAAATTCGAATTACAGAGAGTCAACTTTAATTTTATATTCCTTTATTTGCTAATTACGAGAAAAATAATCACTGAAAAAAATTGAACATATGCATTTAACAAGATTTTCAGAAACAGAATACAAAAATTTTTACAAATAATAATAATGATTCATATTTTAAGTGGATAACCAAGAAAACCCAGACCACGAGAAAGTGCTGTTAGTTGTTTCCACTGGGGTCCACTGATGGAAAGTACATTTTCGTAACTTATTATTCGACCGTTAGTCTACCAAATTTCCCTTACAAGGCTTTGGTTAACCCGTGGTAAGTTTTTCTGGCACTTCCCAAAGGTGCCGCGCGCTCAAGTAATTCTCGTTTTAACCATTTTTTTTTTGTCTCTAACGAGAATCGAACCTGGGCCATTGCGGCCAGAAACACAAGTTTCGACCACTAGACCACGCGCGCACACATTTAAAAATCAGGAAAGAACTAAATGAAAAACACGTGGTTTCAGTCAATGTGAATGTTCACTATTATTTGCATCATGATGAACAGAGTACATGTGATGATTACATATTACGATTGTGATGATTACAAAATGATTACAAAATGCACTCAAATTTACCCACATGGTCGACATACTAGAAAAATTAGAAACAAAGCAAAATACGTGGCAGAATTAGCTCACATCCGGTTTGTGGTAACACATGCTAGGATACTACTTTGTGTTATTATTTATATAATGCGAAAACTAATTGCATACTTAATTATATAACTTAAAAATATTTTTGGTTTTAATGAATATATATAATATTTGTATTGCTAACTTAGCATAGCAGCACAACATAACAGAAAGAAAAAAGCTTTATATTATACATAGCAATCAACCACACATTCAGAAAATTTAGTCTATTTTGACAAATCATAAGAAACTTACATTCCAAATTACAAGAAATATTAAAGCCACGCAAACTATCAGGGACAGAATGAAACAAAACACTTCAAAGCTCATCTTCTGAGACCGAACTGTTATTTGCAATTTGAAAGTAAAACATTGAGGCAAGCGAGACAGTTGTGGGTAAAACGCAAACAAGCGAAGAAGTGTACAAAATGCGGACTGCGGATCATCTAAAGTAAGGTAGTAGAGTATCCATTGCGTATTTAATCAGAAACAATAGCAATCAATTAATTAAATATTAGAAAATGCTATTTTAGCATTATAGCGTTCAATTTTCGGCCAAGAAAGTTCCCAGCTAGTTCAAGTTCAATAACATTTCTCTTCACACGTTAACAGTTCAGTTTTTGAGCGATGATTGATTTTTGATAATGATTGAATCATATAAATAATTTTTATGACTGTGGTTGAATGGAACATTGGCAGGCTAAACAATTTGGTTTACAGAAACATTTGGCCTTTCTGGAATATTACCAAAGAAAGTTTTTTGGTTACCGAAGCTTACAAACTGTACTTAAAAATCATATTTCATTATGGTCTGTATTTTACCTATACTCAGGCGAGACAACACAACGTTTTGGCAATCAAAACACTGGGAAACATAAATATAGCTGTGGGAATAAATAAAGTGGAATAAAGTGGTGAGGCAAAATGTGTCACGTTCTCTTTATAGACTTCATGTAAAAAATATACAAAAATATATATTTGATTCTAATTTCAATTTAGTGTGTATGTTTTATATCTACTTAGAGTATGCATATTATTCTATTACAGTAAATTACAGGAGCCCCAACCACTAAATACCAGTGAAATTTATTGTGGAAGAAGGTGTGTTTCTTCATAGGCAAATCAGATTTTACAATCATTTAATGGTCACATGTGCAAATACATAGGTCGCTTATGAAATTTGGTCATATAACTTCATGCGTCAATTCTCATCTCAATTTTGTTGTGGTTATTTTCTACAATATATTGGGACCTAATTTTATCTATGGTCTGGTCTATAGGGTTATCTCTTTTATCTTTTTTTGTAGAGTGCTGAATTTGTTCAAATTTGTAAATGTTAACCACTGCTTAAATTTTCATGAAGACGACCAATTCATCGACCAATTTTAGCTTTAAAACATGCCTATAATTTGAACAAGAGCACACAAGAAAGCTAAGTTACTAACCATTTATTTTGTTGATTACACTGCTTTTAGTGGACCTGACACCTGTAACTGTTTATAAACTAAAGGTCTTTAATTCATTGTGTTTTTCTTGTTTGTTTACATTTCAGATGCTCGCTGACGATTTGAAGTCACCAAAATTGTTAAAAGAAGTTGAAAGAAATAACAAAGAAGTATTGGCTGCCATCCAAAGATCTGCAAATTCAAATCAACCTATTTGGAAAGTCGATAGAAAACCAAATTAAATGTCTGTGGGATTAAATTTAATTGTGGTATGAAACTGTTATTGTCACCAAAATCGATCGATGGAAGGAAGTAGTGGAACCTCACACATTGCACTACAAACTATGCGTGTAGCAGTATTGTTAACTTCACAGCTTTGTCCAGTTTTTATATGTTGTTTTCAATTTTTATTTCTTGAATGTACAAATATATATATACAAAGTTATACGAGAAACATGTTTAACTGAAAACTTTAGTCCATTGAAAGACTAAACTAAGTTGCATCAAAATAATTTGAGGATGTGTTCCTAATTCTTATTATAGTCAGTATGCATGGAGTACAGCAATCTTTTGAAACCTATAAAAGTTTTTGATTTGTTTTTGATAGAAAAATCAAAAGGACAGAAAAGGCCTTATAATTTATGTTCAAGTATAATTCCCATAGACACTATCACCTTCAAAAGACTCTATAGTTTTCGTAATTTCGCTAAATTAAAGTTGCGTATATTTTTCCTCTAGGTTGATTTTCCTGCAACCCCACCACACCCTCCAGAGTGGATCGTTCTTACAGAGGAACGTAACATAAGAGATTGATTTCCTGATTTGTCATCTTCTAGCTCTTCTTCTCCATCCATTTTTACTTCTTGTCATCGCAGTGAATATCGGTTTTCAAAATTATGTTCGTCGTACCTCATACTCTCTGTTAACTGTTTCTTTAAGCGCCCTGGGCCCTAAAAAGGGGGGGGGGGTTATTTGAAAAACGTGCTATACACCATGCAGAATGGACGCTTATTTAAAATAAATGGGCTTCTTGCCGAGTACCTCCCTGTTACTATAACACCAACTTCACGTTTTCGGGTTTCAGTAACTTTGGTAAACCGCGAAATTTAGTACCACTAAGGTAATAAGCGTCCAGGGTAAAAATCAAAACGAGATGGGCGCTTAAAAGAAGCGGGTGCTTTTTTCGCATTTTTACGTTTGATCCTGGGCGCTTATTCGCGAGGGACGGTTAAAGGAAGCTGGGCTCTTATTTGAATCTTTACGGTATGCCTTATTCGTATTAATTATCGCGCAAAAAGCTGAAAAAGCGCGAAAATTCTAGTCAACTCTGCCGTCACGGTCGCCCAACGATCTAATAAGTATTTTCTTAAATGTATTTTCATCAGTTTTTCTTGATAGGGAAGATGGAAATGATGGCGAAGAATTTCTCCCGGGGGTCAACGTCGATGCTGATGCAGAAGATAATGAGTCTTAGGACTTTTGCATTGTACTTGCTATTTGTAGTTACATTGTTTTTCTTTCTTCGAAGCTTATTGAAGCTTACGTGACGTTGTCTAGTGTTTTCGGCTCAATTAGTGCATGTTTATTGAATTAGATCTATTTCACGAAGTGTCCTTTATTGTCCAAGTAAAGTTATATGAAGTTTACATGTGTACATTGTGGTCCATAGAAACTGCTTAAGAAAATCTGTTTCCGATTTTTCAAACAATCCGTAGGAAGCTGTATTAATTTTGGAATAAATTGAGTGGCCAGACGCTAAGTTGCATGAAACGACAAGAAAAATTATCTTCACTCGCAATATTTTATGTACGCAACTTTTTATGAATGCCCTGTCTCGCGACATTTAATGTACGCAACTTTTTCTTTTAAAGTTGCAAAAATAAAATCGCAACTTTTTCTTCCGGCAAAAATTTCTTCCTTCCTAAAGTACTTTATCCCTTCTAGTCTGCATGAAAGTGTTCTTGTTTTTATTCGAAAATCTGTTTTCTAACATCGCGTGGGATGTCGGAACTCTTTCAAGTTTTCCAACTCATGAGTTAACTTTGATCTTGGAATATTTTGTTCCCCAAACCATAGGTTAATTGTCAGTTAAAAGAAAAAGAAAAGTAAAGCCGCTGTTTCAATTTCTATAAAATTTTAGACATAGATTGATGAAACTTCTATTCATGTGCTGAACCAAAAAAATATATTAAAGTCATTAATTTATGCTAATTAGTCGGTATTGCTGTAGCCAAATAAATATTTTTCAATATAATCCTACTATAATGGAGGAAAAACCTAAGTTTGTTTGTTGTCCGCCAATCACGCCCAAACAACTGGACCGATTGGAACCAAATTTTCAAGGTATGATTGTGATGCCCCTGGGATGGTTTTTAGCCAAAGAAATTTTTTTTTACAAGTTTTTATTTAAATAAATTAATTAGATGTGATGTCACTTATCGATTGCGTAGGTTTAAAATATATAATAATAATTAAATATTTCATGGCTAACTTTGTTTCCCAAACAAATTCTTTCTCAATTTAAATGTATAATTAATTTATCTATATGTACATGACTACCCATATATAGACTGTTTTGGGAGGAGAATGGCATAGATTGGTAACATACATACAGAATTCCTCAAATTTCATATTATTGTTAACGTCCGTAGGACGAGTTCATTGACTAGTTAGCTATAAAAGTCAATTATGTTAGATATTTTTGGTTCAGTACCTTTGTCTAATGAAAACAAATAACTCCAGAAAATTTGAGTCAAATCCAATATAGCATTCTCGAGATACCTTTGACAGAAATTTAATCGGTTCCGGGTTCGTTAGTGCTAATTATTCAGCGAAAAATATATATAAATGTTTTTTGCTTTATTTCATATTGTTAAATGTTGTTTTACTTACTTTCATCATAAGGAATGTAATATTTCAAAAATATATTTATTTATAGGGTAACCACCTTAAATGCTTTATTGCATCTTCCTTTATCGCAAGTAAAGCAGCTTGTGCTTGATGTTGTAGCTGTATTGTCACCAATGAAATCCCCTTGTAACTATGGTTTTTATAGAAATTATTTGTACTAAGAAATATTAGTTTTGTTAATAATTGCTGTCATGATATATCGAACGCATTTGAAGTTCTTCAGCAATTACGTGAATTCCGTGAATTTATGAACCAGCGCATTCAATACATGATCAAGCGCATTCAATACATGATCACGTGATCTTTAATTAATTAACAAGGGATCGTTAAACAGAAAGTTATTTATAAATAGACCTGCATAAAAATTTAGCAAACTTTTAAAACATGCTGAATGGAAACATGCTGAAGAGAACATGGGTGGACATTTACGTGCGTTTGTGTGAGAAAATATTGAACTCACCAAAAGCGGGAATTGTTTATAACCTGTTACTGGGTCAACTGAAAATCTGCATCACTCCAACGTTCTTCGCAACGCATCATTCAGAGAACGATGAACTCGAAACCATCTCTTTACGAAGTAGCGTGGATATATTGAACACGACCGACTGGGAAGAAAGTAGCGAGGATGAAGATATTTACTCGCACATTTCAACCACTTTGCCTCGCGCAAGTAAAAGAGTTTCAAGTAAAGACAAACTTTTATCACGCGCAGATCAAAATATAACACGTGCAAAAAGCTGTGAATACGAACATCCCTTTTCGGCGACAGAGCGTCTTTATGAAACTGTCCGTGATTACCAGTTGAATGGTGACACTCATAGTCGAAAGAAACGTAAGTTAGGATTCCAAGGAAAGCTTGCAAATTTTACAGTTCCAAATCCCCGCTACAACAACTTTGATGCGGATATGTTTCAAAGTCATTACGAATTGCCTTTTCCTCGGAATATTAATAGTATAACAGCTAGAAACAAACTTTCGCCACCGCCGTTGCCATTCATGCACCGAAAAAGAACGCAAAGTTATTGACGCTATTGACTTCCAATACATACGAAAGGAAGCGAAAAGGCCAAACCTTCGCCATGCAACAAAACCTAGAGGCATAATAAAACCTCTGCAAAAACAATCTAGAAAAAAACAGAACAGTCTACTTTCTATGGTCAACACCAGTCGTAGTACCAGTAAATTATGGAGCAGATGGCGATCGATCATTGACATAGTGAGGAAAACAAAGCGTTACAAACAGCAATCGTCAACTTCCAACATCACATTTAACAGCACGTCATCCGAAGAAGAGGGTGTCTACGAAACCATCGACGAGAGTCAAAGATGCGGCGAGGATACATATTTAAGCCCTGTGAGCGACAGCAACTCCTCCGCGTTGTTGCAGCTTTCAAAGAGTTACGATCGTTCAACGTTCAACATTCACGAGAGCTTACCACAGACTCCGACCTTCGCGTATAAGTCGGAACTTTTCATTATGCTGAGTGGTAAATAATTAAACTCTTATTTTATAATTTTTAATGCATGGCTAATAAACACAATGATTGAGAGAAAGCGCGAGTTCTTCATGTGTCTAATATCATTATTTAGCTTTTCTTTCTTCACTTTGCTCTCTTTCGTTTTACATTAATGAGATGAGTCCCTATCTATGGTCCGAAATATTTATGGGCCGACATATCTATGGTCCGAAATATTTGTGGTCCGACATATCTATGGTCGGACATAGCTATCGTCCGACATATCTTTGGTCTGACATATCTATGGTTCGAAATATCTATGGTTCGAAATATCTATGATCCGACATACCGTAAATGACCGATTAAACGCCCTGGGCGTTTATTTTAACAAACGAATTTTACCATGGGCGTTTATTTGGAAGGGGCGTTAGTAAGGGAGGGGCGTTAATAAACAAAGTCCATCAACAAAAGTAATATAATCGAGAAGATGTGCGTCGACTACATGATATCAAGTTTCTCGTCATTCTCTTCATCGTCATCGAGGAGGTGGAATGGCTGGGTCGCAGCCTCCTTATCTTCTTCATTAATGAAAGAAAAGGGATTGGTATCACCATCTCCTCGTTTTGTCATTACAGCTAATTGTGCTTTTAACTTTTCTGCTCCTGCCTCACAAGTCGTACCCTCCTTAAAGCAATGTATTTGGTCATCTTCAGAGCCATTTGTTGGGAGATTTAAGGCACAAACTTTGAACGACTTGGCAATCATTTCTTTCGATAGATGTGACCACGATTCGAGAATCCACTGAACAATTTTCCGCCGTGGTGCTGCTTTGATATTTCCAGCTTCAGTTAATTCGTGTAAGCCCTCTGCTAACCACTGGTCAAATTTTTCTGTAATGCAGGCCTTGAAAGGTTTATTCCAGCGAACATCGGGGGCTTGAATATGCTTTGTGCACCCCCCTGGAATGACAGCCATGTGCACTTTCGCAGATTGTAAGGCTTCTTTGACACTTTCCATTATGTGACATTGGAAAGAGTCCCATACTAATAGCCGTTTTCCAAAAGCCAGCGTTCCGAGAACATTCTTTACATAATGGAGAGTTAGCGCTTCGTTTATCCAGCCATTCGCTGAAGAAGCAACAAAACACCGACCTTTAAACTCTTGATTCAATAGAATCACGTTACGTTTTGCTCTTTTGAATACGATCAATGGTTTTAATCTACTACCGTCAACATGGTCAACATGGTCGAAGTTCGAGTCACTGGGAAAAAAATACAGAGAAGTTGGACTAGTTGTGCCTGGAACGTACTTGTGCTACACCAAGAGCAAGAAGATCGCAGATGTGTTGTTTAGCGAACTGAATAGAAAGAGTAACTTGTATGAACATTTTACGCTTAAAATTAGTGAAACAGTTTCAAAATATCCACACTTTAAAGATTAAAGAAAGTAGTATTAATTTTGCTGTGAATCAAATGAAAGCCCATGGGCGTTTATTTTAATTTTTTTCTATGGACCTGGGCGTTTATTCGGGAGTGGGCGTTAGTTTAAAAATTTAACTTTAACCCTGGGCGTTTATTTGAGAGGGGCGTCAGTTCGGGAGTGGGCGTTAGATCGGTCATTTACGGTATCTATTGTCCGAAATATCTATGGTCCGACATATCTATGTCCGACATATCTATGGTCCGACATATCTATGGTCCGACATATCGATACTAACCGAGAAAAAGCAAACAATATAAACATTACGAATATAAATCTACATTAAAATATTTTTTTCTAGTTACATTTACCTGAAATCACATTCCATATTTTCACGAGGGATACGCAAGACACTGTAAAGCCACTCAATGAAAATAAGTGTCATAGCGACGGATTGGGCTTTAGAGCTTGAAGAACTAAGACTGATTTCAGGTTAATGTTAAATTTGACAGAGAACAAAAAAATTTTTCCAACATAAATATCTTACTTGTTTTACCATGATTTCAACTTTACCCTCAATACGCTGGTTTACGCCACAATTAATTAAACCAGGTTTTACATTTGTTTTCTTTCATCAAGATATAAAGTAAATTGCATACGTATAATATGTACAACAAAATAAGTACTCCTATTACTTTAAGTAAGTTGTTTGTTGTTTATATGCAAGTACTCAAAGAAAATGTTGTAAACTCAGCAGAGAAAGTCGGCCGAGGACCCCGTTCCTATGCGATTGATTTTTTCCACCAACCAATCACAATACAAGAATGTGCGATTTCAAAAGAATTCGTGGAACAATCGCGGTTTCTATTGTCTGAATTCTTCCGTCAATAGCTTGCACGTGCCTGTCTAGACAAGTTCGATTGAGTTCTATTTCTATCAATTATGCGTGTTTACATTTTCAATCTATTTTCTTTCCTTGCTGAAATGGCGGATGCGAGAATTGTAGAGAGAAACAGAGGTGGTTCAGCGTTAATACACAACGGTTACAAGTACCAAAAGAATAAAAAACGAGGTAATAACATCTATTGGAGATGCTGGAGAAAGGATTGCAGAACGGCATTGAAAGCTAATAACTTTCTTGACAAAAATATTGACATTAACGTCATTGATAACCCAGACGAGGGTGAAATTTCCCGGCAAGATGTAGTCAATGAAATTCCAAGAGAAGTGGAAGAAACCCAACTGTTCCTTCAAAAAGATCATACAGCCAGAGTGTTGCTGGAATTCACCGGCAAAGAGGGGATGATAGAGCGCCGCATGTCCCGAAGTTTTAGAATTTAACCTTTAAACCTAAAAATTCGAATAAGAGAGACTTTCTACGATTCGAATCTCTTTATAATTCGAACAAAATTTTTCCCCCTTGGGAAATTCGAATTACAGAGAGTCAACTTTAATTTTATATTCCTTTATTTGCTAATTACGAGAAAAATAATCACTGAAAAAAATTGAACATATGCATTTAACAAGATTTTCAGAAACAGAATACAAAAATTTTTACAAATAATAATAATGATTCATATTTTAAGTGGATAACCAAGAAAACCCAGACCACGAGAAAGTGCTGTTAGTTGTTTCCACTGGGGTCCACTGATGGAAAGTACATTTTCGTAACTTATTATTCGACCGTTAGTCTACCAAATTTCCCTTACAAGGCTTTGGTTAACCCGTGGTAAGTTTTTCTGGCACTTCCCAAAGGTGCCGCGCGCTCAAGTAATTCTCGTTTTAACCATTTTTTTTTTGTCTCTAACGAGAATCGAACCTGGGCCATTGCGGCCAGAAACACAAGTTTCGACCACTAGACCACGCGCGCACACATTTAAAAATCAGGAAAGAACTAAATGAAAAACACGTGGTTTCAGTCAATGTGAATGTTCACTATTATTTGCATCATGATGAACAGAGTACATGTGATGATTACATATTACGATTGTGATGATTACAAAATGATTACAAAATGCACTCAAATTTACCCACATGGTCGACATACTAGAAAAATTAGAAACAAAGCAAAATACGTGGCAGAATTAGCTCACATTCGGTTTGTGGTAACACATGCTAGGATACTACTTTGTGTTATTATTTATATAATGCGAAAACTAACTACATACTTAATTATATAACTTAAAAATATTTTTGGTCAATTCTCCTTTGGAAATGTCGCCATAGCAACAGACCAGACATTAATTAATAAAAAAAATTTCACAATTATCTTCATATATAAATTTGAGGACCATAGAATATACCCAACAAAAGTTATTAACAAAAAACTGAGAGGGAGCGGTATCCGCACCCAACCGGTTGAAATAGAGTTAAAAGACTACTTTTGCGTGCGGAAACTTTCGAAAGAAGAAATTTGCGCGATTTCTTGGCATTTTTCGTGAGAGTTAATTCCTTTGGAAAATTTAAATCTGTAAATGGCGAAAGTTTTTCTTGCGCAATTCCAAAAAATTCAATTCGCAAAAGTTTTTCCTTTCTGAAATCGCTTTTTCACATCTACAAAACATTGGGATTTGAAAAGACAAAAACAATTTCGAATACAATATTTCGCGAATAGAATTCAAAAAGTTCGAATTTAAACCCTGACGTACAAGAAATGTAAAAATTTCCAGACAAAGAATTTCTGGCGAATTTTGAACTTTTTTCGGATACTGGGGTTTGGTCAATATAAAGTTCATGTATTCATGCAATTTTCTGTTTTGGGCATAATCATCTATATAATATGCGAATATGGGTCTTCTGAAGTCATATTTATAATAGCTATATATGGCGTTTTTCTTCCCCGTCTTCATTCCGAACTAGGGATTGACGGCTTTTTGGAAGATGGAAAAAACATTTCATTAAAAACAAATTGCAATTTTTTTTCATTTGATGCAATAGAAATGTAAACAAACGCAACGTTAACAGGTTGATAAAATTCTTATTCTTTTGAACTACCATGTCGTTCAGATTGTTGTCACTTTTTTATTTTTCACAGTATGATTATTTTAATGTTTTTAATTATCTGTCATCGAAGTTAACGGAGTTATTTATTAATAGTTATTAATTATTATTATTATTAACGAAATTTATACAGGATATAAAACCTCAGTTGTAAAAATAATATATACACTGTTATCATGGTAAAAATCAGAGAAATTAGTGAATTTTATGATGCATTTGATTGTTTAAAGAGAAACAAGGGAGCGATGATATATTAAAAACATTATATCTCATGTTGTTGAAGTGATTTTCCAACCACTGCTACATTAAACTCATCTTTAACAACAGAAATCTTTCCTAGTTCACTAAATATTGTCACACCAATACATAAATGCAAAGAGAACGCTCTGCTTGAGACTTATCGTTCGATTTCAGATCTACCTTTGTTTTTGAAACTTTTCAAACAGATAATTTATAACCAATGGTACGATTATTTTGATTTTTTGATTCGAAAAAGTATATCAGGATATAAAGAATATTGTACCTGTTTTGAAGTGTTCCAAACTTCGCTTTGTTAATAATTACTGTCATGATATATCGCACGCATTTGAAGTTCTTCAGCAATTACGTGAATATATGAATCTGTTCATAGCGCATTCAATACATGATCACGTGATACTTTAATTGCTTAACGAGGGATCGTTAAACAGAAAGTTCTATAAAACGACTTGCATAAAAAAAATAAGGATGCTGAAGAGAAAAATGTTGAAGAGAAACTGGTTGGACATTTACGTGCGTTTGTGTGAGAAAATATTGAACTCACCAAAAGCGGGAGTTGTTCACAACCTGTTACTGGGTCAACTGAAAATCTGCATCACTCCAACGTTCTTCGCAACGCATTATTCAGATAATGATGAACTTGAGAGCATCTCTTTACGAAGTAGCGTGGATATATTGAACACGACCGACTGGGAAGAAAGTAGCGAGGATGAAGATATTTACTCGCACATTTCAACCACTTTGCCTCGCGCAAGTAAAAGAGTTTCAAGTAAAGACAAACTTTTATCACGCGCAGATCAAAATATAACACGTGCAAAAAGCTGTGAATACGAACATCCCTTTTCGGCGACAGAGCGTCTTTATGAAACTGTCCGTGATTACCAGTTGAATGGTGACACTCATAGTCGAAAGAAACGTAAGTTAGGATTCCAAGGAAAGCTTGCAAATTTTACAGTTCCAAATCCCCGCTACAACAACTTTGATGCGGATATGTTTCAAAGTCATTACGAATTGCCTTTTGCTCGGAATATTCATAGTATAACAGCTAGAAACAAACTTTTGCCGCCGCCGTTGCCGTTCATGCACCGAAGAAGAACGCAAAGTTTCAACGCTATTGACTTCCATTACATACAAAATAAAGCGAGAGGGCAAAACCTTCGCCTTGCAACAAATCCTGAAGGAACTCAAGTTATAAAAAAGCCCCTGCGAAAACAATCTAAGAAAAAACAGAGCAGTCTAATTTCCGAGGTCAACACCAGTCGCAGTACTGGTAAAATAAGGAGCAGATGGCGACCGACCGTTGACATAGCGAGGAAAACAAAACGTTACCAAGTAAAACAAGTGCATTCGTTTCAAGGCAGAAAAATATATAGCGTCAAAAAACAGCAGCGAAAAAGGAGTCATGAACCAATTCCCTATCACAAGCAGCAATCGCCAACATCACATTACAACATCACATTTAGAAGCACGTCATCCGAAGAAGAGGTTGTCTACGAAACCATCGACGAGAGTCAAAGAAGCGGCGAAGATACATATTTAAGCCCTGTGAGCGACAGCAACTCCTCCGCGTTGTTGCAGCTTTCAAAGAGTTACGATCATTCAACGTTCAACATTCATGAGAGCTTACCACAGACTCCGACCTCCGCGTATAAGTCGGAACTTTTCATTATGCTGAGTGGTAAATAATTGAACTCTTATTTTATAATTTTTAATGCATGGGTAATAAACACAATGATTGAGAGAAAGCGCGAGTTCTTCATGTGTCTAATATCATTATTTAGCTTTTCTTTCTGCACTTTGCTCTCTTTCGTTTTACATTAATGAGATGATATGAAACTTCGGGGATTATAAAATATTACACGAGGGACGGGGGAAAAGACAGGACCCCATTTGGAACTGCACCATTCTCCCGATAACAGGGACTACCAATGGGATCATGTAAATGGTTCGAGTTAATGAATGTTCTAGTTATATTTATGAGAAAGGACTAGGGAAGGGCGTTGTAATACAATTCGAGTTAACGCGAGTTCGAGTTATAGGGATTATTACTGTATATGCTTTAGAATGCCATTATTGATTAGTGTTATTAAAACATTTTTAATATCTTTCTTCAATCAAATTTTTTCCTGTAGAAATATTTTTAAAACAATATGCAAATAAAAATGAACACGGCAGCACAATGCCTCCTCTAAACCAAACCTTTTTAACCCTGTTTCAACCAGGTGATTTGATACGTGCTATTTTTGGGCGTGGGAGCGGATTCCGATGGCGGATTCCCCCTTCATATCTTCCTATCGATATATGATAAAGTCATGAAACTTTGCATGAAAGTAGAACAAGATATTCTGCACACATTGGTATTAAAATAATTTTGATGACGTCATTAATTTTTTGATGGCGTTATCATTTCTGATCGATGTATGAAAAAAAACAAGAAATGGTATGCCTTACTAAAACTATTAGCAAAATAGAACTAGAAGAGTTTTTTAAATTCTGTTTGCAGATTCTTATAGGTAATTAGATCCCTAATTAATTTCTATAATTATATATTACTATAATTAAGTTGTATTTTTAATTCTGCTGTTGTAATTATGAAATATTTTAGTTATGCCTTTTTTCCACTTCTTATAAAGGAATTCATAATATAGGCTAATTCTTGTGATATTTTTGGTTTGGGAGTTGTCAATAAATATAAACTAATTTATTTTAAACCTTTTTGGACTAAAATAATAGTGTTTGTCATTTGTGACGTCATAAAATGAGCAATGACGTCATCTGCGTATCTAATGTTTATAGCTGTTTCACAGGAAAACCAAAATTACTCTCCTGTTCGGGATTTATATTAGAAAAAAAGAAAAATACGTGGCACAATTAGCTCAAATTCGGGATATTTTGTGGGAAACATAAGCTATGATATTACTTTGTGTTCGTTGACCTTATGAGAGGAAAAAAAAGAGAATCACTATTTATTTATATAATGCAAAAATTAAATTACATACTTATTAAGAATATGTTTGATCAATTAGTCTTTAAAAATGTTGTCATAGCAACATACCAAACATTAATTAATAAATTTTTTTTCACAATAATCATCATAAGTAAATTTTAGAACTTCTCAAAAAAATTTGGGGACCATAGCATTTACCAAAGAAAGGTTATTAACAAAAAAACGAGAGGGGAAGAAATCCCCCCCCCCCCCCCCGGTTAAAATAGGGTTAGAGCACAGCGAATAATCGCCACTATTTCATCATTGCGTACAAAATATTTGCCAAATCCATTGTCGCTGTGAATGTTTTTATGGTGTCATGTAATGAAAACTTCACAATGTTTCAAGAAAATGTTTTTGGAATTGAGAAAAAATGGGAAAGGTACAAATGGAAGCAGTAAATATTTTATCGCAAAAGAGTGGCCTTTTAATATACTACAACTACAGCGCTTGTACAATAATAAAGCAAAAAATATAGCTATGTATTTTTAGGTCTTACTTGAAGTGCGGAACATAGAACAGTCTGGATCGACATACAACATCTCGCGAATAGAATTCTAAAAGTTTGAATTTAAAAGTGACGTACATTAAAAGTAAAAGTTTCCAGACAAAATAATTTAAGGCGAATTTTTTAACCTTTTTCGGAGGTTGGTAAATATAAAGTTCTTATATTCATGCAATTTTCTGTTTTGGGCATAATCATCTATATAATATGCTAATATATAAGTCTAGAAGCTATACAAACCTCCCTTAGGGTGTCTAGACCCCCCCCCCCCCCAACAAAAAATGCTCCATGTTTCCCATTTGGTACTGCGGTACTGAATTTCTGCGCACGTGCTCGTGGTTTCCTTCGTACTTTCGTTGTTATAGCTGTTGAAACTGTTCTTTCAAATGAGTCTACTAATCAAATTTATAAAAAAAATTTTCCCACAAAAAATGTAATCCGACTGAACTATATTGAAATTATACGGAATTACGGGATCTTTCTTTAATCCTCTCCGCAGTAACCTTCCAAACAGACACCAATACATAACCTACAACAATAACAAACGTTCCTTATCAAATTAATTAGAGTGTTCCTCACGCTCCATCTTGGCTCCCTTATGATTCTTAATCTATATAAACGACTTTTCAGATTCAGAATTTTTTCCTCATCCTTACCTGTGTTAAAACTAAATAGTGATATAATGGAACGAGATCTGCCAATTATATTTTTAGGTGTTATTATCGACGACAAGGAAATGTCTTTGAAAACACATATACGAACTATTGAAAGAAATACATTTAGAAATCTAGCATGCTTATATTGCACAAGAAAATTCCTAAACGTGCGTTCCTTAAAACCTCTTTATTTCTCCTTCATTCATAGTTATTCCAACTGCGCCAACATTGCATGGGCAAGCACGCACAAGTCTAAACTAATGAAAATTTGCCGCATTCAAAGCATGCTGCGAGATTAAAAAATGATTACCCTTTTTCGATATAATGAAAGAACTTAATATGCTTAACGTATTCAGTTAAATAGTTCTGATATTTGCAAACACTCAAAGTTTACATTTAAATTAATTTTGTTGTCCTATCAACTGAGACAATTTTCCCTTAGTCACTCATTTTAAATCTTTTAACTTTATGGTATTCAATGATAAGACTTCCTAGTTTTCTATGAATGCCATGCCAGGTTTTGAAATTTACTTCATAATATTACTTTGTATATTTTACTTGATGGCAAGTAGACTTCTCAGACGCTCGCACAAAGAAATGTAGTATTTGATCCTACTTGGTTTTGTATCAAAAAATACAACATAACATTAATCATAGCCCAAAATCATTAATATGGACCAAACACTACTCAACTACGTTCCAGTTGGTAATGAAAGTTTTGCAGTAAGCGGGACCCCAGTAAGTAACAATTGAAGGGAATGCAGATAAACGCTCGAAAACAGGAACATTTGGAATCTCGAAGGCAAATTCACGCAAAGTATCAGAACCAACCAAAAACATTTTTCTAACACGGACATATCTCTTAAGTATTTGAACGAAACCATCATTCCATAAAGAAACAACCTCCTCTCTTAAAAGTTTCCAATGATCAAAAGGCTCTTGTTATAATAAACGTCTTCACAGATCAAATGCTTGATTTGACGATTTAATGGTGATACCAAACGTTTTCCTAAAAGTAAATTCAACGAATGGTACTCTTGAAAAGTGAAATTCAAGTTGGATAATGCTGTGACTATGGAAGATATTAAAGCCCACAACTTACCAAGTTGATACCTACTCATGCTGCATGGAGTGACGAGCAGGAAATAATCAAAAGCCGGTGGAAAGCTGCTGGAATTTCTGATGCATTAGAACTCGATTCTAGCAAAATACCATCAATTGATCTCTTTGCTGATTTCGATCCAATGCTGACAATGATCAGCCCATTGATTCGCGAAAATTTTACCCGCTAAATTGCCATTCGCAAAAGTTCATTCAAAAGGTTTCGCGATTTATTTTCTTAGCAAATGTTTCTGGGCTTAAAGTACCTTATGCCAAAACCGGAAAATGAATTCCATTTAATGAGCGGCGGTCACTTGAACCCTCTGATAATTATGGTGACGAGTGCAAACAAAAGTGCACCCGTGGATAAGTGCACCCGTGGATAAGGGCACCAATGGATAAGGGCACCAGTAGATAAGTGCACCAGTGGATAAGTGCACCCGTGGAAAAGCGCATCAGTGGATAAGTGCACCAGTGGATAAGCGCACCCGTGGATAAGGGCACTACTGGATAAGTGCACCCGTGGATAAGTGCACCCGTGGATAAGTGCACCGGTGAATAAGCGCACCAGTGGATAAGCGCACCAGTGGATAAGTACTCCCGTGGATAAGTGCACCCGTGGATTTTTCTGATAGCACTTTTCGACGTTGTTAACAAGGAAATTGCTTTTGATAATATTTCGAGAAGATAAACCAAGAACACAACTGTTATCGCGTAGAGAAAAAGATTTGCTGAGATTTAGTAAACCACAATCGACAGCCGTCGAAATCATTAAACATTTTGGAAACTTTCGTTTACGAAGAGGCTTGCCATGAAATGGTTTTTCATCTCATTTCATTAATTTAAGTTAGACCTATCCTTTTTTATTTTAATAGTTATCCTAGATCTTCTTTCTTTCTACACGTACCATTTATGACGTACCTTTTGTGATAGGTTATGATAGGTTTTAAAACAAAACTTTAGTCATACGTGGTTTGCATTTTGCGTTGATTAGTAGCATTTCACTAAATTAGAAAGTGAGGAAATATTTGTGAGAAAGTGAAAGTGAATTACACGAACAAAATGCACTCACACAAAGAATGACTGTGTCAACCCGCCTTCATGTGTTTTTATATGTATATACATACCCGTTTATTAACCTTTTTATTTACCTGTGTATTATTCATGGTTGCAAATTCCACGCATCACTTCTTAATTATAGTATAATCATGTTAGCTCGTCTTTGTGTGTTTGTGATAGACACAGTAAGTTAGTAATACAGTTGATAAGAAAACAAGAAGTTCACTGACAAATTCAACGTTTTGAACAGATCGACAAAATTTACGGCACCCACAAATTCACTTGGTCACCCGCGGATTGTATTTGACTGCACTATTCTTTTTATTTTATTTTAGAAAGTATGTTTTTCATTGAAATCTTACTTACAGGAACAGTGATATTATCATACAGATACGTTCAAAACACAAAAAAGCTACCTGCGGACCTACCTCTCTATCTCACTATTCCGTACAAATTGCAAAGCAAAAAGTCTTTCGATTCACACACGTTCAATCCTTTGGCAGTCTTTCATCTAACTTACCAAGAAAAAAATAACTGTCGCCAACGTACATCCTACTTTAGAAACTGCTTATGCAATATTCGGGCATAACTCGATGGAATTTGATAACACTTAAACGACATGTACGTCAAAATTGACGATATGTCTTAAGGGTGGTCCTTTTTGCTATACGATTTACACTTTAAATTGCCGTCAGGAGAAATTGTATTGCATTTACTTTAACAATTTATTTTAGAGAATAAAAACATACCATCTATCAGATAAATACCTTGAAATAGTATTTCGTACAAAGGCACAACAAATGTTGTTCAACCATCGAAACACAACAAAATGGCGCCAAAAATGACAACAAAATGGATTTCCTATAAAGAATAACAGTCGCATTGAATTTTATTTCACCGCCCACCCAATCAACTTAAAGAGGTATTATCAATGCTAGCTAATACGTTCCCATAACATGGCGTCATTTAACATATTCTGTCTAAAATTAAGCGCACGTCGCCATAGTAACGTTGATTAAGAGAAGACGACTTTCTTGTTGAGTCGAAAAGTTTAGTTTTCTCTAGAACAAGAAGTTCAACCTTTCTAAAAATTATTTTATTTAGTAAAATACTGTCTGAGCAGTATTTGATTTTGTCTGTCATTTTTTTATTTTTCTCGCCGTACACTGTATTTACTGTCAAATAACTCGAAGCGATATTTTATTAGTACCAGTTAATTAGTTTCCAATCGTCAATTTGTCTACTTCAGGAATGTTTGGCTCCATATAAATGACATCACAGTAGGCACATGCAAGAGAAAAAATGAACAACGATTCGAAACACATCTGTTTAAAAGAAGAAAAATTGTGGAAGAGACTTTTAAAGAAGACGTTAAATAAAAGAAAAATAGAAGTGGAGAAAGAAGAGAATCAGTACGCAGAGATTTGCGATGGGGTTGAGCACGTGTACGATGAAGTCCATGTTTATTCTTCAATGACCGCTCAATCGCAGAGAGGAAAGTACCAGAGTTTGACAAAGCATCCTTACACTCAACTTACTTACATACAGAGAGAATATACCAATCGACCGCTATCCGACAGTTTTTTATTCAGCTCCTCATGCCTTGCCCTTACACACCAGAACGATTACTCAATAAAACGCGCATTTAGCGAAAGAGTGATCGAGACCAGGGAAAGGCCGGATATCTCAGAAATAGTGGGCAAAGGAGAGTGGAAGACGGTATCCCAGAGAAAGGAACTTCTGCAGAGACAGAAGTGGAAAACTGTGTCGTTAGTTCAGCCGAATAGGAAACAATAACAATTTCTGTGAATAATATGTATATAGATTGAGTTGTATTCCTTTCATTTTTATTCTAAAACGCTTTCGTTTAATGTTTGAAAAATATTCTTTAATGTTCAATAAATGATGTTATCAATAGGTTGCGTGAATATCTGTAACTTGATTGGCTAATCACGAGGAAATATATATCATATTTCGGAGTGCAAAACTCAATATTTTTTCTTGATTGGCTAAAAAGGAGTGCAAATATTTTTTCTGATTGGTTAAAGCAACTATTCGTTTTTTATGTTTTTCTTAAATATTTAACTCGCCTAAAGGCTCGTTAAATATTTTGAAAAACATAAAAAACTCAAAAAATATTTGCCATATTTTCCTCGTAACTCGCGATAACTACTACTAAACAGAGTTTAGAGTTTAAAGGAACCTTCTCAGCATATAACAACTTTTTAAAAATTGTCATTGCACCCATATTCGAAAGTCAGCAAATACCGTGAAATCGCACTGCTTCTATGTTAGAAATGCACGAAAAAGTAGATATAGTTTAATGACATGACATCATTTTAAACGTCATTTCTTAAACAAAAGAAATCTATTGACGGAGCACGCACGCTTTTTATTTTTATATGGCGTGTTTCCGAGCTCTCTGAAATTGCTTTTGAAAATTGAACTTTGAAATATACGAAAAAACGATTTGTTAGATATCAATATTAAGCTCTTTTTGTATGCAATTTCTGCCGATTAATGCTGAACTCTTAAAATTGTAACATTGTATTTCAGTGAACCACGCTTTCACAAGTCATTAACAGTTTTTAATTACCCTTGCTGAAACAAATTACTGTCAAGTGACGCGACCACTCTCTTAATTGCTATTTATCGCTTAACTAAATGACGCGATGAATTTCAGACAAAAGCACTTCTCTTAAACATTTCAAGAAACATGTTGCCAATAAAGATTTTAACGTTGAGTTCCAAGAGATTTTCAAAAGAATTCGCGGCTAACAGTTGCTTCAGAACGCGTTTTGTTCACGAAAGCGAAAGTGGTTACATTCCATGCGTGAACTCACTTTCTCACATCAAAAGTTGGAGTTCTTTTCTACGAAACATTCAAAGTGAAGATGACCAAGTATTTCTCGACAAGAAAGAAAGCCTCTACTGGAAACCGCAACCCGAAAATTTGCCTTACTTTTCACTGACGAGGAATGTTACCACGAGAAAGTCTTTCACAACGAAGGGCTCGAGAAGAAACTCATCCTTAGTTCAAACACTTAGTAAAAGTCGTTCTTCGATCTGCGAACAAGAGGATATTTTAGAAGGATGTTGCGAAGATTTTCACGAGTACTCTACCATTGATCCCGACGCCACTGTAACCAGCCAAACATTACCTGGAGAAGAGAATATTTATGCCGACCTGAGGAGACGTAAACTATTGCAAAGAACAGGCAAATATACATATTCAAAATCGTTCATTGTTGAAAACACTTTGGATTGCGATGAACCAACAGTGAATCAGTTCAACCCAATAAGACCGTCTATAAGAAGAAGAAATACGGGACAAACATTTTTCTTTTAAGTTGTATATAACCTAACGATAGCACAGAATACTGTCTTTTTTTCGTTTTTTTTTTTTCGTTGATTTTTTTCCGTAGAAATGTTTTCCGGCACACACTGACGATTGCTCAATCGTTATACTCCGAAAAGTTTTTCTAGCCGGTACGTCCGTCGGTATAAATATTTACGGCGCAGTTACAGTAGTATTGTTAAAATATTCAAGTGTGTCGGCTGGTACAATGAATTGGCCACCTTGAATAGCTTCAAGAATGGCATTAATCATTTGGGAGGTTCATACATCTTTGAACTTCACGAGATAACACTGCGATATCAATGAAAGAATGGAATAAATATTTCACGCAATTGATTGAGAAGAAGCTTAGTCAATTCTCTTTTTTAGGTATTAAACAGCGTGCAGCATAGTACACCGTATGAGCGTTGACGTCACTAGGGAGGGCGGCTGAAGCAGTTAAAATGACGTATTTAGAGGCATAGTTTGTTCTATCAACACACGCCTTTCGCAGCCAATTTCAGGAGCGTAAATACATCCCATGTTTTATAGACACTATATATATTCAGTAAGAGCTGTAAAAAACTTGAACTTTCAAACAGGTGCGTACAAACTAAAAAATAACAAAAAGTGACACTTGAAAAAAACTACCAAAAAACATGGCGTAACAAACTAAGATTCCAAACCTTCGTCTCCTACAAGTAAGGCTTTTCTATCAATAACGTAAATAAAATTACGAGCTAAAAAATAAGTTTGTAATAAAAAATATCACTTTGGCGTTAAAAAGCGCACAACTACTGTCTGCGTACGACTACCTATCTCTGATTCTTCATAACGTTTTCCATGAGTTATCGACAACCAGGCTCTCGCTGCTCTGTTTACGCATTAAATTCAAAGAAGTACTCAGATTGGCGAGCGGACTATGAAGACGTCTATGATACATACGTGGACTGTCTCTTAGATTGTTTCTAGTGGTAACAGTGACGACGCTCGAAAGTTCGCTTTGTCTTAACTGTTGTCTCTTGTACCACCAAATACAGGACGTGACGAGGAGAATAACCATAAAAATGACTGTACAGAGAAGCAGAGGAAGCAACAAATCTGAGAAAAAAATCAAGGAAAAGTTTTGATCAGAGAACACGTAAGCAAGTACTTACCGTTGTCATCCTGGTACGTGATAGTAAACTTCTCCACGGTTACATTTATCATTGATTGAAAGAACGCTGGTAATTTTCTATCCTGAAGCTCATTATTGTCAAGCATCTTGCCTTTGTAAGCAGCCACTTCCGACGCCACCGCCAGAGCGGTTGATTGACAGTAAACAGCTACCACAAGGAGGCTGGTGGTGGAGTTTCGCAACGATCGCGAGCAGGATAAGCGAACTTCTTTCACAGAAGCGTGACGTCGAAGAAGATCAAGGAACCTAAGTTCCATACACAGTTCCTCTGCCAACACACCCTGAACGGTGACACAGAAAGAATAAGCCAGAGAAGGTAGCACAAAAAATTCTTTACAGTATAAAGATAGTTGACTATATTGCTCAATGTGAAGGTAATGCTACAAAGTATTCTCACAGCAGACAAATAACGCTTAATTGTATACAACAATGTTTTACCTTCGGTAGTTTAGTGACATTAAATAAAAAGTTTATTTTAGCGCAATCCTCGGTGAGTTGGTGGATAGGTGTTTCCGCAGTGCATTTGCTATCAGCAACCGAACCTCTACGTACAGCGCACTCTCCCCAAGGCTTGCAAGGTGGCCGGATGCAATCCACATCTTCCTTCAAACGGCAAGCGCACCCTTCATTGTCACGTTCATCATAGCAGTTCACTGGTCCGCACCAGTTCCCTGTACAGGAGACCGCACTGTCCATACACGAGCAAAGCTTGCAGCTATCTTCCCATGTGCTGTTATGAGCGTACATGATCTCCTTGTACTTGCAGTGTTTTTTGTTGGTTGTTTCTGAACAAAAAACAAAGCATTAGAAAACAGATAGTGAAAATAGGTGACATTGAATACACCCAGCAATGTATACACACCATGGCAGCTATGCCCTGGTCTGCCTTCTGGACATCTGCATTCAAAAGAATTTGGCAACCGGACACATTCAAAGGGTGAGGCACAGAGGTTTGGAGGACACTTGTTAAACTCAAATTGGCAGTCTGCACCAAAATAACCCAAAGGACATTTGCATTTGTACCAATTGATTCCGTCTAAACATTGTCCCGCATTCTTGCAAGGTGAACTTTTGCAGTCATCAATGTCTGTAAAAGAGAAATTATTTTTAATTCGATCTACAAAAGTAAATTGTATTACGTACCTCAAAAATATGATATCAAACTGTCATATTTTGAAAACTAAATCCCTCACCTATTTCACAATAGCGTCCAGTGAAACCAGGTTTACACGCACATGTTACAAGGTCGGCTTCGTCTTTGCACACACCTTTATTAAAGCATGTCTCAGGTAGACATTTTGAAATTTTCTCTGCACATGTACGTCCTTTGAAACCGTCTTTGCAAATGCACGCAAATTGATCGAGCTTCGCCCAACACTCTCCCCCGTTTTTACATGGGTCTCCAGCGCATGCACTTAGACCTATAGGATAGGGACTCAAATATACAACATCCCCATACTACTACTACTAATTAAATTTCTTTACTTCCAGAATAATCCAGAGTTATTTACAGGCCAAATTTATAAAGAAAATACATCGCCAGTGGTATAACCTAACACTCGTCCGACGGTACGGGACCAATGATTAGATGCGGACGAGTTAATTTTTAAAATTTAGACTTCCAACTGTCCGACGGGACGACTGTGTTTTTGCTGAGATCTGTCGTTTTTCTCTGTTCTCTAACACATTTTTTTTTGTTCAAGGCTTTTTAGTATGTTGGAAGAAAAGATGTTAATGAAACAAGTTGTTCGCTCTATCTCGTAGATGTTGTCGTTATACGGCGTGTAGATCACTTGATTCCCAGACTGTTTTAGTAGCAATATTTTCGCTTTCGATTTCACAAAGACGGAAACACATATTTACTGAGATCTTCTTATAAACATATGTTTTTTTCCGTTATATATATATATTTTTTTCGTGTTTTATCGGCGCACCGATTTTAAATGAAATGCGCTCGCGTTGTTTAGTTTAAGACAGCGAATTGAATTGAATTACGAAAAATTTTAGCGAAATACAGCTTTAACAAGTTGAAATACGACTTCAAAGTTTGGAAAAAGCGTGAAGTTAATAACCTTTAAAAACGGGTGTTTGTATATGCGTTTTGTTAAATTGTCTTTTCGTTGTTTTTGTAAACAAAACTGAATGTTTTTTTGTGGTTAGTTTGATCTTTTTATCTTCCATCGTATGCAGCATAGTTCTTCTGCATTTGTTTGTCTCTAAGTTGAATGGAACTTTTAAAAACCTGTATCATCGCACGTAAACATGTCTGTCGGTTCTCTTCCTTTTTGTTGTGATTGACGTCAAACTTTTTGAACAGTTAATAATTGATAACGAAATTTATCGAAATTAAAATTATATTTATATAATACTTTAGAGAAGAAAAAACTGACTTTAGAGATTGGAAATCACGTTAATTTATTTTGCTTAGTAAGGGGAACGAGGGGCGCAATTTATTTTGCACGTCAACTCATTGAGGCGCGTGTGGAGGTGCGCAGCGCGATCGCACGCGTTATAATGTCAGGACTGGAACTTCTAAAGAAAAGAATTCACGAGCGGAGACACAAACATTTATAGACTGAAAACCTACACACATCATTTAGTTGTTTTTACAGTTTGATTAGTTTGTAACTCTCTCTTCGCTATTGTTTATGTCTTGTTTTTATATCGTCTAAACTAAGCTTTACACTATATCGCTCAGAAAACACTAATATTTTAAAGGGCTATTGAGGGTTTGCAAAATGTTTACATCGGACGACCATTATGGCTTTGCGGACGACTAAAAATTGGATATTTCATAACCCACTCGTCCGACAGGACGAGTGGCGAAAAAGTTAGGTTATACCACTGATCGCAGATTTCAGGTAAGTTTGCCAACTAATTTTAACGTGTTAAATTGGTTTATTAAATACCTTGACGAGGTTGTATTGTCTAGATTTTTCATGATGATTATGATGTAGTTCTGTTTATACACCTGTTGCCATTACAAAATAGCTACTCACTCGAAGCACATGTTTTTCCTTTCCACCCGTTCTTACAATGACACATGAAATCGTTAACCAGGTCCTCGCATACCCCCTCATTCTCACACAAGTTGTTTGCGCAGTCATTAATGTCTGTTTCACATTTAACGCCTGTGAATCCAGGCTGGCATTCACACTGAAAATCACCTATTAAGTCTACGCACACACCATCGTTAGCACAGTACCCATTTTCACAATCATCAATGTCTAAACGGAATTAAATTGAATTGTCGTAAATTGATGGTGCATTTGCTAGAAATTACCATGTTGATTCTCTGAACAGCATGATAAAAAAAATAATTTTGAAATATGATTAGTTCATGATGACAATTATGCTAATGAAAATATAATAAAAAGTTTAGTGTGTGTGACCATATGGTTGAAGGAAAAACACACCTATTTCACATCGATCTCCCTTCCATCCATGCTCACACTCACAAATGACATCGTTGTTCAAGCTCTTACATCCAGTGATGTGTTCACTACAGACATTGGTGGTTATCAATTGGTTGCGAGTGACGGAATTGTTTCTTTTGTCAACCATCCAGCACAAGTCTTCAACTAGTAACAAACAAAGAAATAATAAAGTCACAAATTGCCACTTAGGATTGCTCAAGAAAAGTCTTGACGAAATCAAAATTTTCACTGGATAACTTAAACTCAATTGCAAGAAAGTGCCCAAAAATATTAGTCACCTCTATCACAAATCTTCCCATAGTATCCTTCTCGACACACACAATTGAAATCATTCCCTTCTCTAACACAATCTCCATCGTTGGCGCATGGGTTTAACACGGAGCAGTAATCAAACCATTCACAGTCTTTACCTGCAATGGATGAATTCCAAATGTGCATGTTTTTTCAACGCCTTTGATTTATACAAAAATTCATTTTGACGAAGGCAAACATTGTAGAAACACGTATAAATGAAGGTGTAAAAGTTTTTTATTTATGTCATTCGATGATGAAAAATATTGACTTATATACATGCAAAAGCACGGTCAAATTAAACAAATAGTTTTTATACTTTTGGTAACCCAGGTACTATAAGAACAAACTGGCAACAGGTAATTATATTTGAGAATTATTACTGAATGCCCAATCAATATTTAACTTCACCTCAAAGAAGCAATGAATAATTAAAGTACTGAATAATTGATATCAGCCAGAGGTTTGATGTATTAATAATTCAAGATAAGTTCCTAAGTGACTGTGTCATGTTCTGAAATGTGAAACTCTACACTCTACTGTAAATCTCATCGAAAACATGCTTCATCAATGTATTGATTCATGAAGCCTTTCAATAATACAACTAAATACGCATTTGCATACGAACTTCAAACGCAAAAACAACATCTTAAAAACAGCGAAACAATATGCATACCATAATAAGAGTTTTGACAGACGCAACTTGCCGAAAAACCTTTACTGACACATATGGCCCCGTTTTTACAGTTCTTTGACACGCAATAATCAATTGGTTGCTCACACTTGTTTCCAGTCATACCAGAAACACATTCACAATGAATGTGAGAGCCAGTCTGAATGCAAACCGTGTTGATCGGACAGTCAGCCATTCTGCACAGGGTGGGTATATCACAGCGCACCCCTTCATAACCATCCCTAAAGATGAAGTAGTCATCGGTTTAATTATGATGCGAGGAAAGTATCAAAAAGACACTAGAAGGTTGTTTCGAAAACATTCACCTGCAAACGCAATCACTGTAACCAAGGCGATCCACACAGGTTCCTCCATGTTGACAGACAACTCCTGCGCAATCATCAACGTTGTGCGAACAATCGTAACCTTCGTAACCGTGCTTACACACACACCAATGTGTGTTAACACCATCGATGCAAACACCATTGTTTTTACACGGCAAAGAAGCACAGTCATCGATATTAATGGAGCAGTTGTTACCTTGGAAACCTGGCCAACACACGCATTCGTAACCAGCCACTTTGTCGACGCAAATCCCATGTGCACATACACGTTGAGCACAGTCATTGACGTTTACATCACAGTATTGACCCGAATAGCCCGCTTCACAAACACATTTGTCGCCGCTACAGCCACTTGCGTGCACACATTTACTACATTTAGATGTATTTGAACGCTCGCTGCATGTTCTTCCCATCCAACCAGGAGCGCAGTAACATCGAAAACCATCTCTCAAATTCCTGCACACTCCGTTCAAACATGGATGCTTCATGCAAAAGTTGATCCGTTCACTGCACGTTTCGCCGGCATATCCACTTTCGCACGTGCATGTAAACGAAGCAACTGCATCCGTACAAACACCATATTCACCACAGGGCTGTTTCAGACAGTCGTCTATGTCCACTCCACAAATTCTACCAGTGTACCCGTCAGCACAATGACAAGTGTAGTTATCAACTCCGATCTTTGGAACACAAGTCCCATTATTTTTGCACCTCCAGTCGCAATTCGCCCCTAAAAGAAAAATTGTTTTCACAATGGTAGATCAAATAAGGAAGAACTTTTGGTCAATGCTAATCAAAACATGAAAATTCCCCAACAAAGAGCATAATTTAACAAAATTTCCAAAATTCACTTTCAATATAGTATAGGGAATTAGTTTTAAAAATCATTTGTTTAAATCATTAATGAATTTAGGCCCGTCACTACATTTAGAGTGTCATTATGATGCACAAGCCGCTTGCTTTTTTGATTCTGTACTCAGAGCACCATATACAATGGCATTAATAACCTTTGGATGGATTGAACAATTTATAGAAAATTAGTTCCTCTATGAGGTTTTCAATATGCCCAATTCCTGATGAAACAAACAAAATCTGAGATGGCGTGACAAAGGAAACATTCAAGATCGTTCATCTCTAGGAGCTTCAATAAACCCCTCATAAAGTAGCCATTTTTTAAACATAAATATATAATTAACCTTGCAACCGTAAGAGTAACCCAAACGTGTTATAAAAACCAGATACAAGCGAAAAACCTACTTTCATAGCAATGCTTCCCCGCGTAACCAGAGTTGCACTGACAGTGATACTCTGTATGGAAATTCAAACATGTGGACCACGGGGAGCATGGGTTGCTTTCGCATGCATCTTTCTCTGTAAAAAAAGAAAAAGAAAGACAGAACAGAAAAGGTAAATGCAACATGTTGATTTTTAAGAAAGATTTGAAGTAGAAAACTTCTCACCAATTTCACAATGTTTTCCAGTGTATCTGGCAGTACAACTACATGTATACTCATTTGTTCCATCAACACATTTACCGCCATTAAAACACGGATTAGAGCGATTGTTTACTGTACACTCATCAACATCTGAAGGTAAATATGAACTTTGTAAACACACATTCTATTTGCATAACAGTAAACAACAAAAATTGTGACAAAAAAAACTAATGCTAACCAACTTTGTTTGTGGCTTGAATTAAAACTCATACTTGTCCAACAATGCCTTCCGGTAAAGCCTGGTGGACATATACACTTGTACTTCATGTCATCCAGATATGTCTTCCCAATCTTGATGCACGTTCCATTATTGTAGCAGGGCTCTCTGCGTATGCAAAAATGCTCCCCTAATATAACCAAAAATAATTAAGTCCACAAGTAAGCTACTTTGTAATGATTGACAAATGAACATCAATAAATGCAGTGTTCCATAACGACTTGAAACAATAAATAAAGCACATGCTTACTTATTTCACAATGGTATCCTTTGTAACCCCCTCTACAATTGCACCCCCAACTTTCTCCATTCCGCATTGTTCGTTTAGAATTATAGCAGAAGCCAATCCCTTTTACGCAAAACCTATTCCATCTATCTGAACACCCATCACCCTCTGTAAAAGTTAAAACATTCTTTCATCATCGAGTAACAGCATAAATGTATAACTACGCTGTTATTTCTGTAATATTACTGGCCCTTACACCAATCATTGGAAAATGCAAGCTCTTACCAATGTGACAGTCCCTTCCGACCCAACCAGGGATGCATTCACCATTACATGCATAGGGTTGGATACATGAACCATGATCTCTGCAACGGGATGCTGTTATGCAGACTTCGCACCTGTAACCTTTCCAACCGTATGGACACCTGGAATGAAACAAATTGCAGCAACGTAACATGAGAGTTTCCATAACACACCAACACATCAATTTATTCACATAGGTTTTAAATTATAAAAGGCAAACCTGCATGTCCCGTTGGCAAGCATCACACTCCCATTGTTGCAAGGGACATCTGTTAGATCTGAATAAACACGATAAAAACAATCAACAGAATAATGTTTCACAAAGTTTTTCTTAAAAACAATTTATCAAGGATTAAGAGACGATATGTCAGAGGAATAACTCAATGTCACCTTTTTCACAGTTTTTACCGCCAAACGGTGAAGGGCATATACACTCGTAATTGGCATTTAGCTCATTGCAGGTTCCATTGTTCAGGCAGGGGTTGGATTCACAATCGCTGATATCTGCAACATTTTGAGAGGCCTAATTAACTCCTAATAACTATTCACACGGAACCAAAAAAAAATATTTCAGCAACCTTCACACATTTTATGCTCTTTTATATGCTTTGTCAAAGAAATGCATTTTAATTACATATCAAAAGAACAAACAGATTGTTTCATTTGGTCAAAATACTTAAAAATATTAATTGACATAAATGTTACAAAAAATATGATCAATTATCTAGAAAATTCACATTCAATTAAAAAAAAAAATTAAATATATAAAAAAGGTTACCAGTGAGACAATCGGGACCTGTCCATCCCACATTGCAGACTTTCGATCCGTCGTAACCACATCCATAATGTCCAGTTTCATCATTGTGAGGGGCACACGGTTGTTTGTATGTCACTAGAAAAACCAAGAGGGGTTTTACGTGGGGTCAAGCGGTCGCAATAATAATACAACTTAATTTTGATATATTTATTGACGTATTTTTTTAAAAATTATTGATTACACTAGCGGCCACTAGGATAATTTATTCAGTTTATTGGGGATGAGGGAATTTTGTTTTTTAAGTAACATAGAAAAAGTTGATATTTACTAAACTAAACAATTTTTAAAAATAAAAAGTTTTAAAAGTTCACGAAAATAAATTGCAAGAAAGACCCATTTTCTGCGCTGTACAGCCATATGCCTATTCAAATATCTTCTTGCTGATATTTCGCAATTTGTCTAATGTCCAGAGATACATACGAAACTTAGTTGAAAAAAATTGATTCGGAAATTGTTGTGAGCTGTAGGTGAATGGAACCTTAATCTCAAACAAAAATAGCATTGACTTACTTTCATCACACAAATCACCGGCCCAACCGCGATGACACTTTTTAATTTTACCAAAATTTGTACCATTAATACAATCATAATGGCCGTCTTCATCATCTTTCGGAATACAGACAGAAGAGTCTAAAAGAAGTTTATTAAATTCAAATAGAGTAACTTAGATTCGAGAAAATAGGAGAAAATAATAACAATTTACCCATAAAAGGTGACAAACTATTGGTTAAAACAACAAGTATATATAACAGAGACATAGCAAAGCCCAATGTTTGAACTGGTAAGAATAGATGGTATGAGGTGATAAGTACAAACCATATCATAATCTGGAGACGAACAAGTATGAATAATTAACAGTATATACATATATATTCATGAAATGATGCAAAGTCTGTCTCCTGTTGAGGTGGCATGTTTATCACTACAAAGTACACTTTTGAAATGAAATGAGCCAGCTTTTAATGCGTTTCTTTAAAACATTTTATCTTTAGTCTCGTAAATTGTTACAATTTTAGTCTGAGATGACTATTCTCACCCTAAAAGCGTAACAATTTACGAGACTCAAGATAAAATGTTTTCTCCGGAATATGATTTTAATAAGTAAATGGAACTGATATGAAGGTTATATGTATGAATTATTAAAATTTCTGCCCGCACTCAATTGATTTTAAAAGTTTGCATTCATTAGCATAATGTCACGGTTCACATAATGGCAACAAAAAAAATATCAGATGACAAAACAGAGTTAGAAACAAACCATGAAGGAATGCACACTAAAAATTAATGAGGGTATTTAAACAAACATGTTACTTTGATCACATCTGCGACCTTCCCAACCATCATGACAAATCCGATCTCCATCACTGTCATATTTGCTGTAATATCCTGGAATGTCACACCAAAACTTTGGCACAGGCACTAACGGTAGATCGCAAGTGGTGCGTACATGAAAACCAAGAATTGGCAAATGAAACAGCAACCATTCATTGTGAGGTGTGTACGGAACAGAGGTTTGAAAGACACTGATCAAAGCTGAAACAAACATATAATATGTATATATAACATTTTCAGAAGGACAATTTATGTTTCGGTTTAGACTCAATATATGGAAATTGAAAAAGAATGCATCACAAATGCACGGTATATATATACACACATATAAGGTATAGTCCTTTATCTATAAAATAATTTCCTTCTGGTACCCCCTATTTTTACAGTCATAGATTCGTACATTTGTATGCGAATGTGTTGTTATAAGTATGCAACAACATTCTGTTTCATTCAAATATTGTCACTCCTTAATTAGTGTACAGAGGAAATAGATGTTTCTAATTATTCAAAAAAATGTTCCGAGGTATATAATAACTGCAAAGTAACAATCCAAGGTGATAAGAACTGTGTTCACTGCAGCATTGATTCAACATGGATTCAAATAGGTACTCAGGTACCACATTCTCGTTCGTCAGTCAATGCATTGCCTTAAACTTCTATATGCATCTTTGCATCGACATGATTTGTTGACATGAGTGTTGCAGCCAACAAAAATGCTAAAGAATGAGTGAGGGGCACATGGTTGTTTGTACGACACTAGAAAAACCAAGAGAGGTTTTACGTGGGGTCAGGCGGTCGCAATAATAATACAATTTAATTTTGATATATTTATTGACGTATTTCTTTAAAAATTATTGTTTACACTAGCGGCCATCGAAAGAATGAGCCTTCCATGATTATACTTGTTGTATCTTTATTTTCTTTCTGACAAAAATAACGCAATAACGCAACGATTGAGTCCATAAAATAAATTTAAGAGGGAAAAGAACACACAGAGAAATGAAACAATAAGAAAGAGGAGATCTATTGCTGTAAAAAATACATGGGTACCATAAAGAAATAGTGCCTTAGCAACCTATCTACTGTCATTTATCTTTATTTACCTAATCATATTCATGATGGAAACATTGAGATGTTCTCATGATAACTGGGAAACAAAAATCTTCTCAAATTTGGGATATATTGTAATTTCACAAATTTTAAAAGTTCAAGACTAGAAGCTGCAAGAATCCCGAATGTTTGAATCCAGATCATAACAGTTTTTTGTAGGAAGAACAAAAAACCATAATCACATTGTGGCTTCCGGTCACGAAGAAAAAATATTGATCCTATTTTATTTATTAGCTGACGATAATGACTATGAATATAGAATGCCCACTCATTGTAACCAGGAGAAATATGAAGATAAAGATAGGAAACCAGAAAAATGGAACAAGATTTGTTAGTTATAATACCAACAAAAAGAACAAAAATAAGAAATTTACTGGCAAGATTAAAAACAAAACATGTCAAACAGCTGCAAACTTAAAGAAGAAAAAAACAACTGAAAATATCATGCATGAGAACAAACATATTGTAAAATATATGACCTATCAAGTCAAACAAACAAGTGAATCCAACTAAAACAGCTATTAAAGCTACATTTAAGCATGTTTTGAAAACCAGAAGATGGAGACGGACACACACCCCTCCACAGAGATTTTTCTGACGAGGGACAGAAATTAAGTTGGAAAATCGTGATTTTTTTCTAATCCAATGTTCATAAGTGTTTAATTATTTAAAAGCAAAAAAGAATTTTAGATATATACATAATGATCAGAAACGATTTAAAAAGACAGATGTACGAATTTTGTTTTTCAAAATGACTTGTCCTCAAAAAATGTCGGACAGGTAGCACTCTATACCTGATTCGTTGAGCGTGTCGCGGTGTTTTACTTCGATGGAAACTTTAAACAAATTCTAAAAAAATGACAAGTGCGTCTTAAACAGTACAAACAGTATTGCAACTGATATACAAATATGATATCCCCCCTTAGCCAAGCAACAGGCGAACGGGAAATGATGTAAATAATGAAAGTTTTTTAAATCGCTCGATATAAATCTTCATCAATAATTCATTTAACTCAACGTTAGACCATCGGAAAACCATAACTTTTGAATGAAATACAACACTCTCCAACTACGAAAAAATAGAATTAGGGAGTACATGTATTTGACGAATTTAACGCGTATTACGTGACGCAAAAAGCTAAATAATAGAACGCAGAACGGACTGTTCATCCGTTTGAATCTAATGTATAGTCATCTAAAATATTCATTTAACATGAATATGAAAGCTTGCTCATGCCTGTAAACACTTACACTTTCCGGAACAACTTTCGGTAACGGAAAACTGATATTGTTGAAGAAGTCTACAATCGGAACCACTTTTAAGTAATCGTTCCAAACAGCGTGGGGCACTGGGAATTCGCTGGACAGCGTAAACAGAAAACTGCTTCCATTAAACACCGGCGTTTCGGCGGAACCGATATCGCACATTATTTTTGATTCGGGGTTGGAAACGCAAATCGTTAAGAAAGTGTTGCACGTGCGAATGCACCGGAAATCTGCATTCCGCGTGCCTTCACAACAGAGCGAATTTTGCAACAACCCGCCGTCGTTTTTAATGTACTCCACTTGCATCTCAATCTTTCCAGCGCATTTGATTTCCTGATAAAATAACAATTCCTGCTTAATCAAAGCACGGAAAACATATCAGCAACCTCCACAACACAACAAATCATAAAACAAACCTTTAATAAAATTAACGTCAAAATCAAGAAACAAGCTCTCATTAATTTGGCCATGCTCCACGACGGACAACTTTGTAACTCGTTTAACGACCGCATGTCTTTCTCACTATCAATCAATAAAAAGCTTCGTGAACTGTTGGAAAAAACCTTGCAACGTATAACAACTGTAGTAAAACTGCAACGCATAGAAAAATGAACCACAAGTTTTATTTTCACGATAACTCGTCGACTGGCGCTACAAATTGATTTGAAATGGTTACATAGAAACTTACACGCAGTGCGCATGCGTAAATAAATATATAATAAGATAAAATGTTATATTTTTTTAAAACGGAAAAAAATCATGCTTACCTCTCTGTTACGCGAAACAACTGTAAACACTGCATTAGGACAGGTGCTTAACGTTTTTTTTTTCAAACATAAAATGAAACGAGCGTAATTCTATTGTCTGTTGAGCATGTGTGTTTCTTTTATTGTCATGCAGCCGCTTTTTCACTAAAGAATATCTGCAAAACAATAATTTCATTCAAAGGTTAGGATAATAAAATAAATAATGATTAAGTATGGTAAAATATGTATAACTTTTTGATTCCGAACACTGAAATTGCTGACAAGAAATCAAAATTTCAAACACTTGGATATAAAATTAGGCCCAAACGTGATTACCAAGTATTGAAGTGAAAATCTTGGCTAATTTAATAAATTATTTATGATTGTTCTTGGTTTTTAACTCTTTCGTCTCTCATTTACTGTGCAGTTAGAGAAATTTCCTCCATGAATAGGTCACGAATTTCTGTTGCTTCATAATAAAAAACATCTCGAAATTCATCACGATGCAATGTTTTAAAGGGGAGATTTTGAAACATAGAAAATAGTACAAAAATAAGGTTTAACAGCCTTGATTAAAAATCCTATGACTACAAAAATGTGGTTAAAAAAAGAGGCCATTATACAAACACGACCGGATAGCTAACTCAATTCTGATTCATGTTGATGTGGACACTCGCAAGTCAAGTTGTTCGGCTAGCTAATTTAAGTTTCCTTAGTTTAAGAGCTTGGCTTAGTTACTATTACTAGCATGTGGTACGATGTTTCTATTTTTATCGAAATGTAATGGCACCGCTTCATAGCAACTTACCTAGATGTTATTTGAAACATTTTGGTTCGAAAGCGATATACAGTTAATTTCACGCCATTTTTAATTGTTTTGACTCGACTGTATCGAAACAGCCGCTTCGAATGTTTATAAAAATTCGAATATCTTTAAAATGCGTTTTAAAATATAAATATGACTGACGAATTCGTTTTATTTATTGTGCCGAAGAATTTTGTCTTTTCAAAAAATTGAAATTCAATTCGAAGTTATACAGCATGACAAAAACATGATCAAACGGTCACGTAAAGATCATTTTCGTTTTTTGCAGCAGACTTTTTTTAATGTTGCGAAACCAAAACACCAAAGTCGCTGCTCGGAACAGAGCAACGCATTTTTTCTAATTCTTCGAAATAAATGTAAAATAAGACGTGAATTCTTACCCGAGGTTAGCTTATCAAGTGTAGCACATTATTCTATCTCTTACAAATTTGCAATAGTTTATTTTGTGAGTCATCATCAGAAGTACTTGATATGCTCATCTCATCAATCATATAGCATCTCACGGGAGTTTTTCATTTACAATGAAATATTTTTCCCAATTGATATTTTGCAACTTTCCATTATAATAATGTAAACCACGCGAGAATTTCAGGCGTGCAATTCTATTTTTAGTAATTTTTCAAACGACTTTTTCAAATTTACTCATTTTCAACTTTTTAACCCGCGTAACGCAGTGCTAATCTAAGAAAGATTAGTCGTTTTTCTTTAAGACGTTAGTCAAGGGTTGCGCGTAACGCATTGTGTACGTCAAATCTTGATGCTAGCATACTTAACCACGTGGGACGTTTCAGAAATATTAACAAAGAGAAATTTTTGGTTCTAGAGATAAAAAACATTTTTAGGAGAATATTACTCGCAAGGTTGGAATAAAAACTGTCGAAAAGCGACGGCAAAATGTTTCGTTAAAGTTGCGAGAAGGAAGAAGTTCGAAGGCAGGAGGTAAAGATTCAAAAAACATTCCTTTCAGTTTTCAAAGCGTAGATAAGGTATACAACGTTCTTTAAAACTTCAGGTTGAATCCCATTCCTTTTGCGGCCGAACCCTTCGTTGCCGAACTCATTTGAAAACCACTTTCTTCATTCTGAAAACAAATCAACAAGAATTAGACGAATTACTAAAATAACTGACCGTTTTGAAGCATGACAAACAGATGCACCATGGGCTCATTTTTATCGAAGAAATACACGGTGCAAACCACATCCAAACAAAACAACATGATCAGCACAGTGATAATGATATTCCAGTAGGGGAAAAAGTATACCAATTTCTCGTTAAACTGTCCACCTTCGGGGGGCTTGGGGCTAGCATTTTTCTTTTCAAATTTGCGACCCAGTTCACTTTTAGCGGGCCACGTAGGAAACATAGAAGAGTCGACAGGCTTCGGTGATTCCTAAAGCAGACGTCAAAAACGTTTTTATTTTCGTTTACAATATAACAATGACGCTTCAAAACATGCTGGAAACAATGTTTAAAAGCTAGCTTGAATTGTTTTCATGAAATCACAGAGGGAATGATTTCTTGCGAATACATTATTAACCTGCAAATTTGTGCGCATGCTTGGTTGATCGAGGTAAAAACATTACACAAGTCAAGTTTACATTTACGCAGTTAAGTGTACACCACCAACTAAGAGAAGTTAAACTGGAAACCTCAAAGTAAGGATGTTTGAGCGCCTCATCCATTGATATCCTGCGGCTAGGATCGTATGTCAGTAACCTAAATACGGGAGAATCTTTATTGGTTTATTGGTGGCCTCCCTTTCATATTACTGTTCAAAAAGATTTCCTGTTAAGTTATAAAGTTGAAATGTTTAATACACGTCGATAATCGAGCAAAATTCAAAAAATCACGTCGAATGAATGGAAGCATACTGAAGGCGATGTTTTTGCTTCATACCTGTTTAGTAAATTGAAGCCAACATCTGTTAAAGTCGCACCAAACCTCTGTCGTAAAACATTGTACGGGTGTGGTGCAATGTTGATCTATTGACGTCATAAGAACGAAGGTTAGTAACAAGAAGCTTAACTGTCAGGTTATTACGCAACATTTATGACAACCAGGGCTTAATTGCAACAGAAAAAATGGAGATTTCTGTAGGCTTACCTTTTTGACCATGGGTAGTTCGGAATAAGCGGGCGGTCCGGGCCATATTTTATCGTTAGGAGCGCCTAATTCCTAGATGGTAAACGAACAAATAATCATACACACAGGTCTATCGGCCACATAAATGTTAACTGCGTTCGCAATACAACAAATTTCAGGCAATACACTGAACCAAACAACTAGCTAGCAATTTTCTAGCTAATTAAATTATGCGTAAAAACGCACATAAATTATGCGTTATTACCTTAAATATGCGGTTTATTTGGTCGATTTCAGACTTTCCAGGAAAGAGCGGTTTCATGGAGAGCAATTCAGCAAACACACACCCCACACTCCACGCGTCGATTGCAGTGCTGTACTCCTGTGTATAGATTGAACACAAGATGCTATGACCGAATATAAAGGATAGAAAACATAGTGTTTTCAGTCACGTGACCAAAATTGAGGTTATCTTTGTTGGCGGCTATGTTGGTGTACTGGTTGCAGTGGAAGTTGAAAATCCGATTGTTGAAAACTTGAGTTTTCTTTTGTATGCGACGAGACGGTATTTTGTATGATAGTGAAAATGAAGATGTAACAGGACACTATTGTAGGATACCCGCGGTTATCGAAAATCAAGGAGAAACGTATAAGGAGTTAACAATCGAGCGACGAAGAAGATGGATTGCCGCCATCAGTAGAATTGGCTGATAATACCCCACCTTTGGATAAGTGAGCTCTAGGATTTTGATAACAGGTATAGATAAAGAAGAACCAAAAGGAAGATTGTTATCCCTATTTTGAAGTTTCTCTAGTTTTAAGAGGCTTTCCAAATACAAATACAGTTACACTAAGTCGACGGCTTCTATTGGTGGAAAGCACTCAAGAGCATTCTCGGGAATTAGCAATAGATCAATCCCAATAACGGATATTTTTTTTAATGTAGCGCATCTTGACGTGCGGGTCCAATTTCTTCGCATACTCCGACAATGAAATTCTAAGGTTTTCAGCTTCATTATCTTGTTCTTCGCGGTTAAAATGTTTCGATGTTCCAGCCAAGCCAGTGCAGTAATAATCACGATGGAACACCAACAAACATGACAGCCTACCTCGTTTTCAAACACTGCGCCGTCAAATGAAAAGACTCTATCCTGATTAAGATCAACAAACATCACTACGTTAAGTTTAAGGAGATCACCTTCAATCTACAATCTGCTCGGAGTACAGACACTTCGAGTATGGATTAAAATAAAATAGCAAAATATTCACTCAACCTTGGCGCCTAGCAACAGTTCGGGCGCGCGATACCACAACGTAACAACCACTGACGTGTAGCGCTTCAAAGGAGAACCATACTCTCGAGCCAGTCCGAAATCACCGATCTAAGCAGATAGAAACTAACTGCGACTCACAATCACCAACAAACTTCATATACAAATTTGAAAATAGTAAAAGCTGCTTCTCTATAGCTGCTTCTCTAGCTTTCAAAAGAAATGATAACTAAAGAAGACGTTTAGGAACTTGTAATAAACTAACAATTCCTATCATTCCATATGTAAACGTACCTTTAGTATACCCTTATGACTAAGCAGAAGATTCGATGCCTTTATGTCTCGATGCAGAATCCAGTTATCATGCATGTGGTGCACACCGCGTAAAAGCTGGATCATCAAGGTCTTTACCTCGCCTATACAAACAATGAATAAGCCAACAAAAAAGAACATCATGTCAGCGCTTTCTAAAGTACCATTTAAAAACGTTCCACAGATAAAAACATAAGAAAGAGAATTTCTCGTATATTTGATTATATACTCGTACAATATTTGATGAACAAACATACCAACAAGAAAAGGTTGATTCATGGTTTCCATCAATGACTTTAAATCGTGCTCTACATAATCCATAACGATGTATATTTTATCTGTGTTGCTCCCAACAACAATCTCCTAGAAAACACGGAAAAATTGTTACGCTTTAGAGAGGGTTAAAAAGTCAGTTTAAATTAAGACTTCTTTTGAAACGCACCCTGACAGTAACTATGTTGGGATGCTGTGCTTTCAACAGACAGTTTATTTCGCGTAGAGAAGTGATGGGAAATCCTTCTCTTTCTCTCTCCATTTTCAAACGTTTTAACGCCACTATCTCATCTAAACACAAAACATTACATGAACGAAATGTAGCATAGCGTTAAATCTTACCCGTTCTTTTATCTCTTGCTCTATACACGACACCGTAGGTACCCTCCTCAATACGATTTAGCCACGTGAACTCTTCCACGCTTCTACATCCCTCAACTGCTGGTAAAAAGGAGCGTTTTCTTTGTGGCGTTGGTGATCGCACAGGCGATGGGGATCGACTAGACGACACGGGGGAGCGTTCGGGGGTTAGAGATGACACTGGACTATGTTCAAGATTTGGTGAATGCATGGGAGATTTTAATAGCAGAGGGGATAGAGAACGCATAGAAGAATCTGAAGTGACGTTTTCGCTAATACCCAACGCCTCATTGAGGTCAGGAGACTTTTCCAATTTCATACTAACGTCAATTACATTAGGCGATTGTTCCTCTCGATAGCGATGTTTTTTCTTTTTCCGCGACCTCTCATCGTGTCTCTTCACCCTCCTTTCTTTCTTACGCTCAACTGAATCACCTTTAGACGGCGCCTTAGCGTTATCCGCCGCATCATGAACGTTCTTTCCGAGGTTTTCACTTTGCGTCTTGTGTTCTTTTATTTCTTCTTTGTGTCGCTCAACTTCTGGCGCTCTAGTAAACTGCTTATCGCTTCCCAGTCTCTTGAGCAGATGCTTACGTAAATCAGTCTGATCAGTGAGACGTTTCTCAACATGCCTCTGCTCGACATGTCTTTCATCCTGCACATCATATGTTCGCTTGCGTTGTTCATCCCGATGATTCTTGTGTCTGTCGGACGACGAATCGCGCTTTAGTTTGCTCTCCTTCCTGGGAGACTGCGTTTTTGGCTTCTTAAGATCTTTGTTACTCGAACCAACATCTTTACCCTCCGGTTTCTTGGCCACAGTCTTCACCGGTTTATCGGCCTCATTATCTTCCGGAGTGTCGAGTATTTGAATAACCTCCTGTTCTTTTATAATCTCTAAAGAAGGTTTCGTTAGATTCACTATTTCATTTCAACATCGATAAACGCATTCAAATAAACGCGAAACTAATCATTTTAAAGTGCAAAATTGTGTGAATCCCTCGAAGATGACCCACTTACTTCATTTGAATTCAACAAAGCAAAGCAACTTGATGCTTCAAAAACCTACCTGGAGTTCGTTCTGGACTCGTCATGTCCGCGTTGATTGAGATTTCTTCAGCTTCACTCCCTGGACTTGAAACTATCTCTCCATCTTCAGTGCTATCAGGTAACGCACAATGGATTGAAGACCTCAACTGACCTAAAGTACACTGCTAGTAAAACTAGTAAATAAAAGTCGTATTTTAACATTCATCAACCAAGAATAAAAATAAAAGTGTCAGCATCTACAAATGAGTTCTCTACAAAAAGCTAATTGCTTAAAGACCAATTCACCATCATGCACTCATTACTTCTATGACAAAGAATAACAGCCCGCCTTTATACGTTTGAATATAAATATACATATGTATCTTCGGTGCATCAGAGACGACAAAAAATCACGTCAAATGATGGATGAAGACGACGATACCTACCCATTGTGGTGTATACTATTATTGTAAATTGCACGTATCACTTTTTAAATAGAAGATAATCATTTCATCACTGTCAGCAATACAGTTAGTAAGAAAATAAAAGGTGATATACAGCAATGGCCAAAATTTGTCTATCCAATCTCTTTTGCAAACATATATGAAAAACTAAATGGAAATTTGTTGCTAGCTTTAAACTGCTGAAAAACATTCCCCTTGTGTGTTTACGTGTTAGATTGGTAGCCACTCCACAATTTCCAATTAGAAAAGTCGGAAATATAAGAAGTTTGTATTGATGTAAAAGCATAACTAGCTCGCAAAAATGCACAAATCACTTCTTCATCAACATTCGGCCATCATGCTGGGTGAGACACCCATGACGACTCTTCTCCAACACTCTTGGTCAAGCATTGCTGATCGCAGTCTGTTTTTTCTATCCTAGAATCCCGAGCTATTTTATCTTGATATCTGAGTCGTCTTGAGTGGACCCGACCCACAGGCGCCAAAGGAGGAGATTATTCCGTCTTCAGCTTGATAGCAATACCCAGCAAACTGTAGTTATCTTCGGTTTACAACTGTTGACAATGGTATTATTTTTCCCTGAATTTCTATAATTTCTCTCCAGCTAATGTTGTGGACTGGTCTCAGAAAATTGGTGTAACACCCATCAAGGTGCTTTACCATTTTTAAGGTTAAAGTCACAAATCACTTCTTAAACAACACATCAAATCAATATTTAAAAGTGAAAAAGAATCTCACTGACACAACTCTGATAAATATATTTTAACGTTTATTCTTATTGATGCCACTTAGCAATCTTAACTGATGTTTATCCTGTATAAATAAATACCCATAGGAAAATAATAACATATTTATTTAAAATATTGAAGATTTCAAAATGTAACATTAATTTCAAATTTGTCTTACATTAAAATCCAGTAAAAATCATTAGAAGGTGGCAGAGAATTATATCGTCCAATAAGCCATACTCACCATCAGTCCTTGGTTTCTTTGGTGGGCTAGGTGTTGATTCCAAATCAAGAAATGGTATTTTGTTCTAAAATTATGAAACGGTTTGACAAACAATTTTCTAATTTTTCGCTGTCGACATATTTTTATGTTGTTCTTTTTTAAGGACAAAGAGATTTTGATGAAAAATTACATAATTACCCTTTTTTCTGAGTCATCATCATTAATAACAACAACTGATCGTTGATCTGTTGCCATGCCAACAATTTATTTAATTTTATTTAGTTAGCTACAAAACATAAATATTAATTGAATTTCAATAAATTTCTGAGAAGAGAAAGCTAATGTAGATTACAGTAAAAAAGGTTTTTCAATCTGAAAATTATTGTAACCTAAAAAAGACTTTAATAGGGTTAAGACGAGGGATTTCTGAGATAAGACAGGGAGGGAATGAACGTCCTCCGTCATACCTTAGTTCAAACATAAGGAGATTGTTAAAGTCCTGTGAAAATGCCACATAGTGATGGTTTCACTTTCAAAAAAACATTCAGTCCTGTCTTTGAAAGATTAGTTTTAGGAAGGGCATCCGGCAGAAAAACAATGTCAAAACGTTTTATTAATGGCAATAAGAATAGATGATACAGCATAAACAGAACTCTAAGAAGTGAAGGTGTCACGCACGGTAGGTCAGGTGTGAGCATCGTCAGATCGTTACCCAGCTATCACATCACAAGGCAGGCAACATTGGCTGAGAATTAACTAGTGTTAATGTAAGCACACCAAGAGGCTGATAAGGTGAGGTAGTTGAAATGTTAGAATGTAGATCTGTTGATGTATGCTGTGTTCAGGAAGTCAGGTGGAGAGGAGATTTAGTAAGAATTGTAGAAGGTAGGAGGGCAAGGTATGAACTTTTCTAGATTGGTAATAGTGATGGATATGGGGTAGTAGTAATATCCATAGCAGAGAAGTGGGTAGAAAAAGTAATTAATGTAAAGCGTGTCAATGATCGCATTATGGTGATCAAATTTTCGATAGGTAATCGGATCGTCACTTCTGTGTCAGTTTATGCACCTCAGTGTGGACTTCGTGAGGAAGATAAGGATAGGTTTTATGATGAGTTAATATCAGTCACATATAAGTTTGAAGACAATGAACTTGTCATAGTAGGTGGTGACATTAATGGCCATGTTGGGAAGTCATCTGAATGTTATAGAGGTGTGCACGGAGACTATGGTTTCAGGAGCAGAAAGAAGCAGATTTGCATGTGTGTTGATAAGGGAAGACCAGCGCAATGAAGTGTTAATGGGATGAGGATAGTTTGTCAGAAGCTAATGTGGTAGAGCTATGCAGATTAAGATGGAATGGGTAGTGTAGTCCATTAGAAAGATGAAGATTGGTAAGGCTATAGAGTATCAGGTGTTGTTGCAGAAATGGTAAGAGGGTAAGCAGATACTGGAGTTGAGCTTATTGCAAGTAAGTAATCAAATCATAGTGTTATCCCAATAGTCTGGCAGTCAAGTGTTATAGTTAATTGCTTTAAGGGCAAGGGTGATGCTGTAGAAAGAAGTGCTAGGTAGTGAAGGGAGTGTTAAAAAGAGTGTTGTTTGTATGGCAAAAAAGCAGGTTGTATGAAGACTGTGTCAGAAGTGTTATGTTGTATGGGAGTGAGGCATGGGCTGTGAAGCAGGAAGTCTTGATTATCTGAAAAGAAATGGAATGAGAATGGTTAGGTGGATGTGTAACATCAGCCTTAGAGACGTAAAAAGTTCAGAAGAGCTAAGTATTCATAGCATCAAAGATGTTATTCAGATCAGGAGGTTGAGTTGGTTGGGCCACTTGGAGAGAATATAGAAAGATAATTGTGTAAGAAAGTGTAGAGACTTAATAGTTCCTGGTAAGTCTAGAAGTATACTAAAAAAGACATGGCAAGAGGGAATAAGGACAGATTTGCTACAGAGAAATTTTGGTTTAGATCTAACACAGTCTAAATCAGATTGGAAGACGACCACTAATATTCCCGGCCCAACCCATGCTAGCATAGAAAGCAGATGTTAAGCCGATAGATAGTGAGGGTTTGTTAATGAACAGCATTGTTGTAGGATCGTCATCCTTTGTTTATTGATTTACCTTTTTTTATTACCTATTGATTTTATTTAATTGCTTTTGTCACAGCTCTAGAGAATTGCTCCTTTCACGGCTCTAGGGAATTGCAACCCTATAAAACATTTGTTTTTGTACCACTTTTTTATAACGCCCTTAAATGCGCTGCTACGTGTTCAAATTTTCAATCAAGTTCCAACATTTCTATACATATCGTCACATTTGTATCTTTTACTATGTTATCTCAGTTTAAACAAATCAACAAAGTTCCAAACAAGGCTTACTCAATCCCCACAATTGCAAGGAGTTCTAATCTAACCTCTTCTCATCTTAGTTGCAAATGAAAACTACATCATCCTGTGATTCAGACAAAAGAAGCATTGTTAGCATTGATCAATGTCTTGTCTCTCAGTAAACGTTCTGTGCTTAACAAAATGGTTATTGTCATCAACACATGAGCATGACATTTGGCAATGTACTGCAAACAAACACTGAATCAGTCAAAGAATGCCTGACTCTCTCATCAGGTGATCAACTAACTTATGGACAACAATTTGTACACAAAATGTATTGAGGTTGGTTCTTTAAAATCCATACACGAAGTTATAGAACATGTGTTTTAAAGCCGCAACTATGCAATCAATCACAGTCAATGCACAATCATCAGAGTGTAGTATTCAAATCTCTTAAGTCACAACGGAAATCAAAACTACATAGTTATTTAAAACCTGTCTACAAAAATATACATATCAAGTCACTGGTATATTCACACGCAAGAGTCAGGAGGTTTTATGAGTAGGCTGTGAACCGCCAGCCCATAGGTCTATCTGCAGAAAAATTCCATGCTTTTTCTTACATACAAAATTCACTCTGACAGAAAAAAAATCTTGACTGAACACATACAAGGCTTGGTTTCAGTGTTTGTTCTCTCATCAGTATATCATTGCCTGACTCAAAATCTGTATATTTGGACTCACATACTGAGATCCAACAAAAACTCACCAATATCAATACTGGAGAGAAATAATTCAGCATGAATAAAGATGATACAAACGAATCATTAGGTGAATAGGTGACATATGCACCGGTAAGAAAAATAATGAAGTCCTTCCAAATAAACAGATAGTGTGAGATATATCGCTGTCAATTGACACTTCAGTTATCCTCTACAACTCCAAATGACATTAATTGTGTTTGACAGATGTTAGGTCAGCAGATGACACTTCATCAAAGAACATTCTGCAATTGCACTTTCTGAGGCTAAGGTTTAGAGAGATGGAAACACTTTTAAAATTCTATGAAAGTGCCACACTCAACTTTACACCTCAGCAAAATGACATAATGATTACGAGGTTAGTGTTAGTTAGTGTTTTTGTTGATCTGAAGAAAGCATTTGATACAGTCCATCACGAAATTCTTCTCGTAAAACTTGACCACAGCGGTGCAAGAGGCATTGTTGATAAATGGTTTGCCTCGTATTTGCAAGATCGCCAACAATTTGTAACGATTAACAGGTTTTCTTCATCGTTAAAGTCAACCAGATGTGGCGTTCCTCAAGGTTCTGTGTTGGGTCCATTGTTATTTTTAGTTTATATTAATGATTTTCATAACTGTATAAAGTTTTCAACAGAGCATCATTTTGCAAATGACACTAATTTGTTATACATCAACTACGAAGAGTAAATGATTGGCTTAATGCAAATCTTATCGCTTTAAATGCTAATAAAACCAAATTTATCATTTTTAAGAAATACCATAAAAAAATGATTCTGAAATTAAAATCATGTTAAATGGATCATGTTTAAAACAATCAACTTGCATTCATTATCTGGGCGTTTTAATTGATGAAAACTTAACTTGGAAACCTCACTTAAGCGAACTTTGTAAAAAAATTGAACCGATCAAATAGCATGCTTTCAAAAATTAGATACCATGTTAATACAAAAATTTTGAAAAGTTTGTATTTTTCAATTTTTTCATCACATTTAACTTATTGTTGTCAAATTTGGGGCCAAAAAAGAAGCACAAATCTAAATAAATTATTTTCTATTCAACGATCAGCTCTAAGAATTATAAATTTTCAACCTTTTAGATCAAATGTAACTGCTGCTTTTACTAAATTTAATATCTTTCCATTTTCGTCTACTATTAAACTCCTCAACATTATGTTTGTTTTTGATTCTTTAAACCAAAATATCCCCCCTTCGATTGGCAATTTCTTCACAAAGCTTCGTCATTTTCATCTCTATCCATCTCGCAATGCCTAGCTAATGAACTTAAAATCTGTTCATATAGTACAATTTTTTATGGCAAATACTCAATTAAACACCAAAGCATCATTGAATGGAACAAATCAATTAGAGACATTAAAAATATTTTTGATATAAAATATAAAAACAGGCATTGGTTAAATTCTATTATTGACTTAAACAGTAAACAATATTCTAATTTAGTCAAACTTAGCATCAGGGACAAATCAATTGTTTAGCTTAGTGTAATTAAACAAATATATGTTTTGCTTGGTGGTTTGTATTTTATGTTGTGTGTGTATCTTTCCCAATTATATATATTTATTTTCTAGATATTTTTACGTCTATTTCTACTGTGGTGTCACTACATTGTTCAGCTTTTATGCTATTGAGTGACACCAACGATATAATTTTGTAATTTGTTTTTCTATCTATTTTTGTATTTTTTTTATTATATGGTAAATAAACAAATTGAATTGAATTTGAATTTGTTAAGAGAAAGATGGAAATAACTTCAAAAGTCTATGAAAGTACTACACGCGTCTTTACACCTCAGTGAAGTAATGTCATGTTTCTAAAGGTTGTGTTAAGAGAGAGAGATGTTAACACTTTCAAAAATCTCTCAAAGTACCGCATTCAAATTTAAACCTCAGTGAAATGATATCATGTTTGTGGATTCCCTATAAAAAAACAGTTTTTTAAAAATTATCGCTTTAGTAGAAATTTTCAAATCAATTGGAACAAATACAAAACAAAATTATAATTCAAAGTTTTCCTTTAAAACAATATATTTATTTTCTCAATAAAATAAATATATTGTTTTAAGAAAAACTTTGAATCATTAAACTGCATCTTATATTTAAGATTATTTAGTATTCACACATCTTAAGTATATACACAAGAAATATCAAATTTAAACATATCTATAGTGTGTGATTCATCTTGGAGCGTTTTTTTAGTAGCCTCCGAAGTAGAGTCTCGATTCCCTGCGTATACAAACCATCTAAAAGAAGTGCTTCAAAGTAAACATAAATCTATTTTCCGACAAAATTAATAATATAAAGGAAAAAAATTCCTTTATTATAAAATTTTTTTATCAAACATATTTCCATCACACTGCATGCCCTCACCAATAATAAGATGACTAAACAGAGTATAGACTCTGTGATTGATTCACAACTCACCATTGGCAGTCAACCATTCCTGTGTCTTGACACACACATCGTGTTTCACGACTTTGCATGCGACTGTCAACAACTAGAAAGTAGAAAAATGTTGACTCATTAACAAATATTTACAAACTTGAAAAAGAAATAACAATAATAATAAATGAAATACATGAAGGCAAAAGGCAAAGTTACTACCAGTCATAATTTCGAACCTGTTTGTTTATTGTTTCCGGTAACAATGATTGTAGACTATTGTGAACAGTGTCGTGTAGATATCTAAACAGTATAAAACATGAACAAATGCCATTGATAAATGTAAAAATAGTTTTTTATGCAACATTTCGTTGTCTCTGAGGCAATTTATCTCTATAGATGAATAATGAATGAATGGTATTTAGTTTTGTTAAAACAAAAATATCCTTAATATGCCACTCACCGTTTAAGGTAGGCGTCACTTTGTAATGCAACAAACTCTCTGCCCTTAGCAACATGTTCACAGTAAAAACTGGAGGCTTGTATCTGAATAGATAGATGAGGAATTTAAATAATAATCCTTGACAAAACAATTTTCGTTGGAAGTTTGATGTCTCCTTTCACCCATGAGTCCCTGCCTCATGAATCCATGCATCCCAACATTTGTAATAAAATAAGAACATAAATTCAAACTACAATTTAATTAATGTGATTACCTTTTGCAGATCTGACAAAGAGATGGAATCATCACAGTTTCTAGTAACAACAAAAAAAAGAGTTGAGATTGATTAATTGCTAATTTCATTAAAAAAAACTTGATAAATGGAAGTAAAACAAACATTTTTATGAATTTCAGAAAATTTCAATAATTTCAGAAATTGACAGCCCCATGTTGGGATACCTATTATATATTTAACATTCTCTATTTGGTTCTAAAATGTTTTATAAACAAAAATATTTCTATATTATACAACTCAATCATGCATTAAAATGATTGCTTAAAAGATAAAACACCAAGTAATTAAAAAGTTGAGTTATCTAATGTTGGGATGTGTGTGTGGGGAAGAGGGTGTCTATCCCCTTTTTGCTAGCACAAAATGTTGGGTGTAACTGTTAAGGCTGGCTCCATTTCAACCATTAACACTGACACTATACCATTTTGAAATACGACTCAACTACTGCTGGTAGTATTACAAGTTATCTTAAATCAGCATATGGCCAGTTATTAACAACTATCTCGTGATACCTACATGCATTCCTCTGCAATGGGTGAAAGAGTTCCACTGCAACATTTCGGCATAATCTCCTCTGAAAGATGATGTCTGATGTTGGCAAAATGCCTGGAAAGGCAATACGAAATTCCATATGAATGAACTTGAAAATAATTGAAATACCGCGCACGGAAAAGAAAGGACAACGGAGTTACCTTTCTGTAATGAATATAATACATTCTTTAATTGTCTTTGGTAGATAGCGCATAAAACTGTCCAGCAACTGCATCTAAAACAAAAATGAAATACTGACTTCAGCAAGCTAAATTATGTTAAAATATTTCGTGAATACATAGATATATATTTTTAATTGGATTTTCAAGTGATTTTATTTCGAATAAGAAAATATATATATTAGAGATTTTTAATTCAACAAAAACTGAGAAAAGACACTTAAAACAATGGCATTATGAGGGTTGAAATTCATTCCTTATGGAATGACATTGATGGCAAACTAAGGAATCACTACATGACGACACAGTCAAAAAATAAAAGCTGTTTGTATTTACGCATTCCAGAAAGTTCCATCTGTCAAAGAGCGTGTTTATAACTTTAATATGTTAATGTCAGATATATACACCAAAGCATCATAATACACCATCATTATCATCCATGTAGGACTTACTTTCAGGCTTTCACCAGAGTTGATTGACGATGTTCGCACAGCTGTAATCTTTCGAAATGACCCTAAAATATACACAGAAGATGGTTAGTAACATAGTTTCCAATTGCAAAGCACACTAAATCTGATCGCAAAGCACACTAAAATGAGTTATACTCTAAACACTTACTGCTAGCGATTATCAATATTGATTCTTTCACAATGAATATAATTTAATGAAAAAATAAAATGGATGATTGATATAAATTCCTTTCATTGCTCCCTTATATAACATTATTACATTTGTGAGTGGCATTTACCTCGTGATGAGCTCATATGCCCCTTTGCGTAATCTAGCAATGGTTTCTTTACGTCGTTCAAATACGGACATAAGGTGTACACAAACTGCTTGTCAAAAACCGCAACATCATCTACACCAAATATCGAGTCATCATTGCCATTCAACAGCTGGATGTCACAGCAACAACCAATCAAATTAGAGAGATGCGGATTAACATGCGGGAGTTCAAACAACCATCCAATGTGCATTAACAGAGCCAAGTCTAACAATTCCAATCCATTTTTACTCACTAGAATATTTCTAGACCGGTAAATTTGCTGTAAACATTTCAGAGGTGTTCTGTAAACATCCAACTGGAAGGCCGGTTTGTCTGCCATACTTAAAAAATCAACCACCCAAAGTGTTGTAACGAGTAACTGGTGTCTCTTTTGAGCCTCATAAAGAACCACCTCTAATTTGAACGACTCTGAAATGGATTCACGACAGGCTGGGATTTCGTCTGATTGCTCGAATATTTTATAGGGTAAAAATACAACATAACCTAAAAATCTGGCAAGTAACCTGAGCTCAGTTACTGTCACTTTTATTTCTTGTGCAAGACTTTCAGCGAAATCCGATTTATCAAATGACGACTCGTCGATGTTCAGAGGTTTCGAGTTCAATTCAGTGATACGACAAAGTAAGACATGCATTAAGCACTTGTTAAAACAGGCACTATCTGCGACATTGATAAACTCAATAAAGAATACTTCGGCATCTGAAAAACTTGGCAGAGGGCAAGGATTGTGGCCAGAAGATGGCCTTGTTAAGCGATCTTGCAAACTTTTGAATTTCTCTGGATACTTTTTTTTCAGCTCTAACAACACACTATTAGAGGTGTCATCGGCATCAACCGGTTTCACACCGTACTCATTGCCACACATATCAACAAGTTGGGAAACAAACAACTTTGCAAAATGCAATTGACTTTCACCGGCATGTATGATTTCGAACACTCGCCCCTGCAAAAGTTTCTGCAAACTCCAATCTGAGTCTGAATGGTGTTCCTGCCATTCTCGAATAATACTATAAAACCCATCCCGCTGTTTCGATAACGCGTAAAAATGTTTGTCGTTTTTAAAGGTGTACCGATTATCCGAATCCAGTTGAAAAGGTATTCCAGTGGATGGGGATTTCAAGAAAAAGGAATTATAGTTTAGTGGCTTTGGCTTGTCTTGTTTAATTGCACCCTTCAAGGAATCAATGAAACTGTGACTGGCAAACACATTGAAGCGTTGATTATCCACCAGTAACTGTAAAGTTTTAACTTCAAGCAAAATTAACAAATGTTTCATTTTTTCCAAACAGCGGATGGCAAAGTAAACACACCCACTAATATTTTCAAACGGTAAAGGAATCTTTTGAGTTTGGGAGTCTTTTATTGTGAGTACAGAAAACAAAAAGTAAAATTCAAGAGCAAAATTTGTCACCAAGTTCACCAAGCACATAGAGGTGTAGAGCTCCATAATAGTATCGATAACTGGTGTATTATAGACATCCTTTTCACAGGTATTTTCCGAACCAGTTATTACGGTTTTAACGTCAGTGACAGCTCTCAGTTCATTGGTATGACGAGGAGTTTTTGAAGACACCTGAGAGAATCGCTTATTATCAAAGAAGACCTGATTGATTGATCCATCCAAACTGGTTTCGAAGCTGCTCTCGAATAACGAGGCCTGTTCTATGTTTGAGGATTGCACAAATGTTGTTTTGCCGATGTTTACAGGAGTTACGGTGATGCGCCGAGGACTGGAACATAAAGAGCTAGGTTGATTAAAAGGAAGATACAGTTTCATTGCTACCTGCTAGGCAATATAACAAAAATGTAATCTTTAACACGTATAAAACACTTTTCTATGATGACCTCACTAACAAACTATTTGCAAAAGAAAGTCATAAAAAATCATACGTTTTTTGTTTCTTCGTGGTATTTAGAGATGACATCACTGGAAAGTCATCGAAACTTGACAAATCAAAGTCTTTTTTGTCCACAGTCTTTTTCTTCGTTCTAGTTTTAAGGGCGTTAAGCTTGATTGGCGAAACTCCATCTATTTGGCGAACGGGTCTCTTTTGGTATTTCAAAGGAGATGAACTATTGAATGTCAAACACTTTTGTGTAGGTGTTGTGTCTTCAGCAATTTTATTTGGTGTTTGGTTTTTTCTTGGAGAAATTTTAATATGGGCATCGCTAGTCGATAATTTATCACGTAAGAAGGAGAGAAAGAATGCGACAAAATCATGAGTGAAGATTTGACAGTTCTGAAACTAAGAGAAAAGCAAAATAGAATAAAGTTTAACTTACCATATTTCATCATACTTAACAAGAAAAATATTCTTTATTCACAAACATTTCCACTGACAAAAATAATTGTAGAAAATATTATTATTACACATAACACACTTTTTTGTATTATTCAATTCCATAAAATTTCTCCCACAAGGGATCAACTTACAATAATTCTTTCTTCCTTTGAAATTGTTTCAATGACCCAATTAACATCTAGTTCGCCATTTAATACTGCATCCAAAATCTTTTTTGACATTTCCTTTTTATATGCGAAATATAAAACTTATAATAGTTAAACATTTACAAACATTAAAAAGCTATACACACCTATTAAATTTATCTATTATATACAATTCAATTTTTCTTCAGAACTACATTGGCAATAGTAAAACTTTTCAAAGAAAATGGACAATAAGATTTCCGCGAAACAAAATATTTCACATAAAAATAAACAAAATTAAAAATACTGTTGGAAACGCCCCGTCCAAGATTCACGTTGTTCGGCTGAAATAAGTAACTCGCAAATAAGAGAGCCCCCTCTGACTACGATATGAATCAGTTTACCTTGCTACTTGTTAAAAAAACTTTTGCAAGCTTCCTACAAATGAAAAACATCAAAAGACGAAACATATAACAGTAAAGAATATTTTTAAACTCACTCACTTTATAATTAAATTACTGATCAATACATATTCTTGTAACAGTTATTTTCAAAAATTTTGGCCATGTTAATAAATATCCAATTGATGAAACAACAAAGAGGAATGGCAACTCAAAGGATATAAGATAGGTCAAATTTTTAGCAGACAACCTGAAAGATCAATGGAAATTGTATGGAAAAATTCTCTCAATGAGAACAAGCTTACAGTGTGTAGTAAAGCATTGTCAGCTAGCTATATAAAACCCACACAAATTGCACTCATCACTATAACGTGAATAGAGAACAGTGTCAACTTTCTCTTGCTTGTACATAAGTATACATATCTAACAAAGTGTCTTACCAAACATATATACGTGTATCTAGTGTTTATCAGTGACTCATACAAGATAGTCAGTTTTGAAGTTTCATCAATTTCAAAACTCTATGCCACCAAGGAAAATAACATCATTTTTGTAAAACATTACGAAACGTCTACATCTTTTTTGCTTTTAAACTTTTATTCTTCGATTCGTTACTTTAATATATATCAAATTTTCATTATATATTTTTATTTGTTACTTAAAAAAATGTAAATGTAAATTTTTTGCTGTGGTATTATTATTATTATTATTGCCGTCATGACTGGACATCATAGTAAACTATGGCGACAGCATTGATCATGTGACAATGCTTGCACCGTAAGTGTAGGAATGAAGACTTGCTTTGTTTGTGCATTCACTGTTGTTCACCTCGTCTGTACTAGTGAAGAACCACATGATCAGAGATAATCCTCTTTTAAAACCGATGTTAACTGTCTACGTAGTTCTTTAATCTAGGTCAGGAGTCAGTGGATTAAATGGACAGGTTGGCTATGAGGTTCATCCTAGGCAAATTATATCAAAAGTCAGAGCAGAAAATTAAGCAGCACACTATCGCACGTTGCACACCACAACAGAATATTGAAAGCGAAAACATTCTCAAATGCAAACGGAAGGAAGAAAAAATAAGTTGCTAAAAATATTTTTAATATGCCATCAAACAATCAGAATTTTTCATGGACAACGAAGATTTAGAATTTTGAGTTCTCAGTTGTCCGAACACTCAAAAGGAAAATGTACACCACTGCAACTGTACCTGGCTTTGAAAATATCTGCGCTCAATATACCAAATAATAAATCAGAATTTCTATTCTTGCAAAAAGAAATCATCATTATCGTCATCATTTAATGTCCACTTCCATACTAGCATGGGTTGGACACGGTTTCAACAGACGATATTCCCCACAATTTTCATTTGATGATTTATTGGAGTAGATGTTTTTACAGCTGGATGCCCTTCCTAATGCCAACCCTAGTGAGGGAAAAACAGTGACGAGCAACCCACACAAGATACAACTTTGCATGTTAAACTCTGTTGTAGCAATGCATAAAGAGCATGGGCGCATGAATGAGATCACCTTCATGAAAATCAGTTCCATTACAATAGCTTTGATTGAAATGGTTAAAAAGATTTTTTCAGAAGTTTTAGAATTTGGAAAAATTTTGGTTCTGGTTGTTGTACCACCGGACAAGTGTCTAAGTGTGCACCACTCACTGGAGTTGCCAGAGTGTCATACAATATTTTCTCAGGCAGAAACTTTAAGAAGCTCACCTTCAACTCTTGGAAATCTGATTTGAATTCATTTATAGCATTTGAAAGCACAGGACGGGTCTTTAACTCTTCAAACGAGACTAACAAAATAGTTTTACACGTTTCCAATTCAAAAGTTTTATCACAAATGTAAAACACTAAATCAAAGATATACAAACAAATATTTAAAATTAATCTAAATTTGAAAATAGATGTGATTAATAAAGCAAACAATTTAACTTTACTAGAGAAATGTGGGTGTTATTTATTGATAAATTATTTTAACTATTTTTTAAAATTTTAAATTCCACTAATTGACACACCAAAATGTTGTAGTAGATTTACACAATTCAATTATATACATAAAATTTCAAAAAAAATTTTAATAAACTGAAAATTAACAGAAAAAATATATAACGAGTCAAGTTGGAATAAAAACAACAATGTGCCATTGCATTGATTATAAATATTGCCCGTTCTTCGAAATAAAAAAACTTACATCTTTGATATGTACCATTTCTAAATTTCCTGTATCCATTTAATGTCACTAGAAAGGTTATTATGGTCACCCCCCACGCAACTTTCAAAGAGTGACGGTCCAATAACCTGCGAAACCTCCCAGCCGACTCTACTCCAAACATTCTAATTTTTTGTTGTTCTAATGAGAGAAAATCAAAAACATCACAAGTAAATTGATTAGGAATATACTTGAGTATATAGTTCCAATTTGACAATTTTCAGTAGACAATAATTAGGATTTCTATCCAAATATTTCAAGAGGATTTTTAATAAAGGAAGGAGCAGAAATGCAAAATGAAAATTATGAAAATGTTAAAATTTGAAATTTTCTCTCCAGGGGTTTGAAAAACATGTTTAAATTGTGTGACAGCGAAGATGAAGCAAGCCAGATAATATGTGTTTTAATGAGATTTAAGATGGATTTCGAAAAATGACTTAATTTAGACACCATCTCAATAAAACCTTGCACTACCTCTAGATTGATATAATCGGTATATATAGCTTAAAATAAAATGAGCTGAAATCTATTTGTATATATATAAAATATGTATATATACAAGAACAGATGTTTTTAATGAACTTTCAATTTAATTCTTGCATCTGTTGGTATTCCAGCCGGTTTAAATTTCTTTGGTGCATCACTTGATAAAGGAATTGTAAACCGCATCAGTCCATAGCGTCTGGCCTTGATAATTGCATTGGAAACATCCTTGAATTGCTTTTTGCATATGTTTGTTTGATATGCACTCAAAATGTTCAATGTATGGGGGCAAACAAAATGGTTGAGAAGCTCAATGTCAGTATAGTGAATATCGTAATCAAAATTCAATTTGAGCTGACAGAGCGGACAAGGATTTCCAGAGATCATTTTACCACCACAACGAATGCATTTCTTTCTTGGTTTCAATGGAGCGTACTGACCTTTGTAGTTTCTTTTGTACCCGTGCCAAATAAGTTTTGTGTTAGGGGGTTGAGCAAGATTCTGAACAACCTTTGCCCCTTCAACCAAACGTTTTAGTTGTTCAGTGGCTTGTTTTAATTGGAGTGTATTGCCAAGAATCATTAACTGAGACACGTCATCGTCACTCACTTCAATGTCTTCTATAATGCGTATAACAGCTCCAGTGTTTTTCCGTATTTGATGCACGGCTTGTTTTGTATTGTTCTCTTGTGTTATTGATCGAGGTATACTATGTTTGACCATGGAATAATCATGCGTCATGAAACGAAGAAATGTTATATTCCATATTTTGCGTGCAGGTTGGCTCTGCGAATAAAGTCTAAACATTCTAAAAGAAAGCCCATATATATATATATATAATTAAAATAATATATATATAATTCACAAGATGTTTATGAAATTAATTGTGACAATAAATATCTGAAAATTGAACTGCCCTGATGGTGAGCATCATACAATATCACAACGTGAGTTAAAAAAGAAATTTAATCAAATCCTCTCTTAAGGGAAAAATTGAAGAGCAAAGAAATCAAAAGTGAACATAAGAGTAGGAACAAAGAAAAAAGTAAATCCCATCAGAACTGGCTTTTCTTAATTTAAATCCAGACACTGATTCCATACACAGATTTCATGTATAAATTTGAAGAATTTATAAAAGTGGAAAAATAAGTAAATAAGACAGAGAAAGAATCATGCCCACCATCTAAACTTCCAACCGAAAATTAACCTGATGACGATGATCTAACATGGTTAATGTTATTGGTCCTTGAACCCCAGAGCCAGACATATGATGGCTTTTATAATAATGGTTCAAAGGGAAATCTGAGATGATAGAAGACCAAATAATAAACCTGTAACAGTAGAAGAAAGTATGCATAAGATAAGAAGTCTTGTTGAACGAATGGACAAGGGCGTGATGGAAGATTTAGCAAAATCAGAAATTCTTGAAGAAATGGTAGATAGCTAGCTATATATCACAGATGACTAAAGCTACAGCCATCTACCTAGAGAGTTCTAGTCAATTCTAATCAGAAAGAAGAAAAAAAAGTAAAAGCATGCGATGATCACATAATTCAGCTGCGTCAAATATATATTATTTATATATTAGTAAAAGCTGGTACCAGTATGAATCCAAGACAAATTTTTTAAAAGCATTTAAAACTAATAAAAATACAATGCGAGTTGCGAGTTTGAATTACTCGCATGTTTTTAACTTGAATAATCGTGCAAAAAAAGAAGCCCGCTTGGCCCTCCATCTTTTATCTTCTTCGAAAGAATTATAAAAAGATAGATATCGTGTGTTAATTAAACTATTGAATATATACTAGTATTTTAGCTCGTTCACACCTGGTAATGAGATATTAGCGGATTTGCAACAACATCATGACGTTGGCATGAATAAATATCTCACTGGACCTCAATCCGCGACCTCACTGTACTTAAAATTACATTATTTGTATTGTATATGTCAAGTTGTTCAATCCGAGGAATTTCGGACATAAAAAAATTCAATTTGCTACGTACGTGAATAATGCCGGACTAGTGATGGATTATAGATTAGTCATTTTATTTACAGTTTTACACTTTCCAACACTTTAATGTGTAGTCTCCCAGCTGAATTTTAACTCGCTTCGGTCGTTTTTCCACGCTACGTTCGCCGTACCACCTATAAAGCCACTCCGGCGTCCCTGGAATAGTGTAGGCATTTGCAACATTTCTATATTTGTTTGAAAGATGACCAAAGCAGGAAACTGTTATCACTTCTGTAGATCCGTAGATTAGGCTTTTCACTGGACACTTTTTCCAAGCACGAAATCAACATTTCCTCTATAAAATATGACTTGTATAAACCACCGGTATAAAGGGCAAAACAATGGTCGGTCACCATTCACTATTAATTAAACAGTATTTTATGTTATATAAATTGTGGGAAAGTGTACCCCCGTTGCATAAATAATTTACTTTAAAAATATATCAGGTAGTTCAGTGGAGGTCTATTCATATCATTTCTTTTAAATAGTGTCCGTGAACCTCTTAAGCACAATACTGCCGATCGAACTTGCCTGATGGAAATTTTGCACCGTAACCACCGCATTATCTGCAAAGTTCTGTGATTCATATTTCTCAGCGAGTTTTTTAGCTAATTTCTTGAGAAAAATTTCAGCCATCCTCTCATGGTGGAAAAGACAAGTGGCGTAAAAGAACCGTGTTCAACATCAATGACTTGCTTGTTGTTCTGGCGTTTCTTTTCGTTTTCATTGCCTTTAAAAGCAACCTGAAGCTTTAGGGTTACCTGGCTTTGAGCGAATGGGTGGAATACCCTCACGTCAAAAAATGCCTTTTGACCACGAAAACCCAAAAACCTCTTACTGCTTTATCTAAGCGACCTTTGATGTTGGCAGATCGCCAAAACTCTTGTTCGCCAGTTAACCTCATGAGGGGTGGTTCTGTTGTCACGTCCTTACAAACACTCTATAAGATAGGTTCTTAATACCATCACGGTCCACTCATACATAATTTACATTTAGAAATTATTAATTGATTTTCATATTTATTTCAGTTTATTCACTTGAAATAGTGTTTTGTGTATTTCTCTAATTTTTCGTTAATTCTTTTTAGACTCTCCTGGAGCCAGTTCACTTATCTTTTTATAATCGTAAAGATTATCTCTATTCTGCATATGTAATTTGTTTACTCTGCTACGTATTTGAAAGTGAAAGTTACATACATTACGTTAGTTTCCAATCAAGACAACTAACTCCTGTGACCAACCAACTTCTGTTGTCCGAAACAATCTTTCTTTTGTGTACCACAACGGCTACATAATGTTCATTTTAATACCCTTCTATCTCCCAGTTGAGTAATTGAACGAATGAGATAATAAAGAAGCCTGGTGGAGAACGGACCGCGGGAGACAACTTGTGAGATTTATATGATTAAATCCTGCGCAAAAGGTGACGTGCCGTATAGGAGCACTTACTCCGTGTCAATTTGGGCATGATCTATATCTTACACCGATCGACATCAAAATTGGAACATGATTTTTTGACAGCTAGAGAAAAACACTGGGAAGGATCTCTTAATTTTAATGTGTTGTATCACAGTTCACATCCTCATTACATCTGCACATAAATTTCCCCGGACCATGTATTGTTGACCATGTATACATTAATATTTTCACACACATACAAAAATATTGTCATACGAGTGAGTAAATATTGACCATCTTTTAGAAAGAAAGGTTCAGCTAGTTAAGAAGAAGAAACAGGATTTTACAGAGAGTTAATCCTTTGTAGGGATCCATTACAGAGAGTTAATCTTTTGTAATCCTTTCCTAATCTTGCTCTTCACAAAATTCATTACTCATCCCCTTATGTATGTGTGCAGTAGGTTAAATGAATTGAATTTTTGTTGTCAAATAGTTGATGCTGTTAACAATGATTTCGGGTTTCTTGTCAACCACTCTTTTCTGTAACCTTTTTCTGTAAAACAATATTTTACAATAAAACGTCTCCTAAGTAACGAAACGGGAAACAGCATGCAACCGCAAAACCGGTCCAACTTTATTATGCTATTAATAAATAACACACGCAATTTGCAATGATTAATAGTACACCGATACGGGCAGATACACACATATATGTATAAAAAAGTGTCTGACACAGTTATTCTTTATAATTGAAGTAAAAAGTAATAGTTTATATAATATCCGGCGTATTATTATTACGTTTGCGATCTATAGTGTTTATTGCGACATATTGTGTCGAGTTTGCGACATATAGTGGCGATTGCGACATATAGTGTTGATTGTGAGTTGAGAGGCAGTTTCGCAATGTACGTATTAAAAGCTAAGCTGAAGAATGTTAGGCAACGTAAACAGCGTAAAAAAATCTCTCTGCTTTCATTTACTGTAGTTGTTTGAAAACTTTGAACAACTTATGTTCTGTAATGTATATGTTTATATAATTATAGTCAAATGTTATCTGAGCGGAAGCATAAAATGTTTTTGTTCATTCATTCTACAGTTGTTTAACGAATTACTGGCATCTATCCTATTGGGCCAAGTGACGTAAAAGCAGCTAAAGAATATTTTGTCACTTAAAATCGTAATTATTAAAAGTGATATAATATTATATTAATGTTAATAAAATAAAATTATAGTTGTTGAATAAATGATCACAGAAAATGATCATCTTTTTTCAAAAGTATTTTTGTCTGCTCCCAATTGCGAATTCAAGCAAAGAATTTTTTTTTACATCTTTAGAAGGTTTCTAATTTCAAGTTTGACCGCGTGAAGGCAATTTCGCAATGTCGATTTTTAAGCCGAACGTTTGCAGCTAAAGAATGTTATGTCACTTAAAAGCAAAATTATTAGAAGTGAATTACATATATAAGCGAGTTATTGTACCATCTGACGTAACAGATTTTAATGTTTTACTAACACAAATAGCAAGTAAACGGATTTCGGATGAACATGGAAAAGACCACACGGACGTTTATAAACTTCCATAAAGTTTTAACGCCACTCTTCATAATTTCTCTCCTGTTCTATTACAATAATTTTAGAATAGGAGCTTTAGTTTATTCGGCTCTTCACGTCACTTACTGCATCAACTGGTTCCTCAAGGAACTCATTTTTCCAGATAAATCTTTTTCGCAGAAGATACCTACTTGGAAGTTTGTCCTTGGTTTTTTAGTTCTTCCCCAATATTGGTGGGCGGCGTGGTTGGTTATTCAAAGAGATGTTGATCCGCATCTATCAACTGTTTTTGTGTCAATCTACTTAAACATATCAGGCACATTCCTGCACTTTTGTTGTGATGCACAGAAATTCTTCTCTCTGGAAATGAAACCACAACTTTTAACTCATGGCTTTTTCGCTCGATCACGTAACATGAACTACATGGGCGAGATTATGATATACACTTCGTTTGCAATTCTCTCGGAGCATCCATTACCTTTGCTTGTGTTGGCATCCATGTACTTCGCGATCTTCTTACCCCGAATGCTTTACAAAGACAACTCCCTGTCAAGATACAAACAGTTTGAAGAGTACCGACAAAGATCGAATTTAATCTTTCCCAAACTGTGGTAACAACAGAATTTTGTTCGTATTTTTATTAACATATACAATTTAAGGTACAATAATTTGATAATGATAAGCCATCTTTAGTTGTTAATTTTAATTAATGGAAATGCTAGTTTGATTTCTGCAGAGCGTAGAAATGTTCTTTTGGGTAGATTCCGTTTGTTTCCCAATTAATGGAATTTCAATATGACATTAGTTTTAATCATTGTGGACTCTATTTCTATTCTGTGGTAAACTCAGTTTAATGTAAAGAACAATTAGTTTTGAAGGGTATTTATTTTTTAATAGTATTATCCGGAATTGTAAAAGGTCTAGTATTTCCAAGAATTGTTTAGTTCATATATACGATCAATTAAAGTTTTGTCACGCTCATTTTGTAAGAAGAAGAAGCAAAACTTTTTGTGACAAATGTTAGTAATTAATTTGTCTTGATTAGTATTTAATATATCTAAAAGAGTGTGAGAAAATTAAGAAAATTGAAAAATTTATCACATTCTAGATCGTTGACAAACATATACAAAAACATATCGTAGCGGCGATAAAAGAAAGGTTTTCTATTCTTTCAAACCGTTTTCTTGTCCTTTAAAAAGATTGCCAAGGGTTAGTATTGTACCACCACTATATGTAGCAAACCAACACTATATGTCGCAACACTATTTGTCACAAAAAAATCAAAAAAATCAAAATCGAAAATCAACACTATTTGAAAAACACTTCGGACGTAATTTTCGTAAATTTGGGCCTAAAATGTAAAGATGTCACATATTTAACCCTATTCATACCGTTTTTTTTAGGACGCTTTAACTCGGCAGTGTGCACAACGGGCACGGGGTCCTTAACCTTTTTTTAGAAAATGCTATTGATCTCAAATGTTGACTGAATGTCTATTGAACCTTCATTTACCTAGAAAAAGAAATAAAATAAAAAATTCCAGAATTTTGTCTGTACGGTGAGGTGCAAACCGGTCCAAGTGACGGTTTTTCTGAAAAATTGCTAAAATGGCCGGAATTTGGCCGCTAAATATTTTTTAAATTTATTTTTTGTATTTTTTTTGTATCCTAATTGGTTTTTCGTTGATATGAACTATTTCCATGTGAAAAATGTTCAAAATATTGACCAGTGCACCATACCAGAAAATGCAAAAAAAAATTCCGTCAAATTATCTCAGCAACTGTTATTATGAATTTTATTATCTTTATTTTCATATAAATTGGCCTAAGGTATAAAAAGGCACTTTTTCATGAAAGTATTTGAAATAATTTGCGCTTTTGTTGAAATACTTGTCAACAGACACAGATCGTAGCAAAAGTCGAAATTATGTTTTATTTATCATATAAGTTACCTTAATTAGTAATAATTGTGATTATATGAAGACTTAATGGCCTATAATTGATTTTTAAACAAATTTCGGCGATAACAAAAAGAAAAGAAAATCCGATTTCCGGGTATATACCTGCGACAAATCGGTCACTGCACCCGAACGACAAATCTTTTGACATTTTTTTTTCGGTGAAGTGACCGTGAGGAAAAAATTTAAAAAGTCACAAAATTTCATGTCTAAATGTACGTCTAAAACTATAGAAATGGCGGGTAAATACTTTTCGCTTGTGCTCATTGTGCACACTGCCGGTATAAATAGGGTTAAATGAATTTTTGCCCAATTGAAATTATATGAAAATTATCTTTAAAATTTGGATATAGTGGTTTGCGCATGGGTAAAGGTAAATTCAATATATAGAGCCCTACCGAAAGTTATATCAAACGAGAATTTGCTTGTGAATAGCCCAATGATTGGGCTAACTGGATGGATAAAAGAAATTTGGAAAAAGTTACGGCAAACGAAAAAAGATTAGAAAATTCCCTGAATTCCCAAATTTTTTTAAATATAATTATACTATAAGCTAAAGCCATCATATAAGTATCATTTACCACAAAGGATTACAGGTATCATATTGCCTTAACGAATTATGCACGAAATGGTTCGGTGCATGCGCGTGCGATATCTGGACTTTTTGTCATTGAATCCTTGTCCTTAAGTTATAGGCAGAATGTGAAGGGTATTTCTGACCAGTAGTTAAGGAGATATAGGAGGCCTCGACACTTTTTGCCATTTTTTTTAGTATAAGGAATGCTGCCAACATTAGTATATTAGCAATCTCTCGTTAAATAATGAAGATTATCACTCCAAATTTTGAATCGTGATTGAAAATGATTATATCTATCAGAATGATCTGGTTAAAAATCTCACAACTTAGCGTGAGCACTTGCGCATGCGTAACTTTAAATCGTCCATAGATCGTTCTAATTAAGATTGTTTAAAACAAATTTTTGTGTATGTATTTTGTGTAGGCTTCATGGTTTGAACCATTAATTCCAAAATAAAAACTCCACTACTATTCTCGCTCAACCTACGTTGGCGTTCTCTTTACAAAAAGGGGAGAGGAAGTTTTTGTCGTTCAATATATATACAAATGTAAACAAAAGGTTAATGAGGTGATAATGAGACCTGTGGGACGCTGAGTATATGACACGTATGAGTTTGAGATTGATGTAATGGTATGGATTGCCATGGTAGGAAAACGAAATGTAGAATGACATCAAATGGTCTGTAGAGAGATGCTACAGTGTCACCGGTCAATAAACAAAAATTCCGATAATACTACGGTATCTAAAGGAAATAACACCTAACTAAGGAAAAACAGGTCTCGAATGCGCATCAATTCCACATTTTTAACTTTTTTCAAAATTTTATTCCAGAATATCTTACCAAAATTGACAATGCTTCTTGGTGCAAATTTCAGATTCCCATCATATATATCTCGCGAATTGACGATGAATTTTTGTCCTTAAGTTATCGTTCACAACCGTCGTGCGCATGCGAAAAACATTTACCTACATAATCTAATCTACTATATGTTATATGAGTTAAAAGATAAACCACCACGTGATTGATTCGCGAATTTAAAAAACGTTAATAGAATTTTTAAAAACGAAAAACAAAATTTCAAATAAAAAAATATAAAACAATATTGTTTCGAACCGTCATTTTCGTCATTTTTTTCATATATTGTACATGCTAATTTTCAAAGCAAACGAAATATTTTAAACTTTGGGCCCAAATTTGCCCAAATAAAGTATTAGGGGTGAAAATATCCACATTCTGGTACTTTGTCTCTGATTTGCCCTTTCTTTGAATTCTTTTGTCCGGATATTTCATTGACTATGTCCCATGCGAGACGTGCTTTACTGGTAATATGTGCATTTTCGATTACCGCTACTTTCTCCTGAAGATATTTTTTTTGTTCAAAGCGATGTGTTTCGTCTAGTTCTAGTTTTGCATTTTCTACTCGATGTCTGTTTTGCGGATTCGGATTTTTTCGGTTTTTTTCAAAGGCCGTATGCAGCTCTTTGCGTTTATGTATACGTATGAGTTTATGTGTACGTATAAGTGTATGTATTGTGCTCGGATGTTCAGAAAAAATAGATCTGTTTCCAATTGATTGCTTTTCAGCTGCCGTAAAATTCTTATTTTCTATAAACGGGGAAAAATTAAAAAGATACACAATATACCGAGTGAATTAATGCAGAACCAACGACTCTGTAGATGACATTATTTTCAACATTAAAAAAGATAAAGCAACAACAGACAAAAAAACTAAAAATAATAACGAAATACGAGATAGTATGAACGAAGAGGATTTTAAAAAATGGACAATTGTTGAGTTGTAATCGTTTTTATCTGAAAAATTAATTAATCAAACTGGAAACAAAGCAACACTAACCAGAAATGCGTTTTATGCTTATTGCTTAAAGTTGCCTGTTCAAACCCAGAGTGCCCAAGATGAAGAGAATGAGTTAAAAACCGACAGATTAAAAAAAAAGAAAGCTTCTATCTCGAGTTATTCTTGATCCACGAACACTAACTAGTGGATGGGTTTTTAGCTCCACTTATTTCCCAGATGTTACATACCCAGAAGTACAAACATATTTAAATTCACAGAATGCTGGTAAGTCTTTTAAAGGTGGAAAAAGTTTGTTTGAGTCAGATCATCTATCTCATGTGCGATCAAAGCCGGATTAACGCACAGGCCAACTAGGCCATGGCCTAGGGCCCCGCACTTTTAGGGGCCCCGCGTAATCATTCTCCGTGTTTCTCTAAGCTCTCGATCTGATTCAATAAGTTGCTGGTATTGTGAATTTCTTCACGCGTTATTTTGAAACCATTAATTTGAATCCATGATTGTTATTCATAACAAAGAATGAATTGAGAAAATCGACATTTATTGTTATTTATTTATTGTTTTATAGTTATTTATTATCATCAGTTTGGCTTTCTCTTCACCTTTCACAGCTCGTGTACTGTAGCCAAGTAAATTACACGTCATTTGTTTTATAAGAAACCTTGAGTTTGACTTGATTTGATATAAGAAATAAAATAAGAACATTTAGAACTAAAAACATGGTAATAAGAAACTTTTAAAACAAAGAAGATGAAAGAACCATTTGCTAGGTTTATTATAAAAAAACACGTGTATTTCTGGTTAATTATTATCTAGATTACTTATCTACATATACGTAAACGAAGTTACATTCCATTCCATTTCTGTAAAAAAGATTTGAATGATGTGTTATCATTTGAAGGGAAACGGTCCGAAAAATTTAAAGTTTTGATTTTAAAAAAGTTTAGCTAAAAATAGTCATCAGTAAACATCTCATCAGGGCCGGATTAACCTGGTGGGAGGCCCAGGGCCTCTCCATGTTTTTTGTAAAATTTCTTCATTCTTCTTCTTAAGTTCTGAGTATGACATTAAACTGCTTCGTCCTAAGTATGATGTTAAACTGCTTAGGCTTGATGGGAGTCTTTAGCTTTGATTAGTAACCTGTCTAGGAGAAGGGAACTCTGAGATATAACCTCTACTTTTAAGTAGGAAAGGGTAGGGAGAGCTCTTTTAGCCTTGGTTGGTATTCTCCCTAGTGATGGTGTCACGATAAAAACAGCTAGTTTCCTGATCTACAAATCAGGTTGAACGTTAGGAAGGGCATCCAGTTCATAAAATCCCCGCTCCAACACACATGATGGTACAACAAAATTTTTATTTTTTTTCTCTTAAAGTTGAATCAAGCTCCTAACCCGTGATCAAAAATGGAAGATGCATTTATTTATATCTAACAGCAATAGCAAATAAACAATGATTTACAACACAGTTTTTCTTGATTTTTGGACGACAAAGTTCTTGATGATAACTGAAATGTCCAAGTCATTCATAATATCTGACTCAATGCTCATGTTTGCTAAATTGACTAAACGGTCTTGAACCATTGATGTACGCAACCGATTCTTGATCAATTTTAAGTTTGAAAATGATCGTTCACCGCTGCAGTTTGCCACCATCAATACGAAGTAAATTCTAAGACCATTGAAAAATGTAAGTTGCACATGTTTGGATATGATGAGATTGTACACAAAGAGCTCAGTATTGATATCTCCAGGTTCTTCATCTTTAAAGAAATTTGCACAACTCGTCAACAAATGCATCGTCTAGATCGTCAGGATAGGGAGTGACAGATCTCTTGGCAGATTCTTTAATTTCGTCAGAAATTCGTTCGTAAGGAAATTTCTTAAAAACAGAAAGTTTAAACTTACAGTATTATAGCAGACTGCTTGATGTATTATGTGCATCATTATATTTTATCTCATCTATCATGTATCTTTGTGATGGGCTGAGCTGTGCTTCCTCTTCTCGGCCAAAGTCCAAAGGATTATTGCGGCGTCTCTTTCGAGGTTCTATCTGTATATACTCTGTGGAACAGGAAAACCCTGCCCTTGCCGCTCATACTCATTGAAGCAATCACGCTTGGATACAATAAAGTCCTTTAGACTCGTCAGTGTGGCAACGGCTGTATTCAGATCAAGTTTTGCTTCTTGCAAGATGTAATTAGTTGCGTTGACCCGCTGTAGAAGATTATTGCAGAAGATTGTGTAAATCCCTGCAAGCAGTGAAACAGAGATTCAATTGTATATGAAGTGCGTAGAATTATTGTATATCATAGCATAAGAGAATTTTCGAGAAAATCGAAAGATTTCACTGGGTTCAGGCAGCAATCTGCTGCATTCTTTATAACCAGATTCAGAGAATGAGAAGTGCAAGGGATCCAAGCCGCAAGAGGACTCTTCTGCATCACTTATAAAAATCGGATACCTATGAATTTGTTAATGCGTCATGTTCAGAACACAATACTTTGGCTTGCAGACGATTGTCACTCATTGAAGACACGTTGTCGTAACTTTAGCCCACAGCAATCTGTTATATCAAGGCATTGTGCTGTAAGGAATTCCACTTCAATTCCGTTTGTCACAGAGAATATGTCACGTAACTGAACACTCTATTTTCATATATAAGATAAGCTAAAATTTGAATAATCACTTTACCCATTTCATGCTGTACGAAATATCACGGAATTTCTCTGAAACAGTATAATTAAAAAAATCAACCGATCTGGTGGGGGCCCCGCTTTTGGTGGGAGGCCTGGGGCCCGGGCCCTTCGCCCGTTAATCCGGCCCCGCATCTCATGCAAAGTCCATTATTATTATTTTCTAGGTTCGAGGAATATTGAGCCAATCAAATATTTTTAAAAATAAGGTTTGGAGCTTTTTCGTCTACATCACATCTCTTCATGCATCCTAATTTCACGACATCAACTTTAATTAACTGCTTGGACGCTTAGGAATCTTAAAAGAGTTTTTAGATATGTTTTAAAACTAATCAATCAAGGGTTATTTAAAAACCGAAAATATTAGTTACCATTTTCTTAAGAAATGACCCCTAATATTATAGACAAAAGTTTTTAAACGCCATATTGTTTGTCGCCTACGACAATTTTCTTCCGCAAACGAGTGGATATTGTTGAAACAGACAAATAATTAGAAAGAAACGGCGAAAGAGTTAAGAAGTTTGTTTTCAATGTCTAAATTGTCTGGTATTTTAGCTGCACTTAATTTTATAAGCATAAAGATATTGGATGTCACTAAACACGAATAAACGGTGTAGGGCCAACTCGGCCAAATGCCAACTCGGCCTACCAACTCGGCCTAAGCCGATACCAGCTTCGCCTAACTATGAATTTGAAATTTCCTTTACTATATTCTTCATTTATTTTTGCCTCAATATGTTTATATATTATTGTTCAATCTATCATGTGAACATCAATACATTTGGTCCACTAATGATATCTTTAGAAGACTTTCCGTTGGTATATTAGCGAGATTTCCGAACGCTGGCAGCCATATTGATTTGGCTGTGTCGGTTACGTACAAAATGAGGACTCGTCTGTTTGCTCGTCGGAAGGATTGTGTAATTTCGTTTGTAAATTGCAAAATAGCATGTTCAGTTGCAGTGTTTTTTAAAACCAAGCTGCTCAATGAAAATTTTTTTTACATATGTAGGTGTGTAAACGATTGTACATAATTTTTTCTAATATCTTTGAAAAAAGGTAATATTGAGATAGGTAGGTTGGTAGTTGTCTAGAAAAGAGCTGTCCCCAGATTTATACATCTTCTCCGACTATCCTTATCTCCATAAGACTGCGATTAGTCAATTAATTAATTCCGCCGATCTTGGTCTAGAAAGCTCAAAAAACTTATTAAAACCAATTCCCGTACCAAACAGTCGAGTCCTCATTTTGTACGTAAATCGGAAATCTAGGCCGAGTTGGTAGGCCGAGTTGGCATTTGGCCGAGTTGGCCTGTAACCGAATAAACATGTAAATAAATAAATATACATACGGTAAATGACTGAATAAGCGCCCAGTGCGCTTATTAGAAATTTTAACTTCCAGAGGGGGCGCTTATTTAGCAGGGGCGCTTATTTAGCAGGGGCGTTTATTCATTTGAATCAAGAAATCGATAAACATATAAATAACATAGTATCTAATAAAAGTCAAAATAAAATTTCAAATACTACAAACTGATGAAAATGTTAGCTGCAAATATCTATATCGTCATCCTCTTCGTCATCAGAGTCAATTTGCAAAAAGTTTGGAGTAGCCTCGTTGACATCTTCTTCGTCGATTTTGGTGAAAGGATTTTCATCTTTTTCTGTTAAAATGGACAGTTGAGAGGCAAGTATCTCCTTTCCCTTCTTGCATGGCTGATTTTCCTTAAAACAATGTATATTCTCGTCTTTTGAGCCATCAGTTGGCAGATTCAACGCACAATTTCCGGGGATAATGAATTCCACGAATCAAGAACATATTCACATTTGAATAGACATAGAATTTGACATAAATCAGCATGTAAGAAAAATGCCTATGTTTAATAGTTAATAATATCATAATATCGTCTTAATATCAATTTTTGTCATTTATACGTTTCTTTGAATAAGCGCCCCCTTACAACCCAGGTGGCGCTTATTCAGCAGGCGCTTATGAATATGTTTACTTCTATGGGAGGGGCGTTTATTCGGCAGAGGGCGTTTATTCAGTCATTTACGGTATGTGTAAATAAAGATGTTTAAATCACCTTAGTGTACGATAAAGCTCACATTCAATCTCTCTTCTGCAAACATTACCTTAGCATATTTTGAGGCTGAAAAAACATTTTCTTAAGCAGCTTCAAAACTGATTGCTTTACACTGGGCCATGGCCTACTTAAATACACGGCCTGATATTCTGCATTTTAAAGAAAAAAATAGAAGGCCGGTTTTTTGTTATTGAAAAAATAAAGATTTTTTTCAGCTTTACTGCCATCCTTGGAGACAAAGGATTTCAAGAAACACCCGGTCCTGCTCCCAGTAAATCAAGGAGACTCTCCAGTCCGAGTTCTGAAAGAAGACTTGAGCTCTACCCTGACGAATGCCAGATATGTGGAAAACAGCGGATCCAACACAAAAATAAAGAGTACATTCCTTACACCATAACATCTCTTGCAGCCGCAGAAGCAGTTAAAAATGCAGCAAAATCAAAAGACAATTTTCATTAGTGCCAGATTAAAGATGTTGACCATATTGCGAAAGAATATAAAGTACACCAACCTTGCTACAAAAACTTTACAAAGGGATTCTTCTTGAAAGAGACCTCGAAAAGCAACATGAACACAGAACCCCAAACAGAATCAACAGCATACAGCCAATCAAGTTTTGAAGAGGTGAAAGAATACGTGAAAACCATTGTCATTGACAACCAATGTGCTACATCGATGAAAACTCTTTATGCCATTTATGGAATAGGAATATGCAAGTTTATAATTCATTCTCTTAATTGTTATTACACATATTGAGTGTATATTCCATGAATCAACGAGAAAAGTTCGATCTATATCTAAAGTTTTCAAAGTCAATGTTGCATAAACCGTTTACATTTCTAATATAGATGATACTCTCTACCAAAGTAAATTGAAAAATCGCCTTGTCACGGAGTTTGCTGACACGATTTCCTTCTTGAAGTTCCACCAAAATAATATGCCTGAGTTGTGATTTCAACAAACATGCTGACATCAACAAGTTTCCATCACGAACCAGAACTCATTGTGCAAAAAGCTGCTTACATACTGTGTAACGCCATTGTTAAAAAGTTCAAGGACGTTCCCCAACCGAATTGACTTCCTACTGCTGAGTAGCTTTAAGGTGATCAATTCAGACCACCTTCGATTCTGGAATCATTTGTCAATACTCTGCTGACATCAAGCAAAAGAAAGTCACGCTCAAATAAAATCGACAGAATTTCGGACTCCTTTGCACAAGATATAACTTCCAACTGTTGCCAAGGGAAGGTGATGTTGTCAAATCAGTTTCTTCTTGCACTTGAACTACATAACCTTACTGGTTCAAGAAAAATTTTGGATATTGTCTTCAAGCTAGAATATTGTCTTGACTACAATTCTGTGTGTGAAATCGAGACAGCACAGACTCAAATTGTGCAAGAGGAGGCAATGACTATAGCCATACTACCGATTCGACCTGAGACCTCCCTAAAAACGATTTTTACCCAGTTTTGGGTTGACAATGTTGATACAAAAGTCGAGTCGGTTGAGGATCAATTCACACGACGCACCTGATGGCATTTCAAAGTGGCACAATCAATCCAAAGATCTTCTCAAATATCCGTAACGATTATGATTCTACCATTATACGTTCGAGGAGTGGATCATACGATTTCTCAAGAGCGTACCGAAGGGCTATGAAAGGATTTATATTGTTGCTGACACGTACAGGAATTTTAGCATCAAAGCTGGAGAGAGAGTCAAGCGTGGATCTTCATCAACATGATTAAATCTGTGAAGTGTAAAACTGCTCAGAATGTCCCAAAGTTTTTCACAGCCAACGAGAACAAAACGCGCTCTGACATTCAATTATATCAAAGATAATCCAACCCAGTGTTTGAACATCCTCAAATGTGGTTACATTGTTTTGTTGGGGGATGGCTACTGCGATATTATTACACCTACAGACTACGAGGCTTGTGACGACCTAAGAAGCGATCAAGAAGAGGCAGATACTAAAGTTGTTCTCCATGCTGCAAAAGTCTTGTCGTCGTCTTCAAAAAATGTATCTATACGTTCCCCATCTGGAGATACAGATATCTTTGTAATAGCACTTGGGTTGATGGAAGAAAAAGGAAAGATTGGAGATGAATGGGATCTAGATGAAAACTTAAAAATCAATTTGGAACGATTCGTTTGTTGTCTTTACGGTTCGAAGAAGAACAACGTGAACCTTACTCGACCTGATCTATTCGAGCGAAAACAGAAAAAAGGCATCATCATCGATTTGTCCAACATCCCACCATGTCGTGTAACTCTTCTTTTTCAGATGCAGAGGGCAAACTACGTTGCAAAGTTGTGGAAAATGGCTGGGATTTCAATGTTGGGTGATCCATCTCCAGTTGGGTGTGGTTGGGATGAAGACGGTGATGTTCAATGGATTGAAGAAATGCTACCAGAAGATGTATCAGTTTTGTTTATTTAAGAGGAGCATTCTGACGAGAAACAAATCGACGATGACAGTGATGATTATTTTGGTGGAGTTGAAAATGAAATGGAAGATGACAGTGACTGCGATGATTGAATCTTAAAACCTTTTCAATTTTTAAAAAGTTTTTTTATTAGAACGTATTCAATTTCACAATTTCTTGAAAATCGAATAATAATTCTTTGGTTGAAATCTGGTCTGCTAAATACACAATTTTCTTTTGTACCGCTGAAAATGAAAATCTTTTGATTTTTGAAACGTGGATAATGTTTGGCTGATGTATGACACACAGCTTTGATGCATAGTTATATTTTTTATACATATATTCCAAATTTAGGTTATTTTCAAACATAAATAGAAAGGTCTGTAAAATACCCCAAGGATATGGGAAGTGTTCGAAAAACTTAGTATAGCTTCTTCTTATATAGAATTCTCATAATTAAAGTATTTAGCACGTTTTGTTATGGTGTTGGGATTTGTCACACTTTGTAAACGTAAAATTCTGCTGAAAACAATACATTTTTACATAAAATTTTAATATTCTGGTCTGTAAATTACACGTTCTTTATTGTTTTTACTTGGAATTTTGCAGAGTTGATCTCCATTCCATATACAAGGTGTGAACAAAGTTTGAATACATTAATACTTTTAGTTATTGAGTTATGGGAAGTTCAAGTACCCCACCCCAAGCAAAATAATATATAGGAATTTAACCGACCAGGCCCCTAATTTAGGCCTGTATATTTTGTTTGTCACCTGGTTAGCCAAAAAACCATCCCAATTCTTAAAATATATACTTGTAGGAACCCAAAAACACCAATGAAAATTTTTCCCTTTCGAGGTGGCACCCCCGTCCCCATATTGCCTGGTGTAAAATAAAGTAATTTTTTAATGATGGGCTGGCTAGATACTTAAAATATAAAAACAGTTTTTAACGCGAAATGTTTGTTTTAAAATAAAGAATACAAAGGAAATACAATTCTTTTATACAGTAAACAGGTATAACATTTTTCAATTATTTATCAAGTTTCCTTTTTTTCCCTTTGTCGCTTTTTAAACGTCTTTACTCCATCAACAATAACTCTAATGCCCGTTTAATTATAGCAATAGAATATGCCACTCTCTTACAATGACAGAGCAGAGCATCACTTGTTGGTGGCAGTTGTTGTGGCTCCGGGGTTTTAGTTTTCGAGCAGAACTTCAGAAACCGTGCTTCGTTAACCTTGCAGCATTTCTGTCCATATAACTGACAGACGAATTCCTCGATCGTCGGAAACGTTGTTGCTTGAAAGGTAAATCAATCGCCAATATTTTTGAAGACTTCAATAAACTTCTCTGATCCTCGCATGACTTTTAAGGCCTTCAGTTTTCCCATTCCATGAAACGCAGACGTGTAGTCGTTTCCGGTGAATGCGTGCAAACCTGGTAACGCCTGACAGTACGACAAGCCGAGCTCGAATGCCATATCAGAAATTGATAAAATCCGAAGGCGACTACCTGATCCAATTTTAATGAAAATATTAATTTGGAGTTGCCAGTAAAAATAGAGGCCGTATATAGCAATATCGCTGTCTACGGTTACAATGCACACATTTTCTTCGCCACGATCCTGTGCGTGTTTAGCACATAGAAACACCTTTGTATCGGCTTCCTCCTGGTTAGTTTCCAAGTCAGATGTTTCACTTTGAATCTAAATAACGAGGAATTTTTGTTAATAACATAAAAATTCAGTCATATATACAGTCATATATCGGTATTGGTTTAGCTACTTTTTATTTGATTGACCATTATAACTATCTTTTAAAAAACCTATTACCTTTGTGTTATCACCCCGTCGAATGCAGTGGAACTGGTCGCCAACGTTAACAAAAAGAGTTTTCTGCCTGATGATGTCTGTGAATCGTGTTTCATGTGACCAATCGTTGAACAAGAATTGTACAAGTTCCTCTTTATTCTCAGAACTGTGTAGATACTTTGCCATTTGGCACCTTTTGTTCGCGGTTTTCAAGGTGGACGCGAAGAATTCCGGATTCTGCTCTTTTCAATCGTTCATATCCTTTTATTGAATCAGGAGGGTAGAGGTCTGTGCAAAAGTACACCAAACTTGCTTCGTGATTTACTAACCTCTTCAGCACAAACTTTGATAAATCGCCAAAAGTTTCCAAAGGAACGCCAGCTAGTTGTTGCAAAAGAACCATCCCATCAAAGATCATCGCAGCAGACGATGGTTTTTCTTTTTGAACCTGGCCAAATTCCTTTTCAATTGCATCTAAAAAAAGATGATTAATAGTAATCAGTACTCTCAGTGTGGATATTAAGGGTATGTTATTTATATAATTAAAGTTAACCACTGATGAGCGTTAAGCATTAGAGTAAGATGGATTGACATCCAGTATTTTCTGAAACTGTTGTTTCATTTTTTTCCATTTTGGACGGAATGCCGAGCTGTCTAACCCTAAAGCGCACATCATGTTAAAATTTCTGTTCACAAACAGTGCCGTGACATGTAAAGCATCTTTGTTTGAAACACAAATAGAAAAAAAATTGTATAGATACATACCCAAAAATTTACTTTTCTGTGTCTTCACTAAGCCACCATCTGGTAAACCGAGCGACCAGGGGACGGGGCTGAGAGAATACGACAGGACTTGTTCTAGAGGAAGTGTCTCTTGGTTACGCGCTATGACTAAAAGTCTTCCAAAAATACTTCTTTCAGCAGCGATACTAATCATCTTTGATTGAACATTGACTGACTTTTTTACTCGTTGATCCTTAAACGTTTTCAACGATAACCTCTTAATTCGATCGTAAAACGGCACAGCTTGCGTCTTGAGTCGATCTTGGATAAAGGCGTTTAACATATTGAGACCCTTAACTTCAGCGTTTAAAATATCTTCTGCGATTTCTTTATTGCTTCGATTCCGGAGCTAATGTTTACTAACGCTGTTCGATACTGGAAAGGATTACCCCAAGCTTCAAGTACCTAAAAATACAAGGCGCAAAAACGATCAGAGTGCTTGTAGTTGTCCGAGGTCTAACAGTAAATGCTATTTGAATACGATATTGTCTTAAAATATAATTTAATTATTTTAAGGCAAACGACTTATGCGATTACAAAATAGAATTTGTTTTACCACGTAGGTTTTCTGAACAGACTTCGAATCAAATTTTATTCTCGAGCTACCAAGATCCTTCGGTTTAGACAATAAATTCGAATCTAGACTCAAATCCTCACATAGTCTAGCAATGCATTTGGAAACAATATGGCTAGTCAGAACCCATCTTTGTATGGTACCAGGATTTGTGCTGTAACCAGTTATACCACCGTGCCCTTTTTGCTCCCTGTTGATGGTTTGTTCTATCGCCTGATCCGATGGTATTTTGTTGAAAGAGCCAATTGTTCTGCGAACGGAGAAGTTGCCATTCCTAAAACATATATTATTTTAATATGTTTCTTCAAAATTTTATAATGAAAGTAATTTTAAGGGATGGCAACATAAAGTTTGTTAGATGACAACTAAACCTTATTTTTAACTCCATAGCTTAACAAACTAAGGCTATGATAAACCTATGTTTTTACCTACTAATTATACACGCAAAAAATATTTAGAATTACCTACATAAACTGATTGTGAATTTCTGGATGACTCTTTGGCAATTGCTCCATCTCGTGCCAGTAATACGTAAGGTATCGTGAGTAGTTTGGTCTATCATAAGCGAAAAACCATGGAAGCATTTTTCTAGTAGCAATCATGTGGAGATTCCAGTCACCAACTTTTGTAACGCGCAGAAAAGCAAACAGGGTATTTACCATCTCAATAAACGTTGACTAAAATACTGCAGTTGGACCTGAAAGTTCTCCATCACTCAATTGTTAAAGGTGTTCCTCAGCCAGTTGTAGAAGTGGCAAACCGCTTTCCGCGAGATTAGACAGTGTTTCATCATTAAGCTGTAGAAATATAGAAAGGATGAAAACGTATATTCGTTTATACATAGATATAGTATAGTCCCAGATTGACACTCAGGAGACTAAGGTTCAGCTCCCGCATCGGCATTACATAAAAGATAATTTTCAAGTTTTTATATTTTACACGACTTTCCATCATTTACATAGAAAGAGGTAATGATAATTTATAAATTGGCTATTATAAAACAGTATGCCACTTCTTGTTGATAATTGTGTTTGTGATTGGGCTGGTTCATCATCTGTTTTTAGCTGAATTACAATGCCATTAGTACAATGCATTGAAACACCCGACAAAGTTTCCGGATTAATGTTGTTATTGTCCCATACGAATGTGACAAACAGTGATGGTTGTTCTGAAGATGGACAATAATGAAGTAATGATTTGTTTTGCAGTTCGACTTCAGCGAGAGATGTTTCGAGAGCTAGAGTTTCATCATAGGACATACAATAACCGAATCGATTAAGCCACTTTATCATGGATTTTGAACCGGTTATTCTCTTTATGCACAGTGACAACAACACATGTTTCGATGTTTTGTGTCTGGAATTTGTACCGCAATAAATGATATCTTGGCCCAATGATCTGATGTGCCTTTTCTTTTGATCAGAATTTTCAGATTTTTTACTACATAAAAGAGCTTGTAGAAAATCCGAGAGAATTGGTGAAATAACCGTGGTTTCACTTTGAACAGATTCATTGTTATGAGTTGTTTTTACACATAACTTGTGTAAAGTGTTTGGGTGGGTATACAAGTCATAGCACTTCTGGTGAAACAAAGCATTCTTAACGCTATCATCGTCATTTAGCAGCAAGATAATAGCCGAATCGTTTCTTATGGCGCTAAAAAGTATTGTTCAAAATAAATAGATCTTAAGCCCTCACTTTTGTTGGGATTAGAGGATTAAGAAACAAGATTATGTTTCAATGGCTAAGACCACATAAATATCGTTGCGTCAAAATAAAAAAGCCTTAAGTCCATTTTTCTCATTTTGAGAAAAACGCGATTGAAATATTGCTTTGATGATATTTTTTGATTTAAAGACTGAAAATGGATAATTGCTAGTTTTAATAAAAGTATATTAACACATTTTAAGTAGGTTTTAAGCACCATACCTAAAATAGATTTTTTGGCCCTTAATTAGTACAAACGTACTTAAGGCTTTTTAATTTTGAAATTTAGTTCAATATTTGTCACTTAAGGCCTTTCAGAAACAAATTTTATTTACATTGATTCAGAAAGATAAAATGTGTTACTTCACTCTTTCTAGACATTCTAATACGTTTTTGAACATTACAAACATTCTAATTCGTAATCTTAAATTTGAGTAAAATATCAGTAAAATACCTATAAATAGCTACAGAACTACAAGGAAAAACAACCAAAAATTGTAGATTATAAATTTTGAACTGCTTTAGTGTTTTAAAATACTATCTTTAAATGTACAAATACATGGAATGAAAGGTTTTAAATTAACAACTTTAGCATTAATAGCATTTATAGGTAAAGAAGCATGAATATAAGTATATAAATTATTTAGAACAGATAACGTAAACATTAGTTAATAATCTAAGTGTCAATCAGGATTCACTTTGAAATACTCAGTGAGTTTAGTGAGGACACACCAGGTGGCTTAGTGTATTTGATCATTTCCTTTCTGCTGTCAGCTTCTTTTTTCCTCAACTTTCGCCGAGGGGCAGAAAAATTGGCCTTACGAAAGTCCTCGTCATACTGATATTTAAAAAACATCTTTTCTGGATACGCCTTTTCAAATTTAACCTGCACAATCTCTGACCAATACACCTTTGTTGCTTTTCTTTTTGGCATTCCAATAGACTCATTTAACATCTTCTGCTGATTGATTTGTTCTTCGGTCATCTTCTCCTCAGTTTTGTCCATCATTACCGTTTTGAATTCAGGAAATGCAGATACATTCTTAAAATCGATTATATCTTTATACTCTAGGACTTCAAGGGAGCATTCATTTTTCTTGAAGGCACACTGAATGACTGCTTCCCATTCGGCCGATGTATAGATAGTTTTATGTCTAGCCATCTGTTCAATGACCGAATGAGCATTATCATTTTCGCTATGAGAATGTCCTGAAACCAGATATATTAAGTTAATGCATTTTATGTTGCATCTAACCAATATGTCTGAGAGCATGATATATACCATCCTGTTGTTGTTCTGGCCACCACACCTATCACAGAACAGATACAATTCGTCAATCCCTTCTGTAGAACGTTTCTCAATAAACTTTTGTAAACATGTTGCCACTTCACAAGATCCTTTTAAACATTGGTCTTCGCTCCAAAAATAGCACAAAGTTTTCATATTATCTAGTTCAGTTATTGTAAAATTATGATTGGCCAATCTTCGAGAATAATAAAAAGAGCTTACTTGACCATAAGGACATAACAATACTTTTTGCAGGTCAAATGCTGCTGCAAGCACACTCTCATGTTGAATAGCTTCTTTTTTGCAATTTTCTTTAATCTCTCGCACACAATTTTTATCTCGAAGGTGATTTTCCTGTTCAAGTTTCATTTCATCGGCGATTAAAGTACTATTGTTATAGCATTCACAGGTATCGCATTTGTCCTTCTTTGGTGGTTGAAACTTGAGATTAAATCGTTCGTTGAAAACTCTTAAGTAAAATTTATAATCTTCCAATGGGTAACTTTTTTGTGCACACCATTCATTGTACATCCGGTACATCTCAGCCACGGTCAAATCAGTTGGCAAGTACTCATATTTTGCTTCTTTTCGTACGTAATGGGACTCAATAACTTTGAATAGTTTAATGTGATCCATGACCAATTTTTCCCTCACTTCACATGTGCGATGATTATCATGTCTGCCTCTCCTATCACCTAAAGGTGCACCAGTTGTGGTGATATTATTCAAGACTGTTCGAACACGTTTTTCATCAATGGAAAGAGTGTTGAGAAACATAACTGAACAAACTTTGATTGGAATTCCCTGTTTTAACAAAGAATATTCTCTTGAAAATTCTCTATTCCTGTTTTGTGCAGTCTTTTTTTCTTTCCCTTTGTTTTACTGACTGACTGACTAGAGAGGCTATTTGTTGTGATTGTATAAATTTGTCACCACACGCATAAAATTCTTTAAAAATCTGTAAGCGATCTTCATCGCTGAATGAATCTCTGCAATTCAGTCGGCATTTTTCTGAGCATGGTGGTTTCATTTCTTTTTGTTTTATAGTTTTTGTTATGGTTACACCCCCTCTTTTCTTTATTTTATGTGTCAGTTCTTGTCCCGAGTTAACTGCTTTCTTAATGCAGTTCATTTTCCAATTTTTCGGATTTCTTTTTCTTTTACGGGATTTTCTTGGTGTGGGATTTGTTGCCTCTGTTCCTGCTAATTGTTCAACTCGTACATTCTTTCTCTTTATCTCACTTTTCTTCCACAAAATTACTGCTCCTTCTACCATGGTGTCACTATCAAAGTCCTTCCAGTTGATAGCTGCATTTTTCAGGACTTTGCTGATAAAAAAACAGCCCTCGTCAGTATTGATTGTTTTACCTAAAATAAATCAATTGAATTCTTCCTTAGAAAATTTTGAGAAAAAAGCTTAATATTCACTACCAATCATCACAAATAAATTTAAGTTGTAAATTAACAGTTTTCATTTGGGTTCTCTTAATCACCATTTTCTTTGAGCTAATAAGCACAGTGAAAGCCATATTTGAAAACACAATGATTGTTTTCCAATGTTTAATTTTGTGACGTTACCTAAATCATTTAAACTTGGTAAAATTTTGAAAATATATTTACCATGCACAGTAGCCTTTGAGGATTCTGTTTCCTGAAACTTGGCCTTAAAGATTTCAATTCCATTTTTGATAAGGTTAACTTCTTCGCCATCAATCAGGTCCCTTTCTGTAATATTTTCTTTTTCACCAACAGTGTCATCTTCATGCAATGGAGAAAATATTTTGTAGTTACTTGAATCAACATTTATCGCTCTTGGTACATGCCTGTCAAACTTCCTCTGTGAGATCAAGCCCAATTTTTTGGCGAAATCTGTATTTTCCTTGATGGCTGTTAATCTTTTTCTTTCAATCTCTATTGTAAAAATGAGTAGTTAAAAATTTTAGTTGTTGGTTTAAAGTCATAGGTAATAAACTGGCAATCAAAAAGTATGTATGTTCAAAATATGAAAAATTTTCATCCGCCTCCCTCTTGTACCCTTTTTAAGCTTTTAGAATACCCCTCTCCCCTTACCTTTTTGAACTAATGCCCTTTCTCATCTTTTCTGGGGGTATGTACTTATTGAATGCCTTCAAACTAGTAAAGGTTGATAATAATTGATATACCTGGAATCTCAATTTTCATTGTGGAATTCAACTCATTTGGTGCCAAATCCTCACCAGCTTCAATATCAAACGATACATCACTATCTGTAGTATTATCATTATTAATGTCATTGATGCATTTGAATAAGGAACTTTCAGTACCATTTGTGTTATCTAAAATATGATTAATTTATGATGAAAATTATCAATACAGGGTGATTCAAAATAATCTAATTAACTTTTTATTTTGGTTAAGTTAAATAAAAGAATGCTAGATGTAATTAACTCTAACAATCAAAACAGTTACATTTGAGATCGTTAAAAGTAATTATACAGAAGAAACAAAACTATTTTTCACCAATTCTATTATAAAAACTTAGCAACAGATTTTTAACAATTAGATTTTTTTGAATCATCTAAAAAGAAATATTGAAATCAGGGTGAAATTTCTATGAAACAAAAAATAAGAACAAGACACTTCGAAAGTTTGATCAAAAAGGAGGGTAAAGGATAGTCATACATAATCGTTACAAAAGCAAAAAACAGAAGGCGTATTGTTACGAACATAACAATTTTACCTATATGTAATGATTCATTGATGCCTAGAAGACAAGAATCTTTGAATATCGGTGAACATGGTTGAGAGCTTTGAATAGTACTTTTATCTTTGCAACAGGTACCTAAAAATGAAAAATAAAATTATCTGTAATATTATCTTGATGTGTGATATAATGACTGCATTTTAAAGTGAGAGTTTAAGAAAAGACAATGACAATGTTTTGCTTGTCTAACCTTTATCATCATTAAAAACCATTATTTCCATCTAAGAAAAGTATTGAAACAAACCTGCTGCTAACAGTGTAGTATTGACTGTACTATTGCCTAGGTGAACATCATTAAAGATTGGTGAACCTAGGAAAAGAAAAAACCTAACTGAAATACTTCAGGGGAATTAATTTTTGAGAGAATCAATTGTGTGAATTTTGTGAAAATTTACCTTGCAATGGTGTCAAGTCATTTTCTTTGAACAAATATTCTGTATCCCAGGAGGTAATTTCTTCATCCAAATCCCACTTCACCAACCATCTATTACCACTCTTTGCCTCAACTGTTCCAATAACCCTTGCATCTATCCATGCTTCCCCAAATTGCAAAAAGGACCATCGATTTTCTAACTCTACGGATTTTCTATCAAATCTCCAGGCTTCTGTAGATACTCTTGAACCAATCTTAATTCTACTCATTTTATATCTATGCTTTCTAACCTAAACTAGCAAAAGATTAAAGATTCTACTAAAATTTCTTCTCTTATCATGTTATCTACAGTAAAGCAATGCAAAACAACTTTCTGTTCCTAGCTAAAAATCATGGCTTGCAATGAATCTTTGACTAAAATGGTAACAAAATGTTAACTAGAAAAAAACAAGATTGTGAACTAAATCATACCACCAGGACAGTGTAAACTGGCAGACATCAGTTACATCATTCCAGGTGTTTAAACACGGTCTCAGAAAGCAAGACTTTGAAATAAAGTCTTCCATCTATGTTGCAACTAACTTTTGTAAGACTATACCAAAGCCTCATGCATATCGTGGAAGTTTCTGATATTCCAAAGATAAATAAGCGTTCTCTTATTCACTCAAATAACGACAACAAAATTTTACAATAGAAAATACCCCCACCCCCCCCCCCCCCCCCCCCCCCCCCTCCAGATATTAAAGCTTTCCACACTCAAGTTGTAAACCTTAAAAATCTCTCTGATATTCCAAGGAAAATAAATATTGTCAATACAATAGCAAATAAACACAGATACAGACTAAATAGCCACCAATGTCATTGTCATAATGAAATTGAAAACAAATATGATACAAATTCATTATTAACAGGCATAATTTATTCTGTAAAGTATTATTACCTACTTATGACTGGTAGCCTTATGTTTCAGATTGATGCAAATTATTCAAAAAATTTCAGAACAAAAAAGCCTTAAGTCCATCATTCGGACTTAAGGCTTTTTAGTTTTGAACAGGGTGGACTTAAGGCTTTCTTTACTTGAAATTTTGTTTCATCTCTAAACATGGTAGTTTTATAATAGTAAGTGTAGATCTACAAGAAAATTTGAATTTATGGATTTAAGGCTTTTAAAACCTAGATAATGTGTGTAACACAGTATAAGTGTCAGTTCAATTTTCACAAAAATGGACTTAAGGCTTTTTTATTTTGACGAGACGATATATTGTTTCGTAATATATATATATATAACCTAAGAATAAGATGAGAACAAACATAAACAAGTTATCTCAACAACTTTAAACTTTAAAAGTTAAAAAAATTGAAACATTATCTCACCTTGCTGTTTTCATCTTTTCCAGTGCATTTTCTGTAAAGTTTCTGAGACGGTCTTTCTCTGAATATATTTCATTGTAAACTATACATCTTGATTGTTTGTTTTTCTTTGGAGTGACACACAACTTCACAGGTCTAATATTTTTCTCCATTTAATAATCGAATGTTAAGCTATCGCTATCGTTTTCGAAACAGTTTGCTAAAAAAATTTGTTTACATTGGTTTCCACTTAGTCCGCCAGATATTAAAAATAATTTCAGACAGAGGTTAAATACGTCAAACATATTTTTAAAACATATTAAAACAGTTTTGTAGTATAACATTTACTATATTTTAAAAATATACATTATATTTTTATTTATTCTTTGAATTTGATAATGACTATTGCATAATATATATATATTATTACAATACCACCCCCTTCACAAGATTTTGTATATCATTATAGCGGTGCAAAGTCAAGCTTCAAAAAATAAACATGAAGGATTTTGTGATAAAGTTTTGGTCGTAAAGAAATGCAAAAAACTCACTTGATTTTGGAGCAATAACGGAAATCTGGCATTGTCAGTAATGAAAATATTAATCGTGGCAGTTTTTTAAACCAATTTAACGTATTTTTACAATGTCCATCAAAATTGCAAGGTTTAGTTGTTTTTTTGTCCTCAGCTCCCTGACTACAAGGGTTCAATGTTCAACACATGTAAAATAACCATTACTCAAAATTATATTTAAAATATGTTCAGCAGCTAAACGTGCTGGTAAACCTGACGTGTTTATAATATCGTCGAAAAAATCCAAAATTGCAAAACCATTGCACACATAATTACTTAGGCTGAGGGAATGAATTGTTAATCCACCCCTTCATAATAATTGCAAGTAGTCGCTATCAGAACATTCTGGAGATAAATTACCTATTAACATCATACTGCAACAGTCACAAAAATGTTTATTTAGCTTTTTTGCAACATAACCTGCTATGTGCACACCAACTTCTCTGCTGTCTTCACATAATGAAATGTTATCAGTACTGTTATTTGCGCTTTGAAAGTCTTTCAAGTAGCTCACTGTTAGTCATATCAACTTTTACATTTTCATCAATATTAATATCTTCCTTCAACAAACTTTTAATTTTCAGTATTCTTTCTGAACAATACACATCTTTCAACGCAACCAAAAATCTTCCACCACTCATTTGGCGATATTGACCAAACCTCCTTTCCAAAGGGTCACTTTGCAATCTAGCAGTTAAAACAAACTTGCATTCTTTCTCGCTCAAAAGATCTTCAATTAACGATGCATGGCATCGAAGTGTACGTTTAAATGCAGAACTAGTCTGCAGTGTTAAAGTAAATTTTTCATGGTGTGAAATTCGTTCAATCTGCCACTGTTCAATCCAATCTGCCATTGCCCTTAAGAATTTAGGCTTATTATCACCTTGTATAGCAGCATTTCCCAATCGGTTATTAGAGGAAAATTGGTTCTTGGAGTTTGATATGGTCCACCAAATATTAATTAAATTCAAAAATTCAGCTGCATCACTACGATCTGGAAAATATGACTTGATGGCAGTAGAAGTTGTTTCATGAAATATTGCAAGTGCAACTGACAGGCTTTGTTTGCAATTTCCAGGATATAAAACCTTTGCAGAAAGTTTTGGTGCCTTTTGTAAATTGCCATCAAGTTTTTTTATCTTACTCATGAGTATCATACTATAATTTCCATGATATCTTACCTCCACTGACATTAATTTCATCATAAAATCCATCAAATCAGAATGGTGGAAAAAAGAACCTCTTATTATTCAACAAATTATTTCGCATATTCTTTATAAGGTGAACTGAGTCGTAAAACAAATAACTTTTATTTCCAAAGAGAGTTATGAAATCATCCTCACCATGACTGGTAGCTAATAATTTACTGTATGCTGAAACATTAGTTGCATGATTATCACACACAATATCACACACATTAAATCCATATGAATGCAAATTATGAACATACTTGAGATTTCATTTCATTTTTCAACCATTCTCCTTCTATCTTTATTTCAGGAAGAGCTTTCACTACATACGGTATATTTTCCTTTAAACCAACTATCATAAGGAAACAATACCTTTAAATAATTCTCCATTTTTGTTTGCACCAATTAACTTTCCTCCACAATATTCTTCACATTTCTGTAAATACATCTCATCGAATAACAGGACAATATCACGCGATATATTTCCGTTCTCTCGCAAAAGTTGAGCAGATTTCATTGTATCAATACCACCTTGTGAAATTTTCCTTAATAATGATAAGGACGGCAACGGAAATTCACTTAAAAGCAGTTTATAAGCTTGAACTGATGTATATCTTAACAACAGTGCATAACGTATAACATTAGAGGAATATATAGGTCTTTTTTTGTACCTCAATTCACGTAAATAAATAATTTTTCAATATCCCCATCCCCATAAAATAAACCTCCATAAAACATTTTTAAATATTGATAAGTTCATGTCAAAAACGCCATTCTTAAACTAAAACATGTTGCCAAGTCGTACGCCGGCCTTCTATTTTTTTCTTCAAAATGCAGAATATCAGGCCGTGTATTTAAGTAGGCCATGATTGGGCTTTACGGTTTTTAGATATTTTCTGTGATATCATGGCTAGTGGAGATCCCAAAATAGGGGGTAAGGACACATGGCGTAGTGATGAGATCATTGAGTCAACAGAAACAGATGAAATTCCTACACTTTATCATTATCCAGGTTCATATTTCTCACAAATAGCTAGATTGGCACTTACAGAGCAAGGTATTAATTACAGGTCAAGAGCTATTGAAATTCATGGAACATTAGATCATTTGAGTGCATGGTATCTAGCGGTATCACCAGGGGCTTGTGTTCCAACTTTAATACACCGTGGGAAAGCTGTGCCTGATTCACGTGATATCTGCTACTATGTTAGTGAGAATTTTAGTAGCGAAATAAACTTGTTTCCAGAGAATTGCAAAGATAAAATCAATGACCTTTTTGAGATGCATTATGCTCCAGGTATTACACTCGTAGATACAAAAGTATCAGTCATTGAATGTTTTTCTATGGGTTATTATTTCACATCCAACATGTTCATTAAGAGATTGTTTTTGTCCGAAATGCATCGCAGTTTGAAGCAGTTGGAAATTTTGAAAGAAGGTAACCCACATATAAAAGAAACGATTGAAAGAAAGATTAAATTGAATGAAGAGAGAATTGCTTCATATCATAAAATGACCAATATTTATGATGATGCAAAAAAACAAGTTAATGAAATGCTCAATCTTTTGGAAGAAAAACTGGAAGGACCGTTCATATGTGGAGAGTCTTACACAATGGCAGATGTAGTCTTCACTTGTTTCTTGGGGCGACTATGTTTAGTCAATTATCTTCCTGCTGCTTTGAGTTCCCGATCGAAACTGAATGCTTGGTGGAATGTGGTAAAACAGCGAAAGTCTTTCACTGCTGCTGAGATTGTTACATCTTTCAGTTATTTGGATGTTGCAGGAAAATTTTTATCTTCTTGTGCTATATTGTAATAATACATTTTAAATGTTGATAAAATATTCATAAAATTTCACTTTGTGTCTCTGTGGCACCAACAAGTATCTAAAAACGCAAATAGGATGGTCGATATATTTTTTATACAGTTTTCGCATTTGGTGGTGGTTTAAAACAATTTGTTTATTGGCAAGGTTTTGTAAAAACAGAATATACATACTGTCATAATTTTAGTAATAATTATGCGTACGTACGGGGGGGGGGGTGGCGGGGGTTGTTGAAATAGTACAGGTGCTTACAGTTAAGCTAAGTTAGACGTGCTTGTTATTTTAGATGAACATCTCTCTCTGGTTCAAGCATTACATAACCTTAGAATCGAACATTTCTAATAAATCGAACGCCATTTTTTTCTCTGGTAAAATTCTTTTTACATTAAAACCCAAAAATTCAAGATAATGAGCGAAAAATACATTACTTTTGGAAGCATAAGTAGCATGTTTAATGCGGAATGAAGTTATAAAATTTATATTTCCTGAATTTTCAGGCTCTATGACACAAATGTAAGTGGGAGGGCTAAGTTACTGAGCACATACATTTAGTATCACTCGCCACCCCACCATGATTGGGGTCAAGGGGCAAGAAAATTTTTGAGTTTTTGACTCTCCTACATTGGTTAAAAATGGATTGAAATTTGTTTTTTAAGGTTCTATAAAGGCTTAATTGTCTTAAAAAAATTGTCCAGCAAATAGGTGGGGTGGTTATAACCCCCTCAGCCCCCCCCCTCCGGGGTCGTAGGGACTGATTTCAGGAAAAATATAAAATATCTAACAAAAAGAAATTTTTTGTGTGTTTCCCTTTAGGGATAGTGTAAAGTCTACTAACATATGTTTTGTTTTCTTGAAATATCAAGAAAGAAAGTGGCGGCTTTAAGCATTTGTCCCAAAAGGTTTTAAGCCTTAAATCGAACGAAAAGTTTTTATTAAATCAAGATCAAATATGACTTGTTTTTACTGTTTCCTAATGATTTTTAAATAAAAAAATTCATTCATTGAAAATTATGAAATTTAGTTCGCCGAAGTTTTTCCTCCTAAATTTTATCTGCCGAAACTTTTGGGTTTTAAATTATTTTGCAAAACTTAATTCGAAAATTAAAGGACTGTGAATACAAGTATACAGTAAACGAAGAGTTGCATGACAGACAGAAGATGATATAAGCACAACAAAAACGTCATAAAGGCTTTGTTTCGTTGTAAAGAAGGAAAACAGGTCAAAAGGAAAGAATTCTTTAGAAAGATTCTATGCCCAATGACGAAGAAATGTAAAATACTCTCAATTAAGGCCGTAATAACAATTTTAACTTCCTGCATTGAACATTTCTTAGGATAGCTTATAGTCAGGGAGCTGAGGGAGCGAAACTGGACAATGTGGGGGTTATTATGTTAATTTTTTCACTAAAGTTCCATCAATACATCAAATAATTATTTCCTATCAAGGATTTTTCCATATCATGATCCGGGGTTGTGTAAATTTTAAAATGGCACAGTTTTTTTTAAAAAAATACAATTTTTATAGTTTTTTAATCTTTTTTGAGCTATATACCTTGTTAAAAAGGCATAGTTCTTGATAAAAAGACAAAAACCTCTAGCACAAGTTTAATACAAAAATTTTGGATTTGTGCAATATTTCTCTATTTAAAAAAAACACGTTACTCCTTTTTAAAGCTACATTTTTATGTTTTTCCATCATTTTAATAAAAACAAAGTTCAAAACCAAAATTTTAATAAGTAGAGATATTTAAGGTATCATGGTTAATATGTTAGCAACATTTAATACTGGTGATATGACTTTTATCTTTATTTCAGGTCTAAAAATACGTTAAAAAATTATTTGGTGCTATTTAAAAGAGATTAATACATTGATCAGATAGTGAAAACTAAAAACAAAAAGCTGCCTTATTGTTCTTTAAGTTATTAGTCTCTTGTTTATAGTAACATGTGTTGATTTTGTAAAAAAATGGAAAACATTTTCTATAACAAAAACAACCAAGTTTAATCTAAAACTATACAAGAAATAAATTTAAATAAAGTTTTCTTCGCTCAGTTTCGCTGTCACTGGAACAATTTCCCGCTTCAAGATCAGAGTCATCTTCACTTTCCTCTTCAGTCTTGGAATTTTTACAACTTGTACATTTGCAGACATCTGTGCATTTCAGACTATTTAAACGGCAACGACATCGCTGTGTCGAGCAGGAACCAACAGATTTGCAGTTGCATGAGACGCATTCAAGTAAAGAATCTGGTGCAGGTTTATTCTTCATTCACTTGATTTCATCGTGACCTATTGTCCAGCCGTGTTCTGTTGGACTCAACTTCTGTGGATACCCTTCTAGAGATAGTTTCCATATTTTAGTAACATAATTTGCACGATCAAGGTGAAGTGACAAACTATCTTTTGTAGGCTTAGGCATTTTCTTTTTTCCACAAAAATCTGATATCGAGCTTCATTTACATTCTTTGCATTTTTGACTCCGTACAGGCAGCAAACAAAGTCCTCGATGACATCTTGGCAAGTTCTGGATATTTTTTCTTCTATTCCATGCAACGCAAATGCATACTCAAACGACACGTTCTCTTTAAGTAATTTTAATCCTTTAGTTTTCCCGAGTCCATGAAATGAACTTGTATAGTTACTCCCTGTAACTACATGGTATCCAGGAATTGCGTTACAAAAGTTTTCATCAAGTTTATGTTGACTAAAGTTGGAAATTCTGTCAGATTTTGTCACAATTTTATGAAGAGTTTTCCGTCCAGTTTATTAGAAAAGAAGCAACCAAGTATTACATCAGTGTCGACGGTAACAATGCAAACTGAATTGAAGCCAAGAGGCAATGTAAATGATGCAGTACAAGGGAACATTTTAGTATCGGCCTCTTCCTGGTGAGAGCAGATCTCATATGCCTCTACACGAGATGGTAGTCCGTTTCTGCAGAAGATTTTGTGAGCATCGTTTCTTACAGTGACATAAATTTCTTTTTCTCTGATGTATTCAACGTAACGTTGTGATGTTGACCAATCATTAACCAAAAAATCCATCAACTCTAGCTTATTCTCTGCGCTACGAAGAAACTTATCAAAGTTCACCGGCACTTTCTGATCTCTTCGTCGAATTTGGCCAGATCGAGCTCTCGCTACTCTTTCGAGACTTTTTATAGAAGTAGGGTCATATTGATTGCTAACGAAGAAGACTGCCTGTGATGTATTTTTGGTGATGATGCTTAGTAAATAATCTGAAACATCTCCAAATGTTTCAAGTCTTTTGGGCAACTGCTGAATCAGAACCATTGCATCAAAAACTCTTACATCATTCTCAGGTAAACTACTGACTATCGGAACTTCATTTTCAAGCCATAGACTTTGATAACTTTGCTTTTAAGGGTACTACACATTTCTTCATTGGGTTGTACATGGAATGGAATGGAATAAGCCCAAGCTCATACTCAACAATATCTCTCATGCTGACTTGTCGAGATTGTTGAATTACCATGAATTGAGGGAAAACTTGATAACATGATTGCACAGTCACTGTCTTGTCGCCAACCTTCACTTCTTTGTTGACCCGTAAACTAGAAAACGCTTTTCAATTCGCTCGGCAATAAACTTTTGTAAGTGATTCTTTCCAATTTCTTCAGCGTTCAGCAGATCGTGCAGCACTCGATCATCGGTGTGCCACCCTCCAGATAACGTATAAAGCGATTCACTTTCTTTAAATGGATTTCCCCACAAAGTAAGTATGCCATAGCTAGACTTCACTCTCTCTTCGTCAAGCTTCATACGCGATGAAAGAACATCTTTGGGTTTGTTTTCTGTTGGAATCATTCCAACGAACAGTTGAAAATCGTCCATAATACGTGAAATGACATGATACAATCCACCGCTGTACAGTACTCTTTGAAGTACTGAAACCTATGATTCCTCCGGAATCTTTCTGGTCTTTGTTTATCGTTTGCTCGATCACTTGGTCTGATGGTACTTTGTTGAAGGTTCCTGATCTTCTTCAGAGTTTTAGCACTGTCTAGGGTTTGACACTACTAAATTCTCATAGGGGTGGTTTGAAGTAGAATCTGTCTTCTTTTTTCGACAGACGACGCATTCATAGGAAGCCAGAACAAGACCTATAGGAAATACACTTAACTGCGCTCATGCTTTTTTCAACTTGCAAACTACTTTAGTTTAACTACTCTGTCATTTAATGTGTTTATATTTATTAAGGTTTAAACAATTAAAATACATGGAATTAAAAAGTATTTTTTTGAATTTACACTTCACAGATATTTTACGCAAATATGAAAAGTCACTACAGTGTAAATTCAATTTTACTGCAAAAATTGATAAAAAGCCAACAAAAAATGACTAAGTTTACTGTCACAAACCATCTGACGTAAAATTTTCTTTACCCCTTGTATGTATAAAAAAATACCTTGTACATATCATTCTGTATTTATATTGACTATGATATATATTCCATCAAGAACCATGCCTTTTTAACAAGTTATATAGCTCAAAAAAGATTAAAAAACTATAAAAATTGTATTTTTTTAAAAAAAACTGTGCCATTTTAAAATTTACACAACCCCGGATCATGATATGGAAAAATCCTTGATAGGAAATAATTATTCGATGTATTGATGGAACTTCAGTGAAAAAATTAACATAATAGCTTAATTTGACACTGAAATACTGGCGTTCGAAAAAAATCAGTATCTTCGTTAAAAATATATTCTGGTCTGCAAAATACACGAAAATCAGTTCTTTGAGGATGTCCAACAAGTGATTTCAGAAACTAGAGATACTATCCTATCATTCGGTATAGGTGAAAAATTGTCCCCCACATTGTCCAGTTTTGCTCCCTCAGCTCCCTGACTACTAGAATAACTGGCGCTGGACGCTTATGAGTTTTTTTAATAGAAAAGTTCCAACTGAAATATGTTTACTTACTCCAACCACCTCGTCTAGAGTTTGAAGTATTTTCTAAGCACAACCTATTAAAGAAGCTGTAAACAAGCTTGTGATATAGTTTTAAAAAGGTCGTTTGTTCTTTAAATTGTTCGTGAATTTCTCGACTTCTTAAGGTGTGCAGATTTTTGCTGGAAATTTACAAAAGAATACGCTAGCAAAATACTTTAATTACTGCATCCAGATATATGTAATTTTACACGTCTGTTAGCGCAAGTTCACATCACCACGGGTTACAACGATTCAGTCGCCCATAAGTTTATTTTTCCGTGAATTTCACTTTTCTGTTCATCTCAATGGAAGTGCATGCTATCAGTCGCAATTATGGAAAACCCAACTAAAATACATCTTTTCCCCAGTCAATTTATTACTCCTTTTTCTTCTTGTTCGAATCTTTCTTCTCCTCTTCTTTCACTTCTACGTTGAATTCGTTATAGTAACACGGTTCAAATCAACTCTACATCACTTACTATCTTTTTCGTTGGCCGAGTTCTAAAAATACAAACCACGAGACCCATCAACATTTTTCGGAACAGATTATAAAAATCGTCCATTCTGGGCTAGATAATATCATAGTTTCTTTTACCTGATAAGAATGAAACTTCCCAGTTAATCCCATCAAAAGTATGTCAACACGTTGCCTCTGGAACATCGAGCTTGGTTGAACTACTGTCTTCTTGCTCTTCTGATCTGCAGGGAAGTCTAAAGAAACCAGAACGCCATTAAGAAAACGAAGAAGGATCACTAGCTTATACAATTTTAAGAGATCTGAAAGTCATATGGGTATCCCCTACCTTGAAACTGCCACCAGTAGCCTTTGGACGGGTTGTAACGGGCGTAAGATTGGACTGGAAAAGATAAAAATTAGGTAACAAAAAATTTGGTAACATTGCGCAAGTTCAGAAACAACAATTCCCGCATTCCTTTGTCAATCAAATCACTGTGAAGAACAATTAAATGGAGTCGGTTGATTGGAAACAAGATTCAATTGGTTTAAAATATATAAAAAACGACTTGATATAAATGATACCCGTCTACTTAAAAAATAAACATGCTTTACCTTTCCGAACAATGAGATACCTTTAATGGAAAAACAAAATGCTTATAAACACTTTGCAGGTATCAAAGTATACCTTCCTCGAATGCCGACTGGAGCTTGTTAACTGAGGTCAACTAAAGAGAAGAGAGGTTAGAGTTTTGAATGAGGGTATGTTTAAGAATAACCAACCAATCTGGAGTTGACGAGAGAACCGATATCCGGTACCTGGTACACAATGCCAGCCAAGATGTAATAGAAGCTTTGCGAGGTCACTGAATGGAATGTATTCATAGTTATCAATTGCGAGTAAAAATTTCAGCAGCTGGTTAGAAAATAAAGAATGCTGCTCTCAACATAAACACACGACATCATCAAACGTCACCTTTAGTTTGCAAATGTCGTATTTGCTTCCGTATAATATAAAAGATCGGATCTTGGACGTGGATTAACTGGTACTCGATGCCCGTCATATACCTAAAATAAAACGACGGCGCGTTAATCAGTCGGCTATAATAACGTCAAATGAAACGACGACACGTTAATCAGTCGGTTACAATAACGTCAAATGACGCACTGAAGTTGAGAGAGGTCCAGCCGTTGCATCTTCACGTGTTTGTTGTTGCATGTTTTGTCATAGAAGGTGTTGCTGCGTTGACAGAAATAATCAAGCACACTATCAGCGTTGAGTATGGACATCCACGCGCTGTCATGCCACGAGATGGAAAACTTGTTTTCACTGGAGCTTGCCGCCATTATTACCGTTTCATTGCTATGGCTACAAGAGTATAACGTAATTACACGATTCTATGAAGGGACATGTAAAAGCATGGTGGAAAACGCCAAATGTAGGATGACATACAAAGCAGAAGAGAAATTTCAAAGATTAATATAGTTTACAAAATATATAGTAAAAAAATAATTTAAATATTAAACTCCCTCGCTAAAAACCTCTAGTGTCCAATAAATACACAAATGTACAAGGTAAAAAATGAGGTGCTACTTCTGTACATCTTTCTCCGTCACTGCACCAGGACATAACTTCACCATGAGCTCTTCAAGTTTCTGCGCTTTTCGCACCTCGTTTGCTTGAATGACGTCATACAGCGTCTCCACCAGTTCCTATTTTCTTTCTTTCGCTTTGAAGTACTCGCATTTGGCGTCCACGTACTCAAATTCAGACTTCTGGTAACGTTTCTGCGCGTACGCGTACAATATGCTGGCGTCCTCGATTTCATCGCGCAGCTTTTGCACGTCCACGTGTATCTTCTCCTCGATTCTGTTCAATTCTTTTTGCACCTGTTTCAAGCGCTGCGATTCATTCACCGTCTGCTTGAAGCGCTCCTCGAGGGCCGCACTGATCAGCTTCTTCTTTATTTTGTTCTGCTCTTCCATGATTTTTTGTTGCGTTTGCAGTTGCACCATCTTATCGACTTCTAACTTAACAACATCTTTTCCAGAACGAATGCCGATAACCTCTTCGCTGAGGTCATCAGTATTCTCCACTAAATCGTCTTCTTTCTTCTCAACCTTCTCCCCTTCATTTACAGTTTCTGCAGGAGAGTTATGCTCTTCTTTGAAACTGCTAACTCACAAAATTTTAAAGAATTCGAAAAAGTAATATTATAATTTGAAAGAGCATTGCCTAGGATTCCTAGGCTAGGTAGCATTCAAAAGGTATAATATAAGCTGCGGCCCCTACTGATTTTGAGTAATTACGTTTCAAAGTTAAAAAACTGTCAGACTCAACTCAAATTTCATGTTTCTTATAAAACAAATGGCATGTAATGCAATACATGCAATGTATAATACATACTGCATACATATGCCACTGTTAATAACAGTGTTATTTCTTTTGTATTTGATGGATGGAATGGATGTCTGTGTAATAGGCCACATGAAATATTTTAGCCTAGGGCCCCACAAAACCTTAATCCGGCTCTGTGTGCGATACCACAACATTGATGTTGATTCTGATTACTGCTATATAATGTCGTATTGCTTTCTGGAGCAGAAAATAATCATCTTAGTTTATGATGTCTGGATTCCGATTGAGAAAAAGAAAGGTTCAATACACTCGGCAGATTGTAGCTGCACTGCTGGGTATGCATAGATTGCTTAATATTATTTGCTTTTGTTTGTTTACTGAATATTTTCGCGGACAGCAAGTTTTAAGACAATAAACAGCCATCTTGAATTCGGGAATAAAACAATGGTGTTTTCCCCGAATTCATAATTATATTTTTCTTAGGTATTGAAAGGCATTTCATTCTTTTTATAAAATTATATTTCAAACCTTAATTTAATATGTGCATTATTGAACAATGTGAATGTTTATTTTTAACATGGGAAGCCTGGAAATTGCCTGACGGCAATATTTACAGTTGATGACGGGTCTTGGTGTACTTTTACGGCTACAAAACTCGCTCAACCAAACAAATATTAGATATAACTTTCTAATTATTGTCAAGTTATATATATATATATATTATACAATTACAGACATTTTGCAGATAAAATAAAAAGATTGTTTAGCTAATAATGTACTACATATAATGGCGTAGTATAAATAGTTTTAATATGATATGGTTTGTCTCCGAGTATGATTAGACTTTCTTTAATTTTCAATATACAAGAAGAGTCTTAAAAAAAGCTGTTATTTTATGATGCCTTCAACTAAAAGTCTTCATATTTTAAGGTGTTATACTCTAAGTAAATATTGTTTAAATTAGCAAATAAATTTTTCTAAATCTAAAGCTAGAGTCTTTGGTTATATTATAGGGCATACATAGGATTGATTTGAAATAGTGTTACTCTAATTTTAATTTATTTTTTTTCTTTTTTTAAGAATTGATGGCTGTTGTAAACATGTTGGTGCTTTGTTGTGGTATGTTGAAAATGAAGTGAAAAATGGAAATAACAAAACTTGCACATCGAAACCTCAAGAATGGCATAAACCCTCAAAGAAAATTCGTAAGTATGGACCATCCATACTACCATATGGACCATCCATTTTAAACGAAATCAAAATTAAAAAACCACAAATAAGTGACCACATGCTATTTGTTAAAAAGTCTTCATCAGATCGTTTGAATTTTGATCCAAGAGCTACTCATCAAAGGGATGTTTTGATGACAAAAGGTGATATTGATGAGTCGAAATATTAAACTACAATTCATGTTTTGTCGTTGATGCAAGAAAAAAATGTTGTTCCAGTACCAAATATTTTAGACGTTGCCCAAGAAATAGAGATTTCTTCATCACAACAAGCTTCCCTTCCAAAGACACCTTTAGAAGTAGTTTCAAGTTTAAACCGTACAGTTCCGTATAAAGACTTCATTGAAATGTTAAAGACATGCTCTGATGAAATTAGTTATTTACAATCTCAAACAATTGATCAATCGGTAAATGAGATGTGGCGCACCCATAGAAGTTGGAAAGTAACTGCATCAAAAATGCATTCTGTTATTAAGAAAGTCAATAACACGTTTGAAATATTAAGACCTGAAAAGATTGCTACAATCGTTTCGAACATTAGTGGTTCAAATAAAGTAGTACCCACAAAAGCTACATCGTGGGGTTTACGACATGAGAAAGACGTTTTAAACGCTTACCTAAAAAATATAAAAAATGTCACAAATCGTTTAAGCTAACTGGATGTGGCTTGTTCGTTCGTTCATTTTCCAATAATTGGAGAATCACCAGATTCCATTGTAACTTGTGATTGTTGTGGAACTGGTTTTAGATTTTAGATAAAATATTATCATATCACTAATGTTGAAACCTTTATCAACTATGACATCAACCATGAGTTTATAATCTCAATGTCATAAGTTTTATTAGTAAAAACTGTGTTATCGTTTTAAGAAACTCTTATTAAAATGAACGTTGTTTAAAAAATTGCCCCCTGTAGTACCGCAATGCATTGCAGCAAAAATATATTTTTGAATTCGGAAACAGATCTATTGCAAACGAAAGAAATGGATATGTAATCTATTGTGCCGAACAGGGTCTACTATGATAACATGTTCGAAAGTGGCTACACATTAGATCTCAGAGAGACATTTCATTGCAACATCATCTTTACTGGAAAAATATTGATTTAAAAACGGGCATTATGCGATTTTATGTCTATCGCAACACAGCAAGTTGGAATCCATATGTTAGACACCAAATATCTTCCAAGTGTAAATAACGCTATAACAAGTTCGCTGTTCGAGGTAAAGCAAATATTACCAGGGGGAATCGCTCCTGCTGTTGTTAGTTACGTCCTTAAGGAGCTATTGAGACATACTTGAGTCGCAATTCAGAAAGGAGACAAATGTATCTACAGTTGTGGAATAACATCATCAACGGCCACACTTTTAAAAATTTTAATAAATATACAGATTGATGAAACAATGCAAAAAACACTCCAATATTAAAAGAAAAAGTTTACTACAAAATCCACTCGAACAAAACAGATTGGGATACAGATGATAATGATGTAGTTTTGGTATGAGTAAAACAATATCATTTATGAACATTAAAGACAGCAGCGGTATCCAATTAGAAGATTAAAAAAAATGCAAACGTGTGGTCTTTTATAACGACCTAAGTAAACAACTCAAATTATTCATCTGTAAGTTGACCGAGTAGTAGTTATAGCAATCAACGGTACCACAACAAACAACCACGAAGAACTACAAACACAGAGTTTGAATGTAAAGTATATTTTCCATACAAATATGTGTTCAAAGAAAAGAAGTGTTTAGTGCACTGTCTACTGTACTGAACGTCATATAAGCTAGAAGATTCCACTGACAAATTTAGGTCCAAAAGAAGTTAATTGTTTAATGGTTTGTTCGTGTTTGTTCTGGTTTGCTACTTTCTTCATTATCGTAGTGATCGCTCATTGGTTTCGAGTAAGTGTCTTGCAAAAAGAAGCAAAGTCCAGCACTTATGAGTGTTAATATACCGTTAACAGTAAAAGGTAGGTGGACCGAGATATCGTATAATGTCCTGTTCTGAGGGGCAAGAATGCCACCGACTCGTGCACAAGCCGACACGAAAGCGTATGCTTCGGACCTACAATAATAACAAGAAGGGTTAAATCCAATTCTGTTATAACTGGTTTGTAAGAAAAACTTGCAAGTTTGCAGTAAACAAGCTCGTACGTTCTGCGATTCACAAGATAATAAACAGTTTGTGACAATTTTTCAAAATTCATTCGGCTGAAATTTTATAAGTAAAATTACACAAAGAAAATATTACAATGAGCAATGTTTATAAACGGACGACAGTGGTGTTCATCGATTTCAGCGAAATAGTTATTTATTCTTAGGGTGGGCTACTAATTGAAGACGGTTTGAGAAAGATGAAATCTTTCCTTTATATTTAATGATGACGTCATTGCAACGGGAACATAGCGAGGTGCCACTGTAGGTCTGAAAATAACCTGGGCCATGTTTTTAATGTTTCAGGATATGAAATGATTTATTGGTTTATCGCGTGGTGGTGACTTCTCCGCGGAATACTTAAACTCCCGCAAAAGCTCGCATGGAAAGGGACTAAACTGCATATTCCCTTACCGGACAATCGTAGGGAACGTTTCAATTGTAAATAAAGTAGCGGAATTCCAACAACTACCAAGCAACAACCGTGAAAGGAGCGCTAACACGGTCATGATCGTCTTGAAACTGGAACTTTGTAAGAAGTATGCTAGTGTAATACCGAGTGATGCCAGAGAAGTTAGAGTTCTTCCTCCCAAAACTAAAAGAGAACAAAACTAATCAAATATCGCTGTAATATAAAATAAAATATATATCAATGAAAATAGATACTTATGAATATATATCGTTTTGCATATAAGTTAGGTGAATATTGTGGACAAGCGAAGTTTTTTGCCGAGAAAAATCAAAAGTTGCCATAACATTACCATTTTGCAAACATCCAGACCAGCAAAGAGTTAACGATTTCTCCGGCACCCATAAACAACATGTTTAAAGCCATATCTCCAGACAGAAGACCCACACCCAAAGTTAACGCGTACATTACATAAGAACAGGTAAACCTAAAACATTAACCAATCTTAACAATTTCATGGAAAATGATAATAGATAAGATTTCTTTAGCTCACCAAAAAAACGCAAATATGAAAATCTTCCATCTTGAAAATTTATGTTTGAATAGCAATTTATACGCGTGGAACTTCTTTTCGTCCTTCTCATTGTTACCATAAATTGCATCTAACAATGACGAATCGGGCTCAGGTAATTTGTTTCTTCTCGCAAGAGTTGTAATAATTGTATTTGCTTCTTCTCTTTTCCCTTTAGTAAGTAACCATCGAATGCTTTCTGGTAGGAAAAACCTGGGGTAGCGTATAATAATTTATTACCATATATTTATTGCATAATTAGACAGAGCGGTTGAATTTAGCTAATTGTTTCGCGATATGATCAGATAGGGCTATTTTTGTAGAACATTGATTTATTTTGGTACAGCACTCACCATAGAAGAAATAACGGAGGAAGCCCTGAAGCAGCGCAAGTGAAATACAAGTGCTTCCAATTGGGAATGATTTTCATCAAGCCTGCAAGTATGCATAACGAAAAAGCCCAAAAGGGAATGACTCCAACAACAGTTCTTTTTCTTGTTGTAATGAACTCCAGCAAAAAAACTTTTGATATGGAGAGAAATCCTGATAATATAACGTTCGTTAGAATTCATTAGTAAGCGTTTTGACGTAGATGCATTGCAGTGCGATTGGGCGCGATTTTTCTTTTGTATAAAATATACTAAGATTAAAATCAACAATATATAAAGTGAATCTAAAGTTTACCACCGATGGAGATTCCAATAAAAAACATCGTCACTGCCAATATGTACCAATTCACAGAAAACCCTATCACAACCAGGCCCACAATGTTCAAAACGTAAAGCGACATGAAGATCTTATTCCGTCCAAACATTCCTGCAAGTTGACCAACTGGAGCACTTCCCACTAGCAACCCTATCATTTGTATAGTTGATACTGCCGTTGGAACGTATGCTTTCCCGCAAATGAGATGCCACTATTGAATAGTTCTTACTGTTAGAAATATAAGATGTAATCATAGTATACCCGGCCGCCTTTCATTATGTATGCAGGGGCGTCTCTGCCTAGTGGAAAGTCACACAAAAATTTCTGGCATTTGCTTTCGGTTCTTAATGCACCGAAGAGAGAACTTGACTAGGAACGCATAACGCCTCCAGTCCCCTCCAATCCCAATAATACTGCTACAACTATGCTCCCGGTATATATAGAAGTTATCAAATTGACTTAGAATTTATCTTTTGGAATTTTGCAAATGGAAGCATGAAGAAACAAGAAACATGAATGTTGTCTTATTTAATATTTATTGGCAAAAGAAGACTTTTACTTCGCTGACTATTGTATCCATTCCTTCTTGAAATACAATCGAACTGTTGTTAGTGTTGACAGGACACTTTTTAAAAGTGCGCATGTCGTATGTCTTGTTATCTAAAACAAAGAATCGCAAACCTGATTCAACGCAACCTGTTACAAATAATAATAATAATAAAACCGTTGGATTAATTAAATTAAAAATATTTTTGAATCAATCTTATTGATTAATCTTCCGAAGTGAACGACCTCTCAGTTTCAAGATGTATATATCTTTTATATACTTTTATACATATTTAATAGACATGTATATGGTCGTTCGCATGATTTTATTATTTTCGTAATATTTCGACCTGCTTAGTGTAGGTCTTCATCAGACTAATAAAAACCGTTATAAAAAGAAGTTAAAAACTCGAAAACAAATGACGTCAATACAATGTCCTCTTTCGAAGATGCGCATATTCAATACAATGACTTCTTCCGAAGATGCGAGAACATTGGTTTCCAGAATCTTGTCGTCACATATTGACCATAGTCTTGGTTCAGACCATCTTCACTATGTGGTGACGTTTCCCGGAACTGGATCTCCAATGCTTCCCGCACCTTGCGGTCAAACTTCCTAGCTTCCACTTTGAGGACCTCTGTATCCTTCCATTCAAACTGGTTACAAATTTGGGCATGGTTCGAGATGCCTGTCAGTTCCCACTTTTTTTTCCTGATTGATTTCTTGTGTTGTTCCAGGCGTGTGGAAATTTTCATCGATGTTTCGCCAACGTACTTTTTTCCACATTTACAATTCACCTTGTAAACTCCAGGTAGGCTAAACCTTGGGAAGCTACTTTTGTTTCTTGCAGTCAGTATGGATTTAAAGTTCCTTGAGCTTTTGAAGACCGCTCTGAAACCTTGTTTACGAAACGATTTGCGTAGTTTCGGGCTTAAGCCTGGTATCCATGGTAGAGTGACAATGTTGGTTAGGGGATCTGGTTGTTGTTGATTTTGATTGTTGTTGTTGTTTGTCCTTTTTCGTTTAAAATCCGTAATAATGTGTTTCAATTCCTTCTCCTTGTAACCATTCTCGACAAAGCAAGATATGAGGAATTCGATTTCTTCATCTTGTTGTTGTCCTTGACACACGGTGTAAGCACGATGAAGGAAACTGGTAAAGATTCCCTTCAGCACTTTTGGGTCGTGTCCGGAGTGTGGTTTAATTTGGACGTTTGTGATGGCGTTCTTTCGATGGATTTTATATTCGTAACGGCCATCGCATCTGTTTGTAATTTTGAGGTCTAGGTATTGAAGAGACTTATCAGCGTCTTCCGTATCCATGGTGTACTGGATGTGTCGGTCTTGTTCATTCAGTATCCGTTGAAACTGAGTTGCCGTTTGTAGGTTTTTAAATCTGGCATGACTATCGTCGACGTATCTTAAAAATGACAAGGGTGCTGTTGAGGGGTTGTTCAGACGGGCGATATTAATTGCGTTCTGCTCGTGGTACTGTAAGAACGCTTCAGCGATGACAACCATCAATGCTAAACCGATAGGAGCAGAGTTCTTGAGAACGTAGAAGTTTCCTTCCCACAAGAAGTAGCATTTTGAAAGGCAAAGGTCAATCAGCGTTCTGATGTCACTTAGATTTAGTTTTGTCCTTCTTTTTAATTCAGGGTCTCTCGCCAAGAATTCCATAATGATGTCGGTTGCTTCACTTACTGGTATTGAAAAGTATAAGTTTACAACGTCGAATGAAACTTGAACCTCTTCACTTCCAATCTTCCAGGTTTTTGATGTTTCGACAAATGTTTGTGAATTTTTCAGCCGGGTTTTGTTTTTGTTGAGTGTCGGTTGAATAATCTTTACCAAGTATTCCGATGTTTTGTAGCTTGGTGTGCCAATTCTTCGGAAGAAGTCATTGTATTGAATATGCGCATCTTCGAAAGAGGACATTGTATTGACGTCATTTGTTTTTGAGTTTTTAACTTCTTTTTATAACGGTTTTTATTAGTCTGATGAAGACCTACACTAAGCAGGTCGAAATATTACGAAAATAATAAAATCATGCGAACGACCATACACATGTCTATTAAATATTAAACAAACGTTCGTATCAAGATGTCATTAAAAACAATACTTTTATACAGTTTTCAAGTGTATACATGCAAAGATATGATATACTACTACTCATCACACAGTTCAGTATCTGATAACATATCAGGCGCGTAATCAGTGATGGGCGAGAAAAGGGACACCCCCTGCGCTCAAAATTAATGACAATTATGGATTTCTTTAAGCTAGATCTGCGGGAAAGTAACAAAATCGTCCTACTTAGCCATTGTCCCAGTCGAAGCAAAGCTAAAAAAGTTTAGATGACCAAGAAAAATGGTCCCATTTAACGAGAGTTCAACTTTTCCAGGTTTTCCATATTTCACATTTAAACTGTGCGTCCAGTTTTAGCATTTGAATAGTTAAATTAATTTTAGAAATCTCCCCTAGCTAAAAGTGCTTCGCTACGCGCTCGCCCTTGGAGATTATTTTGATTGTTATGCGGTTAGGGTTAGGGTTCTCTAAAAGGACGCTTCATTCTATTTGCCAGTTTTTGCGATTGATCTATTTTGATTATTGTAAACAAACACGTGAAAAATCTTTTTTAAAACACATACCAGTGTGATTGATGAAGTGCTCTTTCAACCACCAATCAGGTTCCGCGATTACATAACTCAGCATTAACATACTGAAACCCAATGTCATCGTAGATGCACCAATTGCGATGACGATCATTTTGTGTGCAAACCCAAACTCTCCTGTCGCCTCTGACATGATTTGCTGGTAATCGACGGTTTCTGGTGCATTGATAATTCTAAACAGAACAGTTGAAAGCTGAGTTAAACATGCGCGTCAATATCAATACGTGGCAGGTGAACTTGTGCGCAATGAATCGCCAGATAGCCGGATAATATGACAAAGAAATATATTGCAATATTTGTTTTGTTACAATGATTGGAAATACGTTTCATATAGATTTAAGAAAAAGCAGTTTTATTGAATCGTAGTCACAAAGAAGCTTGATAAATATGACATAGAAGACGATGAAATACACACACCTATTTTCGCTATTTTCCGACAATCTCCGATATTTCACCGATGCACCGTCGTCCATTTCAATATTTCTAGTTTGAACTTAAAATCAAGCAAACGATCGATCAAACAACAATTATAGCATTCCTATTACCTCGTTCAACATTAGAGGTCATTCGAGAACAGCGATTTTCAAGTTTTCGCTAATTCTGTTTAATTCTGTTTCTGTATTTTCAAAACCACAGCACCATATTTTGATTCTTTCGAAAATAATATGACAAGAACGCACTTCTTCCTGTTATTTTGCCTCCGATTTTGGCAATCTTCGACGGAATGATCGAGGAATAGTTTATCACCAACAACAAACTCAACTCAGTACAAAGATGAAATTTGTATGTATGTTTTTAAGATGGGTAACTACAATGTGACGGGGGTATGTAACAAATATTCAATTACATTCAACAAAACATTGTCGATGTTTACTTTGTAAATATTGGGGAAAGTTAAGGATTTATAAATAAAAAAACATAAGCCGTTCGATTTCTTGATTATTAACTTCAATTTGGAGTCTATTTTGAAATGACTAAATTATTCAAGAAACATTTCACAAGTTATAGGGTGATTCTTTGTAAAATGATTTCATCGCCAATGTTTACTTTTAAAGTTTTTTGCCACAATATAAGGTTTCGAGAGACAGATCGCAGAGCTATATGTCGCAGAGCTTCCCCAAAGTTCATACTTTGGAAACATTTTCGCCATCCGTATACTTAAGGGGAAAATAAACTAATAAGAAGGAATGTTTGTAGTCATTAACACATGTTTTTATGTTTCTATTGAGTAACCTAACAAAGAAAAAACAAATATATATATATACCCTGTGCAAATAATAATGACCGAATGCCCAAATTTGAAAAACTGGCGAGCTTTTCTCTGGAACCGTTAATGTTTTCAAACTTTGTAAATTTTTCATACTTTGTCATTCACACACTTAGTAATCACAACAAACCGTCAAAACAAACCTTTTTGTCGAATCACAACAACGTAACGAAACACAGTCAACATACATTTATCCGACGCATGCGCAATGGGAATGGCGTTCGGCTCTTAACCGAAAGGTTCTGGGTTTGAGACCATGCTATCATAAAGTTGTTTAGTTGGCGGTTATCAATAAAAAAACGCCGTATTTCATCAAAAGAACCGTAGCACAAATGGGAGCAATTAAATACACTAAAACTCCGCGTCGAGATCTTCACGATGATGCTATATGAGCGTTCTGGAAGCCTCGTTTAAAAACAATCCAACAACACATGTATTGGCATTTCAGAAGTTTTATCACTTTTAAAAGTAATGTTTTTCTCGCTACTTCTTTATCACACGACGTTTGTTTTGTTGTATTGTTCTCTGCTTCGACTTGAAACATCGTAAAAAAATAACGTGATCATTTGATCACGTGATCAAAACTATGCAGAACAAAAATGGCGAATTCCGCATGGTTTATTACACGAAAAACCCTCGATTTTATTGTTGAATATATCAATGAAGATGTGCTAGACTTGGAATTTAACAGTGAAATTGCTCAGACAGTGATAGAGTTAAACATTTTAATAATGTAAGGATATATCATCATTAATTTGTCAACATATAGCTACTAGAATGTTTTGAACTTTTTGATTTTGAAAGATTTCATTCATTCTTCTCAAAAACATATCAATAGTATATCGTGGTATTGTTTTATTCCGTTTAGATAATGAAAGTACAACCCTTAAATGTGATGTATGCAACAAATCTTATAATAGGGAGGGGTAAATGAAGACCTCCTTTTGCAGACTATCAGACGAGCCTTACGTTTTCTATGGCGATTTTGAATGCTAAATCCAAATCTGTGGATCGTTTTTTGCTGTGACCACTTTTGACCCTTAAAATGTTAATTTATTCAAAATGGCAGCTAAAATTCAGATTTTTAACGATTTTACCAGATTAATGAATAAATATAGCGTTTAATAATATATCTATAAATAGGTTTTTGGGGTCACAGAATACGAAAATTTCACTTTTATGATGCTCAGATAGACGGTTAACGATGTATACGGCAACTCTATTTAAAATATCACCCAATTTTCGATTTAAGAACATTTTTTATTAATTTGCTTAGCCAAAAAATCAACAATATATCATTACCAATAGATAAAACTACTAAATATCAAAATTTTTAATTGAAAACTTTCAGAAACAGTCCTTCGACATCTGTATTTTCCCCTTCCTCGGGTTTTATTGCGTTCCTAATGCTTGTACAAAGCTCTTCATCAGAAAATTATACGACCTGGAATTTACCAGTACAGTCCTTGACCCGTCGCTGCTGACGGATATTTGGGGCTATAGTAAGCCGGAGGTACATGATTTCTGACAAAAGTTCTTTTCCAGCAACTTCGTCACTTGACTGAGAGTCATCGGCCCACTGTGTTCTTTACAAACGTCCATCGTTTGAAGTAACTTGAGATTTTCCTTTCTTTTCAGCTCTTCTTTCTTTGCCAGAACAAGTTTTTTGACAATTTCACGGTGGCTAAAAAATCACTTTCTAGCTTTTTGACTTTGAGGTTCTTGCTCACTTCCAATTCTCTTATCGTTCCTTGTCGCTCAGAGTAGCAAATGATGAATAAACTAGTAGTCCATTGATACATATTACCCTTTTCCTGGAGATTGACTGAACAGACCGCTAATTTTTACTCGATTTTCAACTAACCCAGTTTGTTCGGATCAGGTAATTCTTCGTTTTCTGCTACATCGTCATCTAGAATATCGTTGAAAAATGGCATAGCAGAAGATTAACGCCTCAAGGTTTCTGCTATTTCTCCAAGCATGGCTGCGTAAAAGCGATTTTTACCTCTTTCATCAATTCCTAGCAAGTCCATGAGTGGAAAAATTACTAGACCCGCAATTTTTCCGTATAGTTCACAGCACAATGTAAACCAGTCACTTTGAATATAAACGGTTACGGCTAGAACTAATTTATTTGAGTTTATGTCTATCACGGTGTCAAAGAACCTAATGATCTGATCTTTCATTTTCAGGAATTGATTTGCTATCTCAGCAAACCGGCCAAATCTATTTGCTGTGATACCCTTAAATCCCTGTCTCTCTACTCCCTCTTGCTCCATCCATTGAATAAATTCTGAATGAAAGCTTTATCACAAGCATTGTTAACACTTAAAGTTACACGAGCATATCATTTAAGATTTTTAGAATTTGGAATGCCCATACGTTCCCGAAACGTTGGGTTATCTGCCGCTCTGTCGGTCATTCAAAAATCTATATTGCTTTTTATTTCATCAAGTGTACAGTCACCCAGGATTGCCAAAATTTTCAATTTCTCTTGGTAGGTTTCTGCATCGTCTTTCCATGAATGCGATTTGTTTTTCATGAACCCAGTAGTAAGACATTTTTTACCATTTATTTTCTGGTCCGTGTATTGTAATGTGTTCTGCGTCTATGTCAAACAGTTTATGACCGGCTGCTTTTGTTGTCCTTACACACAAACTCATCTGCTCTTTGTTGCTGCAATCTGTGTATTCGTCGCACATTATAGAAAAAACATCATTCATCCGAATTTCATCAAGTTTACAGGAAAGAACCTGGCGAGCCATAATGTCATGCAGTTCATTTTGTACATCATGGTGAATATATTTTTGACTTAATTAACCCAAGGTTTTCAAGATGTTCTGTGCCAAGTAATGATAATAACTGAGTAAAATTATCCTCGTTATGTGTCCCTTGTAGAACTATTCCTTGTCTTGCTAGATAACGAAGGCTCTGCATAACATCGATGAGGTAGGCACGGTGTACACGTCTTGAGTCGATCAGTTTTTGTTGTTTAATTCCTGAATATCTGCCGATGGTATCAGATGATAAGCTGCCGCGGCTTGGCGACAATTCGATTGTTGGTGCTCTTCAAAGCATTTAGGAGCTTTTTTCCAGTAGCGGAATACTCGACTGATGTATATTTCCACCATATCATTATCGTAATCTTAAGCAAAATTACATTTGCAAATTTACTTTTATCATAATGTAACCATGGAAACTTTTCAAACCAGTTCGCCTGACAAGATCTCTCTCTTTTTCCAATAAGGGTTTTCGGGAAAGTGTAGTTTTTATTTGGGTGAAAAATTTCGCTTTCCGTTTCATTGCAAACCTCGTTGTCGAATTAGGGTGGATATATTTCATTTACTTACGTCAGCGCTTTGCTCTTCGTCCGTTCCATTTTAGGTACTTTTCTGTTAATCCCCCCCCAAAAAAAAAACAATTTTTAAATTCTCCAATTGGTATAATTAACAAGAAGCACACTTTTACATAACATAATCATTATTTTGTATCATTCCATCTTTTTAAAGTTCACTTCCTGCTATGCGTTGCCGTGAAACGTCTGAAAGCTTTATGTATGCTGTGCCCGACAGAAGTGCGCAAACATTACTTCCGATTATCCAAGGGTCCATTCGACAAGGCACTACCGTTATATCAGATCTCTGGAGAGCTTATAGTGGTGTGGCAGCAGGGGGGATTCAATCACTTAACGGTAAACCATTCCATCAATTTCGTTGACCCAATAACAGGCGCACACACTCAATCCATTGAAAGATCTTGGAAATCAGCGAGAGAACGCAACAAGCAAGAGACGGGATAGTTTCACCATTCAAAACACAATCAATAATCTTTGTGGTAGTTTCTGCTAAATTCAGCTTCTTGTTATTATTGGAATTTTCATTATTATACACAGAAAATACCAATGCAATTAAATTAGTGAACTTAAACACAGTTTGTTAATTTATTCTCTCTATATGTGACGTCATTCTTATTACGTTTTATTCTTCTATTCAGAATGTCTTAGACATTAGAATATTAGAAGAAAGTGAAAGTGAATTTTTTTCTACCTCGAAATAAATACACATCACATATAAAATACAATATTCAAATGATATAATGGATATAGGATCAGTTAATATCAGTAACCAGGCAGGTTCAGTTGGTAGAGGAAGACCAAGGAAAACATTTACATTAATTCCATTGTAATTTAGAATGAGAATAACAATTGAGTTATTGCGATATGAAATATAAAAAGGTTTTTATACATGATACATATGAGCTTAAAAACCCAGTACCTAGTTCCTTCTTCGATTAAGACTATTTCTGTTCTGGGTTTTAACTGAATGTTGGAAATATTTTACGCTACGAATTTGTTTTAGAATTTTTTGCAATTCTTCAATATAAATATATATATAAAATACCTGGTATATAATTATTTAATTTTTAATTTATAATATATTATATCTATAAAATTGTTATAGACAAAGTTCTAATGTTCTTCTTCTAGAGTTTATATCAATCATAAAAAATATACTCTAGTGAAGGCTGAAGCCCCCCCCCCCCCCGGTAAATTTTCCTAAAATTATTTTTTTTGTGGCTGTTTTTCAAAATATTTCTTCAGTATATAGAAAGGAGAAGCAATAAACGTGCTTGTTTTAAAAATCAATTACTTTTTTATTCATTCTATTAGTTAACAATAAATGTGTCTCAATTGCTGTGTATTCAATATCAAAAGAAATCAATTACTTTATTGTATTTTTGTACGAAAGAAACTTTTGCGAACAAAAAAATTCGCGAAATTTTCTGGATAAACTCTCGCGAATGGAGAAATCAAAACTTTTTTGCGAGATTAACTTTCGCGAGCAAGGATTTTTCAGTTAAAAAATCATATAAAGTATAAAAAAAACACAACAATCAACTGATTTTCAAGCTATAATCATCATCTTTTCTACCATAATATACCGAGTCCAAAATCACAAAAATTTCGCAAGATATATTTTCGCGAATTGGAATTTTCGGAGCTTTTTGCGAGTGTAACTCTTGCGAATAATGCAAAATTCGCGAAAATTTCTCCGATTAAAGTAGTTTATTTGACCTTGTTTTGTTTTATTTTGTTTTATTTATCTCGTTCAGAAAAAAACAGAGCATCGCAATTATATCTTAATTTCTTAACAAATCTGGAATTTTATCAAATCAAAAAAAGACTCTTAGCCCCCCCGGCAAATAAATCTTGGATCCGCCCCTGAGTGAATAACATTTTATGCTTTTAGCCGAAATAAACTTTGGTATTGCTCTGATTATTGTCTTATTGACGTATTTAACAATATCACAATCATAATGACAAGGGTGACATAAAGTATGTGTTTTACATCTGCCTGGACACTTCGCTACCTCACACTTTCGACTGTAACTGTAACTTGACTTTTTGAAATTATGGGTTTTATTTGCTTCTTTCATTATCCAATTCAGCATTTAATTTATAACAAATTTGACGGAAAACTATTGCAATATGTATTGTTAATGATCCAATATGACAATGTCGACTTACAGATAAATAAATTTGCTTTTTAATAAAACCGATTGGTTATAGAACCTGCACAATGCACAGTGTATTGCCCGTTTGGTTTTGAAACCGATGTCAATGGCTGTCCAATTTGTAAATGCAGTAAGTAGATGACAATAAAAAGCCTTATGTTCAAATGCTGTCTTAAAATCAAATTTTGAAGTTTTATGGAATAATGCAGAATGTAAAATTTAATTTCTTGAGATTAGAATTCCAGAATTAGAAGAACATTCTTTCAAACTTAATGATGCATAAAAAATTCACACTTATCTTTTGCTCATTTCATTGCATTAATTGTTTTATCTATTAATTGTTTAATCATTAATTGTTTAATCTATCTATTGTTTTGATGATTTTTTTTATCTGTTAGGATGTTCTGCAATGTGTATTGTTTACAAATTGTATTATTACTTTATTGTGTACTTGTTTACTCTCTCTAACATACTCCCTTTTCATGATCTAGTTCATAGTCTAAATTGTTTATTAGTATGGGAGCATCAACATTCTAGACTACCCCCTGTGTTTGATGACATATTTATGAAAAGAACTGGAGACCATCATAATCTACGGTCAGTTGCAAACAACAACCACTTGGTACCTCATAAAAATACAATTACATATGGTATCAATTCTATTACATATCAATGTATTCGTGATTGGAATACCCTGCCTAATGAATTTAAAATGAACCAAAACCAATCTAAAAGTAAATTAAAATTCTTCAAATTTTTTATTTTATATAATGTAGTAGTTTATCTCTGGTGTATATATATATATATACAATTTTTTGTTTGCTGTCTTTTGTTTTTTTTGTTTTGTTTTTTTACTCTCTTTTTTACTTTTTCATTCCTATTTTTTCTCACCTAATCCAAAGCATTTTTGCCATGAGATCATTTGGCACCTTAGGTTTTGTTGATCATACTATGCAGTTTTACTTTTGAGTTATATAACTTAAAAATAATATTGATTAGCACCTTTCACTGTGGTAATTTTACATATGGTAATTTAGTTTGTTTTTTTCTTTATCGTACTTTGCAGTTTTACTTTTACTTTTGAGTTATATAACATCAATATGAGGTCGTTGTGTATTTTGTAGTGTTTCACTATTTGCAACGTTCCTGTGCTGTTTGTATATGTGCACAGATATTTATCCAATCTAGATAAGCACAAAATACATTGATTTGATTTGACTTTGATTTGATTTGTATGCTTGCTTGTCGATATGTAAGTCCTCAAGGATGTGCCGATTGTGAATGTAAACGACCACTTCCGCAACTACGTAAGTTCAATATATTGTAAGTCGTAACATATATAATAAGAAATATTTGGTTTGGTAATGAACTAACATGGTTGTGTCATACATAAGCCATTCAACCCATGGTTGTCCATTATGTTCCCCTTATCTTTATGCCATATGACTTCATTCAAGAGTCACTATGTACAAATTGAAAGTGTTTGGGTTATTTCAACAAATATACCAAATTAAAAAATATAACGAAAAGTAAGGGTACCAAGATGGAACATTTCGGTACTCTGCAAACGATTATTACTCAACTCCGTTGAAGTTAACTTTCAAACCATCTCAATTCCTTATTGCTAATGCCATAGAGTTGCAGATTTGAAAGAAGATGAAAAGTATGAAAGACTTTTCTTTGTTTAATATGTATAATGCTCCAATGAGTTTTCTTGAGATCATTTGCTTTCTAATATTCTCAGTAAAGATCGAAAGAACATGGTTTGTGCAGGACCTTTTCACTAAAGCTGTACTGGTAGCAAGATAACAGGCAGAGGCGGACCTAGGATCTTTTTACCTCGTTATAATTTACGTTTAGTGACAGCCAAAGCTCCCCCACACTTTAGAGCCCACGTGGGGACGGAGGGGTGGGAAAGTTCAAAACTAAGGTACCCTAGATTGCCGGAAAATATACTTCCCAATACCATAAATATCAAGGAACATCAGCGTGTCTAAGATTAATATCCAGACCGTGGCCGTCTATAAATACAGGCTTTGACGACGGGAAAATTGGCATCTGAACTGAAGGCCGATTGTAAAATAAGAAGAACATGATGATATATACAAAAATCGTTTCTTTTCGCAATCAAACATGCTACATGAGCTAATGACGATATTCGATATTGACAAAAACCTTTGATATAAAGAATATTTCACTACTTTTAACTGATAAATTAGCCTCTAACTTCTTTAGTCTCTACAACTTCTTTCGTTGATATTTCAAGTTTTTACCAAGAAAATTATTTTAAAAGTCGAATAAAAATTTGCTAATGAATCTCTCGGTACACATTTTATAAGAACATTTAAAGCTCAAATTTGGTAAAATAAATTACAAAATAAAAAAAATCTTGAGGCTGAAATAGACTTTCACTATTGAAGTAATTTCTTTGTATCAAATGCAAAAAGAACAAAATAAGAAAAATTTCAACCTCAAATTGGAAAGAATGAAATAAGATCACCTGAAGCTGAACTGAAATTTACTTCTTATAAAAAAGGTAATAGAATCTGCTCGATACACCACACATCGAACAATAGTAACACATCATAGGTAAAAACGAGAAAAAATAAAAGTTTCCCAGACAATGATAAAATCAGGATGGCTTCAAAACCCTAAGCTTTGTTTCCTTGGAGCAACCAGGAGTGTTTCATTGAAAAGTTATTTAAAAAGATGTTTGATAATGTAGAGAGTGAAGAGTTTTTGGGCTTAGGCCAAGTTGAGGGTTGAGAAAAATTTCCATTCATCAAAGTAAAGAAAAATGCTTTGTAATTATAATTAGAACAAAAAATGTGGAAAATGTGTAAAGTCTGTTTGATACATTAAATCTACGTTCTATTCCGATGTTTAGAAATCAATCGTTAGATGTAATCTGAAATCACGGTCCTGATGTTTGCATGTATCATCTTCTCAGATAAGCAAGCAGTATAATGTCAGATTCATAAGTTATTTTGAGTATTTTTCTACAGTTCTCTAAAACTATTTAAAATGGCAAGTACAAAACCAAAACAAGGTTCAAATGCAGTACACAATTTCAGAGGCAACAGATTTACCAAAATCACACCTCAAACTCCAACTGTACCATCGTTTTCACAATAGTCTATAGAATAAAATCATTTTACTGTATCATAAACAACAAAACACGATGGGATAATGTTGTTTCAATTCACCACAGGTTCCTTTTATGAAAATTGGCAAAAGCAGTTAACAGCCGATCTTTTGCGATACAGAACCATCGATAAATAACCTAACAATATAACAAGAAAGGATAAATAAAGGTAAAGTTTATTTCTGCGAGAGATATTATTTAGTTGAAGATATTGAGTTCACAAGTAAGTTGGTTAGTATAGTGGGTTAGTACTTATGTCATTTGTTCTCACTGAGAAATTTAATCAAGACGTATTGGAAGAATACTTTGGACGTCATAGAAGATTAGGTAGTCGAAACGATAATCCAACGATACAGCACTTTAGATATCTGTCAAATACTGTTAGAATGCAACGGTCAATTGCACGCGTTACCGGTAACACCAGTGGTTGTGGTGAGCAAAACGACATGTTTCTTGGTATGCTGTTGAAGATGAGCCATTAAATAGGAGATTACCTGGATCTGACTTATATTAAGGAGATTAAACCAAATTTATTTAGTTGATTTTTTCTTTTCTAAAAACTATATTTATATTAATTTATAGTCTTTAAGCTAAGCAGGTCAGACCCAGTCCTCTTTGTAGAAAGCAAGTAACAAAACCATAAATTTGTTGGAATTTCAAGAAATACATTCTTCATGATCTACTCATTTACTTATGGTTTTTTATAGCTTTTTAATGCTGTTTCGAAGTCCTTTAGACTTTTCCTTCTTTTATAGCCCAATCATTTTCTCCAATGGACTGAATTTGATTTCATCTACAATAGTTACCCCAGTGCAGTTAATTAAACTACACTATTGTAATATCACACCAACAGCTTTTAATCCTTCCAGTCTTATATTGTTTGTGTTAAGTTTTCAAAGAATTTCTTTTGTGTTGGTGTGTACCCGGAATTTTTCCTCTGTTTTCGAAAATATCGGCTGAAGTTTCTAGTTAACAGCTGTAAGGCCACTCCTACTTTGTTTATACATAAGTCATTGTTCTTTTGTGACTGTTACAACGGAATTTTAATAATATTCTGATTTACTGTTCTCTTATAAGTTTTACTGTTTTTAGCTTTTTACCAAATTATTTCCTCACCTGCAATATACCGTAATGTTCCCATTTCCTTTTCAGATATTATACACGATAGGACCATGTGTCGGATTTTTGTAAAATAAAAATAATTCATCTTCAAGCTTACCAGGTCGGGTAAATACGTTTAAGAGTTCGTAGTATTTTACTGTAGCATCTTGAGTAAAATTTGCAAATATTATTTGCAAGGTATATTGCTTTTTATCTGTTACGTTACACAATAGGAACAAAAAACATGTTTTCTTATTAGTTTATTTCCTCCTTAAGTATACGAATGGCAAAGATGTTCCAAAGTATGAACTTCGGGGCAGCTCTGCGATTATATAGCTCTGCGATCTATCTCTCGAAACCTTATATTGTGGTAAACAAAACCCAAAACCGCTCTATAAGCCGTGAAATTTGTTTTTTCAAATAATATAGTCCTTATTGCGCAAAATTTAATTCCCGCAAAAATTCATCCCCTTACGGTATTTGACCGGAACTACGTCGTTACTAAAAATGCAACCATTCATCGTGTTTAAGGGAGCCAAGCAGCCAGATGTAGAAAAGCTGAACAAAAATTTGTGGATAATGTGTCGTTGCCTCATCATCAAGTTTGCATGAATTCAGAATAAACAATTAAGTGGATCGAAGAAGAATTGGGCACATTTTCGTTTGGTTACAAGCTGAGACAATTATGAATCTCACATTAAAGATTCTACTGCAGATTCTTTAAAGAATAAAAAATCGACGCGTTTTTGGTACCAGGAGTATGTATACGTTATATCCAGGCTCTGGATGTATCCGTCCATAAGCCATTCCAACTGCACTGAGCCTAGCTTTACGGTAAGTGGTTGTCTTTTATCGGATTACATAAAGAGAAAGACTGTGGAAATTTAGAAGCTCCATCGAGAAACGAAATAATTCAATGAGTCTTGAAATCCTGGGAAAAATAGATCATAAGAAAATCATTTGTTTCTTGTGCTTAAACATGTACTACAGATGGAAGTCACGATGACGAAAATTCTTGCTTTAAAAATGGTCATCCTTGTAATAAAGGGCTGTCGATGCTCAAAAACTAGTTGGAATTTATGATTTCTACGGAGTCAAACCCGTTCTTATCCGATAACAAGGATAGTATGCTGGCATGTCCGGAAGACTTATTATTATTGAAGATGATTCGGAGGGAGACGAAGACATTTATATTTAATGAATTTGTTGAAGAAAAATTTAACGAGCATTAGCATGCAATCCCCATTCCGCGCAGTTTCGAACTGTTGAATTAAAGATTGTTATAGGGACTTTTTTTAGTCAAATTCACATAGCAACGGAAAGGTAAAAGTGTAAGGAAAATTAGAAAATATAAACATTTAGGGCTTCAGATACAAACAATAATGACCTAAAAATTCTAATGTACAAATGCAAATGTAAGATATAATTTGAATGTTTGACTAATCCGACGCGTTAAGTAATGTGTAAAACCTTCTGTTTTGTAACGGTTTTTTTGCTTTGTCAAACGTATAAGCCAAGTCATTATCTTCACAATTTGTATGTAAAAAGCTGAATACAGTACGACTTAGAGCTAATATTGGATGAACTAATTCATTTGCGCGAAACAACTTCTGTTACTAAGCACAAAATTGTGTCACATGATGTTTACAGACGTTTATGTTTACAATTCGTGTTCAACTAAGTATGTATCGAGATTGTTTAAATGAATGCATTCCAGGAATGTCATATTCCCCATGAATAACTAGCGAGAGAGTTTAAACAATGTCACTTATATTCGCTCACCTTTGATATGTGTCGTCAGGAGTTAACTACTGCATTTTATCATTTTCTCATTCTTTCTCAATCATTTCCCACTTAAATCAAGTGTTATTTCACCAATTCATGTAATCAAAAACCTCGCTGGGATGCAGGGCCTCACTATGTAGTGATCACAAAATACACAAAACCATCCCAAAAAAGATAAGTTGACATGCTTTGTGTTGTGCTTCTAGTATATATAGTGTTCTTATCCATTGATATACCAGAACCTGTTTTCTAATACTTATCCTACGCAGATTTCTGTATACTCCAATATAAAGCATATAACAAATAGTTACAAAAATTGTTTTAGGAAGAACACCTTTTTTGTGTGTTGTGTTTAGAAAAACAAGAAATAGACTTGGATGGGTACTTTCTCGATCGCTATTTCTATGTTCGCACAAATTTTCTTACTCCTTCCCACTTCAGAGTTTAACCGATTACTTAGGGGTATTTTTGTTCTAACAGGAATTCTACCTCTCTTGGACAATCTACTATCAGGCCTATTGATTAGCAATTGGAACGGCGCACTTCAATACGAAATAGACAAAAGCAACGATTCAGATGTACCTTTTCAAGAAACAAATAATTCACAATACAAAAGAAACTGACGACACATATAAAAACCTTCGCTTCTTTTAACCTAAGTAAAATAAGAAATAACATTTAACTGGTTGAAATTAAGGGTAAATTATTAACTTACCCCTAAATACATGTCCCCTCGTCTTCTACATTTCAGCTGAAACATATATAAAGAGATTTAATCTAAATAAATTTTTCACAACAAAGGAGAAGAAGATGAAACCATTAGCGCATATTACATACATAATAAAAAGAATTAAAGATTAAATCATTCCATATCATTAAATAAATAATTTATAAAATGTCCAGGAACAATTCATAGAAATTTCCTAAAGTTCAACATTGAATTCTTGTTTTCATTTCCATTGCAAAATGAATTACTGCATGACGTTTTACTCACTTCCAACTTTGTTTTATAATAATTTTAACTCACGTTTTTTGCATTTGCAAATAGGACATCCATCCACTATGACGTTGCCATATTCACAATAAATCCGACACACCGGTGGACATTCTAAATATACCCAATATCCTTTTAATAACTCTTTGAACTCAGATCAATGCGATATATTAATAGGGGATCATGCTTTGTCAAGATATATATATATGCAAGTATTATAAAAATGATATTATATTTACACATAAAGATATATATATATATATGCTTTATGTTTGCCCAGCAAGATTTATAAATATAAGGATTTACTGAATGATATTATTTTATACAAAGTTAAATACCAGGAATGGTGGCACCTCGATAACTGTCTAAAGGTCCTGAAATAATAAATTAAATATAGGTATATATATTTTACACGTCACTGGTTCACATATGGGTTTTGGTGCTAAGAAATCAACAAATTTCTGTTTTTAATGAAATGATCCGAAGTTGAAAAATACTATTTTATTTATAAAGGACAATAGGTATGACACATCCATGTTGGTTCATTACCAGACCAAATATTTCTTATTATACATGTTACGACTGACCATAACTTAATATATGTTACAATATAATAAACTTACGTGGTGGTGGTGGTGGTGGCGGTGATGGAGATGCTAAGAAATCAAGAAATTAAATTTGTCACTCCATGTAAGTCAGCATTATTCATTATTCTACCAAAAAAAAATTGAAATTGAAATCTTGCAAATATACATTTCAAAACAAGAAATAGATAAACAGTGAATTTATCTTTTTCTGTCAAATTTGTTATAAATTGAATGCTGAATTGAATAATAAAGCAAGTAATTTCGGGATTTTCAATGAGTTAAGAGAAGGTTATGGTTGAAGTATGAGGTGTCAAAGTTCAGCCAGATGTAAAATACATATAATATATATAAATAACATAATATAAATAAATATAAATAAATATATCAAATAATATAAAATAAATATAGTATATAAGTATAGTATATAAAGATTTATATAAAAGATATTATTTTATACAAAAGTAGGTATATATACCTGCTTTTTTGTCATCAATATTGTCTTGATAAGGAACTGAAACAAAATAAAGTAATTAAATATATATAAACAATCATGAAGCAATATTTATATGTGTTTGGCATTTGTAAACTGACACAAGTAAGAAATATATCATAGAAAAATACTTTAACAAACAGTAAGTACCAAACAGAAATTATATTTTGAGGTCAATAGTTCCATAATTGATTGATTGTATCACTAGATTCTTCAATATTTTTTATGTTTTCTGACATTTGATTTGGAACAAATTCCTGTCCATACTGTTCGTCACCGAACAAAATATTACTTGTTATATGTTATGACTTACTATATATTGAACTTACGTGGTGATGGAGGTGGTGGTTTACATTTACAAATGTCACACCCATTTGCATCTTGAAGAAAGCCATATTCACAATACAACGTACACATAACTGGAGAACACTCTAAACAGATAAAAATCATCTAAACAAAAGTAATCAAACAAACAGTAAGTAACAATATGCAACAGTTAAGTGTTAATTTTTTATGCAATTTTAAAGTTTGAAAGAATGTCATTCTAATTCTAGGATTCTAATGTCAAGAAATTAAATTTTACATACTGCGTAAGTCACCATTATTCCACCAAAACTTGCAAAATTAGATTTCAAGACAACATATAGACATGACGCTATAATACCATTTTTATTGTTATCTACTTACTGCATTTACAAATTTCACAGCCATTCACATCCCTTTGAAAACCATATGGGCAAAACTTTCTGCAGACGGGTGGACATTTACGCTCTAAAACCAGTCAGTTTTAATAAACATAATTCTTCTTTATCTAGAAGTGAACATTGTGATATTGCATTATTAAAGTGTTAATGCAACGAAATTTTTAGATCCTTTTTTTGGCGTTATCCGGGAGAACTTTTTTCGCTGATTATCATGCAGAAAACCAATTTCTGATCGGAAATGTAGTTTTTATTTTATGGCAAGTTGAAGTTTGCAATTTTGGACGATTGCGTGCAAATTTTTCTGCTGCGTGATGACGTAGAAAGTAGAACACGTATTCGACCAGAACGCGCATTACGCTGTCCTTAGTTAGAAATGCAGCATGGCGAGCAGTATCGAGAAGAAGCGTCGGGGAGGAAAGCGCTGTGTTGCTGGTGGTCCTAATACGATTAGCTGTGGAAATGGTCAGTACACAGAGGGAACATCAGTCCATTTATTTCCCGATAAAGAAAAGGATAGTGCGAGACATGCCAAATGGGTACAGTTTGTCCGGCGTTATCGACCAGGATGGAGTGCTTCCAGAACATCAATTCTTTGTGAGAGCCATTTCGAAGAGTCGTCTTTTGCACTCCGAAAAGACATTGCTTCACAACTTGGCATTAAATCAGTTTTGAAGCCAGATGCGGTACCAAATATTTACGCTGCTAACGTAACTGCCACGACAACCGACGACATTTCTGATCGGGATCGCAGAAAGGTAAAGATTCAGGTCACTTAGGCCTATTTGATTATGTACATTATTTGGTCGATAGTACCATCAAAAACTGCCTTTCCTATGGCACAGTTCACTTCCTTGCAGCACCTGTACTCAAGCGAACCAGATAGCAGTTCGTCTTTGCAATGTGAACATGAGCACCTAAAAAAATGATAGGTAGCCAAATAGAGTGCATTAGTAAACATATGGTTTCTCTAGAAAAAAGTAGGCACAATATCTGGACGAAATGTTTGTTTTTTTATTATAAGCACTGTAGCTAGCACTGGATTGTGTTACTTTTTTTTTACTTTTTAACGGTAATTGTTTTTCATTTAGTCCTTTCGATTACATCGTTGTTTTAGTTGGGCCGCAAGATTTAGGCCCTACGATAATCGCAGACAATGAATTCTCTCTAGAAATTAACATTAATCGCATGTGTATGTGGTAATTTAGCCAAGATTAACTACATATGGTAAAAGTCACGTACCAGTCGCCCACAGGAACGCTTTTCTCGAATCTAGCTTCTAAGGTTTCAGATGGAATGCCATCTTTATCCTCCTCGAAGTTTACTCGTGCTTGCCCTGGAACAGCCAGCGGTTCGTATTGGTAAGGGGCATGAACATGAAGGTTAATAAAAGCAAAAATCTTCCTCACTTGAAGTGTTTCCTGAAAACGACTGTTGTGACGTACTCGAACTGCTACTGTTTTCGCTGTCTGAGATCTTTATTAGATTTTAAACAAACAAATAAATGCGTGCGTTCGAAAATCTAGGCCAACAAGGGAAGACGTTCTTGAGCATTGACGCGGATGTGTTCTACTTGTGACGTCACGCGCCTTGTGAAAAATTCGCACCTACTGCATCACTTTAAAACCGTTTTTCGATAGGAATTAATTTGCTCCCATAAGCCATTTACATATCAAATTACTCAGTAAAGATTGAAGTATCATAAAATCCAAAAAAAAGTTTCCTTGCATTAACACTTTAACAATGAACTATTCCTCATATTTTTTTTACGTTTCACCTGAAAATTGTGAAATATACACATGAAACTCAGGGTTGTGAATATCACGTAATTGTTTTCACTCTTTAATATTATATCTATGCTCTGATCATATCATTGAGCACTCTTGGTGATCATATATCGTTCACTGATAATACATTATATATATATATATGCTTTATGTTTGCCCACCAATATATATATATATACAAGCATTTAATAAATGATATTTTTTTATAAAAAATTAGTTAAATACCAGGTTTTGTGGCACTTAACTGTGGATGTCTAAATGTCGTGAAATAATTAAATATATATATATACGATTTTTGTTCCTTAATTTTCAAACTGACACAAATAAAAAAGGTAGCATGAATGAATAATTTTACAATCATTAAGTATCAAACCGAAATTATATTTTCTTTATGATTTATTTTCTTTATGATTTATTTTCTTGATTTTTATTATTTGAAATCAACTTTATTTGATTGTTTTGGTTGAAAAATACTATTTTATTTATAAAGGACAATAGGTATGACACATCCATGTTGGTTCAAACCAAATATTTCTTATTATACATGTTACGACTGACCGTAACTTATATATGTTACAATATATTGAACTTACGTGGTGGTGGTGGCGGTGGTGGTCTACATGCACAAATGTCACACCCATTTGCATCTTGAAGAAAGCCATATTCACAATATATCAAACACGTAATTGGAGAACACTCTAAACAGATAAAAAATCACCTAAACAAAAGTAATCAAACAAAATAAGCAACAGATAAATGTGAATTTTTTATGCAATATTAAGTGAAAGAATGTCATTCTAATTCTAAAATTCTAATCTCAAAAAATGAAACTTTACATTCTGTTTTAGTCAGCAGCATTATTCCACCAAAACATGCAAAATTAGATTTCAAAACAACATATGGACAACGCTACAGCACCATTTTTATTGATATCTACTTACTGATGCATTCACAAATTGGACATCCATTGACATCGGTTTTGAAACCATACGGGCAATGCATTTTGCAGAAGGGTGGACATTCAAGCTCTAAAACCAACCGGTATTATTATAGAGAAACTTTCTTTATATGGAAGTGAACATTGTGATATTGGATCATTAACAATAAATTTTTCCTCGTACTGTTCCAAGAATATAACTTTCTTGACCAAAAAGAAAACTTTGAGTAAAATTGTTGATAAAAAATATACTTATATTACCGTCAGCCATATCCCATTTGTATTCCCAACTGTGAGGATTTGAACACTAACTTTATGCTTAGCTTTGGTTAATAATAGTATGTATGTATATATATATATATGCTTTGTCAAGATATATATATACGCAAGTATTATAAAAATGATACTATATTTATATATATATATATATATATGCTTTATGTTTGCCCAGCAAGATATATAAATATAAGGATTTAATGAATGATATTATTTTATACAAAGTTAAATACCAGGTTGTGTGGCATCTCGATAACTGTCTAAAGGTCCTGAAATAATAAATTAAATATATTTATATTTGTTCTTTATTTTCGAACTGGCACAAATAAAATATGTAGCATGGATAAATACTTTTACCATCATTCAGTATCAAACCGAAATTATATTTTCTAACATTTGATTTGATAATGAATTTCTTTCCATACCATTATTGTATTTTATTATATTTTCAAGTTATAATATACTGTAAAAACATTATCACTAGTAGAGGCACCGATTAGCATCAATGTTGGTGCATATACATTGAAGTACTCTTTTTATCAAACTTTACTTCCGAATTCGCACAGTCATTTATTATACATGTTACGACTGACAATAACTTATATATGTTACAATATAATGAACTTACGTGGTGGCGATGGTGATGGTGGTGGTGGTGGAGGTGCTAAGAAATCAAGAAATTAAATTTGATTTGATAATAAATTTCTTTCTATACCATTATTGTACTTTATTTTATTTTCATCTTAAAATATACTGCAATAAACATTATCACTATTAGAGACACCAATTTAGACTTTATTAGCGAAAAAGGATTTCTCGTAATCCTAACTTCAAGTTTATGTAAAAAAGGAAAATTAAATAACTAAAACAGTTCCACATTAAGCATCAATGTTGTTGCATTTGCATTGAAGTACTCTTTTTATCAAGCCTTACTTCCGAATTTGCACAGACATTTACATCGTTTTCAAAGCAAAACACGAGAAAGGCATTTGAAAAATGGGTGGGCATAATCTAAGCTAGGTGGATTCAATACAATAAAATCTCAGCGAATTTAACTGAATATCAGGAAGAAACCCTATGTTGCATCAAGTTCAATTGAAATCAACATATTTATCTTGGTGAATAAAACACACAGAAGGTTTTGAGTAGTGACATGATTACTTACGTTTACATTGACATGTTTCGCAGCCATGTTCATCCGTAACATAACCCAACGGGCATTTCATTTTACACGTCACTGGTTCACATATGGGTTTTGGTGCTAAAAAATCAACAAATTACTGTTTTTAATAAAATGATCCGAAGTTGAAAAATACTATTTTATTTATAAAGGACAATAGGTATGACACATCCATGTTGGTTCATTACCAGACCAAATATTTCTTATTATACATCTTACGACTGACCATAACTTAATATATGTTACAATATAATGAACTTACGTGGTGGTGGTGGCGGTGGTGGTGGTGGTGGTGGTGGCGGTGATGGAGATGCTAAGAAATCAAGAAATTAAATTTGTCACTCCATGTAAGTCAGCATTATTCATTATTCTACCAAATCTTGCAAATATACATTTCAAAACAAGAAATAGATAAACAGTGAATTTATCTTTTTCTGTCAAATTTGTTATAAATTGAATGCTGAATTGAATAATAAAGCAAGTAATTTCGGGATTTTCAATGAGTTAAGAGAAGGTTATGGTTGAAGTATGAGGTGTCAAAGTTCAGCCAGATGTAAAATACACATAATATATATAAATAACATAATATAAATAAATATATCAAATAATATAAAATAAATATAGTATATAAGTATAGTATATAAAGATTTATATAAAAGCTATTATTTTATACAAAAGTAGGTATATATACCTGCTTTTTTGTCATCAATATTGTCTTGATAAGGAACTGAAACAAAATAAAGTAATTAATTATATATAAACAATCATGAAGCAATATTTATATGTGTTTGGCATTTGTAAACTGAAACAAAGAAAGAAAAAGAAAGAAATATAGAAATATAGAAAGAATATAGAATATAGAAATAAGAAATATATCATAGAAAAATACTTTAACAAACAGTAAGTACCAAACAGAAATTATATTTTGAGGTCAAAAGTTCCATAATTGATTGATTGTATCACTAGATTCTTCAATATTTTTTATGTTTACTGACATTTGATTTGGAACAAATTCCTGTCCATACCGTTCGTCACCAAAAAAAATATTACTTGTTATATGTTATGACTAACTATATATTTAACTTACGTGGTGATAAAAGTGGTGGTTTACATTTACAAATGTCACACCCATTTGCATCTTGAAGAAAGCCATATTCACAATACAACGTACACATAACTGGAGAACACTCTAAACAGATAAAAATCATCTAAACAAAAGTAATCAAACAAAATATGCAACAGTTAAGTGTTAATTTTTTATGCAATTTTAAAGTTTGAAAGAATGTCATTCTAATTCTAGGATTCTAATGTCAAGAAATTAAATTTTACATACTGCGTAAGTCACCATTATTCCACCAAAACTTGCAAAATTAGATTTCAAGACAACATATAGACATGACGCTATAATACCATTTTTATTGTTATCTACTTACTGCATTTACAAATTTCACAGCCATTCACATCCCTTTGAAAACCATACGGGCAAAACATTTTGCAGACGGGTGGACATTCAAGCGCTAAAACCAATCGGTTTTATTAAAAAGATCTTTATCTGTTAAGTGACAGTTGTGGTCATTAGCAATACATTTTTCCTCATACCTTTCCAAGCATATAACTTTCTTGGCCAAAATCAAAGCTTTGAGTAAAATTTTTGATAAAAAATATACTTATTTTCCCTCCAGTCATGTTTCTATCTATTAGATACTGTAAATATTTAAACCCTGACTTCTTGATTTGGTTAGAAGGTTTGGTTTACGCAATTAAGATGTTTAAAAGAGAAGTATCTTAGTTGCAGTTATTTCCATATCCTCACAAGTTGATAGATGTAGATATGGAAGTCACTTGAAAAAGTTTGGAGCTGATAAATTCAAAACAAAAAGTACAGATCAACCCAAATTTCCATCTATATTGGGTCAAAGCCTCATGAATGGGGAAGATGGACATTAAACCTGAAGTAGAGCATTAGTATATTGCAATCGTTTTCTCTCAAAAAAATTGGTATAAATTAAATGCTTAATTGACTAATAAAGTCAAGAGAATGTTGACAATCAAAAGGGGAGGTGGCAATGTCCAGACAGGTGTAAAACACATACATTTATGTCACCCTTATCTTTATAATTATGATAATGTAAAATACATCAATAAGACAATCATTAAAGCAACACCAAAGGAACATTTTATCAAGCTAAAGGCATAAAATTATATTTTCTAAAGTATATACTTTATACTTTAAAATATAATGATTAAAGGTGATTTATAAACTCTAAAAAAACATTAGAACATTATCTATAATCTTTTTATGAATATAATATATTATAAATTAAATAGTTATATATATATATACCAGGTTTTTTGCCATGATAGTAGTCTTGATAACTGTTCAAAGGACCTGAAGAAAATAAATTAATTAAAAGTCTTTATATATGAAATATAATATATAATAATAATACAATAATAATTCATGCTTGTCAGTCATAGTATGACAAACCAACAAGACAACTTTGGCAGAAAGCAGGACATTTAGGGCATATATTATTAAGTATATCATCATCATATTTGGTAAACTTTCTTGGACATGTTTTTGTTGACAACTCTTTTTTTCAGACCATCTTTATAACTTCCTCTACCAACTGAACCTACCTGGTTAGTGATATTAGCTGAACCTATATATATATACAGATATTTTTTAAATATTTAATAAAGATTCAGTTTCACTTTCACTTTCTTCTAATGTCTTCTCTGTTTGAATAGAAGAATAAAACATAATATGTAATGACGTTATTGATATTTTCTGTATATAATACTGTGAATTACAATAATAACAAGAAGCTGAATTTGGCTGAAACTGCCACAAAGATTGTTGATTATGTTTTGAATTTGATGATATCATGTAAATAACATTTTTGACTTTTTAGAAATGTTTTTATGCCGACCTATCCAGTAATCATCTCAAACTACAAATTTGTGAAATTATTTCAGCAATCATTTCTACGTAGAAATCGTCGAATCAGAACAAAATAGATACACGGTTCCAATCTTACCACGTCCTTGAAAGTACTGCGCTCAGTTTGTTTCTTTACAATGAAGCCTATTCCAGAGTATTTGTTTCATAATTCCAGATTAAAAATTGAAAAAAACTTTAATCAAAACATAATCAACATTAAACATATAACGGTATACAGTTTTGTTTAACCGAAACAGAAACGTAGCTATTAAACATTAGAAACGAGAAATAACAGTTATGTAACAAGGGCATAAACCATTACAGACTTATATATCAGCATATACCGATTTACACATGGAAATATTGTAGCCTAAATTTTAATCGCAAGTGTGTCAATTTTGTTGATTTGTACATAATATTTGTATACTTTTGCATGGACATTTGCTTGGGCAACATATTTCCTCGACGCTTTAAAAATATGTATTCCTGCAGTTTCTCTGACGAACAACTTGAAATATAATTAAGTTGATATCGACAAACATAGATCATTATTCAATAAGTTAATACACAGATATGTTTTACCCTGTTTTACTTTACGCAAACTATAATGACATTGGAATTTAGACACGCTAACAAAAGAAAACTCTTCCATTCGCTAAAAAGTCCCAAAAGACAAACAATGATGAATGTGAAATTTCTCTTATGTTTCAATAATATTTATTATATGTTTTGACGGTAAAATGCGAAAATTAGTTGTTATACGATGTTTTAGTTGATCCGTGTTCGGCATTTTACAAAAGCCGTTCCGTGATTGGCCATATTGAAATATATCCGCATGGCCATAAATCTACATTCCGTGAAGGCCATATTAAACTTAATTTGGTTACAGAATTTTGGCACAAACACAGTTTAATTTAGAAAAAGAAAGGTTTGCAAAATTATATTTCAGAGTCTAAGAAATACTGAGCTACGCGCCTGTTTATAGGGCGGACTAAAGTATTGGATAATAAATTTAATTTTTATGTCAGTAAACAAAATGAAATGTAATGAAATACTCTTCACTCACCGCAAAACGCAAGCTCAAACGCAGCTAACAACAGAACGCAAATCATTTTCATCTAAATGTAACAATCATAAGTTATAAGAAGTAAATTAAAATAAGTTGTTTACTAACCTCGCCGTCTCTACAAAATCACTCAATGGATTTATGTAAAGGGCGATCGACATGCCTTTTTATACATTAGTAAAATCTTCCTCTTTTTGGTGCAATTAAACTTATCGCCAATTTATCAGAAGAGTAGCAATATAATGCCCATATCTGGTAACACATGCAATTTTTGTTGCTTCCACGAGACGCACAAATTGCACGGATATATAAAACTTCCTACTAGCAAAATGGTTTCGAACGATTAACTAAAAGACAAAAATTTAGGGCGTCAATTAAGTGACGACAATCTCAAGATCGTCTTTCCGTTAGCAAAATGAAAAAATCTCTCGAAAATGTATCCTGACATTAATCTGGTTTCAAAGATAATTCAAAGTTCGGAGGTGTTTATGAGTATGAGTTAACGGTTTTTTTAAGATGGATTCTAGCTTAGAGCAAATTCAAGATATTTTAAACATTCATCTGAACACAGTGATGGATTTTATAAAAATGGTAGTAGATAAGCAAGACAAGAAAGTTCAAAGTTCACGGAACGAGGTCAATTAAATAAAAAGGCCACTAAATGTTGACTACTGGGATAATCGGAAGACACTTAAAGGAATTGAAAAATATGAAGTTACGGAACGATAGCATAAAGGCGCTATTTAGACATCAATGTCAGCAGAGGTAAAGAAAAAACTAAATGGTAAGCAGAAACCAACTAAAATTTGGTTCGGATTCTGAACCTAAACCAAAGGGTCATCCATGAAGAAAAAAATGCGTGTTTCATGCATTTGCGCGCACGTGGTAGCGTTAGCACGTCAATAATGGCAGAATCAAGAGATAGAGGAATTGTACGAATCACAATAATCTAACTCTCACAGTTAATGTTTTGAAGTCTGTAAACTCACCGTAACTAAAGTAGTTTCTATTCTTTAACTTATTATTTTTTTATAATTATTATTTGTTCTATGAAAGACCTACAGCTAAAAATCTAGGGATGATAATAATAGTTGTAAAAATTATTGAGATTAGTAAGGGTTTGTATTAGGAGTGAGGTCATTAGAGCGGGAGAAAAATACTTCCACCTTGGTGTTCAGCTCATGACATTGTCAGTATTTTTATCACTACGGCAATTGATAACGAAGGCAATAGTCTTAAACTGCTTTTAACTTCAAACATTCTCTCGCCTGAAAACGATCCTGATGAAAACGTTTTTGGAGATTCTAATTTTGTTAATTTTGAACAAACCACTTATTTATTTTCTGATGAAATAAGAGAATATCTTGCAGACTACGAGTTTGAGAATAGTATTAATATTTTACATTTAAATATTCGCAGTTTAAGCAAAAATTTTGAAGAATTTAAAATTATACTTAAACGTGGCTTCAAGTGTGGTTAACGATCTGTTTAACTGAGACATGGTCTCGTGACAAAGAATTTAACAATAACTCTCTTTTCGAACTGTCTGGATACAATGCAATTCATGTTGAAAGAAGGTCGTCGAAGCGTGGCGGCAGTGTTTTGATCTATTTACAGAAACAATTGATTTACCGAGTTCTGCATGAATTTAGCGATTCTGACAGCGACAAAGAGACTATTTCAGTCGAAATAAATAACGAGGGGTCCCGCAACATTATAATTAGCTGCTGTTATCGACCACCATCAGGAAACATAAAAATGTTATCAAATTGGCTCAATACTTTTTTTACTTACGCGCTTCACAATCGCAAGATATTTCACTTTATAGGAGATTTCAATATTAATTATTTTGATTATTACAACAATGCAGTTATTAAGAAATTTTATGAAAACTTCTCTCTGCATGGTGTTATACCATTGATTAAAAAAGCTACACGGGTGACAAAAAACACATCTACAGCGATAGATAATATATTTACTAACTGCTTCTTTAATAAAACACTGCTAAAAGAAATTATAAAAACATCTATATCAGACCATTTCCCTTTTTTTTTGTTGCATTTAAAAACAATAATAGTAAATATTTTAACACTTTGAAGACCTATTTAATGAGAAGAAAGTTAAACGAAAAATCAATAAGCAATTTTTGAGATGATCTTCAAATGATTCTTTGTAATTTCCCCTACTTTCAGCCTTCCTAATACGTTAAACATTAACAACAAAGGAGTAACAAATAAAAAACAAATCGCCAACTATTTAAATAACTTCTTCACAACTATTGGAAAAAATCTTTCTAATAAAATTCCGAAAATAAAAACTGATTTTAATACATATTTAACGAGAGTGAATGATACCATGTTAGATGACGACTTGACTTTTGAAGAGTTTAAAACTGCATATAAATCTATTAAGAGAAATAAAGCCAGTGGAATTGATGATATAAATTGCAATGTGTTAATTGACTGCTATGTCTACTCTATATTGTATTTAAGAGATTGTTAACTGACGGCATCTTTCCAGATATGCTTAAAGTTGCGAGAGTTTGCCCTACCTTAAGGGCATTAATTTTTGCGGACATTAATTTCTGCGGAACTAATTTTTGCGATTGGGACCTCAAAAAAGTCTTGTTTCGCGGAATTAATTTTTGCGAATCACTTATGATCGATAACAAATTCGGAACTAATTTTTGCGGTTGACCGTTGATGGATTTTTTTTTCTCCGAAGAGTTATGAAGAAAAAATGTTTTGATGGCGGTTCTTCTTTCAGAGAAAAAATTACAAATAATTTTATTCAAAGTCATTAAGTATTTCGAAAATGTTGTTTAACGGCTCTCCTTGTATTCCCATTCTTCTTCATCGTCATTAATTGATCGAGGTGCAAAACTGCTAATATCATCCTGATTAGCCGGTATCACCTCAAACACTTCATTTATTTCATTGGTTAAAGGATCGACTTTATAAAAATGATCAAGCGATTTTGAGATTTTTTCAATGAATAAAATGAAGTAAATGCTCTATCCGCGTCGTCCAATCAAATACGGGATGGAAAATCAAAAGAAAGAAAAGAAAACAGTAGAGTTTCTAACTCAAAGCGACTCCGAGAAGATATACGCTCGTTCTTCTTAGCGGAACCAAAAACTGCAAAAGTAACAAAGGAAGCTTCTCGTGTTATCGAAATCGATGATAGTGACTAAGAACAATAATTTTGTGGCTATTGAAATAAATTATAAATAACCAATTTTGGCCGATCAAACAATCATAATTTCGGCGGAATAATTTATATCTGATAATTATTCCGCTGATTTATTTCGAGTATATACTTACTTTAACCATGGAAGTATTAGACTATTATACTTTTATACTTCCATACTTTATTTTGCGATTGGAAAAAATTGACAATTTTGCACAACTAATTTCGGGCAAATTCGCAAAAAATAGTTCCGCAAAAGTAATGCCGCAAAAATTAATGCCCTTAAGGTATTTATAAATCCGAAGACAGCTTTTTCCTAGGCATTAAAAAAAATTATGTACAATCGTTTTCACACCCGCATATGTAAAAATAACATTTTTTCCCCGAGCAATTTGGTTTAAAAAAGAACACTGCAACTGAACATGCTATTTTGCAATTAACAAACGAAATTACACAATCCTTTTCAAAAAATGACTTTACTCTTGGCGTTTTTCTCGACCTCTCAAAGGTCTTTGACACAGTTGATCACAAAATGTTGCTTAAAAAACTTGATAATTACGGTGAAAGGGGTAAATGTCTGGAATGGTTTCAAAGTTATTTAAGTAACAGAACACAAAAAATTAGTAATAAATAATGTGTAAAGAATATAATAGCAATTATTGTAAAATAACCTGTTGAGTGCCGCAGGGTTCTATATTAGGACCACTTTTAGTTCTCGTTTATATTAATGACTTCCATAAATCCTCTACGTTATTGTCACCTATTATATTTGCAGACGATACCAATATATTTATTTCTGATAGAATCATAGATAGTCTGTTCTTAAAAATGAACAAGGAATTGGAAAATGGTTCTAATTGGCTCAACGCAAATATATTAACCCTTAAAACTCAAAAAACAAAGTATTCCCTTTTTCACCCTTTATCAAAGAGAAGTTTTATTCCTAAACAATTACCGATTTTAAAAATGAATGGCGTGATAATTCAGAAAGACTGTGTCACTAGGTTTTTGGGAGTTCTTATTGACGAGAATTTCACCTGGAAGCCTCACATTTCTTACATTTGTGAAAAAGTTTCTAAAAGCGTAGGTATTCTTTATAAAGCTAGGAGTTATTTGAACAAATGTTTATTAAAACAACTTTACTTCTCTTCTGTTTATTGTTACCTGATATACGCAAATATAGCATGGGGCAGTACACATAAATCAAAACTAAAGTCTCTTTATCGTTGTCAGAAACATGCAGTAAGAACAATTTATTTCAAAGACAAATTAACACACTCGAAACTTTTGTTTATTGATGCAAATATATTGGATATTTATCAAATAAACATTTATGCCGTTGTATGCTTTATGTCCTCATGTAAATTCCATTTTTGACCTGAAATGTTTAGTGACATTTTTAAATTTAAACCGAAAAACTAATGCACTATGAGAACAGAAAAACTTTTCAAACCAAAATGTAAATCTATAGTCGAAGAGTTTTGTATTTATTATCGTGGTCCGCATTTATGGAATAGTATTATTTTGGGAGAGAGTACTCTTACAAATGCAGAATGTTTTGATGTTTTTAAGAAAAAATTGAAAACTCGTTTGATTTCTCAAAATGCTGAACAAAACCTTTGAAGCATTAACATTTGTTTGATATTTTATGTTTTTAGCTTTTTGAATTGAAATTTCGCTTTCTTTCACAATCGTTTTATCTTTTCTCGGCATTTGCTTTTGTAAATTTGAATTCTGTTAATATTATACTATGATTGTAACGATAAAAGACGGTTCTCGACGATAAGACCAATCAAACGATCTTCTACGAGTACCGCAGTTGTATGTACAAAATTTATATATGTATATGTAATTGGAAAATAAATGTTTTTTTTAAAAAAATTTTTTTGGGGAGAATTGTATAAATAGTTGCTATGCAGTGAGGGAATGTTTTGTTTTGTCTCAGAAAAGATTCAATTTTTCTAGTTGAAATTCCCTCAATCCAAGAATAGCCTTTTTAGCTAGGTTTATAGCTATTACATGTATAGTTGTAGGTAAATAAGTACTGAACCCAAATTTCTTCCAGTCCTTTGTTTCATTCTTAATAAGGTGTGTTAAAACCTTCCTCTGACAACTGTGACAGTGAGTTGAGCCAGAGTGACAACCCTGAGGTAAGTCATGACAACATTTAAACCAAGATTTGCCCAAAGGTTTGTTGTTTATTAACAATAGATTAATACTTTCTCAGCTTTTTACATGTATATATACGGTGTTTGTAACAAATTTCACTGGACAGGACACAACCAACAGTGTTAATACTTTCAAAATAGCGAAAGTGTACATTTTCAAATGGTACTAAGAATAGTATTTTAAAATTCCACGTTTCCGTTTGTGAACAATAAAAATATTTGTGATAGAAATGGTTATTTTTTGTAGAATTCTGGAACAATTGATACTTCAGGAATCAGTCCATATCCCTTCTGAAAGATGAATATTTTATGGACCAAAATGCTGTTGATGAGTTTGTCTGAACAATTCAAAACTTTCATCATCTGAGCCGCAGGTAATGTTTTATGATGGACTTTAACAGTATATTAACAATCATAGATAAAGTATTTCTATGTAAAGTTAGATCACCTAGCTCGTAACATGGGTATATAATGGGTTTGATGAAGAAGTATTCCACACTACACATGTTGTTTGATAAGATGTAGTCAAATATCACTCTTTTATTTTGTTTTAGATTAGCAAATGCTGCTTACTTGAATTGTGAATGAAACCAGCTCTGATGTAAACATTATTGTATAATGTAGGACATTGCATGCATCTTAGTAAGACATTTAAAGGTATTATAGTTATGTTTTAGTTTAAAAAGTAGCTGTAGTATTGTAAATATTTACGGTGTAATTAGTTAGTTGCCCTAGTGTTATGTATAATTCAGTAAGCATCAAAGACTTTTTAGCAAAAAATGGATGATCAAATCAAGTTCATCAATTGATTAGCAAAGTGGGATATTTATTGTCATAAAATTATGAATAATAGTAATTATTATTATTATTTTAGAAACGCCGAAGTAATAATACTGCATATCATCATTTCATGTGTATGGATAGATAAAGGAAGATGATATATATAAATATATATAGAATTTGTAATCCCAAGCCTTTTTTCCATTGTTCGTAGGTCGCTTTCAGTTCTATAGATTATAAAAAGAATAAATAATAATATATATATATATACATAATATATTATATATTATGAATGAATATGATTATGTATATATATTCCTTCGTGTCCTTCCCTGAAGCCTGAACCATTATTCTTTTTATAATCTATAGAACTGAAAGCGACCTACGAACAATGGAAAAAAGGCTTGGGATTACACAGCGTTGGGATACTTGTTCTTTACATTTTAAGTCTATTTTGTCGACGGTCAACGAAAGAAGAAGAAACCATCTACTAGCGCAACTTCAAGGATTTGTATTTAATAAGTTGTTGCTCAGTAACCGAAAGAAAAGATACGCTGGTAAACCTTCATATTATACTTTCCATTATCGTTATTATTATCATTCAAAGTTTATTTGTAATTATGAAAGGATACATATTCGAGTTTTATATCGATAAGGTAGGTGATGATGATTGTTGTTATAAAAATAAAAAGAAGAATCTTTAAAACATATCAATTTTGTTTCTTTTAACATTAGTGAAGTTTCTGTATTTCTATCAAAAGCTATAAAACAATTTTAAATCCTATTTTTTAGTAAATTATAAATTAAGTTTGTTTATTAAGAAGGCTGTTACTTGTGTATATTGAAAAAGTCCATTTTACTATGACATACCATTACGATAAATGTGTTCATGCTATAGATTTAAGTATTCTATTTCAAGATTGTTTACAGAGTATCTAATCTAACTTTAGATGGCCAAAAGATCAACTTGAGCAAGCAAATGTCTAGTAACAACAAATTAATAAACACCTCCACTCAACGCTACAACACAATGTACTCTCAGATGCTTAAAACAAGGGGGGGGGGTTAATTTTTCTCCAGACATAATAACCCTAATAACCCGGGGGCGGGTCTTAATAAATGGGGAGTGGGAAATTTCCAAATATTAATAAATGCCCCCCCCCCCTTGTATTAAGCACCTGAGAGTACCAGAGTCAGTTGATGACTAACGAGTTAGAATGCAAAAGTCCAGTTGATTTTGACAGCGCGTTCTGGAGAAGTTTAGAACAAGGACCCTCCGAGTCCAAAATACCTGCAGTTGTTAGGAGAAAATGCATTGAACTACATCAACCAAATCTGCGTTCAATACAATGATTTTAGGTAAACCAAGGACTACAAACATAGACCAGATTTTACTCAAGAAAACAAGGGAATGACAGTATATATCTAGATAACTATCTTCTCTTTTCTTCAATCCTTTTTTATAACAGTATCAGCTAGCATCTGAATAAACTTTTATTCAATACCAGCCCATCAGCAGCTTGAAATTTTTATTGATCTTAATATTGTTTCTGCTTTTCTGCATCATAAATAAAACTGAAATCATCATAAAAGATTCACTTAACCTGAAATTTCATCCATGCCACGTTGCATCCCGAAGTTTTTAGCTACGAAAATCGCAACTACATAGGACTGGGTTGACAAATCGAGACATATTGCTAATGTTAGATATTGAGAGGGTGATCGGTAGATCAAGTTAACATAATTATGTAGTGACAATTCCAATCTCATTTGTTTTGTACCTACACGTGAAATATCGAATGAAATTGACATTGACTTGTCTCTGTGCGTTATTCAATCAAACAAGCGTATGTACAAAAATTTCATGGAAAGTTATTTCATCAAAAATTACTTTATTAGTTTCTTAATTTTTTGGCGCCTAAAACAACCAGCACTGAAAGTTTCTTATTTTTGCGAGCTTTCTTTTTAAAAATAATACGTGTAACAGTTTTTCTGTTTCACTTACAGTTTTCTCTGGTTCAAACATATCCGAAGAAGGATAATGGTACGGAACCTTAAACATATTTGGTTCAATTTAAGATTTTAAATAGTTGAGAAATGAACAAGTTTAATGTTATAAAAATTGCAAAAGGATTATTTCTTTCTTGTATCATGACAGAACAGTTGCACAAAAATGACGTCACATGTTGTTGAGTACTTTAACGTTAAATTTTTTGAATTTCGCAGGAATTAATTTTCGCGAATCGGTCAAAATGGAATATTTTGCAGGCATTTAATTTCGCGATTTCTTTAAAGTTTTGTCAATTTCTTAAGTGAAATAAGACTCACAGAGTCTTAATCGACTTTAAAGTGGCAATGCCTATGACAATGTTAAACAAAAAAGTATTAAATAGATGCGAGGAAATGGTCGCCCAGTTGTACAAAGAGCCAGAAAAGAGTGAGATTATGGGCTCTTTCGTTTTTGATGACATCGTCGAGCCAAGTATCAATGAACCAAAACCGAAAAAGAAGAATAAAGAGCGTGCTTGAGAAACAGTCTTGCGTGATATTAGAACAATGTTTTGCCAAGTAACAAAAAGGTACCATACTGGCGAAGACTGTCATAGTACTGGATTAGTTTGTAAATATTTATTCAATGTTGATAAAAGAAAATAACTGTTCAATTTGTTTGTGAAGATTTCTTTCACTTTAATATGAAATTTTGAATTTTTTTCGCAGGAATTTATTTTCACGAATGATCAAATATGAAATATTTCGCGGGCATTTAATTTCGCGAATTGCAGGCCCATTCGCGAAATTCGCGAAAATTTCTGGACGTGAAAATTTCTGACATTAAAGTATATTTTTTGTTTTGAGATCTCATGAGTATTGAACATTAATTTTAATCTTTTTAAATGAAAGTAACTACTGTTTATATCTATTTCTTTATTTCAACAAAATATGTGCATAGAGATCCAAAAGATGTGGAAAATTCAAATATGTAAAAAACAAAAAAATCTGATAAAAAGCGAATAAAGCAGCTTTAAAGCAATACTTTCCGCAATGGTTCAACCCACTATCTTTGGTCATCCGCCTTCGGTCTGCTTTTAAGGTCAAATTTCTGTTGTACTACGTCAAAAGCCAGTAAATCGCAAAATAGCCAGCCTCGAAAATATTTCAAGAACTTTTGTTTGAAGAAAGGAGATAAATTCAAAACAGTCCATCATTGTTGAAAAATATATCCCTAATAGATCTTTTGCATTTTTCTTTAGTTTCCGCTACAAATCTCCCGTACTATATTTTTTTATACTTGTATAGTTTATATATCATTAGAAATATAAATCAATGTATTATTGAGCAAAATATTAATCATGATTGCTGTTATGGTTATCAAGAACTAATAAGTACAAATAATTCAAATAAAACAAAGATTAAGTTTCAACGTTATAATAAAAAAATATTTCTCTAAGAGACCGAAGATAGTTCATGCTTGTTCTTGTTTGTGCTTTGTTCATCATCGTAGTAATCGTTCATTGGTTTCGCGTAAGTGTCTTGCAAAAAGAAACAAAGTCCTGCACATGTGAGCGTTAATATACCGTTAACTGTAAAAGGTAGATGGACCGAGATATCGTATAATGTCCTGTTTTGAGGGGCAAGCATTCCGCCGACTCGTGCACAAACCGACACGAAAGCATATGCTTCGGATCTGCAACAACAAATTAAAAATGTTGCAATTTTAAATTATTTTGCTTCAGATGAATTAATAAAAATTGTCCATGCAAATCTATGAGGTAAATCGTATATTTTGTGTTTGAGCTAAAGAACATTATTCAAATATTCATGTCTTTTTTCAATTTTCAACTTCGATGTGCGGTTTTGTAAAATAAAAACATTTTTCGTGACCTGACAACTGTAGGGAAGGTTTCAATGGTAAACAACGCAGTGGAAGCCCACGAACTACCAATCAACATTCTTGATAGCAGTGCTAACACGGTCATTGTCGTCTTGAAATTAGAACTTTCCACAACATATGCTAATGTTATTCCGAATGACAATACAGAACCTAATCCAAAAAATATTATCGTAGAATACTTTCTCCCAACACTAAAAAAAAATAAAAATCATTGTGACAACTAGCTAAACATTTCCAGGGTTATATAATGTTTCCTGCTTTTATGACTGTGAAAATGCGGGGTGATCCGTATGGAATGGAGCTTATATACCATGTGGGAACTGAAACCTTTTAATAATGTCTGACTCCATTCGTTAGTAGAATGTACCACATTGGAGAAATCAAATTGGTTGAAAAGGTTCAGAGCGGATTCTGTTGGTGAAAAACAAAAATTCTATTGGTGAAAAAGAACTCATGATAAATAACATTCCCCAGCATTTTTGTCCACATGTGACCCAGTTGACCACCGAGAATGAGAATTTTAAATGTTTTAGAAGAATCTAATCTAACTTTCATTACCATTTTGCCAAAATCCAGACCAGCAAAGATTTAACGATTCCTCCGGCACCCATAAACAACATGTTTAAAGCCATATCTCCAGACAAAAGTCCAATACCAAAGGTTAACGCATACATTACAAAAGAACAGGTAAACCTAAAACATTAACCAATCTTAACAATTTTATGGAAAAAGATAATAGATTAGATTTCTTTAGCTCACCAAAAAAATGCAATTATGAAAATCCTCCATCTTGAAAATTTATGTTTGAATAGCAACTTATACGCGTGGACCTTCTTTTCGTCCTTCTCATTGTTAGCATAAATTTCATCCAACAGTGACGAATCGGGCTCCGGTAATTTGTTTCTTCTAGCAAGAATCTTTAGAATTTTATTTGCTTCTTTTGTTTTTCCTTTAGTAAGCAACCACCGAATGCTCTCTGGTAGGAAAAACCTGGGATAGCGAAATAAGTTTTTGTTAGTTGTAGTATAACTGGTAAGAGAACTAAATATGCTAAACTATACAATACTAGCAAACCATCAGGGAGATAATCAGACAAGAATTAAATTATAACTCTGTCTCTCTCTTGTTCTCATTTTATCATTGAAGAATTAGTCGCGACAGGTTTTTAAGTGTAACAAATCAACTGTGACAATTTGCTGAAACTGGAAAATTGACTCTGCATAAAAGTTGTTGGTTTATTGTTACTTAAAACTCACTAAGTCACTTCAATCATTGCGTCTTTTGTTATTTGTTGGTGGTATTACTTGTTCGTATATTGTGTTTGAATCTATTTTACTTACGTTTTCTATATTAGCATAGAAGACACATTTCGCCCAGGACAATTAATGTTTTCGAAGTAATATAATTTTATGTACGAATTGCAAGTGACTAAAAAGTCCTTTTCGTTTTGATTAAAAATATATACGGTTTATACAATTATAGTTATACATGGTCATACATTGACAACTTCCATTTAGAGCTATATTCGTCACTGTTGGCAAAAACTCACCACATCAGAAAGAACATCGGAACACCCAAAATGGCGCAAGTGAAATACAAGTGTCTCCAATTGGGAATAATTTTAATCAAGCCAGCAAGCATGCATGTTGAGAAAGCCCAAAACGGAGTGACTCCAACAACAGTTCTTTTTCGTGTTGTAATGAACTCCAGCAAAAAAACTTTCGATATAGAGAGAAAAGCTGAAAACAATAGGCGCGTTAAAATTTATCAACTTTGTTTATCAAATGAACATTTACCTCCTATGGACGTTCCAATAAAAAATATAGTCACCGCCAACATTTGCCAATTCATAGCAAGCCCATTCAAAAGAAGAGCAATTACATCCAACGCGTAAAAAAATATGAAAACCTTTTTTCGCCCAAATACTCCAGCAAGCTGTCCAATTGGTGCAGATCCCACTAACACCCCTGTCATTTGGACTGTTGACACCGCCGTGGGAATGTAACTTTTATCGCATATAAGTTGCCACTAAATTGCAATAACTTGTATAAGACTGGACAATGTTTGGAGATTTTTTAAACTGTGATTGTGGTTATTTATTTTGTCTATAAAAAATATTGTTGATGGTCAGGTATATACAGTGGAAGTAAGAAAGCATAACTACACCTCGCTGACGATGGTATGCATTCCTTCTTGAAATAGAATCGAACTGTTGTTAGTGTTGACAGGACATTTTTTAAACGTACGTATGTCGTATGTCTTGTTGTCTACGGGGAATTATTAGGGCATTACTTGAAGCAAAACATCTTTTTAAAATACGGCATTTTCAATTCTTTATTATTAATGACGAATTTTCAGTCATTATTATTGGTTAAAATGACATGTAACAGGCGTATCTGATCTATGAAATGGAATAAAATCGTTAATTTCTCTGCAGAGCATTTTCAGGTGTAACATTTCTACAATAATATGTTTACCTTATGTAAACTTGCAGGAAAAGATGTTAGAAGTAGTTGGGATTATAAAATGAAAATCACATACCAGTTAGATTTAGGAACCGCTCTTTTAACCACCAATCAGGTTCAGCAGTTATATAACTTAGCGTTAACATACTAAGACCTATTAGTATCGTAGACGCTCCGATCGTAATTACAATCATTATTTGAGCGAAACCAAACTCTCCCGCCACATCTGTCATAATTTGTTGGTAGTTGCGCGTGACCGGCCGTGATTCGTCTGATTCGCTAGACGGAAGGTGAAATTTTAATGAGAAGAACTAATGAGATTATTCTAATTGTTTACAAGATTTATTATTGCTCGGAGTATTCCTAGATGTATCAAAAGCGTTTGATACAGTAGACCACGATGTCCTTATAAGTAAATTGGAATACTACGGTTTTAAAGGACAAAATCTAAATTGGTTCCGTAGCTATCTTGCAAACCGAAAACAACTTATTGTTTTCGATGGACACTCAACAGATGTTCAGCGCGTAACTTGTGGAGTCCCACAAGGCTCTATTTTTGGTCCTCTTTTATACTTAGTTTACGTTAACGATGTTTCCAACGCCTCCAAAATTCTCAACCAAAATTATGTTTGCTGACGATACTAACCTTTTCTTTTCTCATAAAACTTAAACACTCGTTTTAATACAATGAATAATGAACTAAAAAAGATACATGATTGGTTTAAGGAAAATAAACTCTCGCTGACCTCAGCAAGTCCAAATAAATTCTGTTTTATAGAAAAAGACAACGTATCTTTATACCGACACACCTTCCTCCATTACATATTAACAATAATTCAATTAACCGTGTTGACGAGAATGTTTCTGAGGAGAACCACATTCAGCGCGTTGAATGCAAACTTGCCAAAAGCCTAGGCATTATGTATAAAGCAAGAAGACCGATATTAAATAAAAACTAATGATGAATCTGTACTATTCATTTATAAACACATACTTAACTTATTCTAATCTCGCTTGGGCAAACGTGCCTCCGACAAAACTAAAACGAATTTTCAGTAAGCAGAAGCATGCTTGTCACTTGATTTTTAATGTGGATAAATATACAAGCACCTGAGACCTCATGCAATCTTCTAATATATTAAATATTTATCAAATTAATATATTTTTACATCTAAAGTTGATGTATGACGCAAGTCATAATATGTGTCCAAGTAACATGTAACTTTTTTGAAAAAGCTAATCATGAATGTCCCACAAACCACGCGATTAACAGTTTCATACCAGTTCGTAAAAAAAGATTTTCTGAGAAAGACTATCATACCGAAGACCTTATTTTTGGAACAGGATTAATAATCGATAACAGTATACTTTAAAGGAAGAAATTGTTAAAAGAAAAAGTGGCGTACATTAAATGTTGCGAGACAGGACATTCATAAAAAGTTGCGTACATAAAATGTTGCGAGTGAAGTTGAACTTACGATAATTTTTCTTGTCGTTCCACGCAACTTAGCGTATGGATAATCAATTTATTCCAAAATTAATACAGCCTACTACGGATTATATCAAAAATCGGAAACGGTTTTCTTCAGTTTCTACGGACCAGACTTTAATATTTTCATACCTCAATGTACACAGAAAGGTGTCAACTTCATATAACTTTACTTATATAAAAAAGGTCCAAAAACAAAAACGTTAATTTTTGTTCGGATGCTTTTATAAAATAACAAGAAAAAAAGAATATGTTGCGGGAAGAAATCGTTGCGAATTGTAAAAAAATTAATTGTTGCGGGAAGAAAAAGTCGCAAAAGTTGCGAAAATTTGCTTGCAACATTTTCTTCCCCAACTTTTTCTTCCCACAACAATTTCTTCCTTTAAAGTATGTCATAACAGTAAATCTTCTTTCGTAAATAGTTTGATAAAATATCTCTTCGGTAAAAATATAAACCACTTTATATGTGTGCCACAGTTTACTTACTTAACACAATTTTTAATTATTGAAAGTTTATGATTAAATTATAGCATGGCAACTTTTTTACGATTATCGATAGCATTCTTAATCTTTAAAAATAGGGCTTTGTGGTGAAACTAAATCAATTTTTATAAAGTCCCTACTACTCCACTAATCTCCAACACTCCTTGAAATCAACTCGCTTTTTAACATGTTTAGCAAGCTATATCTTTATTGATGTTGTTTATATTATATGCATAACAGTATGTATTTTATTTTATAATGTTTGTTGTAAAATGCTGAATTGAAAAATAATGAATTGAAAATGAAATGAAATGAGCTATTTGATCTAATAATGAAGTTTTGTAAATAAATATTGATATTTCGGAAAATTTTAGTAGTTAACATTTTAAATGAAAAATTAGGTTTTATTCAATCAAGGGTTACTGGCGTGAGATTATTATGTAGTAGTTATCGCGAGTTACGAGAAAAATGTGGCAAAGTTTATCAATAGGTGTATATGATATCTTGTAATATGATGTCTTATAACACGCTTTGAAAGCGTGAACATGAACGTCGTCACAACTCAATAACTTTACGATTACATTATTCTAACATTCGCACGTGTCATATTTTGCACTCTGTTTTTAACCAATAGGAATCCCGGAAAAAGTTGCTTTAACCAATCAGAAAAAATATTGAATTTTGCATTCTTTCTTAGCCAATCAAAAAAAATTATTGAGTTTTGCACTTCGAAATATGATATATATTTCCTCGTGATTAGCCAATCAAGTTACAGATGTTCACGCAACCTATTGATAAGAATGCTTTTTGAGGAGATAGACTTTTCGCCATCGATTTCATGATTTTTATCTTAAAATTTATTCACACCTTAAATTTTTTGAAAAGTTTGAAATGGGTGTTCGCTAGACGTCCGTAAAGTAAAGTAAAAGCAAACAAAGTAAAGCTGTAAATATACTTTTACGTTACGTCACAGTAGGCCGTTAAACAAACAAGATTGCAACTACACGCCTTCTCTACAATTCTAATCTTTCTGCTCGCTCGGCACTTCCCTTGCCAAGCACATGCTTTTCTCTCATTTACACATACTTCACACCTCTGACATATAACTATTTTAACGATCTTTAAACGACCAGCTTTGACGTAGCGCTAAATATATTGACAGCCAAACTCGCACACAACATATAATCTTGAAAATAATTCTGGTAAAATCGAAAAATGTTGAAAATCAAAAGTGTTGTTGTTTTTCTTTAAATACTGTAAATTTGTGCTCATCATTAGACCAGCTTGTGACGTTACGTCGAAAGAGCAATGTTAACGAAATTGTGCAATCATCTTTATAGTATCACACAACAAGTGTTGGCAAAACTATTTGTCATACTATGTTCGACGCCATACAAAGAACCTTAAACTACAAATGGAAATTAGCAAACCTTTTCTCCACACACTCCAACTGTATATATTCTTTCGATGCACCCATTTCCTTCAGCGTAGGTACTAATTCTAATCATGAAAACCGTTTTTACTGTTAAAATATTTTCTTCACGAAACAACTGGCATATAATATTGCTTATGTTATTTGCAACACATAAAACCTTTTGTGACTACCATACAATACATTATACTGTCATTGCTTATCACAATAAGACAACGGAAAGTTAATTAGTTGTAGATTTGCAGACGCGTTTAAGTATATGCATTCAAAGGAACTGTTATACCATGCTTTGAGTGGTGCAACGTATTCTTGCAAGCGGTTGTGAAAATACACATAGATGTGGGGAGTTGATTTTATTTATGATTCGAAATGAGGTTACATGTCATTATTTTCATCGAAAAAGAGAGGTTACATATAAGTCGTCTAAATATATCTGTGATGCGCTTATTTATCATTTTTATCCGTGATATTATTTAAACCTGGTGTAATGCTTTTATTTCATCGAGAACAAAGTTCATTGCTTCGTTTTGAGCAATGGTGGAAAAGGACCAATATCAAAGGGGTGAAGAAGTAAAAAAGGAATATTAAAAATATTTCTAAAGTAAAAAGAAACCTGGATACGGGCTTGCATAGCTTTTCTTTTTCCATCTTTAATCAGTCGACTTTCTCAAGAAACCACATGTGTGACGAATATTATTTCATCTCGTATGATCCGACAATGTTGGTTTAGATATACTTGTTTACAATTGACATCAAAAGAGAAACCTCATAACTACTTTCTTCTCATCTTTCAAGAAATATTCTTTGCGTCACTTTCTTAAATTTAGAAATAACGAGTTCTGTTTTTTTTAATATGTTAATTTAATAGTTTTTGACTAATAACAAACGAAAGCAAATATTGTTGAAGTGTGTTTTACAAAGATCTCTGTTGTTTAGAATGATAAACTTGCACATCAAGCTATTGTTTAGATTCAAAGTACAGTCACTACGAAGGGATTGTTTTGAATAAATTCAGTCAATGGCGATGGTAAAGGTTATTTATAATGATTGTAATTGAACACAAATAATGAAGGCATATTTAGCTTTTTCATAACCTTCTTTATAATGCAATCAGTTCGAAGTTATTAATTTTGACATGGAAAAAAGTGCGTCGAAAGAATGCGTTCGTTTGGGGAATATTGAAGAAAGGTTTTTAATTAATTAATTTAATTTATATAAATATGAAATATTTTACCAATTTTACACTATTTTAATTCTAATTTCTGATCGTTCCTTTCATTCCCTGTTTTTCGCACTTTCGCTTGATAGTTATGCGCAATGACACTTCTCTTAACCTTTGTTTCCTCCTAATCTTTCTTTAATCAAGGTGTTCTACCTACACCGCCGCAGATGCAAAACGAAAATTTATATGAAATGAAATAGAAATTTGTTTATGAAATGGAAAACTGCACACACTGAAAATGTCTACTAATATTTAAATACTGTTCTTTATTTATCTCTTTAAGAAACTATTGCCTCTGAGAATTGTGGCAGCTGGCAGAAATGCAAATGATAAAATATCTTTAAGTCAATGTACAATAAACGTGCATCACATGCCATTCTTTTTCATAATATAGAAACCTCTATACTTTAATTACACCGGTCCTATTTACAACGTAGCTTAGATTAGCTCAAAATTAATTGGCATATATTTCTTACAAAGTAAAGAGTAGTTTTAACATTTCTACAAGTCTTGAAATTAACCGCGAGTTTTTTAATTCCGGTTTAGTGGTTCAGACAAACCAAAACCCGTTACACGAAACTATCAAGAAATCATGATAGATGCGACGGGAGAGTTTGGTTTTGCTCAATTAATGATCGTCGTATCAATCAGTGCGCCCACAATGATTGTATGCATCACTATGTTGACGCTCAGCTATATGATTGCAGAACCTGATTGGTGGTTAGAGAAACGAATGATTAATCAAACTGGTAAGCAGCTTAAAATTACATTAGTATTGTAAACCTTTGGTAACACATAAAATGTTTTTGAAACCACTTAAGTAGCTCCGTAGTTGTATTTACGACAGTTGAGAAATTGAAAGGAGGTACATAGTCTGGAATTGTTAATTTGTTCTAGATAACAAGACATATGTCATAAGAAAATTTAAGGAATGTCCAGTCAATGCCAATAACAGCACGATTATATTTCAAGAAGGAATGCAAACAATAGTCAGCGAGGTGAACATAATGTTGATTCGGTCAAAAGCGCTCCAATTATTTGTTCCTTTTTGCGTTTTTTATATAAATAGATCATTACTTATTATATGCTTACGTGAGAACTTAAAATCTAGTTTCATCTTGTATGCAATAAAAGTTATGTACCTACGACCGTGTCAACAGTCCAGATGACGGGGGTGTTATTGGGGACTGTACCGATTGGACAGCTTGCTGGAGTTTTTGGGCGGAAAAAAGTTTTCATACTTCTTTACACGTTGGAAATTTTGTTTCTTGTTTTGAATGGTTTGTCTCTTAATTGGTACATGTTGGCAGTGATGGCATTTTTTAGTGGAGTTTTCCTGGGAGGTAAAACCGGCGTAATACTTACAATTATTGTAATCTTTTATGACATTGTTATGGTTAGTTATAAAAAATCTACTGTTAAGAGGGGAGACCCCTCAATAATTCAAACAGTTATTGAGACAAATCCAATACTTTAGTTTGATAACATTAAAAAAGAGAAACATTCGCGAAAAAAATATTACAAAATGGCTGACCGTTGCTATGACAACCGTAAAAATAGCCAAAATATATGGTTATTTGTGGAAAAACTAGCGTTTCAACTGTATATTATGGAAGCTAAGTTTTTTAGAGAACTTTACTGGACTGAACGTTTTCAACGTTGCCAGGGGTTGCTAAGGAAAATTTTGACTTGATTATCTTTAAAACCAAAAAAGATTTTGAAAAACGGTTTAAAAATCTGAATTCCTTGATAAATTTCGAAGCTATATAGCTAGAATAAAAAAATTTAAAAAATTTAAAATTTCTGAGTGGTCTCCCCCCTTAAAGTAACAAAGTGAAATAAGTTGCATCTTTGGATATCTTGTTGTGATTCCAGGGTACCTAGCCATGTGTCAAGTTTTTTTGTTGGAGTTTATTTCAACCCGAAAAAGAACTCTTGTTGGAGTCATTCCGTTTTGGGCATTAGCAACATGCATACTTGCAGGACTGATTAAAATCGTTCCAAATTGGAGGCACTTGTATATTATTTACGCTATATCAGGGCTGCCATCATTAATTCTTATATGGTATGTTATGATGAAGCTTGTTAAACTGTAAAAGTGCAAGCATATCAAATAATATTTGGGCTATACCGATTTGCGCACCAAGTCACGCCAGATCACTCCAAGTCACATCAAAGTCACACCAGGTCATACCAAGTCACGCCAGATTGCACCAAGTCACACCAAAGTCACACCAAGTCATACCAAAGTCACACCTGGTGTGACTTTGTGTCACCTGGTGCGCAAAACGGTATAGACCAATTTTATTTGTTTTTAATTACTCCTACCATTGTTGCAACAGCTAACAGTAGCTCAATTTTTCAGGTTTTTCCTACCAGAAAGCATTCGATGGTTGCTCACCAAAGGAAAAACAAAAGAAGCAAATGAAGTTCTAAAGGTTCTTGCCAGAAGAAACAAATTACCCGAGCCGGATTCTTCTTTATTGATAGAACTTTGTGGAAACGAAAATATAGAGGAAAAAAAAGTATGCACGTATTTTTCGTTATTCCGACACAGATTTTCAAGGTGGCGAATAGTCATATTTTCGTTTTTCTGGTGAGAAACCTTTCAATTTGTTTCCGGAGAATGTAACATCAATTTCAATGCTCCAGGTTTACTTGCTCTTTTGTTTACTACGCGTTAACATTGGGTGTTGGACTTTTGTCTGGAGATATGGCTTTAAACATGTTGTTTATGGGAATAGGAGAAATCTTTCAATCTGCGCTGGTCTGGATTTTGGCAAAATGGTAATAAGACTGCGAGTCTTACTCTGGAAATTTTTAACATTTAAATTCTTTATAGCGTAGTAATTCTGTAGTAATGGTGTGTCAATGTTTTGTTTGTTTTAAGCTTCGGGAGGAAGTTATCCTTGATAATATTTTTCGTCTTGACCTCCGTGACATCACTTGGAATAACATTGGCGTACTTTTTGGTTAGTTCCAAAATCAATGTAAGTATGACCGTATTGGCGCTACTTTCAAGAACGCTTCTGTCAAGCTGCTGGAACACTAACGGATTGTTCACAATCGAAACATTTCCCACTGTCGTCAGGTTATAACGTTTTAAAATATTTTCATGCATATCGAGTCTTGTTGTTTAATTATTTGAGGAAATGTTTATAAATAGAGTCTTTGCTAACGTAATCAGAGGACAAAACTATATATTACGAGGTATGTTACTATGATTCATCTTGTTATTTAACATCCTACAATACTGTATTTTTAAACGCTCGAAATATGTTCTTGTTTAAAATCATATATAAATATGTTTTTCAAAATCAACTGAATTATTGACACTTATCATTTCCAAATATCGTCAACTTTTTGTTGTAGGTCCGAGGCATACGCTTTCGTTACAGTTGCCGCTAGAATTGGTGGTATTCTTGCCCCTCAGAACAGGACATTATACGATATCTCGGTCCACCTACCTTTTACTCTAAACGGTATATTAACGCTCATAAGTGCCGGACTTTGTTTCTTTTTGCAAGACACTTACTCGAAACCAATGAGCGATCACTACGAGGACGAGGAAAGTAAGCGATGGATTGTTTGAAGAAACATCTTTCTGCTTTTTTGGAACTTTTATTTCATTTGAAGGAATCGTTTAGTTATTAGTGAAATGATTAATGGAAATGTTAAAATGAAACATTTTGGGTTCTATTAGATATTATAATAGAAAATGTTTAAATAAATGTTAGGAAGTAAAATAGTGTTTCGAAATGTTTTGCCAAAAACTACTTTTTTGCACGATGTTGCACAGTTGGCATAGTCAGGTTATAAACAATAAGATCTCTGTTAGGCATATAAAAGCTGTGTAAAGGAATTCAAAAAATATGTTGACAATTTTTTTTGAAAGTAATAGTTCTTTTACAAAAAAGATCCTAGGGGGTATTGTGCCTCTCTCGCTATAGTTCTATATCCGTATCCCTTCAATTTTTTATTATATAGTATCAGTTAAACTATAAAATTGACTTTTTAAAACGCAACGTCAAATCTTGTGCCTTAATATTCAATCAACTTCCATCTTTTCGTTTTTCACTTACAACACGAGAAGAGTTTCTGAATGTTTTAACACGTGCAATCATTGCGCAATTGACACATGTCAAATGATCGCATGCCGGTAATATTTGAAGGGGTTGGGAAGTTCTTGATGGAGTTAAGCAGCTTTGCCGTTGATTTATAAGCCTCCAAAGACACGTCAAAACCTGCAAACTCCACATTGTCCTGTGTGAAATTGGACTTGTCAGGGTTAAATACTAACCCGTTATCTGCACACAGTTTTATATATTGAACTGTGTGCCAAAAAGATGACGAGATGCCGCTGTCCCATAAAAGAGAGTCGTCAACACAGCGGGCAGTACGATGAACACCTTTAGTGATATCGTCAAATCGCTTTGTGTAACCGTTGTTTGAGGCGTAGAAACCCTGTGGTGCGGGAAGATATCGCAATCTGCCCCATTCTGTAATAAATGTGGTAGCATCACGGGCGTCGGCAGATAGTTGTAGCCATTCCATACATTACCACGTTGTTTCCTTTCTTGGGAAGTGCTACTTTATTGGGATAAACTTTCGCAGGGATTAAGTTTCGCGGTTGGCCTAATCCGCGAAATTTTCCAGATTTCGCGGGGATTTAATTTTCGCGGATTGTTGGTTTAAGCTTTTTTATGGATTTCACGGATTGATTGGCTTATAAAATTTCGCGGATTAAAAATTTTGTGTACTTGGCCAAAATAAGAAAGTGAATATAAAGGACTAGAAAAGAGTTGAAGTTAATTTGAATAGAAAATGTTTTCTTTTTAACATGGTGAAAGTTTGCTATAATATAATAGTTTGATATAATCTATAGTTCGTTGGTGGGCTCAAACAATGTTTCAAAAGCATTTCGGTCAAGATCTTCTTATGGTTCCCACTCAGATTCACTGCTGAAAGATTCATCAGACTCTGTATCTTTGGACGAGTATTCAATCGATAGTTCACAAACATTTCTCGGGTCAAATTCTATAGCATTTTCCTCTGATTCCATAGGATTCCAAAGTGATGTAAATTTCTCGATAAGAAAGGACAGAAAAGATTGTCTAAAAGAGTCGTTTCATCCAATTTTTTGATAAATTGAACTTTCGATATCAAGAAAAAATGCACTCCTCTCCTCTGTAGCTAGTGAAAGTCAACTTTCACAAAGACTAATGATTTCGAATTTGAATAACATTCATAAGTTTTCATTTATTGCACAAAAAGGATTTTAAAAAAGGCAAGTGGTAACAAAAATACATGACGAGGGTTTCCTACAACCACTGGCTAGAATTTTATTTTAAAATAGAATTACTACTACAACTTCTAACTTGATATTTTATTTTTTTGAAGCCATTTCCCTGTAAATCTTTATCAATTCACTGTTCAGGTTTCGGGTATGTTCTAATTTTTCTTCTCGTACCATAAAGTCATAGAAACCGTTCTGGTTAAACACCGCTACATTTATCTCTTGTCTTTCCACAACTTCATCGTTCACTTTCACTTCCAGTAAGTCACCTTCAAAGGCTTCGTGCGTAGCTTTATAGAGTTTGAGGTCAAATCTACCGCCTTCAATTATGTTTTCTGAGGTAATTTCCCCGCTAAAACAAAAACAGAAAATGTTTAACTTTGTGATAAAAAAGATTAAAATAAATAATAATTGTTAAATAAATAGATGTTATAATTCTGTATAAAGGACTACCTGCCGTAGAAACCATTTGTCCCAACGAGTATATCCGTCTCGCTGCTGAATACAAAGGAAGTTGGCATTCTTCCCTCGCTCTCCTGGTTCAGTCTGTACCGAACCTCATTTTTTCGATTAAACTTGACAGTAAGATAGTTCCATCCACCCACTAGCACTGTACCTGGAACGCGACTTATCTGAACTGAACGGCCGTCTCGAAAGCTACGAAAGTAAAAGATAGCAATTAAGAGATATCTATATATAATTAAATATCTGACAATAAATAAAAAAGAATGTTTCGATCTATAAATTGTTTACCCAAAAAGCAAATAGCCTTTTCCATGTCCATCACCAACAAATTTGAAACAAACATTTTTTTGAAAATTCTCTTTTGTAAGCGTCAACACGGTGCCATAGCCTTCTTTCTCTGGCTTGAACCTAATCTCCACTTTGTCCACGCCGTTGATGCTCGGAGGGAATATGTTCACCGGCAGGCGTATTTTAAGTTGCGAATACTTGCTGAAGTATGTGCTGTTTTCTACAACAAAAGGTTACGTACAACTATACGCGAAATACTAATTTACTGCAATGAGAAATTGCCTTCGTAATTCTCAACAAAAAATTAATGGATTAAAAAAATTGAATTCTTACAAATTGTTGAGAAGGAAATAATTAGGAATAAATTACATGTATATATTAAACAACTATTGACTTACCAAAACCCTCGTTATCAAGCTGAAATATCTCTTCATAAAGTTGGTAAAGATCCTGCGAGAAATCACGACCGTGATCTTTTGTGAGGTCAACCATAGTTGTACCAAAATCGTTGACAATTTTCTCCGCGCCTCGAAGATATAATTTTGAAACCTGGTGATGACCATTGACACGGTTTACCACAAACTGCAAGATGTGTTCGCTGCCTTCTGGAGCCGGATTGAGTAGCAAGGAATTCTTTATTTCCGCATCATCCATAAAAGTGTGATGCCCAGTCTCAATATCACAAAAATTTAAAAACTCTCGAGTGACAAGGACCGAATCAGAGTTGCCCCCTTGAAAATCCAACAGGACATCTTTGTTCGTGAACAACGCTGTGAAAGCTCTAACATTTTCACACCTAATATGTAAAGTACATACAAGGTAATGAAGTAATCTAGGTTTTACTGGATTAATTTAAAAATCAAATTATCGATTCTGTCTTTGGTTGATCCCAGCATCTGAAACGCTCAGTCATAACGTTTTACTAAAAAAATAATCTTACGGTATACGAAAGAGTTAAAACTGTTATGGTTTACTGACTACTTGTTTGGCAGGCAACAGTATGTACAAGTTGATCATTATACAGGAGTAAACCGAGGTGATTCTATTCAGTACCAAAAGGATTTTATCAGTAAAAGAACGTAGACTAGCTGGTTATTATGGAGACCTCCCTGTAACGGATACAACCTCCTACGTCACAATCTCTTCATCTAAACCACAGTTTCCAGTCATCGTACAAAAAAGCGTTGAGTCTCGTGTGAAGATTTGCATGATCGCAATTGTCCTGATTCTTGTATACATGGGAACACTAAAACTGCTGTTCACAACAGCAGAGATTACAGTCCTTGGTAAGGAGAGTCTAGACAAAGTTAGTTTTCAAAATTTGCTTAGTTTCTCAAATCTGGAAGAAATGGCACGTACATCATTGCATAAACTATAATTAAATTAATAATCCGAAATGCTTCTCCATAATAGACTCAAATACATTGAACTCAGTTATTTACCATGCTATACTTTTTAAAACCCCTTTTATCTGTTTTATTAAAATCATAAAAAGAACAAAAGCCTCAAACCACCAGCTGCTTTGGTGTGTCATAAGTATTGTTATGTTCAGTTCTTGACAAATACCTGAACACTTAGTGCTTCATATTTTGTGTCTTACTAGTTTAGAAAATCAGGACTGTACACCCTTCATGTGAGTAAGTGGGTAGAACCATTTCATGATGGTATATATTGAACAGCGTTTAGTAACGTTTCCTTCTATTGCTTGTGGCTCAACCGATGGGACATCACACCGCAGAAATGATTTAATTTTATTTGGAAAAACAAAACAAATATTGATTTACCTTAAGACGAGCTGATCGTCTTTTTCAGTAAAATGGAAGTTATCTCCACCTGGAAACGACTGAAATCTTCCATCGAGATAGGATGCAGGTAGATCATTTGGATCGTCATATGTTTCAAACAAACTTTTCTTATTTACTCGTAGAACAAAACTGTTCTGGAGTGCATCAAGTTTAATTATAGCAAAAAGTCTCACATCATGACCAGCTTTTAGATAAACATGCAATATTTTGTCTCGTTTGTAAACCACTTGAGTATCTTCACAGTTGTTGCATAGCCCGATTTCAATGTCGGGTTTATGATAGCTTGAATCATAAATCAAGTACCTTTTGTACCTGATATTAGTGGAGAAGTCATAAAAACCAATAGGGAAGATGTATTTGTTCCTTCCTTTAAAGTTCATGACAGAAAAATCTTCGGGAGCGCCATTACTGGCTTCGCCTGATTGTAATACCACTACATCATCGTAGGAGCTGCAATGGAAGCTTGTCACGCCATTTACAACACCTATGTCTTGATTCAATGGATGACGACCATTCAGTGTCCATCGATGATACAAACGTCCTGTTAGCGTCTCAAATCTAATGCCTTTGAATCCGCTTGGTTTCAGGTGAAAACTATCAAATGCTAAAGCATCGAACGAGAGAAAATTCCTACTTCCACTACCAAGATTGACATTGAGTCTATTTTCATATTTATTTACATCGCCCGATTTATACAGTGAGCGTGCTAATTGTCCGGTAATGGACAGTGTATCTGCTCCTGTACCTGTTCTTATTACTATGCTTTCCGTTTCGCTCATATATCTCATATCACCAAGAACGATTGTGTCATCTCCTGAATCAATTTCAATGTTAATTCCTCTATATTTTACGTTATTAAATGGTTTTATGAGATTGGTTAAACAGTACACAGTCGTTCCATACGAGAGGTGGTTTGCGCTTTTCCGACTATTTTTAACCCCGACAAAATCGTAGCTTTCAGCACATTCTTGATTGCTAGCTTCAGGGAACTTGCGGTAGTTACCGCGGACCATATATCCGTTTTTATTGTAAGGTAAACATATAGAGAACCGGTATTCTGAGAGAGCTGGTGTGAATTCGATGTCGTTATCGTTTGGGTCGACGATGAAGTTTTGTTTTCCAGATCTCCAGCTTTTAACTAAGTTGATTTGATTCATAACGTAGACATAGTCCCATCTATTGACATTCTCTTGTAACAATCGCTTTGTAGCTGATTCCGTGCATTCGTAAGCAAATTGATTGTATTTGTACACATCAAACGGAATAAACTCTGGCTCGTCGGGCAAATTGCCTATGTAAGTTGAAAGGAAGCCGAGTGCAATGCTGATAAGAGTGAGAGCCAAGGTAACCGGGGCTGCAATAGTAGAGACAAGCACTAACCCTGCCAGAAAAGATGCAATACCAACGATTCCGCCTGCTAAACCAATAACTGCTCCTTTAAAGGCATTGCTACTCGTGTCAGTAGTCGCCATTGTGTGAATACTGAAGACGACCGATGCAACGTCGACCACTGGTCCTAAAAACCCCAAAACCTTGCTACCCCTGCGCACCCATCTCCCAGCGTTGCGCAAGAATTTGTATGTTCTGGGATTGCTTTGTTTCAATCTCCGTAAATCCTCTACAATTTTAGTTCCGATGCTCTCTTTAATCGATCGCAAGTTGTCCTTAGCATTGTCGATTGCGTCATTTATCCTCTGTGAACTCCAACCGTTTTCGGCTGCTGTTCTTCTGATTGCTTTAATTTCTTTCACCAGCTCTTTGTTGTAGATATTCAACCGAGAGACTGCTCCATCAAAGCTATCTATACTGTCTTCAATTGCGGGCGCCAATGAATTGCTCGTCATACCACCGATGTCGCAAAGAGCCAACGTTGCCATAGCTTTACTCAAATCATTGAAGGCACTTTCATCGCCGTTTTCATGTTTAGCCCAAGCTTCTTTAACAGCTTTGGTGTTATATTGGGAGGCGTATGCTCCCCCCATGAAACCCATCATGTTGTTAGCCCGGTTTCCAAGCTGAAAATTAAACCGATACGCTTGCACTGCAGTCATTATAACCAGTAGAAGAAGGGCTTCCCAACCTGCCGCAGACCCCATGTTCAGTTTACGACTAAGGGAAGGCAAGTCTCAATTGTGGACTTTTAAATTAGTTGTCAGAAGTTCAGTGTCGCAGAGCTTAAGTTGTTCATAAACAGAATCGCGCGTCACCGAGTCTGCCAAAATCAAGTTTGAAAACCGCAATCAAAATCGACAGTCGCACTCATGTTTAAATGATTTTCAGTTTTAAACAACAGAGAGTGAATAAGTTAGTATATTGAGTACTCAAACTCTGTCGTTTTGCAACGACAGAAAGATAATTATAAATATAAAACAACAGTTTAACTGCCTAAGATGTTTTCTCGGGACATTTTAAAGAAGTGCAAAATTTCCGCTACACTCCTGCGGTACGCAGAAAATGTGCATAATTTCTCTTTGCAATTACGCTTAAAGATGTACTAATTAACTTAATTTAGAAATTAGAAAATTGATCGAGTACAAAATGGTTTCCCCTGGTTATCAACGTGTGGTGTGCGTTCTACATAATGGCGGTGCGTAACTGATCTTTGTAAAGCTGAATTTCTGTTTGTTTGTCGTAGGCATGATTGATCTTTGATCGCAGAGTAACAGTACAAATATGAGTTTGCTGATTTCACGAAATGTAGCGATAACATATTCTCAACATTTTTTCTAAATTTATTTGACGATTACAAAAGATATATATATATATCCCAACTTGTGTATGTTTTAAAATGATGTCACTAGTTCATTCGTTAACAATTTTACCTGCATTACGGCTAGATCAGATAAGATTGAAGAATGCACGACACAAACAATGATGGATAAAATGTGTATAAAAGCATTTGGACTCTAAAGTAGGGCGAATTCTTAAAATTCAACTTTAGGAAGCACAAGATTATAATAAATACACTATAGGGATCTATACAGAGCCGGATTAAGATTTTGTTGGCCAAAATATTTCATGGGGCCTCCTATTACATAGGCATCCATTCCATCCATCAAATACAAAATATCAAAAACAATAACACTATTATTAACAGTGGCATATGTATGCACATTATACATTGCATGAAATTGCATTACATGCCTTGTTTTATAAGAAACATGAAATTTGAGTTGACCCTGAAAGTTTCTTAAATTTGAAATGTATTTACTCAAAATCAGTAGAGGCCGGCCCAACTTATTTTATACCTTTAGAATGCTACCTAGGCAATGTTCTTTCAAATTATAACCATACTTTTCCGAATTCTTTAACATTATGCGAGTTAGCAGTTTCAATTACCTCAATTCTGAGCCTCATGTTCCTTAAAATCAAGTTTCTTATAAAACAAATGATGTGTAGTTTACAAAAGGTGACAATACATGAAATTACATAGCTTTTTTTCTAGAATTGAGTTTTGCGAATTTTGCAATGATGCTTTCAAAGTCTATGCCTCTGGTCAAGTCTGACTCAATTGTCAACAGCGATATATAACTTCTTTTGTACGAAACTGGTTCTTCACACGTTTTAGCACAGAAAAAGATCGTTCACCTTCCGTGTTTTTTACCGGCAATGTCAAACAAATCCGCAAAGCAATGTTCACATTAGGAAAAGAGTCAGCAATTCTATCATCCTTCATGCGTTTCAAGCACGCAGGAGGTGAAACTAATTCTGCAGGATACTGTTTGATGTAGCCAACAAACTGCATAAGTTTATCTTCAAAAGATTCTGTCATGTCCCTTGATAATGCGCCTGGAATTTGCGCGCAGATTCACGAAGTTCAGTTCTAGACAAGGTGTCAAACTGGTGAACAATAAATGTCGATTTTCTCAATTCAGTCTTTGTTATGAATAACAAGTATTGGAATGGATTCAAAATAACGCGTGTAGAAATTCACAATACCAGCAACTTATTGAACCAGATCGAGAGCTTAGGGAAACACAAACACAGAGAATGATTACGCGAGGCCCCTAAAGTGCGCGCCCTAGGCCATGGCCTAGTTGGCCTGTGCGTTAATCCGGCTTTGGATCTATACCCTTGAAACTCTGGTGAAAATGTGAAAGTTGGGTTTGTAATCCCCACAGTGTTTTTTGCTTTCATGAAAAAGAAACGAAAAGCCTTTGAGAAATTAAAAAATCGCAAAGTTTGAATTTACTTACACAATCGAATATGTAACCCAAAGAAACTTTCCTATGTTTAAAAAAGAAAGCGGCCTTATTTCAAAAAGAGTAAAACAAGCGAAATACGAGGAAGTTAACATAGCTGTGCACAAATGGTTCCTTATTTTATCAGTGGGCCAATGCTCAAGGAAAAGGCTCTTGAACATTGAGAGATGTTAAGCTTTTGTGGGATGGCTAGAAAATGAGGTAAAGTCTACATTTCCCTAAGTAAATTTTTAAAACTTTACAAAAATTTGCTGAGTTTTTCTTGGGGGATAATTATAAACTTTTCTTCGGCGAGAAAAAATAATTGACATGGAACTTTCATCCTCAGTCCGTCACCGGGATTGTTCCCTGTCCAGTCACTTTTACAGTTATTTTACAATAGTTTACGTTTTTGTCAGACTTCAACAGATTATAAAACTATTTCTGATGATTTTCCTGACTTTCTAAGTAGGATGTGGCCCATTACATCTCCATCTTTTCCTTTGACGGCTTCTGCAATTTGCCCAGTTTAATTGCATAGGATTTCCTTGCGAAAGCTCCATCTAATATGTATTACAAAGGTTTAAATGTGCATCCAACGGATTCTAGCGTTAATATAATTTATGAAGTATTTATGATGCAACTTTTCCTGTTACTTAGATTGGCTAGAGTCGACATACATATTGTCTGTATAGATTTCTACGGGTCTTGAGAATCCTACAATAATTAATAAAAAAAATTAGGGACTACAAAAGATTATTTAAAATGCTCCAGAATATATTTTTCTAATTTATTAAAATTCAAATATTTAAAATTGAACATGCCGATTTGCAAGATCAACCTCAACAAATTGAACATGCCGATTTGCAAGAACAACCTCAAGTTCTCTCCTTTCAGCTACAAAAATCGATGACAAATTTTACAACAATCCGACTAAATCTTGTCAAACAGATTCCAAATACTAAAACCTTTATTAAATGATTCATCGACACCCATTGTTTCTTTTTTAATTCTTCAACTTTTGAAGAATTGAAGGGAGCGTTTACTACTTCCACTACTTTTTCTTATTTACATTAATTAATTTTACTCAGCTTCAGACTTGATGGAAATCATGTTTGTTTGCCGGTGATGCAATTTTTGAGTCGCGTGTGGGGATTGAGTGAACCTTGTTTGGAACTTTGTTGATTTGTTCAATTTGTTTGATGGCTCAATGAATATGTGAATACTTGAGAAATCCAAATGTGACAATTTTTGTATAAGAATAGAATGTTGAGACTTGATTGAGAATCGAACTTGATCACATAACAGCGCATTTAAAGTGTTATAAAAAAGTGATACAAAAGCAAACGTGTTATAGGGCTGCGATTCCCTAGAGCCGTAAAAAGAGCAATTAAATAAAAACAATAGGTAATAAAATAAAGTAATTAAATATACAAAGAATGCCGATCCTACACCGCGCTATAATTTCGCGAATCAAACGGAAAAATCTAATCGGTTGAAAGCAAATAAGTTATCACTAAATATCGAAAAACAAAATGGACTCTTCATCTACAGAAAAAGAAATTTATTTTCCTAAAGTAACTACTTTTGATAATGTTGAATGGTCTTTTATGTCGCAAAATTTTACAGGCTTTTACTAGAAGACCATGTAATAAATAAAATCTTCGCAATGAAGATCGCCTTCAAAGAAATGTTTTCCATTTGTTAATCGTCACTATAGCTTGAATAATTTCATACTGCAACGATGTTAATAATTTTTTTTACTTTGAATTCTATGAATTTATGAATTGCTTCTTTTAACAACGGATTTTTAAAATATACCTACATTTTCACGCAAGTCTGGTACACGTAAATTTTGATATTCGTGGAATAAAACTTTACGGGTAAGATTCCTCCCTACGTAACCGACATTGGTCTGTTTTTCTTGCTTACCTTTGTAAAGAAATAGTTGTTTTTAACTGTGGAATAAGATTATTTATTGTTGCTAAAGAAATGAGGAGGTTTCCTAATTTTGGTTTTTTGTTGTGTTAATGAAATCCTTGCTCAATTAACGTGTCCCGGGAAAAAGTATTTATAAATATATTGTTGCTGCATTCCTACCTAGTAAAGCTTTAAAAGGACATCATATGCTAGAACTCTTTTGTTACCATCCACGGAAAAGGTCCAGTAAATGAAGTTGGTGGAATAATTAATACAAGGTGGCCACTTCTCCTGGAAACTTAGGGAATTCAATTTATATATATATAGCTAGCTACACTCTTTTTTTTATAAGAACCAGTAAAATTGGGGTTGAGGCTGACTGTTCTTATTTTTTTCAGAATTTTCAGGCTGAAATATTCTTAGTTTGTTTTTATTTTAGAGAGGCTTTTTAGGGTTTTAGTCTTTGCAGACGTGTGAATAAAAATAAGAAAAACATAGAATATTTGATAACAAACCCAAGATAAAATGTTAAAGCTTTATACAATTGAATCTATATACATAAAATTGTAGTAAAAATGTACAAGACGAAAAAGTCAAAGATAAGTCGCATACAGTTTCCGAAAAACACCATAAACAGGTGTTATGTATTTTTTTTCAGAGGGCCACATTGTCACCTGTTGTTCTTAAAAAATGAATCTACTGTATTTATCCCAGGCTGAGGTTGTTCTTAATTTGTTCTTAATTTTTTGCATGATTTTCAGGCTGGTGTTTTTATATATATAAAAAAGAGTGTAAATGTTACTAGATACTATTGTGTTAGTATTCATTTTGATCATTCAACTGAATTCATATCATATATTATTATTCTTTCTTTCAGTAAAAAAAACAACATTAATATTTAGTTATGATGCAAGGCTTAGGCCAGCAGGTATATATATTTTAAAACGTATATTTTACAATTGCAAATTTATTCATAAATTTAACGGTTTTACTTCCAAGTAAATAAAAATTGTTGGTTGGTTGGGACTGTATGTGTAAATTGTTCGTAGTGTTCATAGTGAGATGGGTGTGCAATTTTGTCAAGTTGTAGTAGGCGGACAAAGATATTTAATTTCTCTATTGTCATGGTGTGGTTTTATATCACCTTTCCCATGCAGTAGCTTTTAGCCAAAAATTTTATTTGAAGTGAAGGTTCATTTGCAATCTTGTGGAGCTGTATGATTCATTATTAGAATATTTATTTCATTTCATTTTCAACATTATTTTGTCTCCATTTTTTACCAGATAAGCCAGACTAGACTGTTTCTTTTCTATGCTGATACATTGAGTTTTTTTTCCTTCCTTTCCCTTTTTGAGTAAGACCTTCTGTTGTGCAGATTTAAGACTGTAGCAACTTTCCCGAACTCAAATTTGTAAAATCAGGTATTTATATGAGTTAATAGTTCATACTAATTTTACATTCTGCAATATTCAACTTTATTTCTTTTGTTTTTATAAAGCGCTTTGCGCCTTCTCCTCACATCGCTCAGCCCAACCCCCTTTCATCCACTGACCGAGATAGAGTTTATCAATGGATTCTCGAACTCGCTAGTCCAGATAGTCGTGAACATGCTTTACTTGAATTGAGCAAGAAGCGTGAAGTGGTTTCAGATCTTGCACCAATGCTATGGCATTCATTTGGTAACATATCTCTTACACTTCATTTTTTTTCACGTTCTTTTTTATTCGTGGCTGGCTCATATTCTGATGATTTATGATGAAATTTGAAACTGGATATATGTATAATTTTTTTCTGCTATTTTGCAGGAACAATTGCGGCATTACTGCAAGAAATTGTAAACATTTACCCGATGGTGAATCCTCCTAATTTGACAGTAAGTTTACATTTGTACACGATTTTCAAACATCTCTTATAATGTTCTGGTGCTATAGAATAGTGGTTTTTTACCTTTTGAATAGAGTGCAGCCTTGTGATATTCTTTCAGGCACACCAATCAAACCGTGTGTGCAATGCATTAGCTCTGCTTCAATGTGTGGCATCACATCAGGAAACACGCTCTCCTTTTCTTCAAGGTGTTGCATTATTTTTTGATAACGAATCAGCAAACTGCTTTGAAGACTTTTGTTGATTTTTAACAATAATAAATATTTATATCACAAGTAAACAATTATAATAAATATGCCTTTTTCTTCAATACCCAATTATCTATCTTTAAATTTGAATTATTATTTAGGAATTTTTCCCTTTGAAATTATTTGAAATGAATGTCCAGAGTTGCTGTTAAGGTTCGCATGGGCTAGTGACCGCAATGGTCCAGGTTTGATTCTAGTAAGATGCAAAAGAACAGATTGTTAAAAAAAGACTTTTCTAAGCACGAGTACAAAAATATATGGTTGGTGTCACTCAATAGCATAAAGCTGAACAATGTAGTGACACCACAGTAGAAATATGCGTAAAAAAATATCTAGAAAAAATATATATTATATAATTGACAAAGATACACACAACATAAAATACAAACCACCAAGCAAAACATATATTTGTTTAATAACACTAAGCTAAACAAGGTTTACCCCTGATGCTAAGTTTGACTAAATTAGAAAATTGTTTACTGTTTAAATCAAAAATAGAATTTAACCAATGCATGTTTTAATTTCTAAAATAATAAAATACCAAATATATTTCCAACAGTATATTCATTGACGATATTTCTTCAATTTTCCAGCACAAATCCCATTGTTTCTCTACCCATTCCTTCATACGACCAGCAAGACACGACCATTTGAGTATTTGAGGCTTACAAGTCTTGGGGTGGTTGGAGCTCTTGTAAAGGCAAGAAATCTTTTGTTATACTTAAAATTTAAATAATATTTCAACGTTATACAATAAATATACTTTTGTAATATTTAAAGAGGTAAAACAGTTTATCTCCTTTAGTCGTCTTAAACGAATATAAATTTATTTATCTAGGTCCGATGTTACTGTTACTAGTGGACACTAGTGATTTTTATGGCATGTGAGGTTGATTATCATATTTCCTGGTGGTCATAGACACTAGTGATTTTTATGGCATGTGAGGTTGATTGTCATAGTTAATAGGTATTATAAAGGCAAAAATTACATTCTTTCGATAATTTAATCGTATACTAGTGTTTTCCTTTTTTTGGTTCGTCCAGTCTTTACATTTACAGTATTTATATTACATTGTTTGTTATAATGCGATGGTTTGTATTTAGACGGACGATCAAGAAGTGATAACGTTCCTCCTCTCCACTGAAATCATCCCTCTGTGTCTACGCATCATGGAAGCCGGAAGTGAACTCTCAAAAACGGTAATATGCTCTCGTACATCAGAAGAAGCAGGCCTACTATTTATCGATTTACTTTGTATTTATTATAGTGTAATATATACAGGGGTCGAATTAACGGTTCGTGATTCGTGAATCACGAATCGTTTTTCTATATTCACGAATTTAAAAACGATAAATATCTGAATATCACGAATCCATAATAAAAAATATTTCTTTAAAAGTAACAATTTTATTTTTTACATGCACCGCTTGCCGTTTCTTCCTTATACCATTTACGCACCAAAATAATATCTACGGAGGAGATGGTTTTAGACAAACGCGACTTTATTTCACAAACACGTGCAGGCCATAAAATAAGTGCCGGACATCGGACATTGTCCGGAACTCAATGATAGATGTCCGATATATACACATTTTACATCGGACATAATGTCCGATGTGTAATATTCAACTTTGCAAATAATTGTTATTAAAATAAGAATACATTGTTGTTATTTTTTGTAAATAAAATCGTTTAAAATATTATATTTAAAAAATAACAGTTACGTTTATCAGTGTGATTTATTTCTTTTTGCAAAACATCTTTTGAAAACATCGCACTAACAATGCGCACATTCTAATGTTATGCAAGTGTGACGTCATACCATTGTCTGTTTAAAAATAACTCGATCGAAAAATAACTAACGATCGGACTCGCAAGTGCTGGCACACGCCATCATCGAATATCGCGAGTGATTAGGCGCTCGCATGCTTTAATTTTCACGAGCGATGACTTTTTTTCTTCCGTGATGATCACATCTTTATTGATTTATATTATATTTTATCACTTTTCATGTAAGAATATCATGTGAAGAAAACTACGTTTGTTTTCATTTTCAGGAAAGTTAACGTTACCAATTAAACATTTAAAAAAATTTGTTATGTAACGTAAAATATAAAAATGTAAGATTTTCAAAGAAAACCGACAGACATGTTTACTGCACGCGATACTGCTTGTAGTTGTTTAAAAGTTCCATTCATCTTAGAGACAAACAAATGCAGAAGAACTATGCTGCATTCGATGGAAGAAAAAAAGATCAAACCGCAAAGAAACGTTCAGTTTTGTTTACAAAAACAATGAAAAGACACAAAATCAATAAACATGCAGTAGACTCTGAAGAAAAACACGACAGCTAGGTTTAACGGGTTAACTTTGCACTTTTCCTAATTTCAAGAAGACATCGTTATCACTGAAGAAGTCGCCGTATTTTAACTTGTTAAAGCTGTATTTCGCTAGTGAAAATATGTCACGGCACATATCACAGTCTTCTCATTATTAAAATTGTTGCCTCCGCGAATACAATTTTTACTGTTTCGCATACCTTTTTGCGTAGACATATTTTTATGTTTTGCACTAAATAATTTGTCATTTGATTTAATTTAATTCATTGTCCCTTGCCGCATTTTTATGTCTTCTTGCAATGTGTTTGTTCGTACGTACGTCGTATAATTAAAAAAATCACTCAGCTAAGTTCTTTGTTACCCTGGAGATTTTCCCCTCCGTAACCATTTAGTTTCATCTGTGCCATATTTGTGTGTTAAAACTTTAAGTTATTTATTATTTTGTTTTTGATTATGGAAATTAGATAAGGAACAAGTTTATAGTATGTAAGATAGTGCAGATAAATTCATATTTGTTCGTGAAAATGCTTCGTGAAACCATTGTTTTGGCAAAATATGGTTCGTGAAAGTCAAAAAAAAATTTGCCTGCGGCGCTAATTTTTCACGAAACACTTTACAAACGTTAATTCGAACCCTGATATATATTCTATTACGATATTTCACATTAATTTAACCCTTTTTGCTTCTTGTTTTGTTTTGGTCGAGTTAAAACGTTGAGGAAATATTCATGAAAAATCGTTTTAATTTTTTTTCAAATGTTGTGAAAATGCTTGCATCGCTTATATGTTCCTTTTGTTAGGTGGCCACGTTTATTCTACAGAAGATACTTCTGGATGAGACGGGCTTGTCTTACATTTGTCAAACCTACGAGCGATTTTCCCATGTTGCTATGATCCTTGTAAGTCTAATTTAATTTAATTTCAGTGATCTCCAATTTCTCTTTAACACCCTGATTTTTTTTTCTTACACATGAATTGCGTTTGACTTTGTATATATTTCCTTGTATCATATATATATATATATATATATATATATATATATATATATATATATATATATATATATATATATATATATATATATATATATATATATATATATATATATATATATATATATATATATATATATATATATATATATATATATATATATATATATATACGTTTTCTAGTATATAGATACAGTAAAAAATTTTTAATATAATCCTTTTACTTTGACTTTTTTATGAGATGTAGGGAGAAGAACCATTGTATTTTATGGAGCCCAATTTTACGTCAATAACAAAAAAAGTCTCTTTCTCTTTGAGATCAATGCATTATTGCTATACTTTAATTAAAAACAAATGATGTTGTTAACATGCGTTATAATGTCACGGAATTATTATGAGGTATATTGTAAGTGTTCTATCGCACTTAGGGGAAAATGGTACTGGCTCTATCTAAAGAACCCTCGCCGCGTCTTCTCAAGCATGTAGTACGATGTTATTTACGACTGTCAGACAATCCCAGGTAACTTAAAAAGCGATTTAATTTGGAGCATTTTCCTGTTAAGCGCTGGAAAGTCAGTTACATAATTTGAAAAGATATTCTTTCCAGGGCACGAGAAGCTTTGCGTCAATGCCTCCCGGAGTACCTCAAGGACAGCACGTTCGCTAACTGCCTGAAAGATGACAACGCAACAAAGAGGTGGTTATCTCAGTTGATGAAAAACCTGCAAGACATTCCCACGCCCTCGCTGAGCGACCCTCGAGGCATTCCTATGCCCCCGTGAGATGCGCACATGTAAAATGCTGCGAGAGGACTTCGATTGCGTTTTTAAAGAAACAGTTTTGCGACTAACTTACCTATAAACGTGTAAAAATATATTTTTCGGTGATTCTCTTACGTTATCATTCGTGGATGTGTACATTCCAGTTCAATCGAATAGCTCTTTCTCTCGTAGCGTTGCATAAGACAATGAAACCTCAATGAAAGGGTCATTCAAAAAGTACGCGCGTTTAAAATTCGTAATTTTTGATGCCCTTTCCACCCCCCCCCCCCTTGTTTTTTGTGCGTTCGTTTTTTAATTAGCTACCCAATGGCAAAACAATCATACTTTGCATGTACGACTAGCCCAATTTCTGGCTTTCGTTTCCCCGTGTGGTGACTGATTTTGACTATATTTCCATCGTTATTCGAAAAATGATGTAAGAGGCTTGAAAGTTATATTGGAAGCATGGCCAACAAGTACGTTATTCCAATTGTGTTGCTTTTGTAAATTCCAATTGCAAACTCTTATGCTTCGTCTCCATCTTCGTGCTGAGCAAAAAGTTGATCTTCTTTGCTGAAGTTGCTCTTATAAGCACGAATAACATATCGAAATTTAATTCTGCGCTGACGTTCATACTTTGCTGAATTTTCAATTTGAGCCATTTTCCTGAGTCCTCGAAGCAGTTGCATTGCACCACTCGAATTCCGAACATCATACCGAATCTTCGTCTTTTATACAAAATGTTTTCTAAATCTTTTATTTTCCAAACTGGTTTCTTATGTCATGCATGTAGGAAGATTAACGTTAAAACATCAATTTGATTCAAGTTTTATCGTAGCGATGGATGAATCTGCAGGACAAATTTTGGAGCGAAGAAGTGAATCAATTTCATGATTTCTAAATTCAACCGCAAAATACTTCTTAAAAAGCTAAAACTGTAAGGCTAAAACCGAAAGAGATAAAAGAGAAATTTTAAAAATTATTCAAAAGAATTATTCTGCGAGCAGCTACGCGTTTCTGACTGGTCGAGTGTCGTCACCTCAACTGATGTCAATATAGCATAGTCCAAAATGAAGGAAATAATCGTAACATGTTTGAACAACCTAGCACCAGTTACAAATAAACGCATTAGAGGAAAACCATGTCCTTGGTTGACTGCTTATATTAAAAAACACTTAAATAAAAGAGATAAATTTTTCGTATCTTCCGTAATTCAAAAATACCGGAAAATGAACGAGCCTTTAAAAAGAAACGCAATGATGTCAACAAACTAGTAAAAGATGCAAACCGAATGTATTTCAAAAACTTGTTGAACGAAACCTCGAATTAACCAGATAAATTTTGGAGCAATATCAAAAAACTATATCCAAGTAAATCAAAAACTGCATCCACCACGTTTATTATTAACTCAGAACCCATATCGGACCCCCGTGTAATAGCAAACGTATTTTGTAATTATTTCTGCTCCACAATATGCATTTTAAAGAGAAAAGCTTTCTTTCTGAAAGATTGTGTGTGGACAAATCACCAAAAAGAAAGGACACGCGGCCAAGCCGTTTTCAGGTTCAGAAACGTTTCAACACAAACGGTCATGTACGCACTAAACAAATTAAAAACGAAAAAAGCAGCCGGTCTCGATGGCATTTCACCTAAAATCTTAAAAGACAGCGCTTCAGTATTGGCAGACCCACTAAGATACGTCATAGATTTGTCACTAAAGACCTCGATGTACCCAACAGATTGGAAACGTTCAAAAGTTGTTCCAGTCTACAAATCAAAATCATTAACCAATATTGAAAACTACCGCCCTATATCCGTTATCCCTGCAATATCTAAAGTCATAGAGCGTATTGTTCACGATCAGTTATTGACATATATGGAAGAAAGTCGACTTATCGACGAAAACCAGTTTGGGTTTCGAAAACAACGTTCCACCCGACTTGCAACAACGTTGCTCACCGATAACATTAGACGAGAAGTTGATGAAGGGAAAATGGTTGGTGCGGTATTTTTAGATCTCACAAAAGCTTTTGATACTTTGACTCATGGTAAACTGATATGGAGTCTACCAAAGAGAACTTATTTGGTTCCAAGATTATTTATTCAATCGTTCACAATCAGTGAGTTTCAAAGCTGCTTTATCATCCGAAGAAAAGGTTACGAACGGTGTACCTCAGGGTTTCATACTGGGCCCATTACTGTTCATAGTTTACTTCAATAACTTCTCAAGCTGTCTAAAACATTAAAAGACCGTAATCTACGCTGACGATACAGTTGTTTACGTACCCGGTAAAGATACATTCATCATAGAGACCAGGCTATCAGCTGATATGAAATCAACAGCAAATTGGTGTGACAAAAATGAACTGATTCTAAATCTTGAACAAGGGAAGACATAATCAATGCTGTTTGGAACACCTCAAAATCTATCTAAACAACCAAATCGCATGAACATTTCTTACCGATATAATAATGTTATGTTTACAGCCAGTTACAAGTATCTTGGTGTTGAAATAAATCCTACGTTGAATATGAACATACACGTGCAGAAATGTTACAAAAAAGCATGCGGGCGTTTAAGACTGTTTAAAGAGATCCGACCTTTGTTGAACCCTATTGCAGTTGAAAGTATCTACCGCACAGTAATTGTACCAACATTGACGTACTGTTGAAATCTCTATCTAAATTTACCGCGACACCTACGTGAAAAGATAGAGCACTTTCACGTTCAAGCGGTTCGTATCATTAAACAAAATGATAGCTACACTGTGAAAACAAGATCTCCGCTAACACGAAACGTTTTAATTTCAATTCTGCTAACAAAACAGTGCATGATTGGAAACACATGCTCCAACTTTGTCCATTACTTCCAAACTTTACAACACGAAAATACAACTCGGCAAAATGGCTACTCGATCAAACCACCAAAAATACGACTTGAGTTTGCGAGAAAATCGTTCTTCTACTCTGGCGCTAAATCTTACAACAAAATTCCACTAAGTATACGCCAAGTAGATTCTTACACAGAATTTAAGTATTTCTTGAGAAAACGCCTGCAATGATTTTATCCAATTTGTATATTTTAAATTATATTTTTACTAACTTAAACTAATTTTTAATTTTTAAACAGGACTCACGTTGATAACAGAATGTATTTTTTCTGATGTGATTTTTATATCCTGTATAAATATTTGTTAAAATAAAAACTAATACCTATAACGGTCTATCGGTGAATAATATGATGACTGGATTGCAAATGGGTTTCACAATTACACAGAAGCTGGCAACAAGAAACCTGCCCCGAGACGAACTGCTTCATGGATACTTGGACGCGTGGGGGATTTCAAAAGATTCTTTCAAAGATTTACAAAATTTAAAAACATGATTCCCGTCTAAGACAAGTACACTCCCGCTAAACCTTTACTGCAATCTTTGAACATTTTTCAAACAAACATCCTTTAGTCTTTATGTATAAAGGAAGTAAATAATAATTCAGCACCTTCAATTTTTAATGATAAATTCTCTCTAAACCTTAACAGTGCAATATAAAGAGTTTCAAATTATATATTACCGCGTAAGAAATTGGATCAATTCAGAGTATTTCATATTGTGGTACCAAGGACTCGAATGATTTAAGTGTACATAGTATAGACTATAGAGGAAAGAACCGTCGATCTAATCTGCATAAATTAGTGGCATATTGCTTAATTATTTGTGAAATATGTAGGCAAATCGCCGAAAACCAACTTTTATAAAGAAAATAAAATTTATTCGTAAAAGATGTTGTTGATATGTGGAAAAAAGAAATAGTTTAAGGGATGAACTGGGTTGGTGGGGCAAGGTAACATTGTTAACTTGATTTTTTTATTAAAGTGATGAAATATTTGAAAACTAGGAATTTGCAAATTTAAAATATGAAGTTCAAGTTCAAGGAGTTCAACTTTTCCTTCCTGTTCTATCCAAACTTTAGCTTTTGTTTTTATTCAATCATTTCTTTATTTGTAATTTAATAGTGAGACCTAAATATGTAACTTCAATGGAAACCTTTTACAGAAAACGTTTAAAAGTCAAAAGTGAAAGAAGAATACAGCAGCAGTTTTTTGAGAGAAAACGCGAAGAAAAAAGAGTTGGTTTAAAGACCAGGGTTCCTACCTCTGTTAAGAATTATGCATTCACAATCAGCCAAGATTTGCTGTCATTGCAGACTATTTTGAAGACTCATGATAATCACATAAAAAGAAAGAGTAGGTAACATTTTTAATTCAGAATCATACAACTAAATTCTACTTGTAAGGTCCTGAACTAGCTAAGATTTGTTACCTAAAGAAGGCTTAGATTTAACCCTTACCTTTTCACACGTGACTAATCTAATTAGTGTAGCAAACTCTTTGTTGATTTCACTTTTTTTTTTATAAGAACCAGTAAAATTGGGGTTGAGGCTGGCTGTTCTTAAATTTTTCAGAATTTTCAGGCTGAAATGTTCTTAATTTGTTCTTATTTTAGAGAGCCTTTTTAAGGTTTTAGTCTTTGCAAACGTGTGAATAAAGATAAGAAAAACACAGAATATTTGATAACAAACCCAAGATAAAATGTTACGTTAAAGCTTTATACAACTGAATCTATATACATAAAATCGTAGTGAAAATGGACAAGACGAAAAAGTCAAAGATAACTCGCACACAGTTAACAGGTGTTATGTATTTTTTTTCAGAGGGCCACATTGTCACCTGTTGTTCTTAAAAAATGAATCTACTATATTTATCCGAGGCTGAGGTTCTTAATTTGTTCCTTAATTTTTTGCATGATTTTCAGGCTGGTGTTTTTATAAAATTGTTCTTATAAAAAAAAGAGTGTACTAGTGTTCTTGGGCAGTCTTTAAAACTAGATTTGCGTATCAGCATGTAGTCAATTTGGGAGCAGTTGCCACCATAACTTCAGATTCAGGTTTTGTGAAGGAGGTGCTATTGCTATTGCAAGATTAGCTGTCAAGAATACGTGTACCCTCAACAGTTCTATCACCAAAACCATGGCCATCAAAACCTATTGATTCCTTCCTGCATGGCCATTCAGATCTCTGCCGAATATTACAAGCTCTTGTTCATTACACGTCATTATCTTGTTAAAAAGGTCTTTAAAAAATAAATGTTTTTCTTCTTTAGCCCCACTTGAGGCACATAAGCACTGAATATGTTGACAACAGACTTACATATTAACAATCTTGTACTGATAATCCAACCATTGAACCTAGTTACCAAAATCACTTTCTCTATTAGTTATTCCGTTATCACAACTCCAACACCTCCGTAGACTGAATCGTCACCAAAAGGGCTTTATATGAAGAAACTTTGCCTCAAATTTTTCCTGTTGAACCACCCTTCCATCTTGTTTCCTGCAGGCAGACTGATCCGTCTACATTTTAAGGTTTCCACAATTTCATTATTACGGCCATGTAACGTACCAACATTTAAGGTGGCTACACGAAATTCTAATTTTTGTGGGGTTTTGCTTGATGCTGATCTGACCGACCCACAAACGGCCGTACCATTTACAACACCTCCACCTGAGGTGATAGCATTGTTTTTCTTTAGACTGAATTTAGAAATAACCATATTTTGAGGCAGATTTTATGATTGGATGCCCTTCCTAACATCAACCTATTTGCAGCATAGGGACCTTGGTACTTAGTGAGAAACCAACTCAGCAAAGCCACTCAGCTTACTGACAAGTTACTCCTTGCTGTGGTTGATAAGTTATGATCCTCCACCAAGCAGTAGCTGATGAACCAGGAAAAGCACTTTGTTGCTTCTGCTTGAGCAGCTTACTCTCCCCTGCATCCAGAGAGAATTTTTATTCAGAGTTTACTCCCTTAGATCACCCTTAGGCTGTGTTCTGTTCCAAAACAGGAGTACCTTTTGAAGGATGTGGCTCTTCACCACGCACAGCGGCCATTGGAGAGGCTGTATTTTCCGCATCACATACCCCTGTCTACTTTGCAAGTCACTTCCACCATCCCTGACCCCTGTAGTTTAGGTAGAAATGGTATCAGTAACTTGTATTTCAACTCATCCCCTAATTAAAACTTATTAAACTCCTGCCTGACATAAATTTACTCATATTTGCAAAATTCAGATTTTTGTGAAGATATGTGACAATGGCGATCCCTATAGTAGAGACCACCTATGTGTGTGACCGTTAGGCTGTGGGTGGGTGGTGGTAGATTTCAAAAAATGCCAATAATATTGGGTTGTGTATATTGGTCATTCAAATAGGGGATAGTTCTATAAATGGGGGGAAGGAGGTGATCCAGAGCCTGCTCTGTAAAATGAGACAGCCAGGGTATAATTGCCTGATGCTTTTTGTCGCTGATGTTACTTTATTAATATTTCATTCTTTTGTGTCATTCTTTTGTGCATTTTTTAAAATTACAGTTAGTACAAGGCAGAAAGAAGCTCAGAGTTAGTATTTAGGTCTTGATACACTTCTATCACTTGTAGAATTCTCAGTGATGGGATGTAGAAATAGGGGGTCTTCTAAAGCTATATACACCTTTTCAACGTTGTAGGTACCATTTTTAATATTGAACGCGGTCGGGAGTTGGGCTCTAGAATATAGGGACAAGATTCATAACAAACCGCCAGTTTTTGAAAAGAGAGAGGAAGTGTTGTGTGCTTGTTTGTTTGTTTTTAAAAAGTTTTTAATATAATGGGTCGGCGAATTTGTTGTGTTATCAATTGCAGCAATGGTACTTATCAGCTAGATCGTTGGAAACTGGAAGAAGTTTGTGATAAGTCTCGACATTTGACGCACAATGAAAATCCAAATTGTATTTGTGATGCTCCATTTCGATTATTTTCTTTCCTGAGTAAACTTAGAAATATGGAAAAAAGGAATGCTTGGATAAAACTTATAAACAGAGAAGATAAAAAGAGAAAAGTTTGGGAACCTTCCGATGATTCCCGAGTTTGTTCAATCCATTTCGTTGATAAAGTCCCCACTGTCTTAAACCCCAACCCAACACTTGACATGGGCTATGATATAGAAAAAAATTGATATAGAAATTGTCAGACAATCTCCTGTTCCACGAAAAAAAGTAAAGTTATTGCAAAAAGATAGTACAGCAATGGATGTTGCTAGTTCCAGTTCCATCATGTCAAGCAATGCAGAAGAAACCAAAATAAATGAACTAATTGACTATAAAACTGAGCATGATTATTCTCATCCTGTTGGTGCAAAAATTTGTGATACCTGTTCTACCAAACAAGAGTTAATCAGTTTGTTAGTTTCAAAAATTAATCAACTAAATTTAAGTAAACAGCCCAGGAGAAAGAAAAGACTTTTTTTCACCCATAGGGACATCACAACGAACAGAAGAATGAATTTTTATACGGGTTTGAATACTATTGCTTTATTTAACAAAATATTTGATTTAATTGTACCCTATTTGCGCAACATTCATTACTGGAGAGGAAGCTGTCATGCCAAACGAAAAACTAATTTGCGTAGAACATTCCACAACAAATGTAAGAAGTTATCACACAAAGACGAGTTTTTATTAACTTTGATGAAATTACGTTTGGGTCTTTTAACTGAAGATCTTGCTCAACGTTTTGGTATCTCACTGTCTATATGTTCGAACACTTTTACCACATGGATTAAAGTTCTTTTGCATCTGTTAGGAACTTTCCTTATTGTGTGGCTTCCAAGAGGATCTATTAGAGATAACCTACCAGAGGTTTTCAAAAAGGCAGGTTATGGCAAAGTCTGTGTTGTTCTGGATTGTACAGAAGTCTTCATTGAAACTCCTAAATCTCTCGATAACCAATCAGCAACATGGTCTGATTATAAACACCATAATACTTTCAAATGTCTTGTTGGTATTTCACCATCAGGTTTTATTACCTTTCTATCTGATTGTCATGGTGGCCGCTGTAGTGACAAATTCATTACAAATGACCCTGGGTTTTATGATTTGTTGGAATATAGGGAGGAGGTGATGGCTGACAGAGGATTCCAGATTAAGAAGGAGCTGTTACTGTATTACTGCAGTTTAAGTGTACCTCCAGGAGCCAGAACAAAGAGTCAATTAACGAGGGAAGAATGTAGGGACAAAACTTCTTTAACAAAACCATATTCCCACAAATTCTGGCGCGAAGAAAATTTGGCGATTTTGGTGTAAGATCTCCAAATAAAGTCCACACCACATATAATTTCATTCTTAAATCGCACAAAAAACAGACATTTTAGGCTATTTTGGCAATCTTTCAAACGAATTTTACAAATAGACCACTGAATAATTATTATAAAGTTGAACTAATCAACAGGTATATACATTCCAGTGTTTTTCTTTCGTAACCTTTTTTAAGTTTGACTACTGTGACCCCCTGTAAAAAAGTTTGTTATTTCCTGGTGTCACTGAATCAACCAATAATATAATCCTAACCGGCAACTTTGTCATCACACTGGTCGGCCGTTAGGAGGAGTCAATCAATGAAAGTTTTGTTGCCTTAAAATTGGTCTGACTACAACTTACGTTTGTATTGTTACTGCTACGGCAAATTAAATCACGTCAATAAAATATTGATTTGAAATATTTCCTCAACAACTAGAAAAATCGTTTGAGTCATCGCCAAAATCTTGTACGACTAAGGTAATACTTAAAAGGTAATAGAAAACGAATAGCAAAGTCAGTCACATGTTTTCCTCCTCGATGGCAGTAGTACAGAACAATCCCGATAAGTCAAACTGTTTTTCCATTCCCCTTTCTTAATAGTTTCTCATAAAAACTTCCGATAAGTCGAACTGTTTGCGTGTCTCCCTTGAAATTTCCTTAATACTTCCCTATAAATATCTTAACGGGAGCTTCGCTTAAGTCGAACTATTTCCACCGGTCCCTTGGAGGTTCGAGTTATCAGAAGTATACTGTATTTTACTTGGTCCCTTGGGGGTTTGAGTTATTGGGATTATGCTGTATTTTATTTGCCTCAAAACACGTTTTTAATTAACACTTGACTTACATTACCCGAGTTTAATATTTCACACTTCGTTAATGGATTGTATGACACTGTAAAACATTCCCGTCAATGTTTTTTGGATTTTTATTATTTATATAAAGCTTTTGGCGGAATTTCTCCAAATGTTTAATAGCTCGTGATTATAGCTAAAAAAACTTTATTTATTAGGCACCAAAGATTAGCTTTACCGCCAAGGGGTACTGTGGAAGGAGATGTAGTTACTCTTTGTTGTAGGTTTTTGGGGGTGAAAGTAATAAGCGAAAATCCAAATGATAAGGGTTCCATTCTACGCCCATATTGATTTACGTTGCAAAAACAGGTATTTACGTCAATTTAGTATTCATTGTCAACTTGAGTTAAGAAGAGAAATTTGTCGAGTAGATATATTTCCGCGAAAAAAACAAGAGGTATACTACTTAGTATAAAATATCCTTTCAAAACTTGACATATATATAATTATAGAACTTTCGTGTAAACAAACCACGGAAACAACAAATAAAATAAAACTACATTCAAATATCATTGAAAGGAAGAATTAAGAAAACAGATAAAAAAGAGAAATTCTGCTCGTTCTATATGTTTAAAATCTACTTAACAAAGAGTTACAACAAAATATTTCAAAAATGTTTAAAAAATACTTTCTAAATAATAATTTACATAATAATCCTTTAGTTCTCTTTTTAATTCGAGCCATTTATTCTCATTGAATATAATATTTTGTAAAAATAATATTATTGTAGAAGTCCAAACCATAAAATATGAAACTTTGCATTGAGTGGATGCCATCTGAACCAAACACTGTGTAAAGTAACTATGGTTCTCATTTAAAAGAAGACAACCATCTTTTTTTATCAAATATGGTAAAGTTACGCCAGGATCTAGCGGAGACGTGTGATTGAAAGAGTAGAGACATTTGATCTCCAGGCACGCTTTTTTGCAACAGTCACTTGTGAACCACCATTCTATCCGGACTACCTCCAATAAAAGGAATTTCATTGTTCAGAAATAAACCACACCAATAACTTTCAAATTTTTATGAATGCTTTTCATGTCATTAAAAAATGTGTTGGTCGCATGTACTTCCATCTCTTTTCCATATTTGAGAGCTGTTAAATCTGGATTAACATATGTCAATCCAGAAATATTTTCATTTAACAGTGTTGAGATATCTTTTATTGTCTTATTCTTTAATTTTTTAAGCACATTCATTACAGTATGGCTTTTTGAAGCAGTGATTACAGCTTTCCTAAATTTAAACCACTGGACGTTACTGCCCACAAGTCAACCTTTCAACACTTGCAACGACTTCTGGGGTAAAATATTTCAGTGAATTTAAAAACTCTAACTTGGTTTCACTACTAAAAAGTAAGTCGTTAATGGACTTTAAGTCACACTTTTTGGCTTCTTCACCTTTCTCAACAACAAAATCAATGTCATCATTTAAAGTACTTATGAACATCAATTTTTCTGGTTTCAGAATTGCAGTATGAAGAATGCTTGTAGGGGATGCATCTCTAATTGCTTCAGCTATTTCACTAAGTTTGAGTGGTTTTAGTGATGTTTCAGCAAGAGGATAGTATCTTTTTGTGCGATGAGACAATTGGTTGCTTCTTTTTGCCTTGTTGTCCAAAATCTTCTCTGTTAAAGTTAAGCTCTTTAATTTTTCTCGGTGGTACTACTTTGTGGCAAGGCAACCATTGATTTGCCGCACTTGTACACGCAGGGTTATTTAGACCATTCCTGACAGCAGCCTCGACTCAAAAAAGAGCAGCAGCTACATGATTGCAAGTTTTGCCCATTCCTGCCATACATGTGCAATATGCAGATCGAATTTTTGCTGAATCTTTCTCAATAATTATCCAAAGTTTATGTGGCTTATACTTTCTGATCTTTGGCACTGGCTTTTTAAAAGACAATATTGTGAAGTGTTTGTAATGGGATGAAATAAAAGTGGTTTTAACCAACCTTTGTTGTAATAACTGTATGCTTTTGTTGTTTTATAATCACTTAGATCATTACTTCCTAACTCAGAAGGAAAGAAAACAAGATAAGTGAGAATGTCTATATAAACAATTGTGGGCCATAACTTAATACCACCATCATCCTCTGATATCCAGCCATTCTTCAAGGTATTTGGGTCGCTTGAAATATTTCCATCAATGATAAGTTTATTCACATATTCAAATTTCAATTGTTTGTCAATTTCAACGGCTGTTTTCACTGGTTGAATATTGTTTTCAACAGCAGAAAATACTCGTGCAACAAGCTCTTCCTTTTTCCCACTCATCTTTAAGTTGTGGATTTTTAAAAACTGCTTAAGCTCTACTATATTTAACTTTTGTATCATTTCGAAAGACTGGTAAAAGGATACAATTTTCTTCACGAACGTCTGATGTTTATACTTTGTCTTCTCAAGTGAAACGTATTTGTTTATATTCTTGTCCCTGTAATTAGTGTCCAGACCTCAAATAATTACTTGCCGCAATAAACGTCGAGAAGGTGTATTTTGTGTTATTTCATTTTAATTAACATTTATCTAAATTTTTTGTTCAACATTCAAATTTATAATTTTACTTCTTTAGTTATTTTCAGACATTGAATATATATATGTATATATATTTCTTAGGTCTGAATGTTAACTACAACAAACCACGTCATGTTGAACTCTCAAAAAATACTTCCTGTGGACAGATTCATCATAACAACATAGAGCTTTCAACGTCTCCAGTGTTGCAGCAATCAAAGCTAGAATTCGCTAACGTGCAAAGGCCTATTAATGATATGCCCATGCGAAGTGAACCAGGTTTTAGCAGAGATCCCATTGCCAGTTCCACTCCCTTTGAGAACATACTGGGTAAAACCCGAAACCTTCACCCACACAAACTGCAAGCAAGGGTAGGGCAGGCACCTCAGAAACCAAGCTATTTGAATTTATATAGAGATGAGTTAATGACATCCAACTTGTCAGAATCAGCCTCAGAAAAAGAAAACATGTTTCAAGCATCAAGTTCAACTTCGTCTTATTCAACAAAGCCATGCGAGTCTTCGACTTCCATGTTAGCTTCAGATGAAGCTAGCATTAACTCTTCTGATCAAGGTTCGAAAGTAGAGCAACGAAGATATGTAGAGCGTGGAATATATTCATCATTCAACACCACAAGCTCCACTCATGAAATCTCAAAAAACGATGATCAAATTGTTCTTGTAAGTTTTTAATATATATTATATATCTTATCGAACAATTATTGTTTTTAAGAGGAGAAATATTAAACTTCATTGTGCAAATAAATTTTAAAATCAACCTTCTTTTTTTTGATCAAATTGAATAGAGTTGCCCAAATGATCCATTGATTTTGTTCAAAAAGATAGTAAAAAAATGGAATACAAAAGTGAAAATTTTTAACCATTCTCGCATTATCCAAGCCAAAATGGCTTCTAAAGAATAACCTATTTTGGGGAATCAACGCTCCTTGAATTCCTTAGTTAACAATGTTGGTTTACCACTTTCCATTATCAATTTAACAAATCAAGGGTCTTGCTACTGTGAAATTGTCAGAGAACACTCAATTTTTTTTAAACTATTTTTTAATTTTAAGCCTGTATAATACACACCTAATATTATATACATATGCTAGCATTGAGTATTATGTTTTTTTGTAAGAAACAAGACATTAACCTTGTGATTCCCTATTCATATGTTGCCAGAGATAATTTGCTTGTCACCAATGTTAAATATCAAACTTTCAGTGAATGAATCATCTCAAATCTTTACTATACATATATAGAAGGTCTCTGGACAATTTTAGAATATTTGAAAATTAAATGAAAAAACATTTTTAGGATTTTGTTCCTTATTGTGATCCTGGGCCTCACTGTAAACCTTTAATGAAAAGAAAAGCGACAAATGATTATGAACAGGAAGTAAAGTCATTGAAGGTAGGTATTGAGGAGAGTGTGGCTGAATTTTTTTGACTTATTTTTGTTTTACGGATAATTTCAAAGTTTTTGTCGTTTTCTAAACGACCTTTCTAACATTTAACACAAGTATTAAACGTCAATTTGTATACCCTAAAATATACATTGTTTTTGTAAAGAGGTGGGTTTTTTTTACTGTAGAATGTCAGATGTTCATCTCCAGAGCTTCAAAGGAAAATATCAAAAGTAAGAGAAATTTAATGTTATTTATCGTTCATTTTTTGAAATTTCTATTTTGTTGTCGTCTAATTAGTCAGTTGTTTTTTTTTATGAGAAACCTGTGCACGAACCAAACATTTCGTGAAACCTGTGCACGAACCAAACATTTCGTAAAATTTAAGGCTTAAAATATTTATTTTTTTAAGTTTCTTAAAATGAAATAGTCCTTATAACACTTTTGGCAACATATATGATGGTGTTTTTATTATTTTGCTGTTGCTGCTTTTCTATACTTTTTATAAGTTTCTGAAATTTAGTTCTTTGAGCATTTTGAAAAAATTCTTAACAATATTTGAAGTTCACTCTGCCTTAGTGACTTAAAACTTCTGAATGTTTCCTAGGCTCAGCCTCAAGTTTTTTATAAACGAAACACAATTGTGTATGAATGGGAGGTAGCCCTTTTCGTTATTTTCCATGCATAAATGTACTTTGGTTTTTCTTTCCACTATAAATACTAATACCAGTTTTATATAAATATCACGTGCAAGTTTTTAAAACAGAATATTATTCAAAATTATACATATATTTATTGTCTACCAATATATACAAACCCTGACAATATTCAAAAAAATTCTAGAACGTATAATATTTGTTCTGTAACATTTCAAATGTTTAAGGCGAGTTACTTGTGTTAGTGTTTAGACGAAAGTTCGAGTGATTCAAGTAGTGATACGTCATCGTGGTCGAGTAAGACTCGTTCGGAGGTTTTTAGTTCGATAAATAAATAGTTAGATGCAGTAGGTTAGATGGAATATAATTTATCTTCGAAGTAGTTACCATGAGAACATTTTTAGATTTTTAAGTAGGACTGTTTTTCACAACGGCTTAGTGTGAAATCTTTAAAATTAATTGTTTAGTTGGTTCTTGTGATGAATTTAAAGATATTCATTGAGCCATTCTTTGTTAGTAATTTGATATATTTAGATGTGTTATCAAAGAAATTGTAATCCGCAATTACGGTTGTCTTACTATTAAGTTATTATTGATGAACATTGTATAGGTAATCCGTCGTCATCCGTCGGCAAGGTGACGTCGAATGACGAACACGAAACAAGCGGACCTGACGGAGGAACTGAAGATAAAGCCGAAGATGAAGCCGTCTGCAGTTTGGTGATTAAAGTGATCGAGAGAGTGAAGCAGGGTTAGTTTAATGGGCGTAAACGTGATGTGTTACTGTATACGTTCGGTCCTTATCGAGAAGAAGACTGATTGGTCGGTGGTTCACGCGTTTTGTTGAACTCATCAAAATAACCTTTGACGTTTTACGCATTCTTTTTTCTTCTTTGCGTTTCGCTGGTGGTTCTTCTATCTCGTTGTACGCGAAATCTAAAGTAAGTGTTCCACGGCGTCCGCTTGACATCTTCTTTCGCGTGGTTACTAAAACAACACGTTCGGTAAACATTTATAACGCGTGTGGCGGTTCCTTTTTGAAGATTGAAAATTGGCTTTGTACAGAAGTGAACTGCTAATGCATCACATTACAAAAAGACCAAATTAGTATTTTCCTATTGATTTTTCCTTGCTGTTTATTTATTTTCTGGATTCTCAATCACGTTTAGTAACATGACAAACGCGAATGAATTTTGTTTAAGGCTTGGGATTTTCCTTGATTATCCAATTATTAGCTTCAAATACTTAGAGGGGAACATTTTAGCCTGCGTTTACCTGATTGCCTTCTGTTTCTATTGACCTTCGCGCTGCCACCGACCTGTGGGACATTCTCCAGGTACTGTCCCCTGACGTTGCCAGGCGGGGAGTATCTGGCAACCACATACTGCATCCCATTGCGACCTATTGCTACACCAACCCCCAGATCTGTTGTTTTTTTCCAAACTAGTTGCGTAAAATGGCCGGTTTTCGTGTAATCGGGGTAGTTGTCGAATGCGTAGTCTTTGATTTCATTGTACCACATATCGGTTGCCTTTTTCCCTTTATTTTCGCAATCTAAAGAATGTCGTCTCTCATGTGAATATTTCTGATGTAATATTCAACTGCTATGATGATTTATTGAAAAACTGTTTTATGGACTGTTTGTGTTCCAAATTGTCGTAGGGATTTTTATAAAAACAGTTTTTTTCCGCGTACGTCCAGACTTTGGAACTCCCTTCCATCTACATGCTTTCCTCCTGAATTTAACCTTCAACTGTTCAAATCTAATGTTCATCGCTACCTTAAATCTGCTTAACTTCTCCTGTAGCTCTTTACTCGCAAGTGGCCTTTTAGGCCTTGTTTTGAGCAATCTCCAATAATAATAATAATAAAAAAAAATGAACAACTATTGAAATAAATACTGTCGAGTGTGTCAATTGTGTGTTGAACTCCTTAGTAAATTTAGTAAGTCCTCTTACCGGAAAACATAGCTAGGTTTTCCCCCTGTCCTTCTCTCATTTGTGGCGGAGAATGTTGAAAACTGTTTTCGCGGGCTAACTTCTCCGCCCAGCTTTGTGCTTGTTTGGCGAGCCTTTCCGACCACCTCAGCTGATCCACGTCATGGGTGCTTCTATGGCAGTTATGCGCACTCAATGTGTCTTTTTGAAAGCCGTCCAACATTTCGAGTTGATGTTGAGCTGAATGATTCCCCGTTGGTCAAACGTCGATTAAATAGCGCAATCCAATGTGTCATGTGTCAGTGTTGAAACATAACCGACGCGAAAAGTTACGCAAAAAGCATGCGCGGAATTTTCTTTGGTGTTACATAAAACGTATCTGTTTGTTGCGTCACGGAGACGCTGGAATTTTGCATGTTTGTGCGGCGGAATTTCGCGCCTCTTTCTGCATTTTGAACGTTACGCTTCTCGTTGTGTTTCTGATGCAGCGCAACGCTGTGTGAACAACGGCGTTTTATGACGTCAGCATGCCGCTTTGATGATCGTTTCGAGTTCAGTTATCTGGCGCGGTCTTCAAACATGCTATTAATGCGACTTTCATATACTTGAGATAACGGAACATGTTTCAAAAGTGAATGTGAAACACTTTGTTTAACCTGTGATTTATATGAAGGATATGATGTTACTTTGTTATTAATGCCGTTTCCTAGATGACGTCATCTATTAATTGGATTACATGAATATATAAACTGGTGCTTCTTCATGATTTAGAGTTTCTTAAAGGTTTGCCCGCCGTTCGGGAAAACGTTTCACGTCACGTGACTGAACCAACCGTCAGCGATCACACGACGCTTTGCAATTTACCGAATACCGAAGTGAAAGACCCGTCCATTCGCGCGGATGTTTCGGTTTTGGCTGACACTGTCCTTCGGCATCTAAAGGAAAATGACGTGATTGTTTATGAGCAGCACTTGGCTTTGAAATCGTTTTTGTTGACACTGCCGTTGCAAAATCATCCTTTCACGCCGGAGGAATAATGTTATAAAGGTTTTAAAAACGTTTGTAAACCTTTGTTAGAATTATGTAAACGCTTGTTTACTTTGCATAAGAAAACCATGGGTAATTTAAAAACGGGGCATTTATTTTGATTTATAACATAAGTAAGCATGTATATAGCATAAGTCACAAACGCGTCAAAATTATCTCCGCAACTTTTCCATGTTCACATATTTTATGTGAGAGTGAGATATTTTTAAGCGTTTCTTCTTCTCGTTGCGATGATGGGCAACTGAGGCAAAAACAATTGGAAATATAATCGAAATGCGAGGAAGGTTCGTCTCGCAACACCTGATGATTTGTACACTTTGTGTCACTTCGTTTCTGCCTCAGCTGCACACCACATTGTTTAGGGGGTCAGAGAAAAGTCTGGGAATTATAAATCGATTCTATTGTACGCACAAGCGAGTGCTACTTGAGTGTCCAAGGTTTAGGGTTGCTATGCTCCTCCCAATTGTTTGAAAATACGCCCGAAACGAAGTCCTCCTGGCTCAACTGTCATTTTCGTCTGGTCTAATAATCATGATTTCTTCGCTTTTCTCGCTGTTATTTCTTCGTCCCAGCATACAATTAGACGCAAAACCATGATTAAAACAAATTATTTTTTTGTAAAAACGCAATTTATTCGTGTACAAGTACGTATCAAAGTGAATGGATGCAGTAAAAATGTAGTCGGCAACATCGCAGCCGTTTCTATGCATATTTGGTCACGTGATAAAAACGCTTTTGGTGATGAAACGAAAGTTTTTAATTTTTGAATCTTTATCAAGCATTTTTGTGATTGTTATCGCCGCTCTTTCTTAGTTTGAAAGAGACAAAAATATGGTTCTAGAGCGGGAACAAGAAATATTTCCGGGGAATAATTTACCTTTTTGAGCTCTAGATAACTTTTTGAAAACGATAAACTAATTTGTTGGAGATGTTTTCAAACCTGCTCTGCTCAGATCAAACATTCATCACTCATCTCTGACGTTCGGTTGATCATTCTATCCTCATACCTAATTGCACTTTCATCGCATTTTATGTTATAATTATATAAGATTTATGCAATAAATAAACAATGTATTAGTTTCAAAATAAACTGCCGCAGAGCAATGATCGGTTTAGAAGGCAGAATTTCAAATTCGAAAGATTACCTGAGTAGAAAAAAAATTAACGTTATCTGTGAGAGAATACTGGCTCGAATATGTATGTATCAAGATTCCATGGTGCATCAAGCCTATAAAAAAACATCGCCCACTACCATCAGAAGAACCAAAAAACAGATCTCATTCGACAAAATACTTGGCTACCGTTAGCAACACGAAATGCAGGGAGTAAAATTGACTGGAGATGACACTTTCATAGCAAGGAGTGAGAATATGAGTTGAGAAAGAGTAAATCTTGATTTTAACAACCTGCGGCACGACTCTATTTAAACCTGTTTCGCTGTTAACATACCGTAAATCCTCGAATTGGCCCCCTGGGGGCTAATTAATTTATGATTTTTTTAAGTGGGATTTTATTTGAGAGAGGGCTTATTCGAGGGGTGGCTAATAAAAGAATGTGGTATGACTAACCCAGAAAAAAGATATATGCATGTGTTCATCAATACTTCATACGTGTTCAGTTCAAAATATCAATGCCCTCGGCATCATCGATTGCTTCATCGAGGATCAAGTAAGGAGGGCAAGCCTCTTGTATATCTGTCTCATCAGGAACGAACGGATTTTCCTCTGTGCCGTCGAGCAATTGTAACTGGGCCTTTAGCATTTCCTGTCCCGAGCTGCATGGCATACCTGGTTTAAAACACGTTATTTCTTCATCCTGACTGCCGTCGGTAGCAACTGAGACTCCACATGCGATTTTATTAAAGTTATAAGATTTATAATACAGCCCAGAACTGTCTATTCTTCTGTAATTCATAGCAAAAGATTATGGGTGTTTATAATGAACCATAAATTCATGATATAACATGTTCCCGATTTAGCCCCCATGAGGGTTTAAGTAAACACGAAATTTGAGCGGGGTGGGGGCTAATAAAAAAATTTAGATTCAATGATGGGAAGGGCTTATTCAAGGGGGGGGGGGGTCAATTCGAGGATTTACAGTATGTCCAAGATCTTAGTAAGGTTTCTGAAGAACTCAAAATTGTTCATAATTTTACCTGAAATTTAACCCTATTTTAGATTGTAAACCAAGAACCACCCCTTTCCAAGAATGCAAAATAACTTGACACAACCTTGTTGTTCTCGAATTAACATGATTATATCATTCATATGTCACCTGATAACACGTGACATGAAATGTACACGAAGCAAACATCTGTGTGGTAGAACGCTCACTTTTTACAAATAATTCTTTTAAAAAAACCTATTCCCTATAGAGATGATTTTAAGATATTGTTTGTACAATTCACGAACGAAGGGAAATATTTTCTTCTCTGTTGCCATTTCCCAAATAATCCCTTTTTATTCAAATACGAGTTTCATGAAAAATTCAAGCAATTTTAAAATACTAAAAAAGTTTTGAGTCCACTTATTTCAAATGAAACATGTGATACATACTCCGTAGCTGTTCGGATACGGGTTAAAGTTTTCGAAGAAGAAACAATTTCGACAAATTTTTCGAATTTACACTGTATATACATACAACATTCCCGGCGATAGAGCAATGGTTAATGCGTTCGGCTCTTATCCGAAAGGGTCGAGACCTTGCTATCACAAAGTTGTTTAGTGAGCGGTTTTAAATAAAAAACGCCGTATTTCATCAAAAATAACCGTAGCACAAATGGGAGCAATTAAATACACTAAAACTCTGGATTGAGGTCATAATGCTTAGTGAGCGTTCTGAAAGCCTCGTTGAAAACAACAACAAACAAAGCAATGCGAGGACAGGAAATTGAAAGACGACTAAAAAACTGAAAGATATAATCTTATAAAATCTTAAAGAAATGTAAATATGTAAAGTGTGGTTAATAGTGGTTTTCTTTTATCAGTAAAGCGAAGATATTATAAAAAATTCCTGGAAGTGCGATGTTGTACAAGAAAATACTTAGAAACGTCATGTCCTGCAAAGTAGGCATATTATGGTTGAACAGAATTTTTCGAAATTTTAGGTTTTTATCTTTTTTATAATAACATATCATGACACCGCTTGCTCGAATGAATTGAGAGGACTGGAAACGAGGCTTACATTTTTCTTGATGTCTCGATTACCTATAAATTGTTCTCTTTCGTAGTGGTCATAAATAATTTTTTTTAACTGCTTGCCTAGGAAATGATGAAACAACATATTTGTGCAATTCTGTTTTGAGTTAACCGACTGTGCTACATGATGATTTCGTGTAGATGCTTACAGAGATCGTGTGTGCAGAGATTTCCAAGGTTTTCCCGGAACTATGAGGTTAGATAAATGTGTTTAAAAGAGACCAGATTTTAGCTAATTTTTTCTGCTGGAGTAACTGGTGTCAATCAATTGAATAAACGTGACTAATAAATGGATGACTTAAAAATAAATAGGCAATATTCTGGTTCATTTTTTATTTTCTTAATATTGCTGGAGTTATATGTTCTTGGAAACCTTTTTGTGCACTAACTAGGCCACCATCGAAAATATTTGCGTTTAGCGTCCAAAACATATAAACAAAATGAGTCGGTCGGCCGGATTTTAAATCAGATTTTTCTGAGATCTCTTGCTCAAAAAGGTTCGCCATTTTGTTTGTTTTTATTCTTAATTCCGCGTTTTCGAGCCTTGACTAGAATAGCCGGATGTCAGTAGTAGATTTGTCCTTACCTGGAAATATACGGATGGTCGGATAAACAGTGCGCGGACAAAAATTTGAGATTTTTTGGAAACCCGACCTTTTTACCGAGTGACTGACCCGGGATTCTTCATCATCATCATCATTTACATTTCCCACGACTATTTTCCATGCTAGCATGGGTTAGACGAGGTTTCAACAGATGATATTCCCCACAATTTTGTAGGTTTAATCATTTGATGATTCAATGGAGCAGATGTTTTTTACAGCTGGATGCCCTTCCTAACGCCAACCTCAGGAAGAGGAAAAACAGTGGTGAGTTAACCCACGCAAGATACCAACTTTGCATTTTAAACTCTGTGGCAGCAGTGCATAAAGGGCATGGGTGCTTATATCTATGAGGTCAAAGATGTTACATGACTCGCATACCGCACATGACCCGCATTCTTAAAAAAACTTATTGGTCGGTCAAAGGACACTAAAGGCCAATATTATGGATGGTGGCCCTATTCTGGTTTAGTTCCCCTTGTTTTTGTTTGTTGAATAAACTTCATTGTATGTTCTATTATGAATTATATGTCCTTGGGTGCACTTTTTTCATCAACTCTTCAAAAACAAAGAAAGTAAAAATGTTGTGATGTGTTTAATATACTTTTGCGTCGGAAATTAAATTGCATAATTGTCCACAGTTTCTTCTTATAAGTTGAAACAAAAAGCTGTCTGCTAGTTCTGTGTCAATTCATCGCTTCAGGAAATTAGAATATATTTTCAATTTTTTTTTAAATTTATACGTTTTAATTTCAAACATAGCCCAAATTAAAGAAGCATTTATTAAGTTGAAAAGATATGGAAGGGAATTGCGCAATATAAATAAAACTGTACGCTATTATGTTATTTTATTACCGACACTGAAGTATACGCTTACCTTTATTGAATTTCTTGGTGCCATTTGTAAGAGAAAAACAATGAATGTTTGCTATATTCTGACAAAAGTTTCTACAAATTTGCACACACTCATTTTATTCTTAAATCACTTTTCGCAGTTGTCAATAGTTGAAATTGCGTAGTCGTAAATATATCTATTTATAACACATTTGCAACATTTCTATTGTCTTTCCGATTGATGGTGATGATGTTGATTGATCAATCTACATCAATATCAATATAAACATAAAAAAGTAATTTGTTGCAAGACCATAATGGTGTAATACATCACAACAAACAAACAACAACAAATAAAAAAAACCTATTATATAAATGTTTTGAAAATGAGAGGAGACAAAACTTATTACTAAAAAGTAATTAAAAAGGTTGCCACCATAATTTCACAAATCGGCAAAATTTTGGTTGTAGTGAAATCAGAAGAAAAGAAATTTAATTACTTTAAGGGAAGAAATTGTTGTGAGAAGAAAAAGTTGCGGGATGAAAATGATGCGAGCAACTTTTGCGACTTTTTCTTCCCGCAACAATTAATTTTTTTTACAATTTACAACTTTTTCTTCTCGCAACTTTTATATATTTTCAGTGTTCGCAACCAAAAAATTATCAGAAAAAGCAATGTCGGACAAGTGGCCAAATTCTAATGATGAAAATATTGTCTGATATTGTTTTAAAAAGTTATCTTCTTGGAACAACGACAAACGCAATGTGTGAGAATATTCGTCTATAAATAAAATCGATCAGATTTCAATGTAGATTCTAATCAATATCTATTGTTTCTTTCTTATTTTGTCTTGGTCTTCTTTGCCTTTATCAGAGGACTTTATGAACCACTTCCGTATGGCAGCTTGCTTCTCTTACCGTACGTTTTGAACTTTGTTTTTGGACCTTTTTTGCATAAGTAAAGTTATATGAAGTTTACACCTTTCTGTGTACATTGAGGCATGAAAATATTAAAGTCTGGTCCGTAGAAACTTATGAGAAAATCTGTCTCCGATTTTTCAAATAATCTGTGGTACCTAAAATAAAATCACAACTTTCGCACCTTTTCTACTCGCTACAATTTCTTCCTTTAAAGTATATTAAATAACACAATTTATATGTTAATGTATATTTTATAGATATAAATGAATAATTTTATATACATATATATTATACAACACATACACACATAATGTGTGAAATCAATATAATATGCAATAAAAGCAAAATCTAAAAATGAAAATTGTAAATTACAGCTACGGGATTTACTGTAAATTTCATGGACTGCATAAGAGTGACAAAGTCTATACTTTCTAACATCATTGCTCGTCATTATGTATAAGTGTGTGATGACTACGCAACATAGTACGCAACTATTGCTATAGAATACAAATTCACAATTTCATTATTTTAACTCATAACAGCTTTGCATTTTAACAAATATTGCAATTTAGCTTTGCATTTCGAAGAGCAGAATCATCGGAACCCCATTATATTTTTAAATGTTCTATAATGATGAAGATGGCATCTGCAAATATAGAAGAAAGTTGACAAATTAACCCTAATTTTTCTGTGATTTTCCCATCACAAAGGAATTGTATAAATATTGCATTATAAATTAACAGATTTTGAAGCTGTTTTGACAAAGAAACAAACAAAACAGAAACAAAATGTGAAACCAGAATAGCCCCAATACATAAGCGTGTTTATACTTGCATAAAGCTATATATATGTTCATGTACCCACTTGTTTCAGTTTCACCGATCAATATCATTGACGAAGAAATCAACGTTATATTACCAAAAAGGTATTCTTATATTTATACAAAGGGCCTTTACTTTCATCGTGCACTCTTCATCTTGCAACCAAATCTTTTGTGATGTCATTCCTTTGATAATATTTTTAAAAAGATCTTGCTTTCTATCAGGTATTGAAAATATATGTTTATACCGCAAATAAGAAGTACTGCCGGTGAGCAATCATTTTTAGCTGTTGTCCGGAAAAATAAGAATTTTCTAGATGTTAAATTGAGAGAAAATCTTTCGTTAAAATCGATTTAAACCGGATTTCACCGTCTTTGGGAATATCACCTATATTAAAAATTTAAGGAAAATTAACATTAAAGGGATTACCAAGTTCTCATACATATTTAACATATATAAATAAAAATCTAAAAAAAAAGAATAGAATTTGTCCCAAACATAACAAATAACAACTTAACTAGTTATTCTGTTTTTTAAATTGTTGTTGTTCAATGCAACGCTTTCTTTTCAACCTTCTTCCCGCGATGTTTATTTCTAACTAGATTCAGACCTCATTGTCCGTATAAGGCAAAAAAGTGAGGTAATCATTTGTTGTGACGTACATGGTATGTAGTTTTGATGTATGAGATTAAGCTGTTTAGTTTGTAAGCCGGTTTCTGCATATATTTGTTGTAAAAGCGCTACAACAACTTTTGTGTGATGAAAAACAGCGTTTATAAACAAGCACTAACTGGTAAGAAACGAGTCATGGCTCCACTCTGCACTGAAACAAAAGACGATATCATTGAGCGATCGAAAAAATATTCACGTCTTCACGCAATTTGATTTACCTTAAGGGAAGAAATTTTCGCGGAAGAAAATTTTGCGATTGACAGGTCTAAAAACTGCGAATTTCGCGGAATGTATTTTCTTTATTTTCATTAAGTTTTGCGGAATTTAATTTTGCGATTTACGAAGAACGTTTACGAAGAACATTACGATTAAAAACAAACATGACAGCAAAAAAGGTTCAGTTAAATGAGGATTTTATTCAAGAGTGGGAGAAACACGTTTGTTTAGCGCAGTTTTCTTGGAACATCCTCAAATAGTTTGCATATTCCAATCGATCTCGTAGCCAGTAACGTGTCACATGCTCCTAATTGTGGTTGTCGTAACAGCCACGGTTTAATCCACACACTCCTAGCCTTTCTCTGTTTCATTTTTTTTCCTATAGCTAAATAGCGACTACGGCTGTTGCAGCAGCTAGCTCCACACTCAGCGCGTGCAAGATTAGAAAGAGTTATTACTTTATTTTTGAAAACATTTGTATGAGCGTGTAAGCATACAGAATAGTTGGCCAACTAGTTGTGTCATACAAATCTTATCATACAAATTGGAGTGTGTAAGACCAGCTTAACACAAGAGATGTCTGGAATTTAAATTGAATACACCAATTCGAGCCGTTCGCGCCCCATTATGATTTTTTACGCGGTCGAGCCCTGGCACTAAATAGATGTAGATCCGAGATGTAAACATCGAAGCTACTCTCAGTAAAACAAGCAAAAAAGTCACTCATAACTGCAGATTGATACACAACATTTCATAAAAAGTATAAACAAAACTTGATATAAACTGTAATTTTCATTACAAAATGGGACCTGCAAATTGTGCCGTTGTTGGTTGTAGTAATAGTACGCAGAAATTAAAGAAATGGAAAGAAGAACACAATGCTTCATGCGGAGAAAACATTAATCAAGGTTGTTGTAGTTGTGTACAACCATTCAACCTGTGGATGTTTCCAAGTATAAAAAGAAATAAGAAACCATGGAAACCTTGTGGCAGTGATAGAGTCTGTAGTAAACACTTTGTTGATGGATTTCCTACAGAAGAAAACCCTAATCCTACACTTCACTTGGGTTATCAACAAGCTGAAAAGAAAATAACCAGACGGACTATTGTTAAGCATCCAGTAAAGGAAGGTACAAAACGAAAGATTAATTTCCCTCCAGAAACAAACTTAGAGAACTTTATACTAATGTCACCATCACAATCTCCAGCAGGACCTTGTGAGTGGGATGTGCAGTCACCTACCACAGAGCATGATTATACAACACCAGGAAAATCATCAAATAACTGTGATACTTGTGCTGTTAGAGGAAGTCTGATAAAAAACTATGTAAAAAAGATTGGTTCGTTGACACAACAAGTCAAAAAGCTTAAAAAGACAGTAGCCCAACTGACACGCCAGAAAGAGCAAAGGCAACCATTCTCGATAACTTACATAAAAAAGATGAATTTTTACACTGGCATTACTAGCATTGCATTGTTTGAAGCCATTTACAAGATGCTACAACCATTTATGTCTTCTCTACAATATTGGAGAGGTGCAAAGAAATTTATTAGCCAAAAGGTGCGCCCACAAAGAAAATCTTCATTGTCGCAACGAAAACTTTCACCCAAAGATTCACTGCTCCTGACCCTGATGCGTATACGACTTGGATTGTTAAATGAGGACCTTGCAGACAGATTTGTGATTTCCAAAACTACCTGTTCAAATATCTTCAAAACATGGATTAGGTTTCTATCAACAACTTTAGGAGACAATTTGGTAAAATGGTTACCAAAGGAATCAATCCTCGAAAACATGCCAAAAGTGTATAAGAAAGCTGGTCATGGTAAATGCAGAGTAATCGTTGATTGCAGTGAGGTGTTTATTGAGCGATCAAAGTCTTTGAGTACCCAAGCTACTACTTGGTCTGATTACAAGTCCCACAATACAATTAAATTTTTAATTGGTATTTCGCCTGCTGGATTTGTTACATTCATTTCTGATTGTTATGGTGGCCGAGCAAGTGATCGATTTATTTGTAAAGACAGCGAGTTTTATGGCTGTTTAGACCCATATGACGAGGTCATGGCAGACCGTGGTTTCCAAATTCAGGAAGAACTGATGTTACAACACTGCACTTTAAGTGTTCCTCCAGGTGCCCGTCTGAAGTCACAGATGTCAACTGAAGAAGTAAAACGTACAAAGGACATAGCTAATTTACGAATTCATGTTGAGCGTGCTATTAATCGAATAAAAACTTTTCGGATACTAAAAACTGTCATGCCGATTACTATGCTGCATCATTGTGATGACATAATTCGGACTTGTGCTGCTCTTTGTAATTTAAAACCATTACTTTTTAAAGCTTCAAGCCGAACGGACTAAATACTTTAATATTACATATACTGTCTTGTTTCAAATTCTTTGTCTCTGTGATTTATACCCAATTTACTTTAAGTTCTTACTTTAGCATCCTCACGCCAAAACAGAGGCTTAGCTCAATTTACCTACTCTACAGCTTAACCTCCTTGGTGTAATTTATCAAAACTACTGGTATTGAAATGTGTTGAGAAAGGTTGTTCATTTGACGGTTTGAGTCCATCAAGTCTTTTTATAGTAAACTAGTTTGGAAGAACAAGGCATTTGATGGAAGTGGTGGTCTCGAATTACCAAATGAATTTAAGAGACTTTTCTATAAAACTTTAATGGAGTAAAACTGTTTTGTTAAGAAACTTTAAAATGGGCTAAACTAAATTCTGGTTCTTATCTTATATTTAAATATTTTGAAAATATATAAAACAATTTAATAATGATCCAAATAATTTTTTTCCAAACAAATAGGGAAAGAAAATTCATGCTGTAATGTAGTTCATATATAATGATGCTATAAAAGATCTATTTATAAATTGATTTCAAATAAAATTGTTTATAAAACTTGGAGAATGATTCCAAAAGTTCTATATAAAAACACTCATCAAAATCTATTTCCTCTAGGACATATCCATGAGATGTCCATATAAAAAAATAGCATTTCTTAAGTCCTGTAACACCCATTTGCTGTTGACATTGAGTATAATATTGATGTCTTCTTTTTAAACGTACAGTCCCACTTTCACAATGTTCAATATAGTCCAACTTAACAGATGGATCCAGTGGCGATAAGTGGCTGATTGAATATGGACACTTTATCTCTAAGCATGCATTGGGATGGCAATTGCAGCTAATTACTCGGTCAGGACTAGCACCAACAAAAGGGTATTGTTTGTCGAGAAATATGCCACATTCATGAAAATATACATTCTTATGCGTCTTTTTGAAAATCTCATTAAATTTGTTTGCAGCATGAGTCTCCATTTCTCGTCCATATTTCAATGCTGGAATGTTAGGACTAACAAACGAATACCCTGAAATTTTTTGAAACAAATTCCACATATTGGTATATCCTCCACTGCCAGCAGATATTTTCGCCATTTTTGTCTTAACCTTGTGTCCCTTTGAAGCTGTTATAACTCCTTTACGACACTCAAACCACAAAGTATTTGTACTTTGTCCACGTGTCATTTTTTCAATAACATTGATGTTATCTGGTGTAAAGTTCAGGAACAGGTTTGGGTAAAAATCATCTGGTGTTCTTGACATGACAATAACATCATCTACTGTTATGAAATTCTTGTCTATTTTTGTTTCTGTTATAACCTCCCTTAAAAAGTCAATCTCTGGTTTTGGTACTGCAGTCGATAAAACAGTATTATCTGCATGGTCACCAAGTGCCTCTACTATGTCATGAAATGTTATTGATTTCATTCCTTTTATTGGATTGTAGGTTTTTTTCGGGGTCGATATCAACTTCCTTGGATTTTTTCCTTGATTTGAGAAATTATCTCGATTCAAATCCATATCCTTCACTTTACAGGGCTTAACTTCGTTTCGATTAGGCAACCATTCACAAGGTTTTGTTGTACATGCCGGGTTTGATAAACCCAAACGCATGGCAGCTTCTATCCGGAATAAAGCAGCAGCTACATGATTGCATGTTGATCCTAGACCCGCCATGCAAGTACAATGTGCTTGAAGTACTTTCCCTTCATTTTTAGTTACAAGTATCCACAGCTTGTGAAGAGTATCATTGATCTTTTGAGATGGACGACAATCTGTCTTCAGGAAACAGTACTGACTTGATCCTAACTGATGAAACATTATCTGTCCAAGCCATCCTTGTTTAAAATAGCTATAGGCTTTCGATTGTTTGTAGTCATTTAAATCCTCCACTTCACTATCAAGCATTAAATATTTGATAATATAAAATGTTGTCACCATAGGCCAGAAACCTATACCTTCTTCTTCATTTTTCCAGCCAACCTTTAGCTGGTGAAAAGGGTCAGGAAGTGTTTTACCATTAATAAGAAGTTTTTGTTTATATTGTTCACATATTTCTCCTTCAATTTCCTCTGCTGTTTTAACTACTTGTACATCATTCTCTACTGCTGCAAAGGCTCTTGACACAAGCTCACATTTTCTCCCAGTGACTTTTAAAGCTCGAAGACGTAGGAAATTCTTCAACTCTACAACTTTCATTTTGTTAATCATATCATAATCCATAACTCTTTGTTTTCTGATGCCAAAGCACAGTTTTTATAATGTTTATATGAGATTAAAATATCTTCTTTCTGTGTGAGAGTGCTTCTATGTTGTTTTTGTTCTATGTTTGCTAATGTTTACAACTTTCACCTTCCCGTCTATCTACATCTATTTCGGCCCAGTCCTTTTTTCAAAAAACCGCGTTCGCGGGTCGAATTGGTGTATACATTGAAACTCGTTTTCTGGATGAGCTAAATTATGCATAACGTGTGAAAACACCTGGGATGTCATAAAGAAAAAATATACAGAACAATTTTCTGATATAATAACGAAGCAAATCACAACAAAGTTAGTAAATAGATAAATATTTATAGTAATGCCATCATTAAATTGAATTTGGTTGATTTCACGGCGATTGATGTGTTTAATGATTGACTCTTCAATGTTTGAAATTTCACTGCCGTTCAAACTTTCTTCATCCTTATTATCGTGTTTCTTATTTTTCTGTGAAGTTTTTTTGTCTGGCTCAAAGCGATCAGGTTGAACAGACATTTCTATTCCAAAAGCAAACAATACGCAACGATGTTACATACCTTGTACGTCACAGGTCGCGTTATACCAAAGAGGTTTGAACCGAGATTTAAAAATGTAAACATCGTGAAAATGACTTTCTTCGTTGTTTTAGAGGATTAGAGATAGCGACTTTAAAAACAAGTTATCGTATTATTTTTTACATTCGGTTTTGAGTTATTGTAATAATGTTTGTATGAGAACTTGGGAATCCCTTTAAAGAGCTTTTATATTTAGTATACATTGATGTTGATTTCAAATTTTATAACCTGGTTTTGTTCCCTTTAGTCGATAGCAAACAACATAGAAATATCATGTAAGTCATGTTTTCCGATTTAATGTGTGAAGATTTATTGTTACAGTTAGTTGAAAAGCTCACAAAATCACAATAACAGTAACAATAACACAATAACAACAGGGATGATGACTTGATGCGAAAATTAAAAAACACTTTCAGTACAATAATTCTAACCTTGCGCTTATTAAAAACAATAAACATGCCTTGCAATTCTTTTGCAATATGAAATAAATACGTACTTCACATTTTGACTAAACAATTGTACCCGCAGTTCCGTGTATATATTTTATTTCCGTTGCTTTTGCTATTAGTTTTTTCTGTGTTGCAACAAGAATTTATCTTTTCAAGAATTTATCTTATCAATTTCACAAAACTAAAATGCATATAATCCAAAGCAATTTCACTTGTTGAAAATGTTAAAAGTTAGTGCCATCCACTAATGCATTATGTTACAACTGTTTTTGCTCTGTAAAAAACTTTATACATGTTCACATATCTTTCAGAAATTCACACCCCATTGTTAGTTGTTACAGTCGCAGTCTTCGGACGTCTTCAGTACTCTGTGAGTTATTTTAAAATGTTTTTTTGGTATTGATGGTTTCAAAAGGTTTGACGATTTTTTAATATTATGAAACTTGTGCTCGAAATAATCTTTCATTGATTGGAAATGAACAAAGAAAATATTTTGTGTGGACACTTCTCTCGAGATGTAAACACATCCCATTTTATCTTTTTAGTAAGTGACATTCAAATTGTACATACTCCACCTTTTGCTGAATCTGTCACGGAAGGAGATGTCAGGTGGGACAAGGGTAAGTGTTTGCTAGAATTAGCGGCAGGCTATTTACTTGAACATTTCAAAAAATGTTTCCGAAATATGAAACTATATTTGTCATCTTTATTAGAGTTATTTTTTTGCTTTACTACTAAATTACTAAGTAAAAAAATCTGAAATAAACAAATACAACTTAGTATGCATAATACGGTATGATACATTGCGTGAATAACTTGCTTAGAGGTGGGAGACAGTGTTGCTATGGATGAAGTTGTTGGTGAGATTGAAACCGATAAAACAGCACTTCCAATAGTTTCGCCTGCCAGTGGTGTCATTGAAGAGCTTCTTGTGGAGGATGGTGGACGTGTTGAAAAAGGTGACGAATTGTTCAAGTTGCGTGTTGGAGGTGAGGGGGGAAGCTCGACGCCGACCCCAAAAGTTGAAAAGCCACCACCGCCTCCCGTACCTGAAGAAGTTGAAGCTAAGCCAGATGTTTTCCATGCCCCTCCACCAGAACTTCCTAAAGGTAAGCATTCATTTATTGTCATTATATATTGTTGTTTAAAGATTGTTTCCGTTTCATTTTTTGCAATTTTGATTTTAATTTGCGATCTCAACAGTCAAAATGCAACCAGTCCCATTTTTATTGTTATCTTTAAACAATTAAATGAGTGTTTTTAGTCTTAAAAATTTTCCATAAATACAAAAATGGTTTGTTTATGTGATGTGTCGCTAAACTGTAGAAGGTTTATCAGACCAACAATTGACTTGGACCACAGACAAATGGTAGTTTAGATTCACCTATCAACATTTTAGGAACATTTTATTGCACATACAAAGCTGCAAGTTCAGTGTGCCCTGTCTATCAGTAGTGAGTGTGCCCTGTCTATCAGTAGTGAGTGTGCCCTGCGTGTCAATAGTAAGTGTGCCATGCATATCAATAGTGTGCTGTGTGTCAATAGCGAGTGTCCTCCTGCATGCATGATGTTGATAGTGAGTATCATGTTTTTAAATGTAACATGGCAGCATGCATAGTCCACACCATTTTATTCGCTAATCTAAATGTAATTTTTTTATCGCATGCATTTTCTTTTGTGTTTGTTACAGTTAAACCTGTTGCTAAGGAACCTCTAGTTGTGCGCAAACCAACACCTCCACCACCACCTCCTGCATCGCAAGCTGTCGAGTCATCAAAAGTTGTCTCTAGTGAAGTAAAAGAAGTAAAAATTGCACCGACACGCATCATGGGTACGAGAAATGAGACGAAGGTCTGTTATTTTCAGAACACAATATCCAAGTTTCTAATAGCCTGTTGAATTAAAAATATCAACAAATTACATGTTAAGTGCTAATTATTTCACAATATTTCGAGTGAACAACATATCCGAATGTTCATTTGCTTTTTAACTTCTTGCATACTGCGCTGATTGTCATTTACATGGATGTTTGCCTGTGTGGTCTGTAACACTACATATCTTATCGTACTCGTATATCTCCTCCTTTCATTGTTATGTATATCAAGATGTTAGCAGCAATTTCTATTTTGTACAGGTTAAAATGAACAGAATGCGACAGCGAATTGCGCAGAGGTTGAAGGAAGCCCAGAACACAAACGCTATGCTAACGACGTTTAATGAAGTAGACATGAGGTGAGAACACAATCCTGCAATATTGTCTTTCTGATTTTCTCAAATTGAAGTTTTCTCTTCTCGTAGGAACCTATATACCGTTTGTTTATTTACAGTCGGTATAAATGTTTCCCCATTGCTGGTAGACTCAAATAGGAAAAACTATAGGGTAATTCCATATGAAATCAACCACAAAATGGAGGTTTTGACACCCACCATCTTCAATTTTGATGAAAACTATTAACAAGGTCAGATCTATCTGTTGTCTGTTTGTCGACTTATTGTCCTCCAAACTGACAGAAATTCTATTGAACTAAAATTGTTAAAACATAAACTAAATAACAATGATAAAAATAACAATAGTAATGTGTTAGATGATGGTCACTTGGTGGTCACATGGTCACAAAAAATAGGATCTACAGTCTATCAATGTATAAAATTATACCTCGCAGCAAATGAAAATCAAACCACCTGTGCCTATCTCCTTTATAATAATAATGCATTACTGTATTTATACTGCAATGAAGTACTTTTAGCAATTTAATGGATCCTAGATATCATAATAACTTAAAATGTTAGTTGCTGTCTAAACAAAATATGATCTATATCACGATTTCTAACCAAAAAACAAATCAGTTTATAAGAAAAAACTAAAAATATGTATACTCAAATAAGATGCAATATTTTTACATTAGGAAATATTACCATTGAGATTTTTTGTAAAAATGTTACCTAATATATGTCTAACATGTGTACCAAATTTCAAGAAGATCGGAGTTTGCCCACATTAAAAATCTTTTCTTTGAACTTCCACTAGTGAATATTCAGAAAATCTTTGAGTACCTGAAAAGAAACCTAAAAATCACCATCAAGACATTATTTTATGGCATTTTTGAGGTGTTTTTTGGATTCCTCACCCTCAAAAATGTTCAGGAAACAATTTTCATTGTCATTGAGCAATTCTACCTTGAGATTTCATATGTTATGTTGCTCACTCACTTGAAAATAATGCGGCGCTGAAAATTTTAAGCAAAAAAAGGGCCTGGAACCAAGTGTCCATATCTCAGGAACCACTGGGAATTTTGAGATAAAATTTGGTCCACCTTATTTTCTCATGAAATGTAGCTTCTGTGCCAAATTTCATCAAAATTGAAGATGGTGGGTGTCAGGGGTGGTTGATTTCATATGGAATTACCCTATAGTTAAATTTCGATTTTAAATGTATGAGAGAAATTGAAACTGGCAGCACCATAAAGCAATCCTTTAATACCATCCAACTAAATGTACTCAAAGAAAAATATGATACTTTTCTATATTTCAACATTAAACATAGTGATGTATAAAATTTACCCTGACAATATAACATATGTTGTAGTAGTTAATTGCACTACACAGTCTTGTGAATGGCACACAATTTTTCATTTCATTTAGTCAGCTGATAGAATTACGTAAAACATACAAGGATCTGTTCATGAAGACTCACAATTTGAAACTTGGTTTCATGTCTGGGTTCCTGAAAGCGTCTAGTAGCGCACTGCAACATATGCCCACAGTAAACGCAGGTCGGTAATAAATGTGGTAAACTTTGACATCATTGGACATTCAAACCAAATCAAAATCAAATCTTTACAGATATTATCAGTCCATCTTTTCTTTGGTCTGTCCTTCAATATAATCTCAATGAGCTGAACTTTCTGCGGTTCAATCGTCTCCACCCGTGACGATACCAGTGGAGTACTGCATAGTTTGCACTCTGTCAAAACGTTTCTTCAACATATACATTGACCATTGTGTTGATGTGTGAGCTGTCTCACCTCACACACCCAGGGTTCCGGGAAATTCAACATTTAGAAGTTTCTTGTAGTGACTTTCCCATTATGTCTTTTTGTATTTCAGTAGCTTCATTGTAGCAGTAAGAACATATTTTTCATGACCTCTGTGTCCAGGCTATTTGTTACATATTTTATTGCAAACTCAAAAAATAATTCAAACAAACTTCAAGAAACAACGTCCCTTAATCCTCCAACCATCTCCTAGTTATCGAGAACAACAGGATTCAGGACTTTATCAAATTTTCTTTAAACATATTTTTTGCAAAGTCATCAATAACAAAAATAGGATAAAGATTTGCAGATTGTTGGTATTCTTTATTGCAATATTTGTCAGTTATTTCTTTATTTTTAATTTAAACAAGTAGTGAAATAGCATCACTTGGCTCCAGTCATGGCCTCATTCTCTTGGGAAAATGGCTGTTTTGAGACGATGATTTTAACTATGATGTGAAAGTTGATGTTTTTAGTTAATTCAATTACAACTATTTTGTTCTTGAAAAATTAATTTTTGGAACCCGGTTCTCATTTCTTCACACAGTTATTGAAGATAAATACGTTGTGTATAGAGATTTTGTTGACATCAGTGTAGCTGTTGCCACGCCCAAGGTATTTATGAAATAACCACTTCAGTAATTGGTGAAATTGTGATTTGTTTGTTTATGTCATTGCCTATTATTTTTTTAAATTTTGAATAAAAATCTTTTTAATTACACGTTTTTTTTTATTATAAGAAACCGGAGGCTCAGGTTTGCCAAAAATTAAGAAACTTTTTTCTTAGGAAACTCAGGCAGGCTGAAACCTTTCAAGAGTTAAAGAAACTTTTGTTATTCTTAGTATATGTATACATAAACAACGAAAAATTTGGTCCTGACAAAATAAAGGTCAAATTTAAGAAATTTTTGAGGGTCAGAAAAGATTAAGAAAGTTTTGAGCCTCAAAATGACCAAATTTTAAGAAACTCGAGGCCCAGCCCGTTGCTTAGGTTTCTTATAATAAAAAAAAACCTGTACATGGTTTTAATGGAGCTGAACTGTTATACCCAATTTCGGGAAATTTGGGTTTTACAATTTTTTATTTAAAGATAAATGGTAAAGAGTTCTTGGTCTCACTGCAAAAGTTGTGAAATTTTTTTTTCTTTTTCACAAAGTTTGGTGTTATAATACTGTGAAAATATACATTTATAAATGAGACAAATTTCAAACTTAAAAACATACTCAAGGTTGAGTGCCTGAGTTGACTTAGTTTTGTTCTGATCGTGTTTTGCTTTTTCAGGGTTTGGTTGTGCCAGTGTTGCGAGACGTTGATCAAATGAACTTTGCTCAAATTGAGAAAGGAATGAGCATTCTGGGTGAAAAGGTATGCTGGGTAAATTGTCGACACATACGTTATTTTAGACGCTGTTTTCCTTGCATCTGAAAGTCATTACAATTACTTTATTATCAAAATAAATTTGCTGCATCAGTGTCGTTAACTAAACTGCAATACAAATTGGGACTGTCCCATGTCCGTGTGGGGTAATTCCATGTCAAATCATCCAATTGTTCTTAAGAATGTCACCCTTATGTCTCAGATTTCCTTGAAATTTTCACCTATGATAGGTACTGATGAGAAAAGCAAATCCTGAAAATTTTATGGCCATAGATAGGTCTTAGAGTTCAAATTTTATGGCATTTTGAAATTTTGACTTGCTGGCCATTTTGAATTTACGTTTCATTTAATAAACCTGGAACAAATCATTCATTAATCTTGAAATTTGGGGCCTAGGGTTTCTTTGGTGTGAGGAAGCCAAAAAATCATATTTTTTAAGCACCTTTGTACCTCAAACAATCATATCTCTACTTTCTACTACTTTTTCCTGGTATGACGAAAACTTTCAAAAGAAACAAAGATATTTGTCCCGATGCAAAATACATTGGAAAAGAATAGCAAAAACAAAAATTACGGTTGGCAAAAACCACGTTTATCTCATCAAGATCTGAAAAAATAATTCAACATGGCCACCACATTTATGCTGACTCAAAGCATTAAATGTTTGACTAATGCTGAGTGCCAACCTAAATTCAGATGACTTTGGGTAATATCTTCTGCCACAAAACAAGCTTACATAAAATATTCAACGGAAGCTATACACAACTTGGCCTTTTTTTATTAAAAAGTACCAGATTAAATTAATTTCTTTGTTTCTGATAAAATAATATATTTCTAATTGGTATTAGGCACGCGACGGGTCATTAGCCATTGAAGACATGGATGGTGGTTCATTTACCATTTCCAATGGGGGAGTGTTTGGATCGTTGATGGGCACGCCCATAATTAACCCCCCGCAATCAGCAATACTCGGAATGCATGGCATATTCGACCGGCCAGTTGCTGTGAATGGAAAGGTAATTCTGTGAAACATTTTCGTATATATATATATATATATATATATATATATATGTTTGATTACATAGTTGTTTTCAAACTTTCCTTTTCATACTAGGTTGAAATCCGCCCAATGATGTACATCGCTCTTACTTATGATCATCGACTCATTGATGGAAGGGAGGCGGTGACATTCCTGCGAAAGATCAAACAGAATGTCGAAGACCCTCAGGCCATGTTGTTAGACATTTAGAACGAATTATAACTTTGATAAAGTATGTCATTATCCAAATATGTATGTTCGATTTCACGTGAGTATATTTATACTTTGCTGTATTCAATGCGGTTTGAAGTAAATTGGTGTATTTATTCTTAAACATACTCTCAGTGAAGTTTTAAAAGTGAATCCCTTGTATATCCGCTAGGTAGTGTTTTAATTTTATTATATATTCAATTGACGTTTCTTGTTATAATGTGCATCATTAATTGTTAGATTTGTTTGTATTATTTGCTTCATACATTCAAACGACTGAATTTGGTTTATATTTACGAACAACCTAGGTTTTACTTCTATATATTGTCTCTTTAGAAGAAAATAACAAAAATAATGGCTTCAGACTATGCTCTTGCAATAAAGCTGAGTCAGCAACATGACATCACTGAAAGACCGCTCTCCATTGTAGATGCTTCCTGGGATTTAATTGACCCCCTACCAAACATTCGTGAGTTGTTTATACAATACGATGGAGAGTTCTTTGATGGTTTGTTGGCAAGTGTGGAGGTGAAATGGAGCTCTAGAATGACGTTGTAAGCTTTTTGTTAATTATAAAAATTAATTTATTGTCAAGTGTTTACTTCTTCATGTGGTCGCTTTTATTGAAATATGAATTTTATAACATGGTTTTTTCGGAAGTTTTTTTAAATCTCAACTATCATTGTTTGTTAGATGAGTATAGCTAATATTCCCTGAAAAATTTGAAAATCAATTTTATTTTATTTTCATTGTTAATGATAATGCTCATTTTAACTTATTTATTTCTCACTTTTGTAAATGAAATGGCATTGTTCAGATGCGCTGGTTTGTGTTGTTATGAGGGAAGAGGTGGGCTGTGCACTATAAAATTAAGCGAGCCTTTGTTGAAGTTGAGGCCGCGAAAAGATCTTGTGGAAACCTTACTGGTATGGTGTTAAGTTCATTAGCAGTCATTGTGTCACTGCTCTTATACAAAGAATACCTGAGATGCTTTAATTTTCCAGCACGAGATGATCCACGCGCTACTGTTCGTCACACAAAACAACAAGGTAACTTTAATGACTTCAGGGAAATACAGTTCTACTCTGCTCCATTATTATCAGGACCACGACGGACATGGACCGGAATTCCACAAGCACATGTACCGGATTAATAGGCGCGCAGGGACAAGCATCTCCGTAAGACATTGATAACACTGATTTTGTAATTAAGTTGCTATCAATGTGTTGAAAACGGTATTTATTTAGAATGATTTGTTTTTCGTTTAGGTCTATCACTCGTTCCATGATGAGGTGAACTTTTTCTGTAAATGTAATAGATTGACTAAAATAACTGATAGCAATCCAAGCAGTTTTCAATGTTGAAAATGTAAATATGTTTGAAATTACATGGGGCTCGAGGCATTTAAATGTCATTTCTTTGACAGGAGAAATCCTCGGATAAAAGCGAATTGTATCAAATCGAGGGCTTGTTTATCATGGATAAACTCTGATTATAAGAATGTTTCCGTATGTTTGTGGTTTTCACTTCACTATCGATTCGTGTTTTCGTCTAGGTAAATAATTATCGTCAACACTGGTGGAAATGCGACGGTCCATGCGTAAAACGACCACCGTATTATGGTATTGTTCGACGTGCAATGAACCGACCACCCTCCCCACATGACCCGTGGTGGTTGGAGCACATGCGTAGATGTGGAGGGACGTTCGCTAAGATAAAAGAGCCGGAGAATTACAAAAAGAAAAACTCCAAGAAGTCAAATAAGATGTGTACGAAGTTGGTATCATCTACGAAATCGTCCAAAGAAAATATGATGGCGAATTGGCTACTTTCAAGGCCTAAGACTTCACCTATCAAAGGTATTACGAATAATACCAAACCTTTTGGAAATAATGCTTTACAGAAGGCTTCTTCAAATGACTTTACTTCAATAACAACCACGTCAAATCCGAAACCTCTCGATTCTTTCGGTGGTCTTGGTTATATAACAGGCACGAGTGTTAATAACACGGACGGTCGAGAAGCTTTCTTGAAGTCACTCGAAATGAAAATGTGTAAGAACAGAAAACGAAAACTGCACGATACAACATCAACAGATGAAGTTATTTCGATCAGGGATGAAATTTTCGTTGAATGTCCAGCATGTCCTGTCAAGGTCGCAAAACATTTATTAAACAGCCATCTGGATGATTGCTTGAGGTCATAAAATCGTATGTATATTCGTACGTACACATGTTTTGTTGCATTGAATACTTTTTAAACGCGTCATTTTCTTTCCTAGAGTACAAACCAATGACTCGTCATAGCAAGTCGAACAATGGAACTTTTTGGCCCCAAATCGCGAAATTAAATTCCGCGAAACTTAATGAAAATGCCTTATCCACGAAATTTAATGACAAAGCCTTATCCGCGAAATTCAATTTTTCTCACGTGTTTGTGCATTTGTGCACTCCCGATAGCTCGAACCTCCAAGGGACCAGGAAAATGGTTCGAGGCGAAGTTCTTAGAAATGCCTTTGATTTGTTTGAAGAATAAATTTAGATAGACCTTTTACGTAAGTTATATCGTACTAAATAATTCCCTAAACTCTGCCCACCGCGAAAATATATTCCGCGAAATTCGCAGTTTTTAGACCTGTCAATCCCGAAAATTTCTTCTCTTAAGGTATCATGCTGATCTTTTTGTTTTTGGTAATTTTTTACAGCTCGTGTTTGATGAAAACCGTTTTAGGTTTACTAGTAAGGGATGAAGTTTAAAAATAACGCGCGCTATGTAAGTAATAAAGAGGGTTTACAATGGGTTATTCGGACGTTTCCAAATTTTCTTCTGAGTATCCAAACTACAACTTTCCTCCGCGTGTCTATATACAGCGTCTTTTTGTATGCGCGTTACGCGAGTCTTTTCGAACACGATTTGCAACATGTGTTGCTATAGTAACCATAATTACAGAGGCCGGCAATGGTGGCAATGACTTGGCAATCGGCTTCTCGATTGTTGTCGAAGCAATCCTTTTTCGTAAAACCTATATAAAAGTCCACTATCAAAATTAAGATTTTTTAACAACTACACTATTTCTTTTTATGGCCAACTTGAATTGTACTCTATTAAGCATCACTGGCGAATCCTTGGTAACTTTGCGTATAAACAACTCACAATTTGTACATTCACCGATTTATAGATTATATACAAAGTTATACAAAACAATTTCCATGACTTTACATCACTACTATGTTGAAGATCATTTTTATTTATATTTTTCGTTTGAGTATGTTAAAAGATCGAAAGGTTTAAGCAACGCCAATACTAATTTTGGGCTAAAAATTAAGTAACTTCCGAAGTCAAGGCCGTTTTCCATTCACCGCGCGGGCGGATTTTTCCACTCGCTTTCTGAACTGAGCATGCGTAGATGTGCAAATGACTCATTTCAAGCGGGCAAAAAAAACACGAGCGTGCAGTTTTAAAAGTTAAAGGAGTAGTCCACTCAAATTTTGCCATATAAACTAACATCAGATTTGAAATCCTCGCCATTGAATTAGTATAAAAAGAATATTTCCTTTTCACAAAACTTTTTCATTATTGCGTAAACAATGCCTAAAGATAGTTCTATTTTAATGCTATTTTGGCGTGACCATTTTGCTGACGTCATAGATGGCAATGTTTGTTTTTAAAAAACAGAAAGCTCGGTGATAAAAGAGCAGAAGAAAAACATAGCAGTAAAAATGTCTGATAGTGAGAATAAATCTGAATATTTTTTTACTGATGAGGACAGTGAAATTTTTTGAATTTGTCATGCCAATTATGTCTTATTGTTTTGAATTTGTCATGCCGGTTATGTCTTCTTGTTTTGAATTTGTCATGCCGGTTATGTCTTCTTGTTTTGAATTTGTCATGCCGGTTATGTCTTCTTGTTTTGAATTTGTCATACCGGTTATGTCTTCTTGTTTTTAATTTGTCATGCCGGTTATGTCTTCTTGTTTTGAATTTGTCATGCCGGTTATGTCTTTTTGTTTTGAATTTGTCATGCCGATTATGTCTTCTTGTTTTGAATTTGTCATGCCGATTATGTCTTCTTGTTTTGAATTTGTCATGCCGGTTATGTCTTCTTGTTTGAATTTGTCAAATATTCATTTTCTTTGTCCAGTTCTTCCATCTGTTCGTTGATTTCAACAGCAAGAAGATATATATAAGTATATAAAAAAATATTGGCTAAAATGATGTGAACGTTTCTTGTCGTTTATCACTGCTCTTTCGTTTTTGAGATGGTTTGTTGTACGAAACTATAGGTGGAACAGCGTCTTCAGTGAGGATTCTCTTAGTAGGTAACCCAAGCAACTCATTCTAAAGAAAAAATGAGTGTAAGATTGCTAACTAGCTACTAGCAAACTTAACAAAATAGCTACTGGCTAACTAGCAAACTTAACAAAATAGAAACATCTAACTTTTAGTTCTTCTACTTACTTTTAGATCTCTTCGAAAACAATTTTCTTCAAAATGACGATGACAAACCACTATGTTTTCTTCTTTGGGTAAATTTGCTCTCTTTAGCTTTGCTATCCGAATTTTCTTCATATTCTTGTCCTTCTTACTAGAGCTGTTTGAACAATCAATTGCCGCGCAATGAATCATTTTTGACTTCGATTAAAAAATAATTTGTTTATAACCATGGCCTACTCTACTAACAGGCCTCACAAACATCTGGCTTTTTAAAAAACTGTAGGCGAGATTGTTTTAAAGAAAAATCGGGAAAACGTGAGACTTTCTGTACTCTTTAGTAAGAGAAACGGCTGCAATTAAATAAACACGGGGGTTTATAAAATTAGATATAAAAAAATTATAGAATATCGTTTGATTTTGTTTCTTCTAAAATAATATTTTATTGATAAAATTAATAAACTTTTTTTGTATTTGTATTTAATACAGTCAAAAATAAACTTAATGTTTTACTAAACTATCTTTTTTAATTTAAATGTCCCCCGGAATTTAATTGAAACTTTCAAAAGTGAGAAGCGAAAATTTTTGTAAGAGCGATTTGAGTTGAAGGATGTTACATGTGAATAAAAGTTATTATTGTGAAAAGAAGTTTAAAATTTATTATTATTATCATGGTTTACAAATGTTGTGTCACTGGATGTAGAGGGAATTATGATCTTGAAAGCAAAGTTAAAGTTTTTCGTTTGCCACATACAAAATACGCTGAAGAACGACAAAGGTTTGTGTTGTTTTTTTATCTTTCTCTGTCTCTCTTTGACAAAACACATTATTTGAGCAAGTTGTCTTTCAAAAAGCACAGTTTTGAGATAAGTCTAGTAGAATTTTACTTCGATGCTACAAATTTATTCCTTTTAATTATCTTGTTTATGATATTTTAGGTGGTTGGCAGAAATCCCTCGTGATAACATACCAGATACTGCTAACACGTTTATATGTGAAGAACACTGGCCAGAAGGCTATGAAACAAAATTGGTATATGGAAAACTTAAACCTTTGAATCCCCCATCAGTATTCACACACTGTGTAAAAACAAGCTTGATTCCAACTCAGCCCCCTCCTCCAAGACCAACTAAACGAACACACTCTGAAACCAGAAACACTCAACCAGATAAACTAGAATTATTTCTTCAAAATGACCACATTTCTTTGTTTAAAGAATTGAAGGAAAACATATCTGAAATAATAGAACCCTATTGTGCATTTAGTTCTTTCTCAAGATGAAGATTTAGTGATAATTCAAAGCAAAGAGTATTTTGACGATACTGGACTACCCAAATTTATGTTAAAGATATTTAATAATTTGACATTTGTGAGCTCTCATTGTGGAAATCGATGTGCTATCAAACCGTTATCTTCTAACAATATGACAGTTTTAAACTCAAAATCGAGACTGGAAGTAGCTTTGAACTTTTTATACTCACTGGAACTAAACAACAAACAAAACGTAATTGTTGACCAGTTTTGTCAATGGGGTCATTAACCCATGTTGGGGACAAAAAGTATTCTTCAGAAACAATTGCTAGGGCTTTTGAATATTAATCTTTATTAATTTTTAATATATCTCACGATCATTATATTCACGCCTGAGAGATGATTATCAGTTGCCTAGCATGAATTTGTTAATAAATTTAACAAGTAAACAACACCAGTGATGAAGCATTTTTAAAAGGTTATTTTCAAAAGTGCACCGATCAACAAAAAAACATTGTGTTGATCATAGACGAAATCTATGTTAAACCTAAATTGACCTATCAAGGAGGAAACGTGTTTGGAAAGGCAGTCAATTCACCGAATAATTTTGCCACAACTGTGGTTGCATTCATGTTTTGTTCTCTTTTTGGAGGGAAAAAGTTTTTGTTCAAAGTATTGCCCGTTTATTCTCTCGATGCTACGTTTCAGTACAATGAAACAGTTAAAATCTTGGAAATGGTGCAAAGAAATGGCGATACAGTCAAAGCTATTTTGTGTGACAATAATAGAGTCAACCAACGGTTTTTTAAAATGTTTGAACTTGAAAATCCTTGGAAAACGGTCAATAACGTATTCCTACTTTATGATTATGTACATCTGATGAAGACAGTCCGCAACAATTGGATCACTGAGAAACTACAACAACTTAGTTTCAATGATAATCAAATTGCAAAATGGGGAGACATTAAAGCCCTTTTTGAAAAAGAAAAAAATGAAATAGTGAGACTTTCAAAACTGACAGAGAAGGCAGTTACACCGAAACCGATTGAGCGAAAGAATGTTTCTTTGTGTTTAAAGGTGTTTTGTGAAGAAACAGTTGCAGCGCTAAAATTAAGTGATGGTGACAGCGACACAGTGCAATTTTTAACAAAATTTGTGCAATTCTTCAAGATTACAAATGTGAAGCATAATTATGAAAATGTGCATACCAGAGATGAATTAAGAGCAGCCTTTTCCTCAGTTGATGATGATCGTTTACTGTTTTTGTTAGAGTTAGCCGATATGACCGAGAAGATGGGATGTAAGAAACAAGGTAATCGTATCAAGCAATTAACGAAAGACACGTCTCGGGCTTTTGCTCACACTTGCAGAGGTATGGTTGACCTAGTAAAACATCTGTTGGCTAATGGATTTAGTTACGTTTGTCTGGGGCACTTCTCAAGTGACCCGATTGAAAAGATGTTTGGTAAGCTAAGACAAGGTTCGGGAGGAACCTATTTCATTAATGTCCAGCAAGTTCTGCAGAAAGTCGCTATTGCCAACACAAAACTGTGCTTGGATTTGAATATCGAAATAAATGAGGTGTCTGCCGAGCATTCATGCGAGAAGTGTAAATTTATAATAAATGATGAATCTCACATGGAAATTTTTGAAAATCTTGCTGCCATTGAAGAATCTGTAAATAAAGATGTTAAGAATGCGCTGGTGTATATAGCAGGGTACGTTATGAGAAAAGATTTAAAGGTGATGTCTGATACGTATGTTTACCTTAACGAATATGGAGATTTTATTCGCGAATTGAATAGAGGTGGTCTAGCTTTACCAGGAGATAATGTTTGTCAGTGGGTTATCTAATCATACATTTTATTTCACGAAATATACAGTTTAACCTGTAGAAAAAGTTTATGTAATGTGCTAATGATGGTTTCGGACTTCCACCGAATAGAGAATATTGAGAAACATCACGGTCAAATTCTCAGCAATATACTTCTGAACAATTATTCTCGTTTATATACTCCAAGATCATCTAAAGAGCGTAAGCTAAAAGTTTTGAAACTATCTGAAACCTAATTTTTATGTTTCTGTTTCTGTGTTTATAGAGGAAATACGGTATATCACATCAGAACAATTTTTTAGAATCACAATGATATTTATTTATTTTAGTGGAAATGTTTATCATTATTTTCTGGTGTAAAATTAACATATATTGTGAATGAAGAAAGTTTTAAAACTACTTATAGTTCCTACACTTCTCTGTATATTTGCATTATAAATGCCAATTTCGTATTATAGTCCTGTAGAATTTCATCAAAAAAAGGCCAAACCTAGAAAAAATTTAGATAAAGACATATTATATACCGTTGGAAAGGAAATTTAATGTAGATTAAGAAAATCCACGGGGTCAAATTTTTAACTTTGGGCAAAATTTTTTACAAGCTAAAGTTTGACAGGGGGTAAAACGAAAAAATTACGAAAATCTCAAAACGCATTTTCCGCATTTTTGCAGAATGGGGAGTGTTTATTGGTATATATTGAATGTTTTAATTGCTATTTCATTATCATTTATGTTCTAGATGGGCAAATTATTAATTTGAATTTTTTTTGGCTGTATCCATGGTGATAATAGATTTTCAGGGAGTAAAATTTGAAAAAAAATCTTCTTTCTAGCAATATATATCAGATTTAATTTTCTTGATGTAGCTATATGATAGCTTTCTGTTTTTCTTTTTATTTCAGTTTTCTGAAAAAAGATATCATTGCATTGTAGAAGTTTTCGAATTTTAAGTTCGTTCATTAACAGTAGCTATAGAGTTTGAAATTGAGTCTGTTTTAGATAGTTATGTAAGTATTTAATATAAATATATAAAGTTATATCCAAATGAGTAAAGCTAAAGCATATTGTATCAAATGCAATGAAGCATCCAAAGAGAGTTTAGAGCAAGTTGGAAAGTTTTGGAGAGAGGGGTGTAAAACTAAACATCCATTAGTGACATTAATTGAATATGCAGATAAACAAGAATCACGGAGTTTAGCTGATCAGTTGAAAAGAAATTTAGAGAATGAAGAACCAACATTTATACACAAGAGCTGTAGAACGAAACTTAGAAACCAATCACGTGAAAAGCAAGAAAAAGTTTCAAACAAAGAGAATGAAGTACCAGCTAAATCGAGGAAATTATTTGACTTTAAAACTCAATGTCTCTATTGTGAACGATCGTGTATTCGTGATCCAAAACATCCCAATCGCAACAAGTACGAACAAAGGATACAGGTATATACACTACTACAATTGAACTATGTAAATCGAGAAATGATCAAACGTCTAACAATATTTCACCCAGACTGTTAAGTGTTAGCGATCTTGTAGCAGTCGAAGCTAGATATCATGTAGGATGTAGATCGAGTTTTGAAAATCCAATAGCAAAGAATACAACACCAGGTCGGCCAGTTTCTTCAGAAAAACATACATGTTTTGAGAAAGCTTGTGGAAAATTAGAAGAAGATATCGAATTATACACGATTTCTGAGTTTCACGAGATGATGAGAGAGTTTGGAGAAGAAGTGTACTCAGTTAAAATGACACAGGAAAAGTTGAAATCGAAGTATGGAAGTTCCATAACATTTGTTAATCGGAAAGGTAAAAGCAACATTATTGTAATTGACCAAGCAAAGGACCTTTTGTCAGAAAAGTGGTACTACCAACAAAGAAATAATGACTTATCAGAAGAGTCGCAACGAATCGTTAAAACTGCAGCAAACCTTATAAAGCAAGCTGTTAAAAACTTCGAACACGAGACTGACAGTTATCCTACAGTTGACGAAATAAAAGAATCCAATCCAACACCTGAATTGCTGCAAGCATTCATCAGTGAGCTGGTTAATCCTCCATTGCAACAAAATTCTACTGCACAAGTTTTATTTAATGTCATACGACCACGATCCTTAATGCCATTACAATTTGCACTCGGCGTCGCAACAGATAGCTATATCGGATCAAAATGGATGAGCAATGTATTGTTTAAATTGGGATTCGCTGTAAGTTATGACGAGGTATGTGTATATTGTTTTACTTGCATCCCTTCCCTCAAGAGTGCTTGCTAAATAGCAGTAAATAGATTTCTTAAGCACAATAATTTCATTTCCTAATTAGGTTATTCGTTACAAACAAAATGTGGTCAAGAATGACGAAACAGACCAAACCATCCATCCGGACGGAACAGCGTTTTTGCAATTTGTTTCCGACAACACGGATCATGACATGGCAACTCTTGATGGTAAAAACACACACCATGGTCTTGGTTCTATTGCTATCGCTAACGGTTATTTCACTGATGTCTCGACAACTCGAAAAAAGATTCCTCGAGGAAAAAAAGAGCCTTGGTCAAATATTACTCCCAATAATGGAATTGAAATCATCGAGTATCTTGCTCCGAACGTTCCAGCATTGGCAAAAAAAGCCCTCACAACTATCAACCAGGTATAATTTATCTTTATTCGTGTTTATGTATACGATGAATTTACTTCGATTGCAGATCAGAAAAACCTATGGCTAATATCATGCAATATTAATTTTGAGAATATCAAGTTACATAGATTTTGTTTTTAAATTTCAGGAAGGTTTAAAAACAGAAAGCTATCATATAGCTACATCAAGAAAATTAAATCTGATATATATTGCTAGAAAGAGGATTTTTTTTCAAATTTTACCCCCTGAAAATCTATTATCACCATGGATACAGCCAAAAAAAATTTCAAATTAATAATTTTCCCATATAGAACATAAATGATAATGAAATAGCAATTAAAACATTCAATATATACCAGTAAACACTTCCCAATCAGCTAAAATGTGGAAAATGCGTTTTGAGATTTTCGTAATTTTTTAGTTTTACCCCCTGTCAAACTTTTGCTTGTAAAAAATTTTGCCCAAAGTTAAAAATTTGACCCCGTGGATTTTCTTAATCTACATTAAATTTCCTTTCCAACGGTATATAATATGTCTTTATCTAAATTTTTTCTAGGTTAACTTAATATTCTACAGGACTATTAATCAATGAACGAAAACCCCATATATTTAATTCAAAAAATGAAAATACGAATAAAAACTAACTAAGGTCTCGAATTTTAACAGATTTGTTTAAAAATCATCAATATATTAAGTTAAAATCTTTTGAATATTCAATTAAATAAAAAAAAAACATGCAGAATAACTCGCCTACAGTTTTTTAAAAAGCCAGATGTTTGTGAGGCCTGTCAGTAGAGTAGGCCATGTTTATAACACTTCTCTTTCTTCTCCAGTACTGTTTTAACTTTTTTGTTTTGAACATTCTCTATTGAAACAAATCGCCATATATGACGTCACGCGCCAAGTGTGCAAAAAGAAGAAAAAATAAAAAAAGCTCAAAATCAGTCAATAGGACCTTTTTTTTTAAAAAAAAACCTCGCGATCATACAAAACAAATGATGGAGAATTTAATAAAGAAAAGTTATATTTTGAGTGGACTACTCCTTTAAAAAATTTTAACTTCCAAGCGTGCACGTTCGCATTTTTAAAGAGATAACCAATGAAATTTAAGGCAATTGTTTCTTTCAGCCAATTAAAATCATTTAACAAAAATCTAAAACAATCACAAAGTATTTGGAAGTGTGTCAAGCATTAAAGAAGGTTGAAAAAGTTGATTAAAAATACACATTTACGTTTTATAAGCAACCCAGTTGCTAAGGCTGCAGTCCTCAAATTAGCCAAAAAATTAAGCAACTTGCTTAGCAACCCTCAGCCCTGACAGTTAGTTAACAACTTTTTTTCGCAGAACAAAATTACAAATTTTCTTAAAAATAAAGACAAGAATTCTTTTCTGATTTGAAACAAATACATAACGAACTATTTACATGTATAACTTACCGTAAGTAGACAGAAGAAAAACAATTTTTTCGGTGATTTCATGATTCGATATCACAGAGAAAAAATAACCTTAGCAACCTGTTAAGCAACTTTAGCCCTGAAAGTGTATCATACCCTTAGCAACCTTAGCCCTGACCCTGAAAATCGAGTTACTTATAAAAAGAAAAATGTGTATGAAAAATATTCGTGGTCAAATAACATTAGATCTTTCACTAAATTATGAATTCACTTTTTTCCTCGCCTTCCTGGAACATTTTCTTCGCATACTTCTTTTTAGTTAACTATGTATTTGTTTCTTACGTTTGATAGAATTGGTTGCAAAAAACAAGATTTTTCTTTTTAAATTTAACAAACTTGCAACCATTTTCGCTTAGCATTTATTGTTTATGTTTCGCAAATCTACAGATTATTTTGACCGTGCGGTTGCGGAAATTTCCGCCCGCGCGGTGAATGGAAAACGGGCTTTATAAAAGATAATCGTGTACTCATCTAACATACCTATTTTCTTTCTGACTGTAATGTTGGTGGAAGCGCTATCGGTACCGGCAGAATTGAATCCAATACACCTGTACTTGCCGGTATCAGTGACTGCGAGCGACTTAAAAACAATTTGATCTTTGTAAACGATCACCCGTTGATTATCGCCGTAATAAGTATCGCCATCTCTTATCCACTGAACACGTGGTAAAGGCGTGCCGGTCACGTGACAGCGTAATACGTAATTGCCGCCCTCGTCTTCTGTTATCTCTTCCTGGTCCACTGAAACCTTAGGTGCGCCTGGCAAATTAAAAAATATGAGTCATTTTATGTATTGAAGAACTTTTCATAAAAGCGAAACAACTAGCAATGAATCGCCCATGTAAGTCAATTTTAGTCATTTAAACGTTTGTATTTATTTTTACTTTTCTACCACGAAATTAATCATGTAACCATAGATGTAATGTTTTGTGTCTTTATTTATTTCTGTATTGTTACATATTTAATCAGTACCTTAAGGACAGAAAATAAGTCGAGGATAAAATAGTGCGGAATAAAATAGTGCGGAATTAATTAGGGCGTATATCGCACTAATAATTTTTTTTTCAATACAATGTCTTCTTTGTCTTTCAAAATCAGCATTTGGCACTATTAAAATCCTCCTAATATAAAAAAATTGGCAAGCATTAGAAATTTCCGTGAAACTCATCATGAACTTAGGACTTCCACACGTCTTCAGATATCTAAGTTGTCCTAGAAAATAGGGCAGTTTGGGGACCTTGCTTACGAAGTGAAAAAACGTACGGAATCGCATAAATTAAATCTGCAAATTTCATAAAAATTTCAAAATCGCATTAATAAATTCCGCACATTTAGCCATTTACCTCGATTTGCACTAATTAATTCCGCATTAATATAAAAAATAGGCTCTTAATTCGCACTAATTTATTCCGCACATTTTATCCTCGACTTATTTTCTGTCCTTAAGGTATTTTACTATTAATATTATAACTACTTACTCATTATTTCGATTTGGATATACTCTTCATCCCTTCCCAAGTAATTCTCCGCAGTGCAGCGCAACGACCCCGAATCGGAGGGAACCATTGCTAAAATAACCAATCGCGAGCCGTGTGCAATGTCGAGCACGTGGAATCGTGAGCTTTTGATTGGCTCATTCTTTAACGTCCATGTGACACGTGGTTTTGGATAACCACTCACAATACATTGAAAGTCGGCGTTGTCTTTCTCGTGGAGACTTTCTAAAAGTATTAGTCGCGTATCAGAATAAACATACTTAGTCGCTAATTATTTGGAAAGTCATGTAAAATATCTAAAAATGCCAGATAGCTAACTTTGTAATATTTATTGTCCCCTTTCTTAAAAGAAAAACAGTTCTTCAAACAATTGGTTTGAAAATACTGGGTTAAAAACATAGTTAACGTTCAAGACATCAATTCTATGAAATTTTTACCTGGTCCTGAAAATGTTGTTATTTTAGCTGGTCCTTTAGTTATATGTACGGTCGTAGGTGGGGTGGTCGTTGTACTGATCACTTTGTTTGCCAACGCATCTAATCAAAAAGACATTGACGAACGATTTGAAAATCTACGGGGAGAAATTGTTTTTCATTAGACGCTCAGCTTTCAGTTAGTTATTTTTCAGTTTTTCTCCAAATTATCAATTTTGGGCGATAGTTTCCCCGGTATTGGGGCAGTTAGACTTCTCTGTAAAATCTGACCATACGATGTTAGTATTTTAAAAACTTGACATTTAATAATTTACTTTTGGTCTTTTCCATAAGCATTAACCGAACTAGAATTAGCCTAAAATAACACTCAATACAGTTGCAATTGATTGAGAATGAGTTCTGTTAGGCTCGTTTGCCTATTATCCAGAAAAACTAACGAATTACTTCCAAAACACGGTTCCATTTCACATAACTGATAGCTGTCAGGCCGCTCGATGGATTGGCACAATTTCTCTGAATAATCGAGAACACGGTCGCCATAACAATGTACATCACGTGTCTGTATGCCTGCACCGCATGTTGCGCTACACTGGAAAAGTAAGACGGTTCGCCGACTAACGGTAATTCTCAAAAACCTTGATATTTTATTTAAGTGATCTGTAGAAATACATAATAAACATCACAGAAAAAAATCATCATTCGCATAACCTATGACGCAATGTTCTCCTTTGTGACGCGCAACATTGCCTTTCAAAACTAAAATTTGTTGTCAAAATTAAGAGATTTAAAAATCCTACCTTACTCCACTCTGATACGAAGTAGTCAGTGTAACATGGCTTCTTGTTTGTACACATTTGCATCATTTTCGGCTTCATTTCTTCATCACATGCATTATTATTGACAATCAACATCGTTCTCTTTCCAGACTTCTCCGCACAAATAACATTACGCATTTGCATACCATCACCGCATTTCGCTGTGCACTAAAAAACCATTTAAAACAAGTGTCTCTCAACCCTAACCTCACAAACATAGTTTTATCAACTCTTCATCATCAAAACGGCAATCATTGTATAAATATAAGATCACTCAGGGGTGGCGCCAGGATTTTTCCGACGAGGGGTCTTACAGCGCCGACGGGGGGCTAATTGCTTGACTCTAAGTTTAACACAAAACTCATTGATGATCAAATCTATTACAGATTTGGCACCTCTAAATTTAAACATAACCTGCCATGAAACTTAATATCATGATAATTGTATTAATCACAAAAAAGACATTTTGTTAATATTGCTTTACTTCTCCGACGGGGGGCTGAGAAGTTCCGACGGGGGGGGGGGGGGGGCGGCGGCAGTAGTGCCACCCCTGAGATCACTGTACAGATATGTAAAAGATTTACTTCACTCCATTGCGAGGCATGCCACATCGGTTTACAAGGGCCCGCAACTTTACACTCTTCGGTATATACAGGTTCATTCTGCTTCAAACAATGGCTGTCAGGTAGCTGTTGTCCGTTTGCGCTGCGACAATACACACTTCTTGTTTTCATTCCCACGTCACATGGCGAGGAACACTAAATATTGTTGAAAATTCATACAAACTTTACCCTTAGAGAATATTCAACGAGTTATGACTATCATGTAATACTGACTAAAATTTGTTTCTGATTTTTACATTTGATTGTACGTTAGTTCTTTTGTATCCACTCAATATTTGCACGCATTTTCGTCTCTCTTTGAGTTTCACCCAGCAAAAGAACACTCCATTGACTCTATTGATTCTATTGACTCATTAAATTTTACCTCTGTCCAATTCCCTACAACCCACTCTCCACTACATGGTGGGCTGAAACAACTCTGCGATGTATTCGGTTTGTTCCGCAGCACACACTGAGCTTCTCTAACAGAGTTGGCACTTGATGCACCCGTGCACAAAACATTGCGTGTTTGTAAACCCTGTCCGCAGCTTGTTGAGCACTGGAAAATAGGTAGGTGAGAAGATGATACTTTCGCTGTATTTGATCTACACGTTTTTTCTTTTATAAGAAACATGAGGCTGAGATATGACAAAAATTAAGAAACAAATAAGAAACATGGCCAGGCTCAAATAATTTTATCCTGCTCTCAGGGACCCAGAAAAAAAACAGTTTATAAAGCTTGAAACACTTCTCTAACAAACTACATATTATACAAACTATACTTTAAAATATTTCTACTGTGCATGTTAATTGAACAAGTCATTGGAAATATTCCTATGCTCATCTTGAGAAACATTTAAGAAACGTTTGAGGCTCAAATTGCCCCAAATTTAAGAAACTTCAGTCTGAAGCCAAAAAGCTTATAAACAAAACAATGTCTATTTAATTTATCTACTCTGTAATCCCGGAAACTCGGACGTCGGATAACTAGCGTTAACGGGAGTGTACTGGAATTATCTACAACGTTTTAATAGGTATATGTTATGTTCACACTAGTGCCATTTGATGTAAACCATAACGCTTCAATAAGGGTAGTTATGAGATATAGAAACTGGAATAAGACTAACGAACGAGTCAACAATCTGAATACCACAGTATCTTATCGTTGCAGCGTCAATATTTCTTTCGCAGTTGACATAATTTACTTTCGAAAAACTCTTGCATATCAAATATTATTACCAAACTCCATTCTCCAACTTTCCATTCCGGACATTCACCATTGACTTTACATTCTTGAATGTTGATCGGTGCTTCAATACTGCATTCAGAATTCTCCAACATGTTAATATTGCCATCTTTTATCGTTTCAACGCAATTCACCCGCCTGGTTTGAAAACCCAACCCACACGATGTTGAGCACGGACTCCACGTACTAATGTACCATCTAAAGAAATTTAACATTAGTTAGGATTCCGTCTCCAACAATGGTAGACAATGTTTTCTATTGATTCCGTGTTCGGTACACGCCTTGCTTTTTATAAGAATAGCAGGGTGAAAATGGGCATTTTTTGAAGAATATTCTAAGAATATGCCCAGGGTGAGAATTCTACTGTGTTGGGGAATATTTTGCCGAAATATAGCTGAATTTGCAAAAGTTGATAGAAGAAAATAAGATTGTATTTATAAATTAAGACAAGATGTGCAATGTCTTCTATAAATACATACGTGATCAAAACATATACACAGTTTTATGGAACAAATAATAAGAATTAAGTAGAATAAATAAGAATAGCTAAGAATATTTCAGCTTGATTTGTAGTTAAAAGTTAAGAATACTTGACCCTGGCCGAATCAAGTCTGTGCTTATAAAAAAGCATGCATTTTAAGCTGTTACACAAAGTTTAATTTAGGACGTATGATTCTGAATTGAGATAAATGTTAAATGAACAAAAAAAGAACAAAATGAAGACAAAAAAGAAAGAAAAACATTACAAGAGCCCATTTGAAACCTACTTTGTGGTAGAATAAACAACCTAGGTAGAAACTAATAACACAATAAATATGTTGTACCTGGAAGGGCACCTCTGAGGATTACATCCTTCTTGTTCAACTGGTTTCAAAGATTCATCGCAATAAATCAATTCTTCCCTCTGGTTTGTTTCTCGATTCACGCAAAATACCTCTCGAATCCGACTGCCAGAGGCACAAGATAGCGAACAACTGGACCAATCACCAGTCACCCATTCATAAACAATTTTCTTTGCTGCAGGTTCTCTGACATTATGAGGGATGTAATATGTGTAGTAAATTTGAATGTCGTTGTTGACATTCAGAACCTATGCATAAGTAAACATTGCAGTTAAGATTAAAAAACTGTTTTAATAATAAATTAGTTAGGTTGATTAAGAACGAAACATTGGTCATCTTGAGCCACAATAATAAAAACTACGTACATAAATATCAAGACTTGTTTCAATTGGTCCATTAATAAATACTTCATTTGTGGCCCCACGCTTGTATATAAGGTAGCCTGCGTGTAACTTGAATATATCTGGAGGGGACAAAACATAATTTCCGTTCAGGATACTTCGGTCATTTGAAGTAATAGCTGAAAAATGAAAATAATCAAAAATAATGCAAGGTCAAAACAATGAGATATATTGTGGGTCACTGGGAAAAAGTCACATTGAAAGAATTCACATATTTGCTATATTTCAAAATTAAAAGAAGGAGTCTCCTTTTAAGTCTTTACAAATCACCGTTATGTCTGTACAATTGAAACTTAAAATGATTTCACAGAAAGAATAAAATATACAAAATAATAGTTAAATACCTATGTAGTTCTTGGCTTCACCTTCCTCTTTGATGAGAACATTGGTCCCTCCAGCTGGTATTGTAGTTACAAAGACATAATCTAAATGAAATATTTGTGCATGTAAAATAATATATTTATATTGATGTGCAATTACAAACATTCTAATCAAATATTATTATTAAATCTATGAATTTTCAAATTCAACAATAGAGCATATATATCTTTTTCATCGTCTCTGCAAAGAAAACTGCCTGGTTTCTTTTCTGGTTTTCAACCTGCTATATAAAAAATATGAGAGAAATATTTCAACCTGGGATCTCAGTATCACTTTGAAATGTCCTCTCCACTTTGTAACATGAGCTATTATCACCATTACAGATGCCACAGTTATCTTTCTGTGCCTGGGAATACAGCTGCATGTCACAGCCAACCGGTAAACAGCTGCCATTAACGCAAACATCCAACGCATATTCATTACAACGTGTGCCATCAACTACTTTCTGTGCAAACCTAACATAAAACGACAGATTTTCAGGCTTGCATTTCAGTTCACACTGTCCAGCTTTGTGATGGTAAGGCGTCCATTTGTACAAATCGTTTTTGTACGGGTGATCGTTGTACGCAGAACATTGCACAGATCGGAAATCTACTGAACCATCAGGACAGTCCTGTAAAAAATTGTTTGACCATGATTTATCAACATATATTTACGTAAAATGTCCCAGAAATATTTATCAATATCTGTTTTGAATTACGTTAGAAATTCCAAAAAAATCCAGAATAATATAAAGTCACAGGAATACCTTTGAGTTATATATACACTACCGTAATTTTATTGTAGCATCACCAACCTGAATATTGCACATGTGATATGTTACACTTTCTCCGTCACAAGTTCCTGGAGAATCACTAATAAAAACAATACACTTTCAGATGAATAAAAACACCTTAAAATCAAACTTATCTATGAAATTGTACGTGGATGAAAAGTTAAGTACTTTTACACATTATTAAGTAAAAGGTATCAAATCAAAAGCAAGTCAATAATTTATTTTCTATAATACACATTACACAAACAATTGTACACAGTGGTCATTCAATTGTCCGGTCAACAGGGAATGTTGTATTTTGAAATGTGTTTAGATAATACCAAATTCCGGATTAATCCAAACTGAAAAGATCTTAAAACAGCCGTAAACTCTTTCATTTCATTGTTGCATAATTTTCTCTTGCTTCGAAATTGATGACAGGTCAGTGAATTGCCATTTGATTGGTCCTTTAACTTAAATTAAGTATACTGCAGAGTGAAAGTGGAATAGTAAAATATATTAAGACAAGAATATTATATATAATAAGTAAGAAGAGAGTTCCAAGGTATCAAGCAATTTACTTCTCATCTTTGATACAATCACGTGTTTTTGAAGTAATTCCTCCACCACAACTGCGAGAACACTGCAACCATTCACCCCATGTTCCCCATGTTCCTTCTTCAACGGCCTGTAGAAGCAGGTGGAGAATAAATTATAAAATTGTTATATTTAATGCTGTTGTAATAAGTGAAGAAATATTGCATACTTGCGTAGTTACAAATGTGAAGAAAATACAAGCAACCAATCTAAAACAACGTAAAATGAATAAATGTGTAGGTCATAATATAAAAACATCAAACATCATTGAAACAACAAAATGATCAATCATTACTGTTATTATTTGTAGGTGTCTAATATGCTAATGAGTCAGTGGGTTTCCTACAGTTGATGCTAAAAAATTATGATAACAAATATTGATTTTCTAGAGTTCTCCAAAATACCCAAATGTTACAATCCTTCTTTGCTGTAACGTTAACAGTGGATAAGTACATACACACTTTTTTTTATAAGAATACGCTTTATAAGGATAGCAGGGTGAAAATGGGCATTTTTTGAAGAATGTTCTAAGAATATGCCCAGGGTGAGAATTCTACTGTATATATTAGAATAATACGGGAATATTTTGCGAAATATAGCTGAATTTGCACAAGTTGATAGAAGAAAATAAGATATGTATTTATAAATTGTGACTTGTTCTTCAGCATACCTTATTACAGCAAATTAACGGAGCATGAAATTAACAGATTTTGGCATTTTTCGCGTTAATGTTATGCCACGTTCATTTTTGGGGTCCGTAAATTTAGTGATACACTGATTTTCTGCCTCTAGTAAATTTATGACTGTTAATGTTGTGAAAAAAGCCATAAAATTGTAAAAAAATACGGGACATGTGGTAAAGGGTTTACATTACAAGTTTTATTTTTCTTTGAAATTTATTAATTTTATTCATTACGCCAAACTATTATCAACGGCTGGAAAGCAGCTGGCGTGATAAAAGCTGTCGCAGATGCAAGAAACAGCCATGTAGATGATTTGAACCTGTTTGTTTAATCGTTAAAATATAAAATTACAAAGAAAATAATTTTCATTTTATTCCCTATTCCTGAACCGCGTTAATTTTATGACTTTGAAAATGATTTCCCTAATAACCGCATTAATTTTATGCATAAAAATTGTGATTTAGCTAAGAGCGCGTTAAATTCATGTACTTACAAAACATGTGTTGTTAATAAACTGCTCCGTTAATTTCCTGTAATAAGGTATCTTCTTTGAACAACTAAGCAAGTGAACAACTACAACAACTAAATTGTTTATGGAACAAAAAATAAGAATACAACCTATTCTAAGTAGAATAAATAAGAATATGCTAAAGAATATTTCAGCCTGATTTGGAGTTAAAAGTTAAGAATACTTGACCCTGGCCGAATCAAGTCTGTGCTTATAAAAAAAGCGTGTAGTGGATAATTGCAGGTTAGCTATGTCATACATCAAAAATCTGATGCGAGGGCAATTCCAATTGAAGTATGAATGTATTTATTTCAAAAAGAGCCAATAAATATGCATATAATATACTAATCTATTTCCATAACATGGGCTTTTTACTTGACTTTTTGTCTTTTGGCACTTATTATTATTAATGAAATTTATATATACAGGATAAAAATAAACCTCAGTTACGCTACTATTACTGTTACTGGTGTAGAATTAAAGAAACTTCTAATAACTTCTTCATTTTAGCAGTGCTTTGTGCATAGGGTTGATCTTGTTTCTTATTTGCAGAATTTCTATGAAAATCAACACATGTTCAGTATGTTGTGGCCTTTCCGGATCAAGTTAACGGAAATAGCCTAGAATTTGCTCTTCTTTAGGTTCAATGTAGCTAAAGCTCTGCTACCATCTCTATTACTAGTAAGTTAGATACCGTTGCACATATGGTAACTGTTTAAATTGTTACAACATCTTATTGTTATGATGATCTATTGTCTCTTGATGTAGGATGTGTATTCCACCAAAATAATTGTATACTAAATATTTGGTATTTTTGAGATCCGCCAAAATTAATTCCTGCCAAAATATTTTTTTTCTTGACCAGACAAAATTAATTCCACAAATCATATCGAAATTGGTGGATTGGGTTGATCCGTCAAACATTCTTCCCTTAAGGCCAGTCTGCAGATCGTGGCAAACGCGCACCCAAGATAAATGTGCGAAAAAAGTTAATGCGCACCTGAGAACAATAGTTTTTGTTATGAGAAAATGTTGGCGCACCTCGCGTGAAGTGTGTACTTTTTTTGAGCTGGGGGTATGGGAAAATTAGAAAATTTTTTGGAATACAGCGACAGATTAGCTAAAAATGCAAAGAAATTGTACTTTGTCCTGATTTTTCTGCTAATTCAGAAGCTTGTGTTATATATATTGAATATTGTCAAAATATAATATAGTGGTGCACCTGAGGTATATTTGAGACGATTTTGCGCACCTGCACTTGAAAATTTTTTGTTGGTGCACCCGAGATCTCGACAAAAGCTGCCACGATCTGCAGACTGGCCTTAAGGTAGGGTATCATGCATAGGGTAGGTATACCATAACGCTAGCCGCAGGTAAAAATATTATTGCGAATCCTGTTCATCCACCAAATACAACAAAAGATACCTTTAATGATAATAATAAAAAAAACTTTTTAAACTCGATCATATTAATTAGAAAAATTTATTGTGGTGGTTACGACGAATAATTATCGAGTTCTATATGCTAAAATTACCAAATCTAAAAACTAAAATCTTCCATACTATGAATCATTAAACTCAGAACATTTTCGCTAGCTAAAACCTACCAAAATACTTTTGGATAACATTTGCCGCCATATTGAAAACATTCGTTTCTCAAACTTTTCTTGGAAAAAGATTTGTGGTCATGTGACCTCACATTATTGCCTTTTATTTTCTCTTTTATAATTTTTATTTATACGATACTTTATGAATTTGGCAACGAAAAGGAAGTCGTTGGGCCTGTGTCGTAGGGCCTGCCCATTCTTTTCAGCGTCAGTAGTGTGACGGAAATTGTAAGATCGCCAAAGGCTCAGAGAGACAGGTTGTTGGAAAGGAACTGTTCAAGGCATGAGTTATTGGTGATTTCTACGAGTTCGTATAATAACATAATACTAGTGTCGAGAGTTCAATCATTAATTCGGATTAGTCAAAATTAGTCTAAGATAATGCTCATTGACTGTTTGAATTTGAAGAGGTTTAAAAACTGTTTGAATTTGTCTGAACTGGCAAAAATGTTTAACAATCCGATCGTTAAAAAAAATGTTTAACAATCCGATCGTTAAAAAAATTGTTTATAACTCCAAGTGTCAAACCGAACAAAAACAGTTCACTGATATGTGCACGCGCATTTAGGATCAGTTTAAAGAATGTCACAGAATAGCTTGTTCGTTTCCGTAGAAAAAAGTGACGTAGATAGAAATAAGAAGCTTCTGACGAAAATTGTGTGCGTTGGGGAGAGGGGTGCTTCCTGCCCCGTCGTCCATATGTATGTATGTTATGTATGTCCCGACTAGCTTCTGCATAATTAAGTTTGAAATCTATTGTTAGACGAAAAGAAAAAAAAATGCGAATGGAAGGAAGAGATTTATAACTAACAATTTTGTAGAACAAGCGGACATTGGGCATAGTATAAAAACCACCGAGGAATGTCGATCGAGACAGTTCGTTGAAGTTCTCAGAACGAGATGAAGTGAGAAATCCTGGCAACAGCAGAGCTGTGTAACGGGCGCGAAGTTATTTAGAGAATAAAGTATCATGAGAGCGTTAGCCTGTTATTATGTCCGACCAGCTAGATTCTTCATGTTCAAACAAGTTAACCACGATACATCTCATCTGCAAACCGCGGAGTCAGAGTATTAAGTGGAGAGACTTGATAGCTTTAAAAATATTTGTTCCTCAGAAGAGGTAACTTATCTTTAAAACCGTGCCAACAACTTTGAAAATGGTGTAGGGGGTATAGCTTTACGGGGGTTGAAGGGGGAATAAAGGACATTAATTTCATTCTTGCATATGTTATTGAGCTGTTAGAATTATGTCTACAGTATTTGATTTAACATTACGGAACACGCATTCATTCTTAGCGGAGTTATTTTCGTCTCCATGAAAAGGCGTTTGACATTGAGTTTAACAGCGACTTTCTCGGGTCCACGCTATCTTCAACAACATAAGTTTTCCTGGAAAAACTGTAGATGTATATATATACGCGTAGTTATATATATATTTTTTTGTTCCTATTTTAAGAAATTGGTCTTCTCGTTGATTTTAAGGCATTTATGTAAGAAGTATATATATATATATATATATATATATATATATTACCGTTCCTAACAAAGAATTTCATGAATAAAATGATTGACAGTTCAACCGTAACTAACAAAAGAAGTTCAACCTAAGAACCTAAGCTTCGTATGCCATTTAAAAATTTGCAAATAGTCAATTCATTCTTACTTGGAAGTACGGAAAGTTGAAATTGATGCATTGAAGTTGCCAAAACTTCCACAGAGGTTTTCTCGAGTATCAATAAAACCTGACAAACTATTTGTTTAACTTTTCAAGTATCATGACGTCATCAACTTTACTTGCGTTGTTTCAGAAAATAATGATTCACAAGAGAACGTAAATTTCTATAAATATACTCTATGACGTTTGGAGCTATAGTGAGTGGATTTCCAATGACTCCCCTGCCGCCTAAATTTGCCATCCCGATCGAGTGCTCGTTACACCGTTACATTTCAAGACATCGGCAAATTCGAAAAAAACTATTTTTTGTTTACAGACAAAAGTCAATAATCACCATTCGGAATAATATGGACTGTTCTAACCTTGATTGACTACAATCATTTACTGCATACATTAAGACAAATGTAATAATCAACATAATGGCTCCACACTATGGCACTAAAATCTAAAAATAGCAATATATACGTAATAATCCAGAAATTTGCGTGGAACATATCAATATTATGTTAACTTTTGGTCCAATATGCATAAAAATAATATTTTCGGCCTACCTTTCCATCTTCATACTTGTCGAAATCCCCAAAGAAAAAAGTGTTTCAATTTCAACCGTCTCTGACTGGGAAAGAAAACAGTAAACACTTCACTGGCATGCAAACAGATTTGCTGTGTGGAGACAGCTCAACGATATTCGTGTGGCCGTCAATGTCGCCTTAACAATGTCAAGCTAGGTCATAACCCATCTATTTCGTAAAGTGCTTCAGGAAAATGTTGCTGTAGTGCTTGAAACATGACACTTGCGGTTTTAATATGAACAGACGTATTTCTCGTCGATATCTCTTATGAAATTCTTATAAATACAAAGTAAATATTTATGAAGGGTAGTTCATTTTTCAAATTAAATAAGGCTATTCTTGAAGCTCTGAATGTACTACGACATTTCTCAAATTGAAAAAACTCGGTGTATTTTTCCTAATAGTGGATGTGCTAGATATGCATACTGTAATTGGCGTAATTAGTGACCAACTTCTTTTTGTTTTTAAACAGTCCCATGTGAAATGTAGCGAAGTTGGGTTTTAAATTTTTTAAACTTTAATGCAAAAAAATATAATTTAAACCACAGGTCATTTTGTAGTTACAGTTATAACAACTCAACAAAAGTCTTCGTGTTTGTTTTCAAAGACTATACGGTATATCCTGATTACACACCACAAAATAATAAGCGACCGTTTTCTTCTAACCTCAAAAAGATAATAAATGAACCGGGGTTTTTGGGATTACTGTGGCATAAATGCTACAGTTTATTATTTTTTTAGGGGAGAGGGTTATCTTTAAAAGGGCGCAAACGGTCCCAACGGTTCTTACGTAAAAATACATGGAAGAAAAAGCAGCAATATCTCTGCAAACAATCGATTGTTGTTTCTCTCAGTTCATAAATAGAGATGAAGATTAACAAATGATCATATGCTTAACTGAGTAGACTGCGACATCGTATAAAAGGTAAGCTGGAAACAGCTATAAACGGTTTGCCGTCTACAAAATTAACTGATATTTTAAATCGCATTCACATTATGGATTGCGACACGCGAGAAAAATTTATGTGAAAGATGTTAATGACCTTTCATGTCGGTAATCTGTCTACAACGAAAATTGCTCTCCCAACTGTGATGTGGAAGTTCAATGGGAATCGATGAATGGTTTGGCGCGAGAAGGAAAAACAAGTAAAAAACAACAACTCATTCAAGGCGCTTGCAAAGGAGGTTACATCATGTTTAGCGTTAAAGTAAATCACTCGTTTATTCGCTCTTGTCGATTACGTGTTGCCGAAGGCTGTAATTGTGGAGTCAAATTTAAAAAAACATAAAATGATTATCCATTTTTTAAAACATATGTAGAAATAAAACGACAATCCTAAAAGAGTTTTCCATTCTAATTCTTCGCTCGCTCAATAAGCAAATATCTTGACATTTACGCGTTTCGAACAACATTGTTTAAATGTATTGTTATTTTCAAGCCATTCCCTTTGTAACATAGTTCAATGACCTCCGATTAACTCCCCCTCCAAGATTTGTTGCTTGTCAATCTTCTAAAAATGTTGAAAGACAAAAAATAGAAATTGAGATTTCTGTTCATTAATCCAGAATGCAACTAAAAAAGAAAAGAGTTGTGTAAGAAGCGCACATAAAATAAACTTTAGATTTTTCCAAATGGAAAGTCTGCACTAATACAAAATCACGAAATATTCATTTGATGTTTCGCAGCAAAATTGTTTATATAAATTTCGTGTGTTACAAAATGTTGGTGTGTGCTTTTACACGAAAATCTTAACTTTAACGTTGTGGTTGTCACTCATCATCATCATCATCAGTGTTTTCCTCGTGCTGATTTCTTTAACTTGGGGCGAGACTGCTTGGATGGCTCGTATAACTTATGCAACAGGCCCATGAAATCTTTTCTGTTCATCATTCACAGATGTGAGGTCATTGAAAGAGGATACTTTACAATTCCGTACAATTTACAGCTTGAATGGTAGCAGCAGAGATAATTGCCTTGACAAGAAAATATTTTCACCACGATACCCCACATAACTAAATCGAGTTGTTACCGTAGTAGTCCTACAAAAACAATGTTTAAGCTGTCATCAGTCCCCACAATGTTGGTATACATCAAATGTTGTGCCACACTCTAATATTGTTAACCTCAAAAGTATTTTGCAAATCTATATCAAAATAGCCGAAAGCATCTGATTTTTATCGATTGATAACCGATGATGTAATACTTGTTGACTATTTGTTGATTTGTTAATAAATATAGTTTTGTTCGAACTCTTGAGTTGGTTTGTGAAATAAACCAGCTTCATCTAAGCATACGAAACTGTGTTTGTTATTTGCATCGCACCCACCTCTGCAATATTTAGAACAAGAGACGTTTTGCGAACACAAAAACCCAATTCTGGATTCATTTATCGGTCCCGTTTACCTTGTTTGATAATCACTAGTACAGACTTTGACTTCAATTTGCATGGATTTGAGCTGTTTGAGTTCTAGCTCCTTTATTGAACATATCACGTGTTGCATAGCGTAGAAATGTCAATCATGAAAGAGAATAACGATTGACTGTTGAGAAAACTCTTTCCTAATTATACTGGGTAGTCATTGATTTTTCAACGTTTTAGAAGTAGGTTGTTTTGGTGTTTGCCGCAAGACACTGAAAACCGACTACTACCGGTTAATCAGAAGAATGTTAATTAAGGTGTTGGCTTGACCGTTTATTTTTAGAAAAGAAATCTCTTTTAATCCTGTTCATCGAAAATTCCCGAGCCAATTTGGAATCTTAAGTATCTTTGTTTTGTAGAAATTGTTAATCGGTTTTAAATGATGAGGTTGTTAGGAACCCAAGGTTTTCACTTGAGTTCACTTCAACAGCTCGAGATGTTGCTTGCATTCACTCATCATTCACTTATCTTTTGAAATGCCTTTCATGAATTTGCTCAATAAAAGAGTTGCGGCTTGCGGACATCGAAGGAAAGTTCGAAAAGGTCACAAAGGAGCTGAAATCAACATAAGTTACACAAAGCGAACAGTTTAATTGATGAAGGAAATAGGAGCCGAAGAAATAACATTGGAGTTACTGAAGAAACTGGTGAAAGGTAACAACGAAAAAGGTGATAAAGTGAGAAATTGAGTACCGAAGAACCGAATGAAATTAAGGGAGTTACTTTGAAGGTGGTAAAAAGGATCGTCCAAGAACAATAGTATGTCGATTCTTAAACCACACAGACAAACAAAAAGTGCTAAATTACAGATAGAAACTAAAGGACACAAAGATTTTTATGAATCAAAATTCAAGGGAAATACGTAGAAGTGGTTTGCGATGGACTTAAGATCAGCAGAAGAAGAGGGGATCGCCATTATATATATATACACCATTATATATACAAGAAAGGCGAGATTTTGCAAACGTAGGAAGAATCGTCTTAAAGTACTAAAAAAATTCTCCCTGGATAATTCTCTCACACGCAATTCCCCCTGCAATTTCCACCCAGACAATTCTCATGGACAATTCCCACTCATACACCTTTTTTCACAATTTTCCACTTCTTCTTTCTGTTGATAAATTGTTGTCAATAAACCGAACATTGTTTACAAATCGCTCTTATAACTCAAAAAATAAATATGGAAGGAGGTCGTTGTAGTTACATCTTTTGAAATTGTTGGCAAAAAAATTAGGAATGTATTAATCCTGTTTTCCCTTCACACATTTGTCGATCATTGTATGAAATATAATCTCAGCTTCAACTATTGGGAATGATAATATCAATCGGAATTATTTGGATATGAATCACAGACAGCAGCATGTGTAAAAGTAATTTGTGGATATAACGTTCTAATTAAAGTTATTTAAAATAAAACTGCTCATGTGTGTAGCTAAGTTATTGGGCTAACTGCGTCATTTCAAAGAATCGATTATAACTACGGCAACCGACAAAAATATAAAAAATATAATTTTTGAAAGTGTAATTTCGGAGTAGTTTAAAGCAATTACATATGCTTCATTTTGCAAAGTTTGCGTTGTCTTTTATTTACCTAAAAAGTTCCGTTTTTTAATAAATTTAAATTTTTGTGCTTACGTTATGGCGTAGGTATGAAATGATTGCGAACAGTAGTTGAGAAGACATGGGGTTAAGGGTTTATCAGACGATAGCAAAACGATAAGGCATTCGGCTCTTAACCCAAAAGTACTGGGTTTGTGACCATGCTATCCCAAAGTGAGCGGTTATAAACAAAACAAACGAGATTACAAATGGAACAACTAAATTCGACTAAAATTCTGTGTCGAGGTCTTAATTAGCGTTCTGGGAGCCTCATTAAAAAAACAACATTTTGGTTAGGGAGATATTGTTCTTATTTGTTCAGTGTTAAAACAATATATTTTATTGCTCCCGTAGACAAATTTTCACCGGTAAACAGATATGAATGTTTCAATACTTGAAATGATGAAATGTTTATATCAAGGTTAAGTATATTTTAAAATTTTCGATAAAAGTCCTCGTGATCATGAAACATCAAAATGGCGCCTGGATATCATTATTGTCTCGGTTATTAGTTGTTGTCATTGTTGCTAATACAATTTTAATGTCAATGTCAATGTTGAAGTATATTAGCTGTTAAAACTACTGTAAAATAATTAGGCATGGTTGCTTTATATTAGAAGCCGTTTTATTTTCATAGATTAAAAGGAAATCATATATTCACATGAACGTTATCTACAAGGTTGCTAACAGCTTCTTCTGTGACTTTCACGGTTCGTTTCACTTTGCGTATTCTTGCCAAATACGCAAAGTTTTCAAAGAGGAGGTAAAAAAACAAGATTTCAATTATATTGGCATCATTCCAGCTAGAAAATCTTTTCTCTGGTAAATACCAGTTTCATGTTATTTCCAATAGAATCATTTCTTGTGTTTTCATCTTTCTTAGAGAAACGTACGAACGCTGGCGAATAGTCAAGAAATAATTATTAAAGCAGTTTGTCTCAGATGAAACATTCGTGTATATATTTTTTCTTTTCCATCCTACATGTTGTCCTAAAGTCTCATAGAAGGGTAATAAACTGGACAAGGAAAACGCCTTAACATCTTTTGAAAGAAACTGGGGTTTGAACCAGTATGGTTTGGTTTTGCATGTAACGCCTACTAAACTACAGCGCCTTATGGGCATTAATTTTTGCGGAACTAATTTTTGCGATTTTGCCCAATCGAAATAATTCAGCAGAAGAATTTCGGAATACTCTTCAGATAAAATTTTGAAATTATGACAGAATAATTATCAAACGCAACATTTTTGTATAGAATAGTTTTTGATGTCAAGCAAAGGTACAAAAACCCACCAAATAGTCGGATAAAAAAATCCCACAGAAATATTTTTTGGTTATTTATAATGCTTTTCAATAGGCACAAAATGATTGTTCTCAGTCACTATCATCGATTTCGATAACACGAGTAACTTCTTGTGTTACTTTTGCAGTTTTTGATACCGCTGAGAAGAACGAGCGTATATCTTCTCGGAGTCTCTTTGAGTTAGAAACTCTGGTGTTTTCTTTTCTTTCTTTTGATTTTCCATCCAGCATTTGATTGGACGACGCGGATAGAAGAGCATTTACCTCATTTCATTCATTGAAAAAGGCTCAAAATCACTCGATCATTTCTATGAAGTCGATCCTTTAACCAATGAAATAAATGAAGTGTTTTACGTGAATCAGGATGATATTAGCAGTTTTGCACCTCGATCAATTAATGACGATGATGAAGAATGTGAATACAGGGGAGAGCCGTTAAACAACATTTTCGAAATACTTAAATGACTTTGAATAAAATTATTTGTAATTTTTTCTCTGAAAGAAGAACCGCCATCAAAACATTTTTTCTTCATATCTCTCCGAAGAAAAAAAATCCATTAACGGTCAATCGCAAAAATTTGTTCCGTATTTGCTATCGAACATAAGTGATTCGCAAAAATTAATTCCGCGAAACAAGACCTTCTGAGGTCTCAATCGCAAAAATTAGTTCCGCAGAAATTATTGCGCTTACCTGATAAAATTGAACGTTTTGCTCTAGAAATTGTCATATTTTCTACTTATTAAGCTGATGTATTTGTGCTAGTGAAAATATGCACCATGATAATTTATAGTGTTCTGATTGGATTGGTTTGAAAACAGTTATTCCCAATTTTCATAACATAGCTACGCGCAAAACAACTTACCAGGAGAGGTTTAGCTACGCGCAAAACAACTTACCAGGAGGGGTTTAGCTACGTGCAAAATAACTTACCAGAAGGGGTTTAGCTACGCGACAGGTACAACGTGACTCGTATTCACCAACGGGAATTAAAGGTTCACTTTCAAGGATACTATACATTGGTACTGGGTCAATGAGCAACCTCCAAAAGTCTAGGATTATTCAATCACACTAAAAGAATGAATGATGAGCGCATGACAGCTTAATGTTTGTCACGTTTTTGCTCTGCAAAAGAATTTGTCGATGGGATAAAGTAATATGCTGAAAACACAGAATTTCATTTCTGCTTTCTAATCACAACTTATTCTAAAAAGATTTTTAATAACGCTCATACTGTAATCTATCTAATTAGCTCCTAGCACAAATATTAAAAGAAGCTGTCATCTTCCCATAAGTGCGTACACTTGGAAAAGTTTATTTGAAATCGAGTTTAAAACTTCCTTATTAAAAAATGTCATGTCATTGCAGATTTTGATTTTGACTATTTAAAAAAGGTCTGTTGTTGCTCCTTAAATACAATACAGTATATCATGTTTTCGCCATTATTCCCACGTTCTAATTATCAAAAAATAAATCCTTTCACCCTTTCACCCTTTCACCGACTTTTTGTTTATTCTTTGCAAGGTTGTAACTAATCAACTCTAACCTTTTTACATGGGGAGAATCAATAAAGCTACTCTGTTATATACGCCTTCTAAATGTTTTCTTTTCTTTCACAAAGGACGATAAAGACAATGTTTTGGTGAAACATTTCACTGAGAAAATCGACAAATTAGAAGACCGTATTGTTGAACTGGAGTGCGAACAAATAAACTTGTTCACTAAAATGTTTGTGATGAAGAATAATGGCACACGTGACTTGGCTGAACTACAAAATCAGATGGCAACACAGAAGAACTCTTTCGAAACACAGATTGATGGTTTGACGCGAAATGTATTGGAGTTGGAAAATGCTATTCCTTTGCCGAAAAAACCATCAATTTTTTCGCTGCCGTCACCCACACCACCTGTTTCTAAACGAGCGATTTCCCCGCCGCCACGACCACCATCTGTTTCTAAACGAGCGATTTTGCCGCCGGCACCACCTGTTTCTAAACAAGCGATTTCCCCGCCACCATCACCATAATCTGTTTCTAAACGAGAGATTTGGCCGCCGCCACCAACACCACGTGACCCTTTTTAACACTGTTTATTTCAAAAGAAATCTTTAAATAGAGATCTTTTATTTGGAATAACTTTAAAAATGCTTTGCATGCAGATCATCTTAATACCCTGAAAGTTTGAAAATTTTACAGCATTTTATTTTTTATATTTGTATTTTTGATGTAGTTTAACATTGTGTATTGTAGAGAAATGAACTTAGAAAAAATCTACCTATAAATGTAATAGAGAGTGATAACTAGTTCTTTAAAGATTCTTCTTGTTTTATATGACGTCATGTAAGGTAAATACAATGATATATATATATCATTGGGTAAATATTTTTCACTTACCATTACCGTTCACTCGGCTGCTTGGATTTACCATTTGCGAACCGTTCTGACCATTTTTCATACTTGTTTTACATCAATGTAGTGTGAAAGCCATATTTTAACAATATTTAGTTGGCTACAAATAGTCTTATGTTGCAGAGTCCTGATATTTTGTGCAAAATCATGCGATATAAACAGAATCAGTCTTCGATGATCAGAACTTGATGATTGACATGTTTTCTGAAAGTACGGCTAGAATTTTTGCTTCTAGATGAAGTGGAAGCTGCAAATGTTAGGTACCTTGTTTAAAATATAGAGATTACTAGAACTATAATCTTAGGACCTCATGGTGTTTCTTTGGGGCTGGTTTATCAGATTCTCATCCATCATGAGTTGATATGCTGTAGCTTATAGTGGTAGTACAATCAACCCATGAAACCAAACCCTAGTTATGACATGTTTATTTCAAGGTTACAGTTGAGTTTAAGTTAAACTTTTTGGGTTGTCTTGAAGCGATGATGGTAGTCACAAATGGGCGCTCTAAGTGGTCGCGACTAATTTCTACTCAGCAAGTCAGATCTTCCCTGAAGCTTATTAAATTATTATAATTATGCAAAAACATATTCTAATTTATGCATATCATGATATCTTGCGTGCATGTGTTTGTGGCGGGGAAAATAAAAATTGACAACATGTTTGAGTGATATTTTCTTTATTAAAAAGTTATTTATATAATATATATTTTTATTATATTTTATATCTATATTTTCTTCTTTAAACACTTATAGCTATAACTTCATTCTCGGTCAAAAAAATGGGGGGATCGGGGCCTAAAAGCCGCCGCAGCCCACTTGTGACGCCGACCCCCCATGCTGCTCAAAATGCCTGCAACAATATATATTTATATAAGTTCTATTTCCAAGAAGTGATCAAGCTCAGGCACCCAACTGATACCAGTCATTTGATACATATGTCTTTATTTTTAATATTATTATGTATTATAAGCTTCTTAAATATGTATAATTTGTTGTGTTTTCTTCTATTATGTATTTTAAGTTTTTAGTTTTCTAAAGGCGGGTTTCCACGAGGCGAAATCATCAGTGAATTTGCCGCGATTTTGTTGGAGCTCGTCTGGGTTATCCACTCAAAATACAAAACTAAAAATATAAATCCAAAGGTTGTTTTTAAGAATTTTCAAAATATTTTGGTTCAAGATTTCTGCAACCAAAAAGTTGAATAAATCATTAATCTAAATAAGAAATAATTGATCCCTAAGACCAGAAGAATAATGTTTGAGTCAATTTCATTAATTTTACTGTAAGACGTAATCAGCAAAGGTAATCAGTTGACATTGAAATGTTGAAAGTTCCCAGCATTTGTTTGAACAATATCACTGCTTGGTGATTAAACGACTATAGATCATCTTATCTGCATTTCTAAAGGTATAGTATAAGTCATTCAGATACGAATTTTGGGGCATGTATACTTCTCACTGAACTGTTTGGTATCTGTATATATACATTCAACTGTATTTTGCGTTGTGTCTAAACCTTAACATTGCTATAATGATGTTTATGATCATCTATTGTATATAACTACGTATTTCTAGATGTATGGTCATCATATACTTTCATTTTTGCCAACTTTTGTGCAAGAATATGAACCCTGCTGTAATAAGACTAACAGGCATCATCAACATAATTAATTTTTAAACCAAATTAAAATGTTGTTCGTTGTTCTAATTCTGATCCATTCTATAACAACAACAAAATGAAACCACAGAAAACATTGCAATGTATGTATAATAAATGATGCATATTTTAGATATATATATGATGTGAGAGAAAACTAAATCACAGTGCAATGCCTGGTGGTCGTGGAAGAGGTAGAGGTGGCCCCCAACTCAACCTTTCCGGTTTTGGACATGGGGAAGCATTACCTAGTGCAACTCTTCAACCTCCTTCTCTGTATCCAGTATAACTACATCTTTTCAATATATTTTAAAAGAAAAACTATATATATAAATTAATATTCTCATTTTTTTAATATATATGGTTTTACAGGCTTTTCCATATGAGGCGTGCGATCGCACGCGCACACCTCCACACATGCCTTAATCTCCTGAGGAGTGCGTTTAAAAGCTCTCTTCAAATTATTTTCTTCGCGTTTCACGTCTCAATCATATCACGTTTGTTTAATTTTCCCTATATTTCGTCCTGAACATTAAACGTTCCGAAAATTTTAAAATTATTAAATTAAACAAAAACCTAAACGAATTTACATTCACATTCATTTGAATGACTATTAAAAACATGTGATGACTGTTGTTTAGTGACGTAGTTTACAACATTGTTATGCTCCTTCTGTATGCCTAAAGTTGTTACGTCGAAAGATGCGCAAAATGTTTCATTTGTTGATTTATTGTCAACATGTTTTATCTTTTTATGATTTTCTCTCATGTTACAGAGTAGTTCTTCTGCATTAGTTTGTCTTTGAGTTGAAAGAACCTGTAGTGCATCATGTTTGCATGTCTGTCAGTTCCTTTTGAAAATAATCATGTTGGCTGGGTTTTAATTCTCTAGCCAATTTCGTTTTAAATAAATAAGTTTTAAACGTAAATTTCGAAAGGGCTAGTTTCGAGTCGGCAATTTTGAAGCGTAGTGCAACTGAATTCTGGTAGACTGTCTGGAATTTGGATATAAAACTAATACAGACCGTGTTTAAGTCCACGATAAAAAAATGGAAGCAAAAAAAAATGTAATTCACTCGCTCTAAATACTGAGTTTGATTTTATATTTGAATAAATCTTTGCAAATAAACTTATATTAAAAAATATTTATTGCGGGACTCAAAGTATCATCAATACATTCAGCTAAATAAGTAAAACGTATTTACAAAAAGCCTTGTTTTAAAAAAAATTGTTTACAGATAACATCGATGTCGACAGACAGAAGTGTGTATGTTACTATGGTTACTAATTGTATGATTAGAAGAACTAAAGAAAATATACGATAAATATGCTGAAAAAGATTTTTAAAAACTGACAAATATGTGCTTTAACTGATTGATTATTCAGAAGAATTCAAATCACAAAACCATTTTTTATAAAACGTTTAACGCTTCTGTCCTCCAGTTTTAATATAGAAGAAGGCAATGTAAACAAGGAAGTTAAGGCTTTGAGAGTCAGTCACTTGTACTTGACGTTTAAGGTTGATTTCCACTTGTCCGTTTGGGAATGGGAACAGGAAAATGATCACGTGAGCATGCGCACTTTGATTTTCTTGCTTTCCCATGGGACAGTTTTCCTGTCCTATCCTTCCTGGGGAAAAGTTGAATCGAGTTCAACTTTTTCCCGTAAGCCAACAGGAAAGGAAATATACTAGCCAATCAAATCCATAGCATTTTTGCAAACATATTTTTTCTGCTGATGTTGCTTTTCTGCTGATCACTCAAACCAAAACAAAACTGAATTAAAGATGGCGAATAATTGTACAGAAATATTGTCTTTCGTTAAAAAGTTGTCTGATGCACATTCTCTTTCTGTATTTCATTTTTTTTCTTTCTTTTAAATGGTAAAACAATAATAAATATAAGGTTCTTCTGCTGAGTTTACAGAAGAAGGCTACCATATTTGTTTATCTTATTGATTTCCGTTTCTGTTGAGTGGAAATCGATTTTTCCTGTCTGTCTCGTTCCCATGCCCGTTGCCAAACGGACAAGTGGAAATCCACCTTTAGCCCTCGTGTTTGGGGTTCACAAGCATGAACGTCCCCCACTTGTTTACAACTTTTAGAAGATAAACATTTTTTTAAAAAGGCGCCTCATTTATAGGTTATCAGTAACATATACGGCAAACAATAGTAAAATAGATCGTTTAAATTGTTGTAACCGAATGTCAGATGCTTTGTTGTTTTAAATCATAAAAATACAACAACTTTTCAATAATAGTCGCGGAAAGAAGAATATTTTATTAATAAATCAGTGAATATGTAATTAAATATGTAATTATGCCGTAAACAACCAAGTCAATGTATTTTCAGATTTAAAGCCAAACAAGAAATGTTTTAGAAGTAAAGACCATTTACCGCGCGAGTTTTAAATGACATGCAGAATTAAAAAATGAGATTAAAATTTATCGCGCGTCATCGCATGCCTAGAAAAATTCAGGTGAGTTGATATCGCATGTCTGAAATGTTTTTAACTTCGGTTAGGCGTGCGAAGCACCACACGCCTAAATTTTTCTTGTGAGAAAGCCTGGTTTTATAATTCTGTTAATTTCAAATAAACTAGGATTCACGTTCCATATTCCTTGTTCGGATTCATTTTTCCTGTAGGATATGACTTACAGCTTCAGCTTTCCAATAACAAGAAATAATTTGTTAAACTCAGGTGCTACAACAACGCCCTACTCCTCTTAGAACAACAGAAGTAGATGAATATTTGCTTGCGCTCAGTCAAGAGTTTCGTGGAAGTATTCGTGATTCCCCATTTTATTTGAAGCCAAAAGTTGTGAAGAAAGGTATAATTTTCACAAATTGAAATCTTGATCTTGGATTAGGTTTTGTTTGTGTTTGCAAAGAAATGTGTATATCTTAGTCTAAGTGATTGTACCCTTCTTGTGCCCTAGAAAAGTGTTAACATTTGTTAATTTGTAGAGAAGAGCACTTTGAGGGGACTTGTAGTTTATGATAATTTGTGTGTTATTTGCAAAGCTATCTCTAGAGTAACTGCACCTGTTATGGTTAGAATACGATTTTCATCAGAAATATTTTTTTGAATTTCATGAAGAATCAGTGGAGGTTGTTAAGGATAACTAGGCAAAGGGTAGTTTCTCTACTCCTCTGAATCTTCCTTTTTAACTGAAAGCATGCCCACAGCTGTAACTTTCTGCTTCCCCGAATTCAATTCAAAGTTGACCAGCAATTTGAATGGTGGCATCAAACAACCGTTTAAGGGGGGCATCATAGCCAAAAACTGAAGTTCATAAATTTTACTTCCTGTATTTAGTTGAAAACCCAAGTATTTTAGACATAAAAACAACGGTAAACAGAAAAAATATATAGAAAGATATCCTGACACATCTTTCTCTTAACAGACGCTTATATACATTTTGAAGTTTTTCCAAAATCAGTTTCGTAATCTAGTGCAACAAAATGACTTAAAGCCTTTGGAATAAGTCCCAATTGAAGATGACTTGAAGCATCAGGTGGTAGATGCTTTTGCTAACTTCCAAGGTAGTACCGTTACCTTATTTAGGCTTAAGGTCAGATGCCAAGAATTCCTAGACATCTTTGTCCTTCAAAAATCTCTTTAACAATTTAGCAATGAAAAGGATTATTTTCCTCTTGCTTGCGTAAACAACCGGCAAACCACTTATTGGCTCAATCTGATTTTTTTTCTTGGTGGATGTAACAATTGGTGTGTTTTCAGCAAGATTGTTTGAGCAACAATCCATCACATACCTTCTTACTGTATTGACATCTGTCTTTACATCTCAGAAATCATCCTCAGCTTCTTTACATGTTTTCAATTTTAATTCTTTTGCGTCCCGTATCTTTTGCTTCCATGGAACCATGGACGTGAGTTACTCTGAAGTTTTTAGACGTCCTTTGGGCTTACTTTCTTAACTGTCAGCGAACATACCTGCATGTATGATGTATTTTTATGTAGAGAGCATTAGGATTGTTATAAAAATTCACTTACTTAATTGTTTTCTTAGACATTGTACGCTTCACAGACCGATATAAACAAGGTTCAAATACAGATGAGGACAAAAAATGGCAACCCGGTATTTATACACAAAATTGTGTTACTATTATTTGACATCATATTTCTTCTTATTAACCTGTATTTAATATATTATTAATAATGAAATTGTCTTTCTTTGTTCAGCAACATTTTACAATTTCTGAACAAAACATGATTATTGAAAATAATAATAAGAATATTGCTAAAACTTTAAAAACATTCGACTTGGCAAAGCTGGTAGATATTGCCATGTGAACATATATCCTTCATGTTATTAATTTCTCCTAAAGAACTCTCTTTTCTATTCTATTTATTTTTCATTTGTTTATGTGTGCATTATATATTTTTTATTTTCTACTTTAACAATAGAAATTCATGTCCTGTATAATCTGGCTCTAAAAGAATATTTCCTCGTTATTTATTTGTATTTCATCCTTATTCATTTGTGAGCTTTAGATTGGAATGTTATGCCCTCAGAGTTAAAACCATCAGTAAAAAGACCTTCCCAGACCATTAATGGTATTTCTTTTACTTTTTTTACAATTTTTGCTATTCGCTATTCAAAGTCTTTCTTCGCAACAAGTGATACTGTTCGGATCTTTACCAGGCCCTGTAATATGATTGTAAATATGACCTTTGTTTCCTTATTGGGTATTCTCTGTTGTGATGTTTTAATGAAAGCAATGTGAAATGCATAAGATGCGGGGAAGTTAGTTAGTTACTCTGCTAGTACATAATAAAGGTGCTGTTTTTCTTTTTAAGATTGTGCCTTCTTGATTAATTTTCGCCAAAAAACTTATAACCGTGTTTGTTTTATTTATTGCGTCTCTTATATTATTCGCTTACAAGAAGCAAATCGAGTGTTAATCAAAAGGAGTATATTTTGAACAAAAACAAGCATAATATTTACGTGAGTTTAATGACTTTTCCTTTGTCTTTGTCTGTGTCAAACATTAAATTCACATTGTGATAAAGGTAGTTTGCAAGTGTGAATCACAAACCATTAATTTGGACGTTGATAAGGCATACATTGTTTAAGCTGGGAGAATATTATACATATATATATAAGTGAGAACAGTACGTGAAAATATTTGTTTAAGCTACGAGTGCATTTTGGAATGAGTTTGTTATAAAGGTCGGAACATCGGAGTGTGTTTGGTGCTGAACCTTAAAACTGATAGAAATGTGAAACAATTGGTACGGAATTTCCTGAACAGTTTGACCGCCAAAGCAAGCGCGTTAGCTGATTGATTAATTACATTTAGGTATACGTCCAAATACAAGTGCAGCAAAAAATAAAGATATCGAAAGCATTGTGCAGAAATTAGAGGTTAGTAACAACTTTATATGGAACTATTATTGTACTGATGGATATTATGTAGTAAACAGTATTTTATTTCTTTGTTATTTCACTCATGTTTTTTTATGTGAACTTTATTCTTTATTGCAGAGCAAAGAGGTTTCAGACGAGAAAAAGGCGAATGAAGATGATGATGATGACTTTGATGAAGAAGAATTTGAAGAGGATGATTTTGAAGATGTGTGTATTTTTTCTTTCATCTTCGCATGTGTTTGAGACTCTTAGAAATATTTATCTTTATGCAACAAAGCAACATGGTGGAAGCATTTTTTGCTGTATGATTTTCTCTCATTCTTATGAAGGATGTTTTACTGTAAGGGATATAGGAAAGGGCAAAAATATTGCAAATGGCGTACTTCACTTTATTCCATTTCCATCCCTATACAGTAAATGTTTCCACCATTTTGAACGGGAAGATTCACATTATGGTGAAGCAAATGTTTCATTGTTTACTGATTTTTGTTTCCAGGACAATGATTATAATATGAATTACTATGACGATGGTGGAGATAACTATGGCGACGAAAATGATGGAGACGAAGGCCCTGTGTTTTAGTCAAATACTTTTATCGCTGAATGGAATTATAATAAAATTTGTTTTTTCAGAAAATTGTGCTTTTAATTCTATTGTTTGTCACTAATAGTAAATAATGTTTTAATAAACGTTCGAATACGTTTGAGGGATTCATGTTTCACATATAATTTAGACATATGAGCTGATATTATACATTGTAATAACAGTAACAGTATAAAAATTCAAAATGGCGTGTGGCTACAATCACACTTTTGTGGGCGAAGTACCAAATGACTTGATTTGTGTTATATGTACGTTTGTTGTATTGGATCCCGTGCAGATAAGTTCGTGTGGGCACCGATTCTGTTCGGCTTGTTTTACAGAATTTAAACAATCAAATAATCAAAGGTAACCTATGTACAGTTAATTGTTGGTTTGTTTGTATTTTCATCTGTTTTGTTGGATAACTGACGAGGGCAATGTTTTAGATCTCTCAAGTGCCCCACCGATCAAAAGGTCATTGAAGTCAACAAGGTAAAGTGTATTAATAAGCAACATGACTATTAAATAAATGTAATGATACCTCTGGAAGACAGACTCCAACTATGCTTTTACTTCCAGATCCAGATTGACAACTGATGAAAAACAATATTAAACTAAACACATTGTTAAAGTTAAACTTTTGTTACAAAAACATGTTTCTCCTTAAATTAGAAAAGAAACAGTAGACTAGAACTTCTTTCAATGAGTATACTTCACCTTACAGAAACAGTGTTTCATAAACAAATATTTCGCAGAAAAAAGAAAGTTTGAAAGTTGGCTGAATGTGGCCTTAAATGGAATCCTGCCTCATGAAACAGGGAGAACTGTTGCAAACGATAATGTTGAAAATAAAATTTTGTTTTAAATGAGAAATCTGCAGTTGATTGTTAATTTTTATTTGCAGTTTCATTTCATATTTTGAGGACGTGTCCTAGGTGTTTTCAGATCAAGCAGCAAAAAGAACTGTTTTGAATTTCCATGTCCAATGCTCCACTTCTGACTGTAGATGGGTTGGTTCACTGAAAGAATTCGAGGTAGGTTTCACATTTGTTGTAAGCTAACCAAAGACAATTATCCGTTTTCTATTAGAATATGACTTTTATTCGCCATGTGTCACATTGTTTTGCTTAGTGTACTGTTCAAATGAGAATATAATAATAATAAAGTACTATAAATACAACATTGTTGTTGTCATGTCTTTTCGTTTCAGGAGCAACACTCTGCAACATGTAAAAGTAAAATCCAGGTAGGTTTTCTTACTTCATTGATAACACTTCAACTCTTGAGATTCAAAGAATATTACGAAAAGTAATTCCATTTTGCATCAGCAATTATGATAATCAAGTCAGCATAACAATAATTTCGGACTTTTAGTGTGATTTACAATACCTTAGTGATACTAAATTTTGCAGGTACTTATTTTCGCGATTTTTGCGTTTTTACCTCTAAATGGTGAAAATTTGTACCCACGAAAAATTTGGATTTTTAAAACCGCGAAAATTAATACCCACAAATTTTTTTTATATACCTTATTCCATGAAATTAACGAGTCATGAATTAGTGCGGTTTTTCAAAATTTGCATTAATTTAATGACTGTTAATTAAATGCAGTGTTAATTAAAATACTGTTAATTTGGTGACTTTTTAATAATATATAAAAGCCTAAAAAAACATAAAAATACAATTTTTTTTACAAATTTTCTACTATTTCCTCCTCATCGGACGATAGCTCAACGGTGTTTTCTTTTTTAGCGATCTTTTTTAAAATATCTTTTGAATCATCTTCATATACTGATCCAAGTGGAAAATTAACTGAAAGCACTTTTTCTTCCAAAATTTTTAAAATTTTAACATTGTCTTTCCAAACAACGAAAACTTTTATTTCGATTTCCAAACCGCCTTGTAGTAAAGGAGAACACTTCACTACCGTGGATTTGACTCTTGCAGTAATTTTTGCTTTGTGTGATATCGCATACCAAATATATCTGCTGATCTCCCTGGGAATATAGTAGCCAATGACACACAGTGCTAAATGACCCGGTAGTTTTGTGTATCCAGGTACTGCATAGTTATCAAATTTATTGTTTCTTGAACTCGATCCTTTGTTTAACATATGGTTTCCAAGTTGTTCTGTACACATGAAAACCCCTTAATGCAGTAAAAAATGTAATCGAATCGTCTTGACAAACAGCCATCTTTATTAAAATTGTTTTGTTAAGAGTTTTCTTACTTTTTTTACTTCTGCCTTTTGTTTTAATTATAATGGAGTTTGATTTTTATTGTTATAGAGTTTCTTGCATTGCACATGTTCATTTAGTTTTGTGTCTTGACAAACAAACAACGTGACATGTCGATTTTAAAATACTTTACCAGTAGTAGCAAGTCGAACTCAAAAAATCAAACGGAATGTAACATAATTTTTCCATCCAAAGATAATTCTCCGGGATTATCAGATTCACAATATGATAGTGTCATTGAAGTTTTCGATGAAATGTAACCTTGTAACAAGAAACCACCCGTAACATACAAAGAAGAGGACAAGCAGAAAGTTTAATACGCATGTTGCTTGTGGAATTTTAATGGGCCTCATTAAAGCTGATCTTGCCAAGTATGGTTCATATTTGGAGTTTGTGATTGCAAGAGGTTGGCTTCAATCGCTTTACAAAAGAATGAACTTTTCTCGTTGCATGATTACTACATCCAGGCCGATTGTAACAACCTCGTTATGGGAAGAAGTGAGAACCCAATTTTACTTTGAAATTGCTTCAGCAGTAATTGAGTGTGACATTCCCGATCAGCTCATTTTGAATATTTACCAAACACCGCCGAAGTATGTGCTGCCAGAGGATGTTACTATGGCAGAAAAAGGTTCTAAACATGTCTCAAGAAAAGGTGGCAACGACAAGCATGGAATTACTGCAACTTTATCGCAAACGCTCAATGGAAAAATTTTGCTATTCCAACTGATTTACACTGGGAAAACAGTTCGCTTGCTCCCAACAGTTAATTTACCAAGAGGTTTTTGCTTGAGCTTCAATCCAAAACATTGGAACAACGAAGAAGAAAAAGTTCGTCTGCTAAGAGAAGTAATCGACCTTTATAAAGTGAAAGAGGAACTTGGACTGCCAAATGATCAGAAAGCACTTATAATTTGGGATGAGTATCCAACGAGCTTCAGCTTCTAAATATTGTTCAAGTCATGGTGCCAAACAATATGACTCACCTCCTGCAATCGCTTGATTTGACAACAAATGCATGATAAAAATGGAGAAGAAATCATTCAAAGAGTACTTAACAAACGTTATTACCAAGGAAATGCTTCTAAACCCTGATCGTGACGTGACAACCATTGAAGTTGATCTTCGCTTGTCAACTTAAAACCAGAACATGCAAAACTCATGAAGAGCATCTACGAGTTTTTCCAAACTGAAAAAGGTTGTAACATCATCACTGATGGTTGGAGGGCTGCTAGGATAACAGAAACATTAAAAAGCGCCAGAAAAGCAAATAGCCAGATCAACATGGACCCATTTTTGTAAAATTACAAGTTCATATCATACGAAAAAAGTTACTTACTGTAAAAAAATGTTTTTCCCTTCTTTCTCAAATTTGCGTTAATTAAATGCCTTTTTCAAAATAATTTTATTGAACCGCGTTAATTTCATGAACGTTAATTTACTTTGTGTTAATTTCTTGACTCGTTAATTTCATGGAATAAGGTAAAGTCGAATTTCTAGTAATTTTCCACTCGTGTGACAAACAGGCGGTTGTATAACAAAAATTTAAATTACTTCAATAAAGACGCGCTAATTTTTCTTTTTTCATTAGAAATAGTTATTCTATTAATTACATCATCTCTTTTTTGTGAGGCGTTTTCAAACATAACGCGAATGTCTTTTGATTTCACCTCTGGATGTTTTTAATTTTTTTTGTCTGTCTTTGCTATACCTCTATATCCATCTCTTTGTTGTCTTCATCATCTTCATTTGTTTGTTTGTTTCTTATTGAAAGAAATGTTGCGATAATTGCCTCATCTTTTGGTTCGGTGTATAATTCTTTCAAGGGAGACTCGTATCGCACTAGGAGGAGATGGTTGACGATACTCACAACCATTTTGATTTTTATTCTGCATGGTACTTCAAGTCAACCTTGAACTAGACGGCTTCTTCTATAATGCATGTCCCAAACTTTAACTTGTGCTCCCCTCTTATCGTTTTTATTCCCTTTATTTTGAAAGATTGATTTTAAACTTTACTTAATTTTGGCATTTCTCGAAACTTAATACTCGCGAAAAAATCCTTAAATGAGCAAACCGCGAAAATAAATACCCGCGAAATGCAATTTTTTTTAAAAAAATCGATGCAGCGAAATTTAGTACCACTAAGGTACAATACAGTGTATCATGTTTTTGCCATGGTTCCCCATGTTCTAATTATCAAAAAATAAATCCAGCCCTTTCATCGACTTTGTTTATTTTTTGCAAGGTTGTAACTAATCAACTCTAACTTTTTTACATGGGAGAATCAATAAAGCTACTCTGTTATATACGCCTTCTAAATGTTTTCTTTTCTTTCACAAAGGACGATAAAGACAATGTTTTGGTGAAACATTTCACTGAGAAAATCGACAAATTAGAAGACCGTATTGTTGAACTGGAGCGCGAACAAATAAGCTTGCGCAATAAGATTTTTGTGATGAAGAATGATGACACAGTATCACGTGCCTTGGCTGAACTACGAAATCAGATGGCAACACAGAAAAACACTTTTGAAAAACAGATTGAAGGTTTGACTCGAAAAGGTTTGCCTGTTCCACTGCCACCACCAGCTGTTCAAAAACGATTGAATTCTCTGCCACGAATTAGTTCTAAGGTGTCACAACGAGCTGTTAAAAAACGATCGTATTCTTCGCCACGAATTAGTTCTACGGTGTCACAACCAGCTGATCAAGAACAAGCAATTTTTCCGTCACGACGAAGTCGTTTTACGTCGTCACAACCAGCTGATCAAGAACAAACGACTTTTACGCAACGAGGCCGTGGTTCTAGGGCGTCACCACCAGGTGTTCAAGAGCAAGCTATTTTTACGTCACAACGATGTCGTTCTACGGCGTCACAACCAGCTGATCAAGAACAAGCGATTTTTACGTCACAACGAAGTCGTTTTACGCCATCACAACGAAGTCGTTTTACGTCGTGGTTCTAGGGCGTCACAACCAGCAGATCAAGAACAGCTATTTGGTCAATGTCTCATTGTTTACTGATTTTTCCATCCAATTACTATGACAACGGTGGAGATAACTATGGCGACAAAGGCCCTGTGTTTTAGTCAAATACTTTTATTGCTAAATGGAATTATAATAAAATTTGTTTTTCAGAAAATTGTGATTTTAATTCTATTGTTTGTCACTAATAGTAAATAATGTTTTTGTTCAAATGCATTTGAGGGATTCATGTTTCGCATATAATTTAGACATATGAGGTGATATTATACATTAACAACAGTAACAATATAAAAAATCAAAATGGCGTGTGGCTATGATCACACTTTTGTGGGTGAAGTACCAAACGACTTGATTTGTGTTATATGTACGTTTGTTGTATTGGATCCCGTGCAGATAAGTTCGTGTGGGCACCGATTCTGTTCAGCTTGTTTTACAGAATTTAAACAATCAAATAACCAAAGGTAACCTATGTACAGTTAATTGTTGGTTTGTTTGTATTTCATCTGTTTTGTTGGATAACTGACGAGGGCAATGTTTTAGATCTCTCAAGTGCCCCACCGATCAAAAGGTCATTGAAGTCAATAAGGTAAAGTGTATTAATAAGCAACATGACTATTAAATAAATGTAATAATACCTCTGGAAGACAGACTCCAACTATGCTTTTACTTCCAGATCCAGATTGACAACTGATGAAAAACAATATTAAACTAAACACATTGTTAAAGTTAAACTTTTTGTTACAAAAACATGTTTCTTCTTAAATTAGAAAAGAAACAGTAGACTAGAACTTCTTTCAATGAGTATACTTCACCTTACAGAAACAGTGTTTCATAAACAAATATTTCGCAGAAAAAAGAAAGTTTGAAAGTTGGCTGAATGTGGCCTTAAATGGAATCCTGCCTCATGAAACAGGGAGAACTGTTGCAAACGATAATGTTGAAAATAAAATTTTGTTTTAAATGAGAAATCTGCAGTTGATTGTTAATTTTTATTTGCAGTTTCATTTCATATTTTGAGGACGTGTCCTAGGTGTTTTCAGATCAAGCAGCAAAAAGAACTGTTTTGAATTTCCATGTCCAATGCTCCACTTCTGACTGTAGATGGGTTGGTTCACTGAAAGAATTCGAGGTAGGTTTCACATTTGTTGTAAGCTAACCAAAGACAATTATCCGTTTTCTATTAGAATATGACTTTTATTCGCCATGTGTCACATTGTTTTGCTTAGTGTACTGTTCAAATGAGAATATAATATAATAATAATAAAGTACTATAAATACAACATTGTTGTTGTCATGTCTTTTCGTTTCAGGAGCAACACTCTGCAACATGTAAAAGTAAAATCCAGGTAGGTTTTCTTATTTCATTGATAACACTTCAACTCTTGAGATTCAAAGAATATTACGAAAAGTAATTCCATTTTGCATCAGCAATTATGATAATCAAGTCGGCATAACAATAATTTCGGACTTTTAGTGTGATTTACAATACAATACAGTCATCATGTTTTTTCCACGGTTCACATGTTCTAATTATCAAAAAATGAATCCAGCCCTTTCATCGACTTTGTTTGTTTTTTGCAAGGTTGTAACTAATCAACTCTAACTTTTTTACATGGGAGAATCAATAAAGCTATTCTGTTATATACGCCTTCTAAATGTTTTCTTTTCTTTCACAAAGGATGATGACGATAATGTTTTGGTGAAACATTTCACTGAGAAAATCGACAAATTAGAAGACCGTATTGTTGAACTGGATCGCGAACAAATAAGCTTGCGCAATAAGATTTTTGTGATGAAGAATGATGACACAGTATCACGTGCCTTGGCTGAACTACGAAATCAGATGGCAACACAGAAAAACACTTTTGAAAAACAGATTGAAGGTTTGACGCAAAAAAATTTGGAGTTGGAAAATGCTATAGGTTTGCTGAAAAAACCATTGGTTAGTCTGCAACCAAGCCCTGTTAAAGTCGCCCGTTCCCCATGTTTTGTTTGGTCAATCGATTTGAAAAAAGGAAAGCGCCAATCAAGTCCCACGTTTTTCTCCTCTACTAATGGATTTCACTGTCAATTAAAATGTCGTAACTTCTTGCAGATCAGTTTCACTGTGCTTAAAGGGCCACATGATAGTTTGCTTGCATGGCCATTCAACATGAACGTAACTTTAACATGCATTGCGGGGGAGAAAGAGCGCAAGATGAAACTTGCGTTAGTGCCAAGCACAACCACTCGTGCAAAGAACGCCATTGTTACTTATGATTACGAGCCTTTTTTGACACCGTCTGAGGTGAATTCCGCGGCGCAAGAAGACATTTTAGATGTTCATTGTTTCATATAGATTCACTTGCTTTCTTGTCACATGCAGTTAAGTTGAGTTAAGTTAAGTTTTTGGAACAAATTTGTTCACATAGAGTATTTAATTTATCACTTAATCTTAATTTAGATATTTAATTTTTATTTAAAAAGAAAATTGTTTTCGGGTTTTATTTCTTTCAGTTTAAAGCTGTAATTTGCGTTGTGTATTTTTATTTCTTGTAATTATTTTATTGATTCTTTTAACGACGGAACTCTTTGCAATACACTTTGTTTACCATTTCATCTGGAGTTATATCTTTCTTGAAATGAATTTTAATGTAGCTTTCCATGTATCTACAAACTGATCAATCAAGGCTGCTTCCAAGTGATTTGCCCCATGAAAAGATTCAACTCTTTTGCAATGTAATCTTCAGTTGCTTTTGTTGGCAAATGACTTGATCATCAACCTTTAAATCCAGAATTTTCCCCAGAGGATAAGATTCTACTGAAAATAAAGTAAAATAAATAAACCAAGCCTTGATCATCAACCTTTAAATCCAGAATTTTCCCCAGAGGATAATATTCTACTGAAAATAAAGTAAAATAAATAAACCAAGCTTGAAAACAATATTTGTGAGAGAGACTGCCAAGATTAGATGTTTAAACATAATATAATATAGAAATATTTTCTCCCGAATAACAAACTTCTTGGCCATGAAAATGATAAACTTTTTGTCTCTTTAGAAAAACAAGAATTTGTTGGCAGTATGTTCGATAAACCAAAAGATCCCTCAAAGATTTACAGTTTGGACTATTCCAGTTCTCACTTGACTGACATACCGGAAAACAAAAAATACATGAACTGTAAATGTTTGGACGTATTGTACAACAAAATTACATTGCTCAACGTTCAATCATTTCTACCATACAAGCAATTAAAAGAGTTGAAAATAAGTTCCAATAATCTCGAGACTGTCGAAGGAATCAGCGCTTTAAGCCATTTAGAAGAATTGCATTTGCAACACAATAAACTGAAAGACACCAAATGTTTAAGAGGTCTCAAGAACCTGAGAGTGTTAAGACTAGATTGCAATCAGATCAGTAACATCAATCCTGATGACTTGGCAGGTTTTAGCAAGCTCACTCATTTAGATGTTAGTGCCAACAAACTTACAAAAGACATAAGATGGGCGAACAGCCTTCATTCTTTGATTGAATTAAACTGCTCTTCGAACATGTTGGCCAGGATAGCTGATGTACATTCGTTGATAAATCTTAAAGAACTGGATGCTAGTAGCAACAACATTACTAGCGTTGAATTGAAATCTTTGAAGGATTTCGCAACCTTGGTGCTGGACAACAATCACTTGCAAGATCTTACGGAACTTCACCAGCACACCAGTTTACTAGATCTGCGCCTTTCCAACAATAAAATTTCTCAAACCAAGCACATTGTTGATTGTTTCCCGAATCTAGAAGTTCTACATATCTCCGGTAACAAGATTTCGAAACTATCAGAAATTGAGCGTTTAGTTGTTCTCAAAGACAGTCTGAGTGAATTATGTATCCATGACAACCCTGTCACCTTGCATTGTGAAGATCATAGTGTTTGTTATAGCATTTTGAAAAGCTTGAAGTTGGACGTGCTGGACAGGACGGTTTTTTCCCCACAACCATTTAAAATGATGAGACCCCTATCTGCGGGACAAATGATTTCGTTCCGACATCTTGAAAATGAAATGAGACGTTCTGATATGCGCGTTCGAGAGAGTTTGAAGAAGATTGATGAGAGCTTTGATGATATCTACGAACAACTGCAAAGAGGTAGCTACCAATGGAAATATTCAATTCATGTTTACTTCTTTTTTTGTTGAAGATAAAGCTGACAAACAGCTTATCTATTACAATTTTACAATTTTGAAAACTTTAGAACAGAATCTTGCGATTTTGATAGACACTTTAAAATCTATACATATATATATATATATATATATATATATATATATATATATATATATATATATATATATATATATATATATATATATATATATATATATATATATATATATATTGATGGAATAAATACATAAAATTGTGACAATAAATGTGACAGCCTTGAGCTCTGTTTACATATATGATTTTACAATTCGGCTATTGGTTATCATCAATTTAAGGCGCTGTAGCTTAGTGGATAAGTTCTTCGGCTCACAAAATCAAACCATGCCGGTTTGAATCCGCATATCTTTCTTTCTGAGTACTTGAGCAAAACTCATTGCGTAATGCAAGTCTAGCTTAAATCGGTTAGTTGTCTGGTTGAGCGATTTTCGTAGGCACAAACTGACGTCCTAAGTACGCCAGGACTAACCAACAGGACACACAAGGATAACAGTATTTTATATACTGAAGTGTAAATATCCTGTATAAAAATTTGTGATAATGATATTGTTTTTCAGTCACAACAGTTGAACGTCCAAGTAGTTGCAGCAGGTATGTTACTTACTAGTTGGAAATAATATGTTTGTCAGTTAAATTTTGTCATTTTTTGTTCTTTTTGCATGAACTTAACTTTAGTTTTACGTTTTTGATTATTTATAATTGTTTCACTGAGGATGGACGTAGTCCGAAAAGCTTTTGAAGATAAATAAAAATTTTAGGATAAAATGTTGTTTATCATTATAATTTAATAATTTATTTACCTTAATTATTTATATATTTATTACTTATTTATTTTAAATATTAAATTTTTGTTGAAATATTTGTTGACTATTCTGCTGTTCAGTTCCCCCTTTCTATTGTTTAGACGTGTTCGACTAGCAGAGGCAAAATCATTCGCCGACGAGTACGAGACAAAACAGGGATATTTATAACGATTTTCCAGTTCCATTCAGAACTGTTATGAGTTACTGTTCTTAAAATCCCTGTTGTTGCTAGGCGCTTGAAGTTGAGCACCTGCCCTTCTAATAATTTATAAATGTTGATTTATTGAATTGATTGAGAACCTTTGATGGTTGACAGTTTTCAAATATTCTCTGGACATTCTGTGAATTTTTAATACTTGAGAATATTTCAAGCATCAACGTATTGCCTTGCATGATCTTACATTATTCAATAAAACCGATTTGATGACCAGATGTTTTAATTCAAGAGTTGTATACATGATGGAAGATCGCTTAGTGTGGGTGGATTTAGAGATGACCGGTCTCAATGTCAGCAAAGATCACATAATTGAGATGGTGTGCGTCATCACAGATAAAGATTTGAACATCATAGCTCAGTCACCAGATGTTGTCATTAAGCAACCAGATGTGGTTTTGGATACGATGGACGATTGGTGTAAAAAGCATCATAAGGAATCAGGTAGTCTTTCTGTCTGCAGTTTAACGTTCAGCTTTCTTACATGAATCTCATGACCTATATCAGTTCCATCTCTCTCTCGACCCTAACCTCAGAATCATGATATATATGATAATCATGACTTCACTCTGAGGTATAAAGTCGAGATGAACAATGAATATTTCTTACAGGCCTCACTAAAGCTGTTAAAAACTCCCAGACATCGCTGCAAGAGTGTGAACAACAAATGGTGAGATTCATTAAGAAGCACACTTTAAAGGGTCGTGGATATTTGGCCGGTAACTCGGTACATGTTGACAAAGAGTTCCTCAAACAGCACATGCCGGATTTCGTTTCGCATTTGCACTATCGCATTGTAGATGTGAGTAGTGTAAAGGTGCTATGCGCGTTTTGGTGTCCTGGCATCATGGCCGCTGCTCCGAAGAAAAACTTCTGCCACCGAGCGAAAGATGACATCATGGAAAGTATTGAGGAACTGAGATATTATCGAGCGTATTTATTTGTGAAATGAATTTCTTGTTTATTGTATATTTATAACAAGTCTTTGATCTCATTTCAACTTGTTTTAAAATTTGTTTATTGCAACTCAAAGTCTAAATGTAGATATGTAAATGTTCCCTACTCAAATTGACTCACTCCACAGCAGTCTGAAGGATTACTTTTGTTTTTCTTATCCAGCCATAAATAATCTTCATTGTTAAACTGAATGATTTATTGGAGCGTGATCAGGATAATTGTTTTTGGCTGTTGTCTAACCGTGACATCATTTCTGCTCGTTTTACACGACTTTCTGTTGGAAGAGGTGAAGTAGATTAAACCCGTTGTATTTCGTTTACCTGTTGTCTCACTTCTTTAGATTGATTATTTTAATGAAAACAATAAATTCTATTTATATTTTTGCCTTCACGAAATGTATTCATTTCAGCAATTTCCCTGGAGTTGCTTTGAGCATTCACCTTGCTATTTTGGTTTGTTGATTCCCGCTTCAAGTGTTGTCGCGTCAATCTGCGCTTACCTAAATTGGATTGGTTTAAAGTTGTTCATCCATAACTAACCATGGTTGAGATCATTCCCGACATCCATTTGCACAAAATCGAGCTGGTGAAATCGAAAGAGCTCGACGACGCAAGATTCCAAACATTTGTATTCCATCTCGAGGATCACACTCTTGGTAACTCGTTGCGGCACATGCTCATGAAAAACCCTGAGGTGGAGTTCTGTGGCTACAATATACCGCATCCGTCTGAACATCTGATCAATCTACGCATCCAGACGCACTCGCGACCCGCCGTGGAGGTCTTGAAGGAAGGAATCAAAGATCTGCAAAGCGTTTGCGATCATGTTTTAGACACATTTTCTGACGCTGTCAAACTGTTCAAAGAAACTAGCAATGACGTTAACATGTATAGTGATGAATGACGTAGTGTTTGTTTTTTAAAACAATCTTTATAAACTAAAACCTTCTTTTATGTATCTGTTTATTTTCTACCTTCTGTTTTCAGGCGTTTAAAAACTTGCTTTTAAAACAACAGACTTTATCTCTCAATGTCGATTAAATGGAATCAACGCAATGTTGAATTTACCGGTATCACACGAACAGATGTCTTGTGGAAAGATGCCAATATTGGTACCATTTATATATATTTACAGTAAAATAAAATTCAAGTAAATATTTATTAATTTAAATATTTCATTTCAAATGGTTTTTGTTGTCACTAATTTTTTTGCCAAAATTCTTTATCAAGTAAAAGTAGAAGCCTGTCCAAAAGTGTTGTTGTTTGCATTTTAAGAGCATTGGAGGGGTATACACAAAGACCTGTCCTATCGCCTGAAGTATTTCGCGAAGTTAGAGTTAGCGGGTCAGGCTGCTGTCATGGCTAAAGTCATATACAAGCATTGCAATCAAATGGGACGCGATAGATCTTTCCAATATTTTAAGAAGGTGTAGGTTCTTTCCCTGTAGTTTTTTCAGATATATGATATGCATTGAGCTCAATTGATGATTTGTGTCTGTTGCATTCTGCAGGTGTGCACTCTTGTTCAACGTTTCAATCATGAAGCTATATCTGTTAAATTGCAAAACTATATAGATGTCATCTTGCCACTCCTCGACACAACGTAAGATTGTTTTTCGCTGTTAAAATTGTGTCTAATTTTCTTTTCGTGTAATTAGCTTGGTCAGCCAATATGTTACCATGCCAACAGAAGAGTACACTGTGTATTTAACAGAACGCCTTTTGGGAGTATCAAAGCTGCTTGTTCATGTGAAGATATTATGTTTTTCGAGTTATAAATTGATTCGAATGTTTTTTGTTTTTTTAGATTCTGCTTTGTTGCCAAAAAGCATTTGTGTATCTTTTCATAAAATAGATAGTTTGGTTTTGGTTTGCAAACCGAGGTCACAGTAGATAACCCAGGATTGAGAGAAATCTGTGAAATCTCTAGAAGTACTGCAACTTTATATCTCAGTCAAATGAAAACGTGTTTGTGAGGTTATGGTTGAGAGAGAGAGAGAGAGATGGAAACACTTTTAAAGGTTTCTGGAAGTACCACACTCAAATTTATATCTCAGTCAAATGAAAACGTGTTTGTGAGGTTATGGTTGAGAGAGAGAGATGGAAACACTTTTAAAGGTTTCTGGAAGTACCACACTCAAATTTATATCCCAGTCAAATGAAAACGTGTTTGTGAGGTTATGGTTGAGAGAGAGAGAGAGATGGAAACACTTTTAAAGGTTTCTGGAATTACCACACTCAACCTCAGTGAGTCGTGTGCACAATTCACTATTCTCCCTTAACATGATCAGGTCTCTAGACTCTCATATGAGACTTGGTTTCTTTGTTTCTTTCAACATGTTTGCCATTGCTACAGTCAGCAGAATATGGTGAGTTGCTACTTACAACTTGGACTGACAACGATTTTGTGTTGCTATTTCTTTCCGTCTTCAGGAGCGTCGGTTTGGAGTTAAAAGAGCGCTTGGTACCAATTTACGATACGTTTGTGAAGGCCTGGCAGAATCTTCGTCGCACCGAAAAGGTTTCAGTTTTCACGAAAGTTTCCTTTTCCTGTGTCAAAATAAACCTCGCTTGCTCCAGTCATTTAAACATCGAGTTGCATTTCAACACTAACAGGATTCATATTTTGGTCAACTTCTTTACTCGATTTTTATGTTTCACAGCTCATGTTACCGAAAACTCTAGAGGATTGGGTAGGAGAGGAATTTGGTCACGTGGCAGTAAAACAAGTGACGTAATCATGATTATTTTCTTTGCTATGTTTAAACATGCTCAGGTATTGAACTTTTTCAATCTCAAACAATTTCTTTTTAACCTCGGATTATTTTACCCTGTTTGTAATTATAGACGCAGAATGGAGGATAGGTTAACGAATTTTCATGACAGTAACGAAGGTATTTATTTTGTTTGGTCCTTTCTATTGTTTACTTTTTTTGCAGTTAGAATAAATATTTATGAAAATTATGTCTTTTCTGTTTGTTTCTCAAAGTGTGTAATTGATTTTAATCTGCGTATTATTCCAGAAGCGCATGCGCATGAGAGCACACACGAGATGTTAGAAATCGGAGGTGAATCCCAACCCCCGTGTACCTTTTGCAATTTAACGCGTTAAAATTTTTAGAGCCTGTTTCCTGGGAAATGTTTACCATGGAAAGGACGAGTGGAAAGTGCGCCACAACAAAACGGAAGAATCCGTGGAGAAGATGCCCAATATGTGGGAGGAAAGTGAGGAGTTTTGTGCCGAATTTGAAGAAAGCCTTCAAAAGAAACTTCCGAAGAACTATTCGCGTAGACGATTCTTTAAATGTGCTGGAGTCAGATAAAAAGCTTAAACGATGGGCTCGCTTGTTCAGTTTGAAACACATGCTGTTACACGCAACTGGTTTGGACTTAACGAGACGATTATTTCTTGGATATAGACAGCTTCAAAAAGTTGTTCAAACAAGATGAAGAGTCAAGAGAGTGTACTAACGGATGTTGTGATATTAAAGTTCAATGAACGCTGTCAAATCTTTTCATTGTCATATTCAGTGCGTTTTGGTTGAACAATTCTGCGCATTTTCTTTGATTGTACTTCCTCTTATCGTTTATATGTATGACAACAAACGCCCCATCAAACTTGCAGTTAGGCTCGTACATGCGAAAGGCGAGATTATGCGTCGTGGTGACACCAGAACGCAACACCAGCTCGCCGATATACGCGTCGTCTATTCGCAACGGAGACTGCCAGTCGAAGTGCGGAATCATCTTTGTGATTACGTCTCGCGTAACTAAAAAGCCCGCGCCTGAACAGTAAGGCGGGAAGGATTTGAGCGGCCACTCCTCCCAAGTGACACCGTAGCGGCCGCTTCTCATGACTATGGATGTGAGGAGAGCGTGGCCGGTGTAAAGCCCATTCGTTTTGCTTATGTTGGCGAGTTTCATGAGGGCGTCAATGTTAACGATGATGTCGTCATCTCCTTTAAATAGAAAGTCGAAAGTGCACTTTTCTTCCGCCCATTGGAAGCCTAACATCACTTTGTAAGAAAGGTTATAAAAGCTTTCTGCAACGCTGAAAATAAGTAAATCGCCGTATGTGTTCGATTCCTTCTCTAACTCGTACGAGTTTTCGTTATTTGTTTGGCCAACTAAAAAAAACGCGGCGATCGTATATCCGTTTCTTTTCAAATATTCTTGCCACAGATCTCCGTTCAGCCACGTGTCTCGTATAATTTGCCGGCGTCGAAATTTATCCGGATGCGACGTAATCAAGAACAACAAAGTGATGTCCTCACAATTATTTTGCCTCCCGCTGTTGAGTATGTCAAGCGAAACGTTTTTTCTTGACGCCGGCAACGTTCGTTCCCGTGCGATGTATTTCCGTGAAAGTCTCAAAACGTTTTTCGACAGGAGCGACAACAACTTGACTGATTTCACTCGATTCGTTTTTGACGAATAATTTTCAAATTTTATGAGTATAAAAGTAAGCCAAAATAGAACTATTAAACATGTGGCTACTCTTTGATTCCAGTTCATCGTTTCATTCAAAGTATCTCGTTTATTATTGCTTATGCCAATGCATTACGTAACACATGATTGACATACTAATTAGAGCTATTCACGTTTTCCGACACAGATAAAGCGGACAGTGTTAAGAAATATGGAGACAGAAGGTTTCCTAAAATCATAAAAAGTCGTCATTGAGTTGGATGATCTTTCAAACAGATCGGTTTCAAAATGGAATTCCAACTGTATCAAGAGTAAGAAATGCACTCTTTTTTATAAGAACACCTGCCTGAAAATCATGCAAAAAATTAAGAACAACCTCAGCCTCGGATAAAAATTGTAGATTCATTTTTTAAGAACAACAGGTGACAATGTGGCCATCTACAAAAAATACATAACACGTGTTATTTGAAGGCTTAACGATTCCGAAAATCGTTTTAAAAACCTTAAAAAAAACGTTAATAACGGTTTTAAAAGCGGACATTTTAGACCGAAAATAAACCTCTTAAAAACCTCTTTCAAAAACGTTTTTAAAACGGATGAAAAAACTTCTTAAAAACCTCTAAAAAACTTCTTTTTGCCGGCTGGGACCTGTTAATGGTTTCATCTAAAAAAAATACATAATTTCACTACGATCTTATGTATATAGATTCAGTGTATAAAGCTTTAACATTATATCTTTCCTATCAAATATTCTGTGTTTTTCTTATCTTTATTCACACGTCTGCAATAACCCTAAAAAGGCTCTCTAAAATAAGAACAAATTAAGAACATTTCAGCCTGAAAATTTTGAAAAAATTAAGAACAGCCAGCCCCAACCCCAATTTTACTGGTTCTTATAAAAAAAGAGAGTGTACAACTGAATCTTGAAAAGAGCAAGAAACATGTTACTCTCAAGTTTGTAATATTTTAAGAAACCTTGTCTATAAGATTTTGAGAATTTCTACTCAGTGGTTGCTTTGTTCTGTAATCAACCCAGGTTGCGGTTTTTCAAATATGACGTCAAATAGCTAATCACCTCCAAAGTCAATTTGATGTCAAATAATTGTTAAGAACAACAAACTCATGTTTTACCGGCAACATGGTTTTTTTCCTCAAAAGAAAAAAAGAACAAAACGGTGATGGTGTAAGTTGATCATTCGGCGAAATTTTCAACCTTTTGTTAAATTCTGAATATTTTGTGCTAAAGGAAGTTTTAATCGCGTAAATAACGCATGCTCGCATATTCTAAATTTAAATCAACCATTTCTTGCTTCTTTTGAGCACGGAATAAATGTTTTTCACAGATTGTTAATCGTTCACTAACACTGTAAAAAAAAATTATTTCAGGAAAATTGCGAACCGAGATCACATGCCGATGTGCTTTGCAAAGTCAACTTTTACGCGTACCGCAAACAAATTTTATTAGCCACGTCACTGTTTCTCGTTTTGTTCAACTTTGCTTTGGTTATAAATGACATCATTCAACTCGGAGAGCTGCATGAACCGGGAAATTCTTCCATTGATTTTGTTCTTCCATTGCTAGTAAGTGTGAAACGATAGCTTGCGAAATCCATGAGAAAAATTCCTTTATTACATTACACCGAAGAAGTGCAAGGAACATTGCATGAAGAAATCTCATACTTAGAACTGATATGCTATTCGTTCTTTTGACAAACTAGTTTTGTGAAAGTCCTTTGAGAAATGAGTTTTATAATTAGTCTTTTATATTTTCGAAAAGACATTGCGTTTTAGGCTTCGCAGATTGTTAGTTTCTACTGCAGCTTGTTAGTTGTTATCTACTCGCTACTACAACCAGATCGTTGGAAGTATACCTCAATTTTTTCACTAGGTAACTCGAATCATTTTTACTTTTATATCCCTGTAATAAAGTAATCTAAGTTAACTAAATTTATGTACTACATCAAGAGTTGTTTTGTAAAGACAATATGGAAAAAGTTGATTAAGATTTAAAAGGTATAGTACACCGACCAAGTCTGGGCGTGAAGATTCCTTCTTCACTTATTCTCAACAACTTTCTACTGGTCCATCACTTTGAAGGTTTCATTGGGCGTTCCATTGAGCCAACTGTGGTTCTTTAACAAAGAAAAAACGTTATTTTTAGTATGCTGTTCTACATGAAGTGACTTTGATTTACGTTTAGTGGCCAACTGCATCGTGTTTGTTATGCGCGTGGCCAGTGAAATAGTTTTCATTGGATATCGACCGGAACATTACGGTACCGATTGAAGGTGAATCAAAGAGGTTTTTCAGCAGGCATGTAATTCGTGCATATTGAAGTGTTTCTATGCTACATTAACACAAACGTGTATGTATTAATAATCCGTTCTCTTTTGTAGTTTTCCGATCACGAGCCAGCAATCTACAGATAAACTTCCCACAACAAAAGCAGAAAAATAAAACAAAATATTTCACATTGAAATATCTCTCACAAAAACATTGTTTTGCTTTTAATTAGTTATGTTAATTTGTCCAAGAAAGCTCAGTTAATTAATCAAAAGCATTTATTTATATATACAACAAATAATAACTAAATTGTGTCAGAAAAATTTATTGTAACAAAAAATTGCGAAAAGCTTGTATGCAGTTATCACATGCACTGTTTAAATATGCTAAATTTCACGACACGTCGTTTTAATTGGTTAGGTCGGGCCTCACTCGGATGTTTGGGTTTAAGTCAGGATCTAACATCGGGTCGTTGAGCGCAAATCCGCGGCCCAGTTTCGACATGAAGTAAACAACAGTCATGAAGAGCAGAGCGAATAGAGTGAGAGCAAACAAAACTCGTTTCAATGTGGCGTTCGGATCGACTTTAGAAGGCTTCGTGGTCAACCTATAATGACATGAAAATGAACCTTAAAAAACCTTGTTCCCTTAAAAGCCACCAACCTCAACATATTTCCAAACCAATGCGTGAAACCTTTTCTTTTGTACTTGTTATCGTCGTGGTCAAACGGCACATCGATTTTTGCTTCCTCGTGTTTTGCTGTGGCTACAAGCTTTCTGACCGTGGTCGAACCTAAAGAAAGACCCATGATTCAGCTGTAAAATTACGAAATGCAAACAAATTTGATGGCCTATTTCAGAACAACTGACAGCATAAACATAGGAAACTAGCTGTATATATCCACATGGAAATTGCACACATCAGCTCTATGATAAAGACTGTGTTAGCTTGTCTTCGTGTTTTTATATAAATACAGTTTCGGTGTATATTACACCCTTTCAAACTTTACACAGAAAATCTTAAATAAAAGACAATGTCAGCTCGCTAGAAATACAACTAGCCAGATCATCATCATCCTTTTAACGTCGCTTTTCCATGCTTGCATGGGTTGGACGGTTTCAAAAGATGATTTTCTCCAATTATGAAGGTTTAATCATCTGATGGTTTATTGGTGCAGATGTTTATACGACTGGATGCCCTTCCTAAAGGCGAATCTCCACTAGGCGGAAAATGTCGAGCGATTCGACATTTTCGGTCACGCCACATGCGCAGTAGAAACAATGACATCTTTTTGAATCGATAAATGTCGCTGGCGAAAAGTTGAAATGGTTTCAACTTTTCGTACAATCGCTTTTATGAGAACCAATGAAAATCAATTATTGATGCTGAATCTGCATATATGTGTAAACAAAAAGTCGGTTAACCGAAAACTCCCCTTTTACCTCTCGTTCACAATGCAATTTTCTTACCCAAAACCTTCTCTTTCGATTAATACATTTGTTTTTCTCTCTTCATATATTATATAATAGAATCATTCTCATTCGCATATTTAAAGCCAACCTTAGATTTGATAATGCCGCCATATTTGAATTTGGTGCGGAATATGGGGTCAACTCAAAAAATTCTTTGCATCTCCACTTGACAGAAAAAGTCGCAGCGGAAAATGTTGAATCGCTCAATATTTTCCACCTAATGGAGATTCGCCTTAACACCAACCCCAGAAAGAGGAATAAAATGCACGAACTAATCAACTTAAGTGGGAATCATAAAGAATAACAGTAATCTTAAAATTCACAGAAATTTCTGTCATCTTCTTTTCGCATAAATCTGATATTTGAATCAAAACAAATTCACGACATCAAAACTAAACTGCGTATGTTTAAATTCAACAAAACAAACCTAATTCCTCAGACAGAAAGTGCGAATTTGTTTATTTCAAAGAACGGTGAGTGACACAAAGATGCTGTCATCCGGCTTAATGCTGGTCTTAATCCATGTTACACAAACACGAAAAGTTAGACACAAAAATTTTCCAATGATTTCTGATGTTTAAAGTCTTTTTGGTGAGTTTCTAACAGAGAACCATATTAATCGGCACGAAATGTACTTACCATTGGTATTTGATGACTGAATAGTGTGAATGTACGAGATGGAATAGCACACACAAAAGAATAAGGAAACATATTCACAAACAAACCTTCATATTTTTCTCTCGTGTAAGACGCGGGCATTGGTTGAGCTTGCTTATTGTATACAATGGAAGACGGTGGCGGAGACTTTATTGTGTTTGCTGGGGGCTTGTAACTTGATTTCGGAGTAGAGGTAGAAGTCTGAACATTGTGCTCCAGTAACTCTATAGAAAGAGAAATGTTTTCAACAAGAAAGAAATTGTTTTAACCAAATGAAAAGGAAAAAACTTTGTAACCTGGAGTGACTGCCCGTGCTTCTGCAACTGCATCCTGAAAGAAAATGCAAAAAGAAATATTGCTCATGCCGCATGAAACTTAGCGACATACCTTTTGTTGCTTTACTGGCTTCATTCCCAACCCCCGTCTACCCCATGCGACTGTGGCAAACCTTTGTCGGATAACATCTGCTACTGGCGACACTAAGGCTGCCCGTGGGAACACTGAGGTCTGAAACGAAGTTACAAGATAGAAACTCAAGGTCACAGGACACCAACTATTACCAAAAGTTCACAATTGTAACAATAATAAATTTCAAAATATCAGAAACTTGCTTCACTCTGCTTTTTTATCTCCATGATCTGCACTAAATGTTAAAATGCAAACCTCACACTTTATTCCTGGTAATACCAAAATTTTTCAAAAACAAACTTTTGGCAAAAATACAATTTTGCAGTTTTTTTGCATTTATGATTATGTAGCTTTACGGGAAAATAATAAAATTATCCAATGAAACAAATAAAAAGTTGTGATCTTCTGGATTGAATATTTCCAAGTGGTTTGAAAGAACTGTAAGAACAAGTAGGGTTACCTTGCAATCCGGACACTGATATGTTGATGGGTTGGAACCTTCTGGAAATTTCAAAGCCCATTTGTTGAAACAATCCCAATGGAACAAGTCTATTAAAAGAGAATAGAGCATAGGTGAAGCAAAAGAGAAAGAAGTACAAATCCACAATGAACAATGCTGCACACATCAATTTTGAGTAGGAGGATGAATCTCACCATAGCAAGTAAGACGTATCAGTTCACCAGTCTTGACACTTTCACAACACAAAGAACATGTTTCACTGTAATCACTGTCTTGCAACCAATTCACGTACGACTTGATGATACACTGGAAATAAGAAAGAAAAAGAATAAAAATGAAAACAATTAATTATGTACTTTTTATGTCTTTAATGTTATATCCTAATAAAATATTAAATTTCTGTTTTGGAATTATACGTTATGTTGCTGAAATCCTGACGCATTGACGATTTATAGATGGCGATAGATTTTAGTAAAGTTACCGTATGGATAGGACTTTTTAAAAGTTAAACTTAGCGATGAATGCATTTTACATAGGTTTATACAACCAGTACCTATAATAATAGAGGGATTGTGTTTATAACTTTTTAGTATCTTTGAAAAGAAGTTATGTGAAATGGATATATTTGTTGAAAATATATTTTATTCTCCTTAGGAATTTTCTAGAAAAATTAAATACTTGGCGCTACTTTCACAAAATTCTTGAAATTTGGTGATAAAAAAACAGTGCCTATTTCCCATTATAACATATTATTTAACAAAACAGATGGATTTTTCAAGTGGTGTCTTTATGCACTAATAGGCTTTTGTTGTTCGGCGCTACTTCCTTTTCTGCCCCCCCTCTTGCTCACTTTTTTTGAGCATATTTCTTCGAGATTTTTCTTCACAAAATCATAATAAAAAGCCTACTCTTTAATAATATTGTACTTGCAAACAACTACATTCCAATTAAATACCATAAAACTTCGATAGCAATTGCTGTATTGTTTGTTTCTAAACTTTTTGTTTTTAAACTTGTATTTCAAAATGGCTTCACTTTCAGTTTTTTTAACAACCAGGTTTTCATTTAGAATGAGTTCTTCACTCTCCGCCGCTTTTGTTTTTTTATTCTACGGAGAAAACTATTTCTAACTAAGAAATAATGAGTAAATAATTTACATTGAAAAGAACGTCAAACAAGAAAATTATATATTGATAAAAATATATAACAGTTTACAGAGGGTAATGTGCAATTGTAATATCAATATATTATATATGTTTATATATATATATATAAAACGAAACAAATAACGAAAAGCTAAAATAAAAATTTGCGAATGCAGAATATCGTTAACAGAAACCATCCACATTTCAAAGTAAACAAACGCTTTAAGCAAAGTTCTTTCTTGCATAAAAACATTACATTTTAAAACCTAAAAACGAAAGAAGGTATGAACGCATGTGATTTTTTAGTATAAAATATATAGAAAACATATAGTTACTATGATTTTGTGAAGAAAAATCCCGAAGAAGTATGCTAAAAAAAAGTGAGCTAGGAGGGGGGGCAGAAAAGGAAGTAGTGCCTTGTTGTTCTTGATCTAGGTGCACACTTTTCTCTTATAAGCGCACCTGGAAGGCTGCCATCTCAAAAATTATAAAAGCGTACACAAGAACTCGGCGCGACTTCCAAACAAATTTTTAAATGGGATGAACCCGTTCTAAAAGAAGAAATATACAAACACCGTACCCTTGGGTGATCTTTTACAATACATGATTCGCATACATTCATGCGACAAACATAACAAAATTGATTGGTGACATTCCTCTGCTTGCATTTACAAACACCCATTTTATTTTTAAAACATGACAACAAATTTGTCCTGCGACACGAAAGATAAAATAAAATAAAAGCAACAGAATTATTTTTAAAGCTCCGTCATGTCAGCTTTAGTTTTTGTTCCGGTTAACAAAAAGCCATGACACATTTTAAAATCGTTCGGCTTATAAAATAAATTTGTATCATTTCACCATCAATTTGCAAATTTAAGTAAATTTAGAGAAATAAATATGGAGAGGAAAGTTTAAATGTTAATTTTTAAACAGAGCGTTTATTTATAATCGATATATTAATCTAATTAGGACAGTTCAGTTGGTAGAGCGCACGTAATTTTGCAGTTCTGAGATTGCGCATCCAAATCTTCCCGACCGCACATGTCGATGCGATAAAGCACGGATGGCGCCGTCACTACAGCTACACCTAACGTCGGTTAGGAAATGGGAATAGACACCCTCGCCTTGTTAACAATTTCTGCCAACTTAATCAACTAAAAATATTTCTTTTTAATTTACGCAGTCTACACCACACTATTTTTCTTTAGAAATTTTTTTATTATTTCTTATTTTGCGTAAGACCTAGAGATGTCATTAAAGTACGAAACTTATGTTGCGATATGTACGGAGGCTGTTGTTGGCGAGAAGGGATATCGGTGAATAAATTAATATTTTCCACGAAATTATGTGCAAAGTGATTGCTAGGTGATGATGGCTCATTCCTATATCTTGTTTCAAAGAGAGGAAGGAGATAGATCGGCAATTAATGATTGAAAGACCTTTTACAATCCAATATAGATGCTTACTTGCGTTCCTCTACTTTCGATTTCAATAATAAATAATAATAAATTGCTCGTTGTCTTGGAAACAAAGCGGCGGTAATCAAATTGTAGGACTAATTAATGACATAGTTTTTTCTTTCCTCGAGAGCTTGTTTTATGTTATTCTGATGTTTAACGCAAGTGGTTTTTTTTGCAGTTCAATTTATCGGGAGGGAAAGACTTAATTCTTGCATTACTGTTTGCTAAATTTAATGCCCTATTCTTTCCTACCTTTTATAGTTAACTATGCAAACATTGGTTCGATGAGTCTAATCAAACTTAACAAAATGCATCGAATTCGAAAATGAACTGTCATGAGAAACTGGACTCTTGGTGGAGTTTTATGCATGCTAAATGTTTTGCATGTTAATTTTCATGTTAAACACTAATCAAACCAAACACCAAATTAGGTTGCGAACAAAGGCGGATTATTTTGGCGTACACTATTTCAAAATCCTTTGGTGACGAGCTTATACCGGCATTTAGAAAAGCTTATACCCACCGGTCCCGGATTCAAAACCACCACGTCGGCATGTTTTACTCTAAAACATCTGCCATTATGATTGCCTTTTGTACATTCGGGATTTCATTGTCTCACTTTTATTTATATTTTAAAAAACATACTTTGATAAGTTCGAGTAAACGAGGCAATTATGAACAAATGAGTATTTTGATTTGCTTTTAAATCTCTTACAGATTTCGTAAAAAAATTGAAATGTATTTTCTCGCGTAATCAAACCATATGATGTTTTAACTAAAATGTCACTTGCCCGTGTTATATTTAGATATCTGTAGATTTATTTATGACGATGACAAATTGAACAATTTCGTTTAATAATGGATCCAGCTACAAGATTGCTTAGCCTCAGCTTTGCAATGCTTATTGGGTGCTATATATTCGGTTCAATTCCGCTTTCTGTTTCTTTTTCGGAGGTAATGTGTACTTTTCTACGAATAACAATGAGGATATATATATAATCTATGAATTAAATGTTTATGTTTTATTGCCAAAGCTTTTATGCGTCCATATTTCAATTATGATTCCAATCTAATTTTTGTTTCATAGAAAAATATGCGTGCAACATCAATTATTGGTGCTGGTTTAATTGTAGGCACTGCCCTTTCTGTGATTATCCCAGAAGGAGTTCACACTCTTTATGAGCAGAAACAACATGGTAGGTGGTTGGAATACAGCTTTCTCAATAGGTTATGGTTTACATCATCACTTTTGTCACATGGTATAATACATCACAGTTAAAATTTTAATTTCAAGTATTGTATGTCTTGAAGAATATTAGCATTATATTTTATCACTTTATGCTATTTCTACGCTTGTGTAAAGCCAGCGTTACTTACCTGATCTCTGCACTTAATCCATCCATTGTACTTACTTAAGAAATGCAATTTGCAGCAAATGTAAAATATATCAATTTGTTATATAGAAATTTTAAATTTTGCTCTAATATGCGACACTTATCGATGGAAAACTTATTTTTGACTTAAGAAGAATCTTCCACAAATCAATTTGGATCGGATTCTGCCAGTTGTTATACTATTTGTTTCTATTAATCTGACACAATTACTATATCATTCTATTTTTCAACCTTGCTAAATAATATACTTTCTTGAAGCATTTATGCATTTATATATAAATATATTGCTTGCTGAACACAGACTACATGTTGTTTTTTTATAAGAAACCAGTTTATAAGAAACTCTAGTCACTTGAGCTCGGAAACCTAAGAAACTACAGTAAGCTCACTCTATTCTAAGAAACTGCGGAATTTCTTGAGCTAAATTTTTTCCTTCGTTAAGAATATTGTGAAACATTTGTCTTTTTAAAATAAAAGAAAAGAAAAAGTGCTATAAAACAAACAGATAAAAACTTATAAAAAGTTTGTTCTCTGTGACATTCCTCGGTAAGGCAAAAATTCTGATGTAATAAGAAACCCTTAAGAAACTTTTCTAGTAAATTTAGGGTAAATCTGTAAGAAACTGCCTAGAGACCCAAAAGCTTAGTTTCTTATAAAAAAAACAACGTGTAATAGTGGAAAAACTTGTTTCACATTCAAACCTACTTGTTACTTGTATTACAGCTTCTGAAGAAGTGCATTCTCATCGGCACCAGCTTACAAAGCATGTAGAAACGTCAAAAGAGAAAGATGCCTCGTGGACAAATCTTCATCAACATCTCAGCCACCCACAACTTGAACTTCATTCTGTAATTGGCATATCGCTTACACTTGGTTTCGTTTTCATGCTGCTTATCGATAACATGTGTGGTGGTTCACATTCTCACACTTCTGCATCAGGTAGACTCAAACAGATCAGTTTTTCTTTCTATTACAACATGTTGTTTATAAGCTGATAACATACAAAAAACACTTCTAGGAAAATATATATATTTTCTTTAAATACTTCCTTTTTTGCTTTCCAGCTTCCCCTTTAAATGAGCCCTTAGGGTTGCTAAGAAGGCTGCCTAATTTATGTTTTATTCATATATTTGAAGACTAAAACATTGAAATTAGTACCTAAAGGCTGTCTTTTTATTGCAATCTAACATTGTGTTTACTAATAGAAGGGAACCATCGTCAAAAGTCAATGACAGCCACCTTGGGGCTTCTTGTTCATGCGGCAGGTAGTGTACAAATAAGATTCTTTTTTTATCGATTTTTACTAAAAATCATTTTGGATTTGTATTTTTCATTGTAACCACTATCTATGACTTCCAAATATCACCTCACTGAGGTATAAAGTTGAGTATTATATTTCTAGATAATTTCCAACAATTTTTCCATTTCTAACCTCTCAAACAAGATATTTATCTTGCTTGCAGCCGATGGCATTGCGTTGGGGGCAGCTGCTACCACATCACGAACAGATGTGGAGATGATTGTGTTCATAGCTATCATGTTACATAAGGTAATTGTTGCTTTTACTCAATGTTCTTTGTTGTTTCAATAGTGGAAGAAATTATTCAATCAATATGTTTAGATGAACTAAGATATAGACTAGGTTGGGCCACTTAGAGAGAATGGAAGAGGATAATTGTGTAAGGAAGAGACTTGATAGTTCCTGGTGAAAAGCTTAGAAGTAGACCAAGAACATGACAGGAGATAATAGGGACAAATTTGCTACAAAGGAATTTGAGTTTAGACCTAGCACAGTCTAGATCGGATTGGGAGATGACCATTAATATGCCCCGTCCCACCCATGCTAGCACGGAAAACTAACCTTAAGCCGATACAACGAAAATTTTAAATAAATAACTTATTCAGGTAATGGAGGTATTGTCTGGATGATACATTGGACAATTGTAATAACAAGTGACCTTTCTTTGTCAATGTAATATAAACGTCAAGATGGATGATGGATTCTGCAATACACCACTTGTTTTTATGTCAAACATTTTGAATAAAAGTGATGCTATGTGTTGTAACACACATGTGGTTCTAGAACCACTGGTTCTCTTAATCAATTTGTCTAATGTTTGTGGAAAGGCAATATCCCTTAATGAGTTTTTATTTATCAAAATATTTTGTGATGCTAAATAATCCTTCTGGTTGTGTAGAAAAATAAGAGAGAGAAAACACATTTTTCTTAACAGCTATCCATGAGCTAATATAACACAACAGCAGGTTATAGTCAGTTTTAAACTTTGTTAAAATAGCCACTAAGCAATGTTTGCTTTTTGACAGAACACTTCTTATTCCTGGTAGAGGGAGTAACACACCAGAACGTCAACAGCTGCATAATGTAGTTCCTGTAATTTGGGTTCACAGACACAACTATATTTTCATATCTATCTTCATAGGATGGACCACACTAGACAAATTTATCTCTGCATAAGGCCAGACAGGCCTAGACAGGGTCCCAAAATTTGGGTTGGTTAAACATTGGTGGTATATCATCATCATTTACATTTTCTCCACTCCAATCTGTCCTGTGCAAGGTCTGCATGGATGTTTTTTATTCTGAGATCATGTTTCACAACCTGTTCCCAAGTCTTACGAGGTCTGCCCTTACCTACATGTCCCTCTACAACTATATCTCTTCATTTAACGCAACAATCATCATCCATCCTTTCCACATACCCAAACCGCCTTAACCGATGCTTTTGTATACATTTTCTGATAGATACAAGTCCCAGACATCAAAAGAAACTCTATCCTTTAATAACACATTACACATCCATCTTATCATATCATTTTTATCCAACTTGGACAAATCCTCCTCTCTAATAGCCCATGTTTCCCCAGCAAAATTAATGACACTACGGATACATGCCTGACAGAAAAGTTCATGTGGTACCACGTGAAAACATTTTTGCATCAGCTCCGAAAAGTAACAACGTGCTAAAAGCTTTAGTCCTTAGTTTATATCCAAAGAAACCTATTCTCACAAATCATACTAGAGCATACATTCATAACGACGTCGAGTGGCACCTTCATGTGATTCGCACAGCTGCATTCCATCTACAAGCTATTATAAAGGCGATGCCCAAGTCTGTAACATCGACACCAACATCTTTAGAGACACTCACGTCGTGTTCGCCTCACCATCTAGAGTAAATGTTGCCGTTTCACAAATGAATCTTTTATGTTATCTGTGAATCTCTGGTGTTACGGTGTACGAATATGGTGGTGGTTCTTAGGGCATACTCAATTCAGGCACTCACTGCCCTGCACGGAACCATTTGGAGTTTGGGTATCTACGGTGCTATTGGAATCCTCATAAATGAAAGTGGCGAGTTGTGTGTTGACAGAGTCTGGTTGTACGACCATTGATGGAACTCATCCGCGGCAAATGTTATAACCGATGCGTCCGAATCCATGATATCCATGATAATGTTCCTCTGGGGGTACCCCAAAAAGTGAACGAAAACGAACAGAGGAAAGGAGTACCTTATTCTAGGAAATTAACGCGCAATGATTTTAACACGAACAAAATTAAAACGAATGAAGAACATTGGCACGAATCAAGCATTCAGATTTCAAATTCTATAAAATTAACACGAATTTTTGCTAAGTACTTTTTTTCTAACGTAACTACTAGAGTAGGTTACCCTAGTAATGACCTGGGTTATGTCGATGACTCCAAGAGGATATTAAGAGGATTACTAGGAGACAATGCAGACGACATTGACGAAGATGAGGGGGATGTGATGCTGATATGTGATACTGAAATGGACGGCGAAACCTTGGGTCAAACCAAGTGAACAACATTTTTCATTACATTTTTTGGTTTTGTCTAAAAAGTTTGAAATATTACGGAGATAAAATTAACGCCTTATAATATTACCCACTTATAAAATTAACGCACTAGAAAATTAATGTATATATAATTAACACGCATTTTTAAAAACCGTGTTAATTTTCTAGCGCGTTAATTTCCTAGAATAAGGTATCCTGCCAAAAGCGAAGGAATCAAGGAACCGAGGAGTATTGTTCGAAAGCGATGAATGGAGATCTTGGCCCAACTGCTCAATACTGGAACATGTATGTCCACATGGTAAACTGAGTCCTAAGGGATCTGATGCGAGTCTTATGTATCAATAATGTTGAAGGCAAAATACTGCCAGCCATGATTGACATATGTTGTGGACTGAATGGAACAAGCAATGCACGCCGGGGTGTGATATTCTTGTTAGCAAAGGCAGCCCTTCAATTCAGCAGGATCGGATTTTGAGGGTGTTCGACGGGCCTTATGCAGGAGACGATATGTCTCGAAATGTATATTTTATCTTTAGGAAAGTGCAATAGTTAATTTTAAGTTTATTTTATACGGTACCTCCAATGTTTCACCCAGCCAAATTAAGGGACCCTCTCTGAGGTGTCTGGTGTGGTGAGATGGTCCAGTTACACTTACTTTCACGCGGTATCTCCTATGTTTGATCCAGCTGAATTATGGGTCCATATTTTGGGGAACAAGGGAGCTCAGGCAACAGAGGGTCCCCGGCAGACATTCATATATGAAAGTGTTAGGTTGCGCAATAATGCTTTCTGTGCTCGGATATTAGTACCTTGTTCGTTTGACCAAAATGCTTTGGGATGCTGGTCTAGTAGCAATACTACCAATTCATGAAATCGGAATTTTTTTGGGGGAATTTCGAAACCCTGGATGTTTCTAAACATTACCCGGGTACTATAGAATATTTGTGCAAAGTTTCATTTTTAATAGGTCGATGAGTGTAGGAGTTAGCTGATATACAGACAAACATCGTGCTTTATTAATAGGAAGTATAGAAAGAAATCATGCTTTAACATGCATCCGTTAAACTCCTTTGTATATTTAGGCCCCTGCAGCTTTTGGACTGTCCACATTTTTATTGCACGAGGTAAGGAACTTTCGCGGATTCTGTTGCTCGTCACCTTGTTACCTTGTCTCTTCCAGGGCTACGAGAGAACGCGTATCAGACGTCATTTAATCGCGTTTTCGTTGGCGGCCCCTCTATTCGCTCTCCTCACTTACTACGGCTTGGGACAGGTAATATACGAAATGTTAATCAAAATAGGACGTACATCATATCGTAAATGCTTGTATACACGTTTTCTTTCTATGACGTTGAGAAAATGAGGCTCTGACATTTTCTTCCGTGCACAGTAGTAGTTCAATATCTTTCTATAGATATAGATAATAATTTGTTCATTTTATTGTTCTTTTACGTGAAAAAATTTCATAACTTTCTTACAGTTTCTGAGGCTCACTTTCTTGTACAAATACAACAAACGTGTCCACGCAGTTGTATATTCTTCTTTCGAAATATTGTGTTTGTGCACCCCGTTACTGTAATCCATCTCTCTTTTTGCAAAATCATTCTCTGGTGTCAAATCGACCCAATTATCTTTATTTACACCGCGTATTGTGTTTAGAGCGGCAAAGAAGCTTTAACCTCGATGAACGGCACAGGGATAGCCATGTTGTTTTCCGCCGGAACATTCCTCTACGTCGCCACTGTTCATATATTGCCGGAACTGTTGAGTCGGTCGGATAACACTGATGGCTCTGCAGAAGCACACAACAAGCTCAGTCGCAGAGATTTGACGTTTTTAGTGTTGGGGATCTTATTTCCCGTTGTTTTAGGAATTTATCACAAACATTGAGGTATTTCCTGTCGTTTGGGTTTCTTTTACTGATAACTTTTGCTCAAAGGAATTTCAAAATATTGGTTTACTTTTCTTTGCGGATTTTACCGAATGGGACACTTTTTGCCTCAATTAGTCAACTTTTTCTTTCGATAAGTCGACGAAAAGGCATAGACCTTGCCTTATTTATTTATACAGCCTTTAAAATTATGTTTATATATGGTATAATTTTATATTTAAAAACAATTTTAGCATGTAATACTTTTGAGAAAATAGTTTGTTTACAAGTATTTTCTTTTCGTTGCTTTTCTTTTCGTCAAACGAAAGAAGATTCGCTTATAAAATATTTATATTCAATTATAAATATATATAAAAAAGGTCTAACGAATAAAACAATCTTTAGTAAAAATATAAGAAATTGCCCAACCGTTCCCGCACAAACACCCTGCTTTACAAATACTCGCCACCGACATTACTTAACAACGACAAAAATAGAGCACGTCATAACATACTACGTCACAACAATTTACGTCACGAGTTTTGGTATGAGCAGGGCAGTCACCAGACTTCCTCTGGGCAAATGTTTTGTGTTTTCGCAACTCGGCATCTCAATGAGGGCGTGGCACGAGCGCATGCTCAGTAAACGACTGCTGCATTGACTGCCAGTAGAGTTGGCCAATGGTACACCGTCTTCCGTGTCCCAATTCAAGCGGGACCGATGGTATTCCGGCCGTGTGTCGAGTGTTATATCGAAGTTCAGCTTAACAAATAAACATCATGCAAGTAATTCCTGTGATTCTATTCAACGGACCGCTCCCGTGATTGTAGATTTGTGAATACTACCACCGGAATCCTTTCGGGTCTTCACTTTTAAATCCTTCTTACTCATAAAGATTCATTAATGTGTTTTTAAATTGTGATTTATTAAAAGATTTGACGCAAAGGATTCTGGTAGTTGTATTCATGATTTTATTATTATAGTCCAATTCTAGTTTGTTTGACCAACCGAACACCGCGAGTTAAAGGTTGCGGAGTGACTAATAGACCAAGAAAAATGACACAGTAGCTACTACACATTTTTCTTTTTATAAGCAACCCAGTTGCTAAGGCTTCAGCCCTCAAATTAGCCAAAAAATTAAGCAACTTGCTTAGCAACCCTCAGCCCTGACAGTTAGCAACTTTTTTCGCAGAACAAAATAACAAATTTTCTTAAAAATAAAGACAGAAAAATTCTTTTCTGATTTGAAACAAATACATAACGAACTATTTACCTGTATAAAAAGTTATCGAATTAACCCTAATGTTGATAACGGGCGTAAACGAGGGTGTCTATCCCCTTTTCGTTAGCGCAAGACGTTGGGTGTAACTGTTGAGGCGGGCGCCACTCCTACCATCAACACCCGTACTTTACCGCATAGAAATGCTACTCATTCCGCTGAGTCGGCGAGGCCGGGAGGATTTGAACGCGCAACCTCAGAAATCCGAAATTGCAAGCGCTCTACCAACTGAGCTATCCCGACCTTTACCTGTATAACTCACTGTAAGTAGACAGAAGAAATTTTTTTCGGTGATTTCATGTTCGGTATCACAGAGAAAAAAATAACCTTAGCAACATGTTAAGCAACTTTAGCCCTGAAAGTGTATCATACCCTTAGCAACCTTAGCCTTGACCCTGAAAATCGAGTTGCTTATAAAAAAAAATGTGTAATCCTCCAGTGCCAACCACAATGTGAGTCACTTACAAAAGAAGGCACCCACACCCCTAGCTATGTAACGTACGTTTACTATTACGCCCCTTACTCTAGTTTGAATCCTTTGAAGGTTTGGTTTCCGAAAGCCGGCCAGCTTTCTAATCGCCGGTAACACAAACAAGTAGAACGTTACTAGGGCTGACACTGGGTTGCCAGGCAACGCGAAGAAATACGTTGTGATGGAACCACGCTTGATGGTCGCGAACGTCGTAGGTTTACTAAATGAAAGAATTAAAACCCTTCAAATCTATTATTGAAATTTTATAATAAAAATGCGTATATCTATGCTACATAAACACGAAATTAGTTCACGTGTAACGATTTCTGTGTAACATTAGCACGGAACGGAAGGGTTTTGTTTTGTCGATTGATAAGTAGGAAAGTAATTCATTGCAGTAAACATAGTCTGGTCAAATTAAGGTTTGACCTTAAAAAATATATAGAGAAGCTGGATTTTGTTTTATTTGAAGCGCAACATTATGTAGGTTAACATATCCAGAGGCTCAATCATGGCCATTTGGGGAAATTATTTTATGGTGGTTGAAGTTTAGGAGGGTATATCCGATAAGTTAGCCAAATTTGAAAAAAACAATAAATTATATTTGAAGGTAAAGGTGTATACATGACTATTTAATAGATTTGATAGTTTAATGATAGTATATGTAAAATAAGTGATTATTTACAATTGTAATATGCTCATTTGCTGTATAGATGCCAAAGATCATCAGTCATTGGGGTCCTACTGGACCAAAAATTGATGTTCACCAAATATAGTCATGTTATTAGAAAGATAATTTTACAATGAATATAATTTCAGTCAGTACATTTTATTTTATTATTTATTATATAAACAAAAAGGCAATCAATGTTCATTTATAAATTTATTTTTAAAATACTGTTTGATTTCATTCAATGCTGAGGTTTGACGTATTAACCATAACGAGGAAACGTTGTAAATGTAGCAGTAAATCTTTTGTAAACCTATATTCCTATATAACCTTTCAGCTCTTATGAAGTTTTTGACGATTTTAGGCAAAGTCTCGATTTTAAAACATTTGCGATCACCAGAGGTTCAACTTCTTGCCGCACGTTTCGGTGATCCACATCGATAAGTGAAGAAATTGGATTATCAGGGGAAAAGTTAATGTGTCTGATGTATGGCGGAAGAAGATTTTTTGACACAGTTAAGATATACAAATTGGAACCAAGCAATAGCAACTGCCAACCAGATAAAACCAGAAGAATTACCTCCTACAGCACGAGCTACACATTTCCATGCATTGCGTGTACAATTGCGGATATTGGCCTAATCCGCGAAATTAAGTCCCCGCGAAAATCTGGAAAGTAGCCATCCGCGAAAATTTGTCCTCGCGAAATTTTCCAGTCAAAATCTCCACCACTTCATACTTCGTACTCAATTTCCCTGTTTTTACTTGATGCTTTAGCTCTTCAGAGCTCTGCTCTTCAAAAGGGCATTTTACCTCCTTGATGTTCAATGACCACTGACCACTTGTGAGTTTCATAAATTAACAATTTTTTGTATGGCGACACTATAAGAGTGTTTCCTTGGCCAGAATTCGCCTTTAAATTTCAAGAAAGAGATCTTTCGACAATAAATATAGCTTTTTGTTGTAAAAACGAATCGAGAGCCAATTTTGCCGGTTTAAGAAAATATTCAAAACTTCGAAACGCGAAATATTTGGAAATGGCTCATCGGCGAAATGTTTAAATATCGCGGATGAGCTCAACCGCGAAATTTAATCCCCGCAAAAATTTATCACATTAAAGTACTCTAGATTTGTCATGTTTAAATCCTGGTGATGGGGATGGAAATATAATGGCGATCAACTGATACCTATTCGAACGGATTTACCACCAGCTCCAGATTTCCTGCTCAAAGTGATTAAATGTAACTGCAAGACAACTTCGCGAAACGTGTTCAACGAGGCTATGCAGTTGTATAAAGAATAGCTTAAAATGCGTTCCTGCATGCGGAGATTGCAGAGGAGTTGCATGCAACAACAAGCAAGATGAACAACCAGTCGTAGAAGATGAGGACTACACCAATATTTTTGAAATTTTAGACTCATTTTGATTTATATTTAATAATAAAGCTTTTGCATAGCAGAAGGGCTGTGAATGTGCATTGCAAAATCTATACTACCATGCAAAGACCCTATTTCTGGAAATTTGTGGTATTGCTGTTCTTAAAGTGGATTTTAAGTCTTTTATTAGACTAACTATCTTTAAGGCTTTTCTAGAACATTTAAGCCCATAAATAGCACAGTTTAAACCTTGCGAGGCAAAAATTTCAGGATTTTTAAACAATGTTAGGATGATCTAAGACCATGATACGCAAGAAAACTGATGAATAAAAGGTGACTTAACCTTTTTAATATCATTTTGGACACACATTCCTTTATAGCTTTATATTCATTGTAAAATTATCTTTCTAATAACATGATTATATTTGGTGAACATCAATTTTTGGTCCAGTAGGACCCCAATGACTGATGATCTTTGGCATCTATACAGCAAATGAGCATATTACAATTGTAAATAATCACTTATTTTATATATACTATCATTAAACTATCAAATCTATTAAATATTCCATGTATACACCTTTACCTTTCTTCAAATATAATTTATTGTTTTTTTCAAATTTGGCTAACTTATCGGATATACCCTCCTAAACTTCAACCACCATAAAATAATTTCCCCAAATGGCCATGATTGAGCCTCTGGATATGTTAACCTACATAATGTTGCGCTTCAAATAAAACAAAATCCAGCTTCTCTATATATTTTTTAAGGTTCACCCTATTTCAGAGCTAATTTGACCAAACTAACGTTACTGTTAACTATAATCATCTTTCTGTTATCTCAACTATTTGCGCTCAGAATTTTTCACTCCTGTAATAATGGTGAACTATCAGGTCATCTTCATCATCATTTACATTTTTCACGTCTATTTTCCATGCTAGCATGGGTTAGACGGGGTTTTCAACAGATGGTATTCCCCACAATTTTGTAGGTTTAATCATTTGATGATTCATTGAAGCAGATGTTTTTTGCAGCTGGATGCCCTTCCTAACGCCAACCCCAGTGAAAGGGAAACAGTGGTGAGTTAACCCACTGTTCCGAGTGTGAAAACATTTCATTACTACCTATAAATGATCTCTTCACCACAGGAAGCAAATTGTTGTATGTGTGTTCAACAGATTCTTACCCAGGCTTCATGTTCAGTCTGCCGAATTTCACATCACCAAATTGTTCGAGAAACTTCTTAATGAGATCCTGCAATGAGATGACGTTCAGTGAGCGAGTATACGTTAAACCATAAAACCTACCTTCTCGCCCATTGAAACTCCACCAGTTGTAATGACGATCTGGTGAGATGTATCATCGATGACGTTCATAAGCACCTCGCGTAATCTTGGAAAGCTAAAGATGTACAGAACACCTCTTGACTGTCAAGTAAGCGAACAAGTTCTATACGTTGCTTTTTTATATATAAGAAACCAGTCTGTTAGAAGGATTCAGAGGCTCAGTCCAATGCTTAGGCTACTTACGTGAAAATAAGTCTCTTAAAAAGAAAAAAATCGAAGTAAGGGTATTTCATACTTATCGGGCAGCACTCCCAGATCAGCTGCGTTGTACCCTTGCTCACGTATGGCCGTTAAAAGAGCGATCTTGTTCGAGTCGTATATCTGTCCCTCGCCTTTTTCTTCGCCAGGCGTTACGAGCTGTTCGCAACAGAGAAAATGTTGTGAGAACAGAACCGGCCGGACATGTCGTAACAGTTTATCCTTAGTTCATACATTTATTTTCTAATCGATATACGGGTGTTAGTAACGCTGATAATAAGTGCGACTGTACAAGGAAACAATAATGAGTCTATTTTAAGACCACATAAGATGCTTCCAAACCTCATCTCCGGTGGAGAACAGACCAATAGTTGGAGGAGTGTGAACCGCTACCTAAGGAATCATAAGTTATCGTGTCAGTCAAAAACCATTCCAAGATTTAAAATATGTATTACGGTGTTCACTCCAGCCATTGCTAATAGGCCGAGTTCAGCGGGTCCCAGTTTCTCCCCTGCGGTTAATATCGTCTCTCCCTGGCAAATGTCGAAACCAATCGGTCTAAATGTCACGGTTATAATAGTGCATTGATTAGCAAAAATTCATGAATGTAGGTACTGCAGAAAAGACTTCTCTCCTCACCTGACATCTTGTTTCGGCACAGGAACACTCTTAATGTTGATTAAAACCTCCACGTTGCCCTGTCGGATGAAACAAGAATACCAATGTGAAGTTTGTATAATTAACGCAAGTTTCCAAAGCAATTTATACGGCAATATATTGACCACCATGGTTAAGACCTGGGGTGCTTAACGCAACGAACACTTAACTGTGAAGTGTAAAAAGTCGGATTTGAATCGTAACTCTCATGTAGATGGTAGATCACTCGCCGCTACGTCACAGCATCTTAAAGTAAAAAGTACTTACATGGTCAGCCATCTCTACAAGCTCGGTATCTTCCACTTGAACGACAGAATCGGCTCCTGGGGGCAGTGGGGCACCCGTGGTTATTCGACTGCACTGGCCATATGTTATCGGCTGACTGGGCTAAAGAACACGGGCCAACATTTTAGCAAGCATCGACCATTCTATCGGTGCACTTAATATTCTAATAAGGTCGAGTTCATACCTGCTTTAAGAAAAACTCTAAGAACTACTAATAGTTGGATAAAGAAAATTAATGTTCTTGGTCTAACAAGCTTAAATTTTGAACGGCTGCTACCCACCATATGGCCGGCATGTATCGGTTCCACCACCTTCCGTATGCCACACCCATCAGCAGCTAAATCATAAATGGTAAAATACCGTGGCGGTGACGAGTATAAGTGTGAAATATATGGACTGATGAAACTCCAGTAGATAAAAATACAATTCTAACAATTGATGAATTCTGATTACTTCCTGGGGACGACGTAATTAGGCTTCAAAAGGATTCCAGATGTATCCATGAGATACTATTTGGGTAACTCTTGTAACTAATAGCAACTAACTGTTTAATGTCATAGTAGCATTTAGCGGGGAGATTTAATTTTTAATATGATTCAAATAATAAAAAGTTTCAAATTTTTTTAAATGAAATCATGAAGACAGCCAAAGTTAATTATTGATTTAAATGTAGTTTAAAAACGTTTAAAAACTATTACTCATATATGGGCAGCAAAGCAATCGCTAAGAAATACAACCTCCTATTGGGTCATGCATCTCTTATCGCAAAGAGACAAAATTAAATATACTGACGACCCGAGGAACTTGTTTATGCGATGATTCAAAAACAGCAAGCTAAATAGATCATCCCATAAAGCAATTTTATAAATTCATTATAACAGATTAGAAAGATTATTTCCTCGTCTATATACGCATTGTTTTTTGCAAAACTTTCTTTGCTAATAGGGGTTATTTACAATAACCAACACAAAAGAATTTGTGAATAGTTGTTTGTAAGAGAACCATAACGCTACTCTTCGCCTACCAATGACAGCGTATCCATCTTTAATAGACGCAGCAAACGGTGGATAAGGATCTTTTGCTCGGATGTCCTCCATCAAAACCTTTCCAAGCAAACCTAGGGAAAATGTTCATTCGTTTTCACATTTTCACTTAAAAAGGTCTTTCACTCAGGAGGGAGGAAAGATTGTTTTCGTTTTATAATTTTAAAAACCCACTAATTTAAGCGTTTAAATACTTACCCGCGTGAAGGTTCACTAGATGTCTTTTCTTCGAAGTATGAACAGAGTTGAGGATAATGGAAAGAGCTTTGCTCACTTGAAGCATGGGATAGGGGGAATACCTATCCCTTTCCGCAATGCGAGGTGTGTCAATGTACACTAAACAATAAAAATATTACAGCCGGTGGTGGAGTTTGTGCATCGCGAATAAGAGGCAAATATGCACAATATGCTAACCAGCAGTTGGCTTACTGCAACTCGTTTCAAAATGTCGTACGGAAATTATGAATACTAAAACGACTAAATGTAGTAATATTTAATGTGAAAACTGACTGGAAAGATAGAAACAGCCATGCAGTGGCTGAATAATAAAAAGTCAATATTTGATGAAAGTAGTTACTAGTAGCGATAGAAATTTATTACAAATGTTAAAAATGTTTTTACCACAAAACTATATATATATATTGTGTCTACATGATTAATATTTTTAAAAAAATATTGTACGAATATTTAACCTCTGCTCATTGCATTTCCATATTTACAAATCGGTTAAGCGTTTGTTTTAAGAGAAAATCTTTGATGCAATGCAAATATGCTAGCATGGTTATTCATGGATTATGTGTTTGAAGAGTGTGTTGCAAGATAACTAAAAAGGTCAAAGTTTTCCAAATGAAGAGGAGATTAAATTACAAAAAAGATTTCAGGCGGCTCAATAAAATCAAACAAGCAGCACCTTTGCAAAACAGTTGTAGAAAGCGGTAAAAACTCACTGCATTCTTGGCTTTGCATGCTTACATGCGTCAACAAAGAACTTACAAAGAGCTAATTGTCGTGCAGCTCACGAAATGTTAAGCCGCTCAATGAAATGCCCACCGATGCTATTATAATGCATTAGACTGTGCGCCAACAATGTACGAGGATTTAAAGAACAAGATTATCAGTGCAATACACGTAGCATTGAAATTTAATTTCATTTGTAGATTTTAATGCTCTCACGTTTTGTGTCTAGACATCGCTTCACAAAAGACAACATTTCGTGAGTTACTTGAATTTGTTGAATCAACAATATGTGTTAATAAGCCACGATTAATAATAATAACAGAAGTAAAAAAAGTAGTATTTTTAAAAATGTTTGAAGAAAAAATGTGTTTATTTGCGTAAATTTGCAGTAATTTTCTTTTGAAGTGCAAAGTTGCAAATGATCAATGTTAATTACAAGTAACAAAAAAACATCTGGCTACCTGATGGTTTTTTATGCGGACAGGCGTGTAGACTTGATGGTTCAGATGATGTTACAGAGAGATGCTCTGATGACCCAATCGAGCACGAGTCAAAGCTCTGCAAGCTTTCCAGGCTTTCTCTGTTTGACATTGGTGGGGTATCCTAAAGTTTAAAGCCCACAAATGAATATGCTGAATCAGTGTAAAATTCGTAAATAGGGCACATACAAGATATTGGTTGCCACAGTTACGAACCAAACAAATCACTTCATTTGTACTTTCTGTACGGCCATGAAAATGAGGAGGAGGCTGCAAAACATTACGGTATTAGATGCAAAGTCTTCCATGCAAAACAATAGGTGCATATTTACGAAAAAATACCTGTTTTAATATTTTTTATTTATTTATTTATTATGAATATTTATACAGGATAAACACGTCAATTACTATAAAAGCACTGCTATAAATGTGTGTCCTGGTAATAAAGTAGTTAAATATTACTATAAAATATATATATAGATAATTACAATTAAAATAAAAACTTAAAATGTTTGAAATTAAATTTAATAATAAATTTAAAATTAAATATATTTCAATTATCCAAAACTGGTGTGTTTACATTTATATAAAAAATATATGGCTGACTTTAATACTTTTAATCCCATTAATGTTTATGTTAACAAAAAAATTTTATTATTACTAGATGATATTTTTAGCACTAAAATTAAATCCTTTGATTAAAAGACAGGTAGTGGAGACAATGAATAGGTAAACAATGGATCACTGGGCTGCAGACATTGTGGGAAGTTTAGAATTATGCTTGGTAATACAATGCTTATTGGCAACCTTAAACAATTTAAGTGGGAAGCTAAACTGTTGACACAAAAATGTAGACAGGGTTAAAAATCGCATTTAGCACAACTTACAAATGATGGTTCCCTGGAGACACTACCTCCATTCAAATTTGAATGAGTCTCATCTACCTTGCCTTGATTACCCAAAACCAAATCTGAAATACAATTGTGAAATATGTGAGAAATTGACAAATGAAAAACTCGAAACTTTTACCAAAAGGTAAAAAATATATATATTTCCAAACAATATTTAATCTGTAACAAAACTAACCAAACGCATGACCAAGCGCGGGCAGTATGAACTCGAAACATTCCTGGAAAGAAAATATTTACATAATGGAATTGCAGCAATTAATTACGTATTATCAGTTGTCAATCACACATGCAAAAGTCGTCTGTAAACAGCTGTACAAACCTGTGAGCCTTTCTTGCTACCGGGGAGGTTAACGATAATCGATGATTTACGTATGCCACACACAGGTCTGAAAGGAAAGGTCAAACACATACGCAAACAAACGGCAGACTTTCGTGATTTTCACACATCCTTCATGATAAAAGTACATATTGGAAACATAATTATGCTGGCATCTACAACAAACAAAAGATTCTCTTAGACAGCGTCGAGTTAGTGTATATACACAGATTGATATCTGTTTATTTTGAAATATCACAACTGTATAGCGCATCATCCATTATTGGCAGAGTTCCATTTTTTAAAACCGGAAATAAATGAAACTGTACGATGTATTTGCGTAGAGACTGTAGGCATACAATTAAACTGTCGTTTTTATGAATTAATATGAGAATAACAATTAACCTCGAAAGCATGGCCATGGACGTTGTTTCAATTGACTTGGTTAACATGCGAACAGTCAATCCCAAGGCCTCTCTTTCAATAACTTCTCTTGTAGCCTAAAAACCACATTTAGTGAGCAATAAGTGAGCGTGGAAAGCACAAGTCAAACTACAAATTTGATCACTTTTTTATCCAAAATAATTTTTAACATTTACGATATAAATAAGAGTTACACCTCTGGAGTAACGTCTCTGCTCGAAAACCCAGTCCCTCCCGTCGTTAGAATCAGAGCACATTTCTCGGAGTCACACCAATCCAGTAGACAATCCTAAAAGGCAGCAAAAGAAAATTTAGGCCGGGATTTATTCAAGCAGTCGTATTCTTTTTAATATCATGTTCTTACCCTGATAATATGTTCTTCATCTGGAACACAGCTCGTTATCACGGTAACAATTCCCAATCTAAAAGAAGAATTGCAAACATTGTAAATATACGAAATACTTAATAGTCCAGTCAAATTGGATTATTTGTGGGAAAATTTTTTATAAAGTTGAAACTTGGCCCAAAGTTTCCCTATGGTATGAAGATCACAGGAAAAAATACCCCATGATTCTTAATAGGAGATCCCTCTTTTCCAGACCTTTTTTCAAAAGTAAAAGTGAACTTCCATTCAAATTTGTCGCATAAACATATTTCGCTTTGTTTAACATTTTTACGAATTTTAATTCTATTTTCTAATTCTAATCATTTCTCAACATTCTGTACAAACCTTTACAAGAGACAAATAAAAGTTTGTACTGTATATATTTATTTACCTTTTTAAATGTGCATAAACCAGTGACTTTAAATTTGGTCCACTTTTATCTTCTTGAATCCCAGCTGAACATCTGTCACTGACTAAAGAAATGTACAGATTAGGACATTTTTAAACAACTGTGTATTTATATATATCGTATATGTTTTTGCAACTCTGCCTGTCGGACAGGTATTTCCCATTTCATTTCCCACATTTTTTAGACATAATTTTAAACAAGGAATAAAATAAAAAATGTACACATTTAATAGACCAACATGCTACAGAAACACTGATTTCAGCGATTTAATTTGACATGGCTGACAAGGACCAACAAGTGATATAAATATTATTTCAAAGCCATCAGTTGTGATCGTTTTTACTAACTCTATAAATATCAATGGAAATGATCAACATGTCGTGGAGATATTGATGATTGATTCACCAACAAGTAAACCCTACCCAACCATTTTTGTTGGAAAATCATAAAATGTTTTCACAGTGTGTTCAAGGTAATTACATTAATTAATTATCAATGACATATTCAATTAAATATTTACATGGCCTTCAAATTAGATAGACTAAATCAATGAACAGATTATCACAGTAATTAGGTGATTCACCTGCCTTTTATAAAGGTGCCCAAAACTGTGTAAATTCAGTATGCTGTTGATGGGTCGAATGGGGATGATTGGTGGGAAATGTTAAGGAAGAACTACTGTAGATGTCAAAGGGAATGGAAGTTGTTTGTTCAATTCGATTGCTGTAACTTTGACGAAAAAAGACAACATGGCAGCCGAACTTTCTTAAAGGACCAGCATTGAGATAATTTTGAATGAAGACAGATACTCTAAATGTCATAAAGACCACACGTAATAGTATGCCCTCTGCCCATCGTACAAGAGTGATTCAATGGCATTGTTAGATTAATTGAAAGACGAAGAAGCGAATTATGAGTTTGACCAATCGATGCAGCATTTGCAACACTTGAATAACTAATCATGCATTATAACACAAAGACGGTAGAGGAAAAGGCATTCCTCAAGTTCCTCAGATGCAAGCTCTTTGTGGCTTGTCAGCAATTTTAATCCTTCTCTTTCTCATCTATTTCCAGGTCGATTACATTGATATGCACAGATACAGTAGTAAATGAAACATAAATCAAAAAATACTCATTAAATACACATTTAAATTAATCTTTATATTACTTTTGGTCATTTTGAATCACTTCTCGGTCCTTGTTGGTCCTTAGTACGACCCCCTCATATTTCTGACCAAAAGAATTGAGCAATAAATTTCATTTGGCAAAAGAAATGATAAGCAGTTATTGTACATATATGGCAATAATGGAATATATATCACTATGTCTTTAAATGAAAAGAAGACTTTAATGATCGTGTAGCACAGTAGTAGCACCTGCTTCCAATGAGAGACAACAATGGCTTTTCTATTTTTACTGTTGCTCTTTCAAGTTTGAGTGTATATAGTTCTTTGAACTGTATATCATTTTTTAATTCTGTGATCAATATACTTTTTCATTTGCATAATCGATTTTTCCCACGCTTCGGCTTAGGGCGCTAATGACTACCTATCTAAAAATATATTATTATTGTCTGTGTATTTATAGCTTTTTTGATTACATAAAATGACAAAACAGCTATTATATTTTTTAAAAGCAATACTAATAATAGCAAAAATGTTGTTATTTAAAAATTAAAATGGTTGCAAATATTAGCTAGGTAGTTTGGATTGATTCAGAAGGAATCAGTTCTACGCTATATACTTCACTTAAACAAAGGTAGTTCACCTGTCAAAACTCCAATCTTTAATGCTCTTTGATTCTGTAAGGAGGTATTTGGGTACGGAACATTTTCATAATATGCCGCAGCCATAATTGCAAAGTTGTTGTTATTGTCTGCTTCGATAACTCAGTCTTTTAAAACGCAAAAATCTTGTTATTCTCAGCTTTCATAACTACTATGTTTTTATTCGTAACTTTTAATACCTCAAACACAACTTTTAAATGTTTATATAAACATGACATTGTTTTCTTTTGGATATTTGCAAAGTTTACTTAATGTCGCATGATATTGCATTTTTCAGATAAGATTAACTCTGTATGCCTAGTTAACGCGATTAAATTTATCCAATACTTACCTGCTAAGAATGCAAATCAATAAAAATGTAAGAAACGCTTGCATATTGGAAATGGATGGAAAATGTTTGAAATTGTTTTTAATTTTAAGAAGCCACAGGATATATTACCTTATTTACAAATGATTCAGTAAAAAGTGACTAAATGCCAGGACAGTTAAAAACCGATTTTTTATCGATATCGAATAGCATTTTTTTACCGACCTTTGGGTCCTAAGACAATCTTAGTTTAAACCTTCAATTTTCTTCCAATATTTATATATTTAATAATACAAACAAAATTTTAACAAAAAATCGGCATATCAAATATCAAAACGGTCAAAATATAACAATATCGGCTATAAAATACCTGTCTTACTTTCTTTTTAATACAAGGAAAATGTTGCTCTTAGCTAGCTGCAAATTTATGTTTGTAAATTACTTTTCATAATATTTTTTTTATTCAAACTGACAAAAAAAGTTTCCTTTCCTCTCACCGCAGATTTGATTCAAGAAAAGCGAGTCGATGTTTTAATTAATTCAACAAAAAGTGACTAAATTTGATCTGCTAGTTTGAATAATAGGTGCCTCATTTTTTATTCTGTGAAACTATTTTGCCAATATATTCATGCCATTTCGCTCATCTTTAGTTGGATGCGATTTAGCATCAACATGCCCTGGCCAAACTTGGCGTTTAGTGGTTTAGGGACGTAAACAATACAATAGCTTCGGAAAGTAAATCAGTTTTGAACAATTTACGTCAAGTTCAAAAGTGAGAAATTTGTAAATTCTTATCGTAAATACAAAAAGAAAGAATTTTTTGACAGTGGACATCCATCAAGTGTCGACGTCATGATTACAAGAACAGTACTTGAGAGGGAACTGCAGGGAACGTCAAACGCTGCTTAGCTCGTTTCCTGTGCGGTGGAATCTTCTAGTATTCACATACGTAGCATTTTGTAGCTCTTTACTCACAAGTGGCCTTTTAGGCCTTGTTTTGAGTAATCTTCAATAAAAAAAATAAATAAAAAAAATACGTATTCCACAAGTATTCACATACGTAAGAGCAAGAAAAAATACAAAAGTTGTTCCAAGGTAGCAAAGTATCCTTACATATTAAGAAGACCAGATTTGTACCCTTTTATCCGTCAAAACAATTTCTATAGGACAAGTTACCGATTCTTAAAGTGAACTCAAATATAATTGAACATAAAACCTCTTTAAAATTCTTTGCAATTATTTTAGATAAACAACTTAACTGGAAACCACATATCAGTGGGTTGCAAACCACAATCAGTATGGTTGAAAGTAAAATATCCAAAAGTATTGGAGTTATGTGCAGTGCCAGACAAGTATTAAACATTTATTCCCTTAAATTGCTTTATTTCTCCTTCACACACAGCTACATCAACTATGGTAATCTCGCTTGGGGAAGTACTAACAAGTCCAATCTTTCACAGATTAACTTGACATGCTTTCCGCCTAATATTTTTTAAAGTCAAGTCACTCTCACTAAACCTTTACTGAGACAGTATTTTCAACATTTTTTAATTAAACATTCTTAAATCAGTCTTAAACCATAAAGGAAATAATAATCCAACACCTTAAATTTTTAATGATAAATTCTCTCTAAACATTAAGAGATACGATATAAGACTTTCAAGTTATTTATTACCGTGTAAGAAATCTAAATTCGGTCCAAGACTCTGGAAATGACCTAAGTGTAGACGAAAAAACCATCGATTCTTGAAACGCTAAGGGTTGGTATTCAGGATCAAAACAAAAATGAACAAACTTTTTTTAGGCTTATCTTACACGCCCACCCTGGCACATTGCACGTATTGGACACAGTTTCGAGAAATGACGCAGCATAAAAATAAATACATATTCATATACACTCAGTTTACGAAGAGTCTTGTGTCTTAAAGTGCCGTGAATATAATTTGTTTGAAAACATCTGCCAAAAGTAACTAAAAATCTCAACTGTGGCAAAAATACTAACGATAAATTTAATGCCGAGTAAGCAACAAGAACCCTTTCGCAATGATAATCAGTGCCGCATTCAACCGAAGCAATTAATGCGTAGGACCATGTGCAGTCTAATAATTTTTATTTTCATAGTTGGATGCAATCGTTCTTCACGCCATGCACGTTTTGCAGACGATTCAATTATACAATCAATGAAAGAGGTGGGCTGGCGAAGATTTGCTTTGCATATCGATTGAAGATCGACTAGGCTCCACTCGCAATGAATGCGACTGTTCTTTACAAAGAAATCAAACGAAGTATAAACTTTTCTCAGAGCACTTGAAGTTGGCTTATAGAATGTTTACTGGATCGGCAAATATCCACCGCAATCTCCAGGCTTGTAGACTATTTAGAAAATACAGAGTGTTTAAGTAGACGATACTGACCGCAAAGAATACAGACGCTCGTGTATGAGCAGTTTTCTGATTTAGCAACTCTGAAACGCTTTCAATATTGCTGACTGCACGCGCAATAAACATAAGACGTTTTTGGTATATTACGCTAATAAGAAAACTACGGCCTGGCGTGTTTGTGATAAAGGAATTTAATCGAATCAAGAATGCAACATTTTTATCGAAAACCACACCAAGCAATTATGCTTTTGATGATTTGAAAATAAACGTAAATTTGTTAGCACAGTTCGATAACATTATTAGTGTAAAGAAAATTATTTGAATAGCGCAGGAATTTCGTCAGACTACTAAAAACGTATTAATAAGATTTAGAACAACGACAGAAGGTCTAAACCACACGTTTTTCTTAATCCCTTCTACGCATTCCTACAACTGGTTAAGAAGCCTTTGTGTGCGCAGCAATCGAGTTATGCAACATTATTTACAAAAGATCTTCGCAGCGTGCATCGTGACGAAAACTACAGCTATAAAAATATTCCGGGAATTAGGGCAAAGTAAAAAAACTGCTTGATGATGCAATTAGGGATATAGATCGCCCCAAAAACCTGCTTATACATGCCATTTACAATTCATAAAAAGTGCTTATCTCGTGGATATGCTTTGTCGCTTATACCATTAAGGATTAGTCAATTTCCGCATTGCTTGATGCAAAGAACAGGGCAGAGCCGTCTCCGGGATTAATGAAGTCTGACAATCTACATGAGATTTAATTGAAAAACATGGTTTATACAAGTTTCATTGCCCTTCTGTTTATGTATTTTCGAATCTTCAACATTCATTTGTCTGCACATACCGGTTTGTCATAATATTCAACGATAGACCTCTGCATGTTTCGTTTTCCACCGTCATGGTCGTAAAAATAGCCCTTCAAAACGTCGTGAGGGTGGCAATAGTTTGTTCGTACGAGTCATAACCAGTTGTAACACATCGCAATAATGTAATGTCATAGCGCCTCTGAGTTCCGTGTGAAAAATCGATTACGAATGCGTTTTGTTTGTAAAACATTGATAACAAATTTTTCAGTCAATAAAACAGCTTAGGGTTTGCAAATAACTTTTATGGTTCCGTGTAAACGGTTTTTAACGTAAAAACGCACTTTTTTTACTTTCCCACGGCTCTTTTAGAAAACATACAACATTCCTTCGTGTACTTTGCATCTATTTAAAAGCACGGAATCGTCGTATGAATTAATCACAAAAGACATGTAAAGCATCAGGAAGTTCATTGCAAAGCTTTCTGCTAGTGAATAAAATCTAGAATTCTGGCGCCTCCCATTCACCATCAGCCTCAGGTTGGTGACAGTATGTTTTCTCAGAAGATTGACGTGTCATAATAATGTCTTTGACATAATCACAACTGAATTTATGCGCTGATTGTAATTATGCGGTCGCTAGTCACGTGACCTGATGACATTCTAAAAGAACAAAGAGCCTCGACACTCTATACGTTTGGTTCGACCTATTGTTTCCAAGATTAATCAATATGATTAATGGTCGCATATTATGACCGGCGGAACAACTCATAGGTCAACCACAGTCCATATAAAAGCAAGTCGATAGAAAGTGAGGCATAAGAGCAAAAAGAGCAGATTAAAGCAGCGCTATGGATTTCGTGTTGCTTGTAGAGATTACGTTTATTGGATTACTGAGTTTACAAATGTAAGTAGAATTGGTTGAACAGGTAGCCCTTTTTGCTGTGTACAGCGATTTCGTGATGAGTACAGATGGTGGTTTTTATGCGGTCTAACATTCATCTTGTAAGTTGTGGTAAATTTAGGTTTGTGTTTTTAGAACAATCAACGGGGCGCCTGAAAGGTCAGAAGTCATGAACCAATTGCCTTCAATCGTAAGTGTTGTTTATTAAACGCGCGGTTGCAATATTGCGTCGAAAGCAGCATACCGTTGATAAAAATCGGACGTCAATTTCGCCGATCAATCAACCATTTTTTTATTCTATTATGTAAGCGGTTGCATAATGCGAAAGTGCGACCTACGGAAAAAATCTAAAGTTTTGTTTTAATTGGAAACAATTGCGTTGCGCACGGGTGATCTTATCGTGATAGTTGTTGAATTTTATATATTGACTCGCTGCAAAAGGAACTTAAAACTGCCGTTTGTTTACAATAGTGAAATATGTCCTTTCTTATATTGACGTGTTGCCAAGTGGCTGTCAAAGTAGCTCATCGTTTTCTGGGTTGTTTATTTCCCTTTGCGGTTCTCCTTAATTGTCAGTGCTACCTGTTCATAAATCGTTCCTACCTAGACCACGCGATGGAGAGTAAGGGCACTGTTGCAATAGGAAACGTTAAGAAGCTTTCGTTTGCCGAACCAACAATGTCAACAATGCCCCTTCCCTGGTTTATTTTCATTGAGGAGCAGTTCAAAAATAGATATCCTCAAAAACATTGGAAATATTTATTGATAAATAGGATATCATTGTGTAGGTCGACACGCTTGGTGGATTTCATTCGATAAGGTTTGTCTGGAACAACGAGAAAATGCACGTTTCTGATCGACGAATGGTGCAAATGTACGCGAGCAAAAACAACAAGTTTCTACAAATCCGACGAAAATACGTGAATTCCATGATAAGTGACAAACAGTCCAAGTATAGTAAGTGTAACCACGTTGTTTAAAAATAGCGTACAAAGACGCTCTTCTTAAGTGATTACGTTTTTCAACAGCTTATGTAACCTTTGTTCCATCAGAAAATTACGTATGTCTCCCTTTGCATAAACGTCTCCTTTTAAAAATATCGCGCGTCTTATCTTTAGCAAAACTTTGCATCGAGTCTGTCGGCTTTGGTATCATCAGAATAAAAGGGATAGAGGCAGACCGCTACCTCTGCTTCAATCAAAACGCCAGACTTCAAGTTCAGGTAAGAAACTTTTTTTATTGCTTTCATTGTTGTATTTTTCAATGTACATATCGCTTTTAGAAAAATGGCGACGATTTAAACTGCATATTTGAAGAAATGCACAGCGAAAAAACAATGAAAACATACTTCAAGTTGTATAATTACGATTGGTATGTCGCCGTTAGAAAGAACGGTAAAATGAAACTGGGCAATCGTTGGCACGAAAAACCGAAAAACCCTCCAAGCACCATGGAGTTCATAATGTTGAGTGATTGATCTTCTTGGTTGGGAAACATTTTGGGAAAATTGAAAATAATGGTTTTTAAACAAAAAACGATGCCGGTTTTATGAAATTCATCCGAACGCCACTTATCTATCTGCGGGCCAGATAATGCAACAGTGGCAGCAATTTTCAACCGGTTCAACGCGCTGAAAGAATGATGCGGAGATTGCATTTTATTGACAACTTTGAAAATATTTATTTTTTAGTATATATATATATATATATATATAGTATATATATTATGTATATATATTTTTAATTTATTTGGAATGTCCATATAAGAGAACACGTATTTTCTATTCGCAACGCAAAAGTCGTTCCCAAACCTCTCCTCCACTAGCTAACTTAATGTTTACATAAAACTGACGTCATCTTACATCAGTCGAACGAAATAGTTGGTGAACTTTGCTTAGTCAAAATTTACACGCCGTAACCTTCTTACTGTGGTGAATTAGTCCCATCCAGACTAGTGTTGTCTGAACACCTGAAATAATTCTTTTGTTTGTACGAAGATCATTGCGTCTGGCGCTGGTACATTTTGATTGAAAACAATTGTTAACTTGACGTCAAAGCTTTTTTTGAATGACTATCGGGAAGATCTTTAAATTTGAACTGAAACGCTGGGAAAACGTACTTTTGCGGTTGGATGAGCCGTCCAAATGAATTGTCCATCTTTGTTGCGTTATGCAATATTTTTTCCAAGATAACTTCCCGTATGAAGGTTTCGAAAGCTGTATAGCTGAAAGTGGAGGATAGGGATTTCATCAATCTTTTTTAATTGGCAATATATACAACGAATTTCTTTTGTTTATAATTCGTTTTTTGTGCCTGTAAAAAATGTTTTCCTCTTTCCTATAGAAGACATACACGAATATTTAATCAAGAACATCAGTTATATCTAGAGGTCTATGAGTTAATTTCGCTAGGTCGCTCTATAACTACTAGATTCTATATCGAGGCCATTACGAGATTACTAGAGTTGTAAAATAGGATTGTAAGGGAATCCCCGCCCAAAGGTTTATATATTATTCAACAAATAGTTGAGATACATGTAATATAATGTGGGAGGAAATCACTGGCCAATTGTAATACAGTTAATTTAATTTGTTTTAAACGCAATTTTGTAAACAAGGCTGTCTGTTATCTTTTGTTATCTAGATTGTCGATTGCGTGGAAAGCATGGTACGGTTGTTCGATAAGCCTTTATGTGTGGAACCTGTCGAATTACGCTTTCGATGACTCACGAAGATACGTAAGTAACTCCAGGAATAACGTTAACTAAAACGTTAAGATGGTTGGAACTAAACTCAATATTTACACGAACGCAATCATGTCTGTCGTCATCTACAAAGTTGCTAGGCAAGGAACAAACATAAATAAATCTGAATTAGCAAGCGTGAAAAATTGCGTGACGCGTTTAATCCGTCAGGCTTTCATCGGTTCGTAGAGGCACTCGGGATGATAGCGATAATCTCTACATGACATCTTCCTTTATTAACTAGCCTATATGAGTAGTAAGATGTGTGTCGAACACAGGAAGTCAGGAAGCTAGTTGTCAGTTGGTCCTGCATATCTTTTTACTGGAACAAATATAAATACTCTTAGTAATAAATAAAAAAATATTTCGTAAAATCGCAAAATCAGGACTTCGTAAAATACTAGGTTCAAAATAAAGGTGTACAAGTTTGGGTTACAAGCAAACTTTTTGTTTGCATTATTGGGTGCTAAAATTGAAAAAATCTATGTTAACATTGCCGGACACTCCAACGTGACCAACTGCTGGTCATCATTTTACAGTCAGCAAAACAAAAATGCCAAAGGATAGAAGATTAAAAAGAAGCAAAAACGTATGGAAACATTGTGCTGAAAGTGACGTGTCAGGGGGTAATTACGTCTAAAGACCTTCGGTTTTCAGGGGGTAGGTATTCTGAATGTATTTATCAATTAGGGTATTGATTATTTTCACCGGTATTCTATTTTTATATCATACTTAATTTAAATGTTTGTTTATTGCTTTTGAGGTTACGTATTCATTGTTAGTAAGTAACCTACAATTATAGCTATGCCCCCGGATTGTACATATATTTAGTATTTTCTGCGTTTTTCCATAAGAAAACCGTTTTTTCGTTGATTTTTCAAGAATCCATAGAAGTTACCAGTAAACACCTCTTCGCAGAACATATAGTGCGGCACAAATGAAAACATCAGAGATGTTACAAAGTGCATTGTCTGTCAAGAGGATGGGTGGCAATGAGGAGAGCGTGAATATTTTTACCGTAACCTTTGTTCAATTTATTCCTTTGTTTAAAAGAGAATGGGTAATATCGGAATGATTTTAACGAGATAGCTTACGATCCCTGGTCCCTGGGTCTAATAACACATAGCAAACCGTGTTTTGTGATTAATCTTCTCAAACTTGAATAAATACTGTGATAGTTGCAGGTCTTTTATATTAAAAAGAACACAATAAGAACTTCTTTCGTGAACTTGTATTGGAATCCAACCTGGAATCTGTGATAAAGTTACTGAAAGCAGTCGAAATACGTCAAGTGTATGGCGACGTGACGATGGCGACGTGACGGTGGTATTGTAATAATTATATTTCAACGGAAACCGACACAAGTAACATACTTTACCACAGAGAATGTGGCGAATAAAACAGAAATTAAATGTTGCAAACGAAAATACCAAGGAAATAGTATTGAAAACACCCAAAGTAGTAGAAGATTCGGTATAGAAGAACGTGCTTCATTTTCAATGAAACTACTGCAAAACCTAGTTTAAATTTTACTTAAAAAAAAACTTAGTAAAAAATTTACTTAAGATATATTCTATGACATTTGATTCGCTTGTAAAGGATTAAAGATCTTTACTTATATCGGAGTGATAAAACAGTATCAGAGATGGAAACTTGTAAAAGGATGTTAGAAGTAGTAGAAAAGCAAATGATCGTATCTTCGCCTTACCATCATAACTAACACAGGCGACGCAAAGGGTATTTTACTTCTGAAATCTTTGAGTGCTAAAAGTACATACTACAATCTACGTATTGCTTTGTTTAAAGCTTTGTTGTTCTTTGTAAGATTGCGAGAGCGAAACCAATATTATAAGATCGAGTGATGTCATGGATCATAAAGAAGCCCATACACTTCTTATAACTACACTTATCAATAGGTTGCGTGAATATCTGTAACGTGATTGGCTAATCACGAAGAAATATATATCATATTTCGGAGTGCAAAACATTTTTTCTTGATAGGCTAAAAAGGAGTGCAAAATTCAATATTTTTTCTGATTGGTTAAAGCAACTATTCCCGGGATTCCTGTTGGTTAAAAACAGAGTGCAAAATATGACACGTGCGAATGTTAGAATAATGTAATCGTAAAATCATTGAGTTGTGACGTTAATGTTCACGCTTTAAAAGTGTGTTATATAAGATATCATATAGACCTATTGATAAAGTAGTTATCGCGAAATACTCGAAAGATATGGCATATTTTTCTCGTTTTTTATGTTTTTCTTAAATATTTAACTTGCCTAAAGGCTCGTTAATCATCATCATATCCGGAGCTTAGATTATCCTGCTGTCTGTGTCCCAGCAGCTGGGGTAGACAGCAGTCGGCAAGCATGTCGCCAGTCTTCTCGGTCAAGCGGGCTTATCCGGGTAAGGTTGCAATTGCAAACATCAGCGTCAATGCAGCTTTGCCAAGATTTGATTGGTCGTCAACGGTCACGTCTACCAGGGAGTGGAAGGTCAATCACCTCTTTGATGTACTGAGATGAACGCTGTACATGTCCATACCAGCGAAGGCGGCGCAAACGAAGCACACTTAAAATGTCAGCGACACCAATTTTGGTCAATAGCTTCGCAGATGAAACAGAGTCACTAGGTTTTGTACCACAGATCCACCGAATCATGGCACAATCGTTTTTTTGCAGACGCTGCTGGACAGTTACTGTAGGAGCCCAGGTCTCACTACCATACAACATCACTGAACGGACACAAACAGAGAAGATCTTTTCACGGGTCTTAAGCGAGATATGTTTTGACGTAAGCAAAGGCAGAAGTTTTCTGAATTTGCTCCATGCGCCGAGCACCAAGTTGTGGCAGCAAGGTCACATCCACCACCCGCACATAACATGTCACCAAGGTAACAGAAGGAGGGATCCACACAAATCTTCACACCATCAACATCAACTTCCTCAAGTGGTCTACCATCAATAGGTCTGACAATACCGCAACATCGAGGACACACATAGTTAGGATCATCCTTCAACCTCCCCTTAATGCCACTGCACCGCTTGTGTATCCAACAGAAGCACTGTGAACACATAATAGAGTTGGCGCCCACACCACGTCGGCAACCACCACAAGGAAAAGCACCGGTGTCACATAATGACCCAAAACGACTACCAAAAATCATGAATTTGGTTTTGTTGCAGTTGACACGAAGCCCTTTCTGTTCCATACCTGCTTTCCACACCTTTAGTTTGGCAATGCAATCTTCAAGCGTCTCAGCAACTAAGACCAAATCGTCTGCATATAGCACCTCCCAAGGTAACCCAATCGGAAATCACGGGGCAGGGCTTCAAGGACTAGGATGAATAACAAGGGCAGAACCCTTATGCACACCAACATTCACATCGAACAAGTCACTCAAACCATCGTTAACTCTAACTCGACTTTTGGCATTGCTATACATGGCTTGTATAACACGAACCGCCCACTCCTCAGCACCCAATTTTCTCATTGCTCACTAGGCTACCTTTCTAGGCACCCGGTCAAACGCTTTTTCCAGATCGACAAATGCGAAATAGAGTGGTTTCTTTACAGTGAGATATTTCTCTTGCAACTGGCGAATGATGAAGATGGCGTCTGTAGTGCCTCTACCTGGGACGAAACCGAATTGCATTTCATCTATATCAGCCATCTCTCTTATTTTTTTCTCGACCACACGTTCAACAACCTTCAAGACATGATCTGTGAGTTTCAGTCCTCGGACATTTCCTCTGTCTAAAGCATCACACTTACCTTTGTAAAGATTCAGGATGATGCTTTCCTCCCAGTCATTAGGAACTGCACTTTTACGGATAACAGCTTCCACAAGTTTTCTCACCAATTCAGCACCTGCATCACCAGAAGAGCATAGCATGTCACCAACAATGCCAGAGGGACCAGCTGCTTTGCGTGATTTCATTTTCGCAATGGCTTCAGTAACAAGAGCAGTTGTTACTGGAGGAGGGGGCCCTGCAACAGGTTCAACAGCAGGGAGGGAATCAGACGGCCAATCAAATTCAACATTCAATAAACAAGCATAGTGTTCCACCCACGCTTTAAGTTTCTGGTCTTCAGATAGAAACAACTCACCAGCATCATTTTTTACACATTTCTCGCCAACCACACCTTGATTTGTTTTATCCGCTTGGCGATTCTAAACACTTCAGTACTCTTCGGAGAAACGTTGGCAAATGCCTCTTTTTCGACTTCAGATTTAGCAAGCCAAACGACTCGCTTAGCCACACGCTTGGCCTCGATGTAAGCAGTCTTAGCAATTTTTGTGTCTGCCAACACCCCCTGCTTTTTTATTCTCTTGAAAGCCTTATATCGCTTCCTTTTCTCCTTTATTGCATCGTCAACCCTATCATCCCACCACCACGTTTCTCCATTGATGAGATCTAGACGAGCCACAAACCAAAGAAGTCGATTTTAAGAGAGCACTCTTCAACGTAGACTAGATATCCACCATCACAGCTGAAGTATTAGGTAAGTTCTCAACTTTAAAATTGAAGGCATCAGATAACGTACTTCTTACGACCGGATCGTGGAGCTTCCAAGTACAAAGACGAGATTGAAATTTGCGTTTTTCCGTCTTGGGTATTGATACAGCCAGATCACAAACCAGGAGATGATGTTGTAGAGCACACTTCTCACAAGGAATAACTTTAACGTTTGTGACATTACTTTTCAAGCTTTTACGATACAGAATGTAATCTATTTGCGAGTTATTATTTCCAGAGCTATATGTCAACAAATGCGACTCTCTCTTTTTGAACTGAGTATTACCCACAATCAAGTTATTAGCCATAGCAAAGTCTAAGATTCTCTCACCCTCTACATTTCGTGTACCGTATCCAAAACCTCCATGTACCACACCAAAACCACCAGAATCTTTTCCAACATGACCATTCCAGTCACCAACAACAAAAAGGACTTCATATCGCGGAACTTTAACAACTAAGTTTTGCAGGAAATTATAGAATTTTTCTTTCTCCTCCAATGGTCTTCCAACTTGAGGGGCATATAAAGAAATGAAGAAGAACACAGATTTCCCAATCACCAGCCTCAACAGGTTGATTCTATCCGATATGCGTTGTACCTCAAATACCTTGTCGATCTATTTTTCAGCCAATAAAATGCCGACGCCACCAAACCCACTTCTATTCCCGCACCAGAAAAATTTGTATTTTGTATTTTTTCTTTTAATGATTTGAGCCTGGTTTGCTTCAACCGCACCAGACCACCTGTGCTCTTGCACTGTACATATATCTACTCTTCTACGTGCAAGAGTCTCAACAACCTCACTACCTCTTTTCTTTAGCGTTCCAACGTTCAGTGAACCGACACGTAAAGAATGTTTTGGGTGCTTGCATGATTTGCCTAAACCGGACCCTGCTTTCCACACCCGAGAGTCAGCCAAGCCAGAGATACTACTAGTAAAATTATTATTAGCACCACCTATATTTGTTTCTATATTTACTGTACTTGCCATTTATGTTTGAAACATACAATTTTTACTGAACTGCCTGCACTAGCTAACATCCAAACTTAGAGTATATGACACTCAAGAGGTCACCGTTCCCACACTTGGGCAGGTAGCTTTACGGTTGTCCCAACAAGGGGGATCATCCGCCAAACCTACAACGACAAGGACACCGGAATTCGACGCACCGAAAACCGCCGCGACGCCAACTGTCACCCTGGCTGTGACAGGATTTTTCAAATCGAGGTTTACTCCTCTAGATCCGCTGTACTTTAGTACGAAACAGGGGTCACCTCGAGAAGGATGTGGCACCTCACCACGCACAGCAGTCTTGATAGTGGATAGGCTAAGAGCTCGACCTTAGTATTGCCGGAAGCGTGCCACCCTTGACTCCCGAAGTTCAAGTTGAACTGACAACACAACCGCCGCCACAGATGTTTGCTTAACATCGCATCACACTACCCTGTCTACTTTGTTGGAAGTAACTCCCTTGGCTCCCTAGGTCCAAGTTGACAATCACAATCAACATTTCAACCAACCACTCAAAATATTAAATATTTTGAAAAACATAAAAAACTCAAAAAAATATTCGCCATATTTTTCTCGTATCTCGCGATAACTACTACGAAGTTATTAAGCCAGACTGTTTCTCCTGATACAGATGTGTTTCTCTTGTTAATACAACACAATTCAGAGTTAACACCTAGCGCCATTGATAATTTTTTCAATTTTATTGTCGTTAACTGCGAGGAGAGACGCTCGTCAAGCTGCTCCCATAACCCCCTGTTGAACTGAATATGTATACGGTCTAGGAATTTACATCCCCGTAGTTTTAACAGGTAGCTGTTTAAATTGACCTAGAAATGAAGTTGGAGATGACAAATAACAAAAAATGATGCGTTCATGTGAATGAAATATAAGTTAACATCATTCTCATCAAATTCCCTTCAAATAGATGTTTACAGCTGTATAACTTCTATGTTGTGTTCGCATAATCTAAACCTGGTAATAACCCCCTGATCACTTCATTTTCAGCATAATGTTTCTATACACTTTTGCTTCTTGTTTGTTCCTCTACCCGATTGCATAATTAATTTTTGAAAATCTCAAATTATTTTTTTGTTTGTAAAAAATGCTGACGTCAGCGTCACGTGAAAAGGTCCAAAAATGCCAGCATGGATTTTTATCACTTTTAGCACCCGAAGATTAAATTTAAACCAATAGTTTGCCTGTAATCGTTATTTGAACACTAAATGACATAGACATCTGAATTATATTACATCGTGTAGACATTGTTAAAAGTATAATGTATTTAAAAGGATTTTTATACACACTGTATACCTTGCAGGTGATATATGTATAAGGCATTTAAACATATTCTCAAACATTTTTCTGATGTAAAGTATATGCAGTTTGTCTATAAAGAAAGTGCTACCTTTTGTTTTAGATTATGTAATAAAGAAAAGATATTGATATTGAAAAAATCACTTTCTCATGAGTTTTATGACTGAAAAAGAGGGAATTAAAAGAAAACGAATCTTTTATTTTACATCAAAGTTGTATTTTCAATACATACTATTTGCTTTATTCCCAATGGGTTTTTCTTCACACAGTAAAATTATATCTTTCACCAGGGAGATTTTATTGCACGTATGTTTTGAGAATTTCACGAACAGTAATACCTTCAGTGTTTGTTGATGAATACACTGGATCAGGGATATGTTTGTGTAAGGCTTCTTCTGAACTATTGTACTCCATTTGATGAATTACTTCTTCTTCATCGAGATAACTATTTCTGTACTCACAAAAATTGTGTAACTGAAAACAGGCAAGAACAAGGGTTGGAATAAAGTTGAAATCATTTTTTCTTGTTAAGATCCTCCATCTTGCTTTCAATCTTCCAAGGGCACACTCAATAGGGTTACGTGCAGCTCTGAGCATGCTGTTAAATACAACTTCAGCATTATTTTTACAAGAATCAAATTCTTTTATGCAAGTAGGTGTCAATGGGTATGCGGGATCTCCAATTAGGTAGTTCGGAACTTTACTAAAATTTGGTACTCAAGTGTTAAATGTTTTTGGCAATTCTCCACTGCGAAGTTTATAACTTATCTTTGAGTTTGCATAAACTTTACCATCATGGGCTGACCCTGGCCAGCGGCATTCAACGTCCCTAAAGAGACCCTTAAAGTCACACACTACTTGGACATTAAGTGAAAAAAAATGTTTGCAATTGAAATAATCAGAAGAGTCTTTCAAAGGTGCTTGAATTGGTACATGAGTTCCATCGACACAACCAAAAGCTTGTGTCATGCCATACTTTAGTTCAAATTGGGCAACTTCTTCCTGCATTTTACCTACAGTTGCTGGTAGTTTGATATAGTTTAGGGGGTCTGTGATTGCAGTGCATACCTCGATGACTGTTTTTGACACAGTACATTAATGTATTCCACAAACGGCAACTTTCTTTTCAAGATCCAACCTTTGGTAATTAGGGGACGATCCTTTTGGTGAAACAAAGGGCCTTAACAGTTCACACAATTCTTGAAATGTTTCACGGTCCATACAAAAGTTTTCCTCCAAACTGTGTCAGGGGAAACGCCTGTGATTAAATTTCTCCACCATAAATCGGTTCTACCATTTGCAACCCAGACTGATCGTCTTCTCCTATTCATTCTTCTAATATACGTGATTTTAAGCTTTTTTAGATGAAGTGAACGTTTTCTACCATAGTAAGTATTTTCTCTTATATATTCTCATATATTCTTTTGATATAAATTATAACAAAATAAGAATCCATTAAGTTGTAAGCTGACCATAGTAAACAACGAAAACAACTGAAGAGTTCGTTGTAGCATTTTCGTTTTCGAAAAACAGTCAGCCATTTTGAAATTTCCCGCGTATTTTAACCGAGCTGGCCCGCCTAATTAATTTTCCATATAATCATAAAATAAATGCTATCCCGGTAACCGAACTAGCCCGCTGGCCGGCTCAGCTCGGTTCCGTATAATCAGCCCCTAAGAAACATTCGATTCAAAATGTAATTGTTTCATTTAATCTGCATTTGTTTCGTTTTTGCGTAGTGCGTTTTTTCTTCGCAAAGAAGAAGTTGAATTTTTGACAATGAGACCTACAAGAAAATTTTATTCAAAAGAGAAAAAGATACAAGTAATTCAAAAGTGGAAAAGTGGAAATGGAAAAGTTGTTAGTATACAGTGTTTCAGTCACGTGACCATAACTGACGCTATCTTTGTTGGCGGCCATGTCGGTGTACTGGTTGCAGTGGAAGTTGAACATCCGATTTTTGAAGCTCGCGAATTTTGTTTTATATGCGCCGAGATGGTATTTTGTATGATAGTTGGTTGTCAAAATAAAAGTGAAGATGTACCAGGACACTATTGTAGGGTACCTGCAGTTATAGAAAATCAAGGAGCAGCATATATGGAAGAGAGCATCTTCCATGAGGCATCATTTGAGTATAGTCGTGAAGTTTCATTAGATGACGATGATTTAGGAGTAGCCAAGGGCCAGCAGGGGCAGTCAACGCAAACAGTCGAGTTTGATTACGCGCTGAAGGAAAAACAAAGGTATAGTCATAATGCCTTTTCTGCGGATTATTTTCGTCAATATGATGGAAAAGTGCGATTCTATACAGGTCTGCTTTCTTATGACGTGCTAAAAGCAACATATGAATTTGTGTCACCCCGTGTGCCAAGAAATTTAATGTTAACCACAAAGTTCCAAGAAAGGTTTGTTCAGCATTAGTGAACCTGTGGCCTGGTATCAATTGCAGTGCTGTTCATATCCGTCTAAGCTAGAAGAATACTCGGACAACAAAACATATTAATGCTTGAGTTGGTACACCAACATGACCACCGCCTCGTTCCGAATACGCTGTGACGTCACGTGAAAACACTGCCTAGCAGTAGGTAGCGATATATATTTCGCTAGTATAAACTTTACAAATGTCTCAGAAATATATATTATTAAAAAGATTCAGTAATTTGTTTATCAAAGACATTTGCGGTCAGCTGATTCTTGAACATAAATATAAAATGTTTGTGTAAGTTAATTTCATAAAAGTTTACATAAAGATGTTGAGACATCTCAACAGAGTTTTGGGCGGTTCATATTTTGGCTTATTAAAAATAACACTGCTGGCGTGCTTCTGATGTTAAAGAATTCTTTTTAATTTTAGGCCGAATGTTGCTTGCCTAGGTTATATTCGCATATGTAATATAGCTATGAATTAGACTAAAATACAACAGATTAAGACAGTTACGATCACATATGGTCTAGTGCAACACATTACACCAATTGTCTTATTTATTTTTTGATTCTATGTGTTTTATGTGTTCATTCCATGATAGATTTTGATCTAGTTGGACTCCTAGTAATCTAGTGCATTTGTTTATTGTAAAGATGGTATCTTTTTTAAAAAGTGAATAGAATTAATATTTTTTGCCTGTTTCGGTTTATGGAAGATTGTGAAATTGGTTTTCGTTTCGTTTAAAGATATATTTGCTTTGAACCAAGGAACAATTAATTGGAGCTGTGAATTCATATCGTCGATCAACAAGCTCACATCGCTGTTGGACACAAACAAGTTGATATCATCTGCAAACATAATTGCATTTACCCCTTCTATAGCATTTGATAGGTCATTGACGTATACAAGAAATAAAAGTGACGGAAATAAGAGATAATTATAGACCCTAAGTTATTGGAAACAGTTCGCTGTCAGGATTGAAAACACATTGTTTTCGATTGTATAAATAGCTTTTAAGGAGTGGCAATGTCTTGTTTCTAATTCCATAGTAAGATAATATTATGATTAACCGTATCAAACGCCTTAGAGATGTCAAGGAAAACTTCTACAGTGTACTTCCCGTCGCCAAGATCTTTGCTGATTTGACTTGTTAATTCAAGAATAGCGTGTTCTGTTGAGTTGTTCTTTAAGCTAAACTGTTTTGAATCTGTTATTAGACGCTCGAAGATTTTGGAAAATATAAGGAATAGAGAAGTGAGTCGATAGTTTGTTAGTTCAGAATTGTCATTTTTTATGTACTGGAATGACTTTCCCTATTTTTAGAATATCCGGAAAGATGCTTGTTTTAAATGAAAGGTTTATGAGAAATAATAATGGTTAAACTCACCCTGTTGTTTATAATAACATTACTTGTCGTCGTATCCTGCTGCTTTATTTCTTTTAAGAGATGAAAGGGCTTCAATAAATTCTTCCTTAGTTAAGTCGCATTCTTTGATTGCATCCTTACTTTTATCGGATAAGTATTCATAACAATTGCGGTTGGTACTGCTATTATTGGAAGCAGTACTTGGGCGTACGGGTAGAAAATAAGTATTAAACTCGCACATTATGTCAGTCTTATTACAAATATTCTGCCCTTCCACAAAAACCCTAGCAGGTAGCGGGGATTTTTCAGTTTTACCACGGCCTATACTGTCGTTTAAGACTGCCCAAGTTTTTTTTTATGGTTTTTATGTTTCGTAAATTGATTGTCGCAGTATTTCTTCTGGAATGAAACATAAAACCTTTTATACTTTTTGTAGGTTACTTAGTTTAAAAAAAGTAAAGAACGGTTTTTTCAGAACTTTACATGCGACGTTTTTGTTTATACTTAGAGCATTGAAGTAGTTGATTAGTCATCCATGAGTTATTTAACGACAAATACTTCAATTTCTCCGCTTGGAGGGCGATGAACACAGCCAACAAAGATATTTTTGTTATTTTTGTTAATAATTCCTAGAAAGAGGCTTTCAGTATTTCCATCGGAGAAACTTATATTTTCAATTACACAAGTTGTGTGTCTTTCTAAGACGCCAATACATATCCCGCCTCCTCCGCAGTTATTCTCCCGTGGTTTACTAATTACCCTTTAATTAGGTAATAAATAATTCGAGTTGACCTCGATAGGACAATCAGTTGTCACCCACGTCTCCGGTAAACAAATGACGTCAAAGGAAAATTCTAGTTCGTCCAAAAACTGTTTCACATTTTGAAGACTAAAAAAAGTATTTGATATTCTGAATCAGGAAAATCGTTAACACTTAAACCGGTATGTTGCAAAGCACGCCATAACAAAACACGAAAATATAAACAAATATCACAAATACCTATCGAACTCAATGTTTTTAATTTTATGTTCCCAGTGTCTTTATTCAGATTTCCTTTAAAATCCTATAAAAACATCTACTTTATTAAAGACAAGTATATTCACACAGAGCCTCTTTTTGATGATATGAAAGCAATGAATGTTTACGAAACAAATATATTACAGGATACACATTTACAGAACACACGTTTATAACAGATATTTATATTTGAAGTGTACATCCTGTCAAAATATTCGGAATAAATAAATATTTCAATTTTATGTATAAATGTAAATATAATTTAGTTCCCAATATATTTGAACGAATTTATACTCTTAAACCAAAATCTAAATAATACAAGATCATTTGGAGTAATAGCACAACTAGTAGAATTTTCTTCAAAACATCAACTTCGATCATTTTGACCCCCCTCAAATCAAATCGCTTATAAAGCTGGCACTGCATTTTAAATCATCCACGTCTTTCTTTACCTTACCGTATCTTTTGGAACTGCAAGCAACTCTTTTACAAACAAAATTGATACAAGGTTTTTGGTAGCCAATGGCAAAATAAAAGTTTTTTTGTATAATAATTGCCAGAAAACAACCCGCTCCTAAAATACGTCGGAACACGTCAAAGTCGTTAGATGTACAATTAACAAAAATATTGTTAATCAGATTAAGTCCTCTGAAGACAAAAAAGTTTGCAAGATTTCAAAAACCTTAAATATTGATCGCAAGCAAGTTCGAAACCTGATTAAAGATGAGGAGGAAACTGTTATTATGAACAGTAAATGCAAAGCTAAGCGCTATACCAAAATAGGTAGCCACTGATGGAGAAAGAAATTCATTGAAGAATTCATGGAACTGCTTAAGAAAGGTACCAGTGTGAAAAGATGGTAGTTATCTCTCCGCGGACGTCAAATTTGGAAGAGTAAAATTTCTCTGTTCACTGGTTGGTTCGATTTTCCAAGAGAAAAGGAATATCGTTAAGAAAGAAAACGCATGAAAGCCAAAAATATCCTGCCGATTTGAAAAATTCAATTCAGCAACCATGCTAAACCTTTTATGGATGACAATAAAACCTATGATAGCACGGGCGCAGAGGAGGTTTGGTGTGTTACAAGGAACTGGGGTTTGGACAAGAGACAGTGCACTGCCCAATTAAGGTAGACCTAGACAGGTTGCAGGCCGAAATACACAAAGATTTTTCAATGTTTTGGAAAAATAATTTCAAATATTTTTTTATAAGAGATATCTGTATCTATCTAGAAAACTTAACAATTTTTGCTGATGGTAGCGTATTACCACGACTCCTTATTTTTAGAGGAGAAAGTAAACGCCTCAAGAATGAAGAGAAGCGAAGTCGGGATAAGCGAGTCATTGTAAAATTCAAAACAAATGCCTGGTGTGACGAGGAGATTATGAATGATTAGTATAACTAACGTTTAGTATCATAGCAAACGTTTGATTTGAGGTGTCTTGCTTGCTGCAATAATAGATCATTTTGACTTTTCAAACTCTTATTGTTTAAATTTGAAGTCAAGTTTCTCTGAGGTAATCCATGCCGTCAATACTTGTTTTTTTTCTGTCAGGAGAAGTGATTTGGAATGTCGATTATTCTTTTAATCCTTTCCTAGCAATATCGAGTATTTCAATAGCCCTCATTCTCTGTTGAAACCCTTTCTCACTGAACTCAATATTTATGCACGGATGTGTTGAGGCCTACATGTCTTTTGAGCGTTTTATGGTGGATGTACTTTACTGGAGTACAATGGTTCAAAGCTGATGTCGCGACGGAACCTTTCATGCCACATAGCATTAGTTGTCGCTTAAACTAATCCAATTCTATATTTGGACAGTAATTACATACCGCCTCTACACAATATTGCTTTCTGAACTTTTCTTAAAAATGTATTTTAATTTGGCATTAGAACGACATTTACTTTATTTGTTTGCAGTTTGTATTTCATTATTTGAATTACAACGAAATGCGCGACATGAACGCGACGAAATGAACTGCTCAAGCCACTCGTTTTAATTAGCGCTTTATATAGCACTTTGAAGTCTGCGACGAAATGAACTGCGACGAAATGATTTACGACGAAATGAACTGCGACGAAATGAATGCGACGAAATAATCTGCGACGAAATGAACGGGATCCTATAATACTAGCTGGGTTACAGCCCATTGCTCGTGTTTTTAAAGAATTATAAATTACAGCTATATAACTCATGCAAATTGCACTTATTCGTTCTATAAGGAAGAATATCTGTTTCAGCTCGCATTATAATGAGTTTTTATAAATATATATAACTTGCAATAATGCTGATTAGGAATATTATGGTTTGTAGGGTCTAAAACCAACAATTACCAAGTTATTGACGGTCAAATAGGCACGGTTTGCCATTTATACTACTAGATTTTATGTTGCTTTGAGTCATTCCTCAGGTCAAATCAAGTCTTTTGAGGCTCTTAATTGATGTCGAACAGAAGTAAATTATCTCCATTAATTATAAAAGCAACATTCTAAACATTTTCAAACTCCGAGATATCTCGCATAATCAGCTCCAGTAAAAGCATGTAACGCAGGAAGAGCTAACACAACGTTTTTTCGCTTAAATCTAAATTCTGATGTCAATTTTGTCTTTGAAGTATAACGCAAACAAAGTTCTATCAACAGTTACGACGATATATACATTCCGTGAACCTCTATAACCAGCATGCTTATAGCAGTGGAATATTTTGGTGTCTGCTTCTTTGGGATCAACCCCTATCGTATTTTCTACGCAATAACTTTCCGTATTGTTAAATTTAGCGATTTTGTAAAAGTGGTCACTAACGTTTATGTAAAGAACACGATCATTCATGTGTTGAACGCAACGATGAGTTGACCAATCTTCTAATAAAAACATTACGATGTTGCGTTTATTACCTGGATTCCGCATATACTTTGCTCACTGTTTCGGTCTTTTCTGGTTACGGCGTTGAATTTTAACTCGCAAACTACCATATTCTTCACGTCGTAGACTCTCAAAAGCTCGAATTAAATTTTCTTTATATTGACAAAACATATATAATCAGCATCACTTTTCAAGATTCTCTGTAATATGAACTCTGAAACATCTCTAAATGTCAACAGTTGTACACAATTTAGTTGCACGAAACTACCATTCAATCAAATACCATTGTATCTACATTAGGGTTATTTTCTGGTGAGATGTAGCTAGCATTTTTCTACAGCAGTATGTTGATAATAGCTGTTTTTCATTTCCCTTGGTCTGCCAGTAGTTAACATTCTAATGACAGGATTCCTGAGAATATTAGATTCGTGTGTTTTAAAGTGTTTTTTCTTGAGGATTTTATTACCATTTTGGTATCTCCGTTAATATCATACCTAATAAATTTGACTTTACGGTTTTAACAAGGCCGCCGTTGGGCTCACAAAGTGACCAAGGAATCGGGCTAAAGGTGTACGAGAATACTTTTTGTTACGATATAGAATTGCGATTCTTTGATATGATAAATGTAGTCTCCCACCAAACATGCTGCCTTCAGCTGCTATCGTAATGGTTTTCTCATTTGTGTTAACAACTTTTTTTACTTTTAATTCAACAAATGTTTTAGGGAAGATCGTTTGATTGTGGAATGGAACTTCAGCTGTCTTTATGCGTTTTTTAAGAAACCTTTGGAAAGCCCTTATACCCATCTTTCTCGCGTTTAATAAATTTTCTTTTAACAGCAGAATCACAATCCCTAGAATGATCATTGACATGATTTATAAGCAAGTTATTGAATTTTTATTATCGATAAATAAGATACTGACCGATTATTTCTATTATAATAATAATAATAATAATAATGGAGTTTTTACGGGACTCTCCACATGTAACAGTGGCTCTTCTTATCCCAAGGTTTAGGTCCTGGCGTACTTAGGGCACCCATTTGCACCTACGAAGTTGCTTCACCAGACAACCCACCATTTGAGCTAGGCTTGTATTACGCAATGAGTTCCGCTCAATAACTCAACTGTAACTCAGAAATCAAAATATGTCCGAGCTGAATTTCGAACCAGCACCGTTTGATTTTGTGGGTTGAATGCACTAACCACTAAGCTACAGTGACCTATATTATATCAACAAAACCGTAAACCGATGATAAAATATGATTTGTACGATGTAATGCTATGTTAGATTTTTTAGAATATCTGCTTACATGATTTGTTTGTAAATTACTGGTGTTACAATACAGTGTTAAGAATCTAGAAAAATTATGTAAAAACCATGCACCAATTCTTTACTGTTTACGATACACAAACCCAGTGATTATCAAAACTTCTTTTAAAGTAAAATATCTCGCTTGTTCTCGATTTGCGTGAAAATGCTTTAATGATGCTATAAAAACATTTTAAAATATATAATAATAAAAAGACCTTTTTTCTGTAAATATTTTGTTTATTTTACGGTTTTTGGTGCTCCGTTTAAGGTTAAACAATCGACCAATTTTCCAAAAGAAAAATCGCGATATTTTTCAATTGAAAGTAGTAGATCAGCAGCCCAGAGCATTTTGGTCATACGAAGAAGGTACCAATATTCGCACCCATATATATTTATTATGCAACATAATACATTCAAATATTAATGTCTGCCGGAAACCCCCCGCTGCGTGTGTCCCCTAGGGCCCTAAAAGGAGGGGCCTAAAAAAGGGCTGGATCAAACATTGTACGCAACCAAATGGAAATGAACAAGTTCATGCCAAGGAGTAAAAATTCGTCACTGCCAGAAAAATTTTCCTCTGCATAGACCCTGCCAGACCCCCACAAGGGTCCCAAAAATTTGAGCTAGATAAAACATCGGAGGTACTACTTAAAACAAAGTTTAAATGAACAATCATACTCAACCAAGTATAAAGTACCCAATGCCAGACAAATTGCCTGCTGTATTAGGCCTTTGTGCGTGCGTGGTCTTGCGGTCGAAACTTGTGTTTTCTGGCTGCAATGGCCGAGGTTTGAGAGAATCACCTGAGTGCGCGGCACTGGGAAGTGCCTGAAAAACATACCACGGACCCGATCGAACCCGGAAACGGGATTTGAGACTGCGAGGAGTTGCGCCCCACAGTCCTTAAATAGCATTGTAAAGCCAATTCGTCTCGTCTGAGGACGACCTAGTATACCAGACACCCCCCAAAATTAGGCCCTTATGTCGTTATTGTAGAATTGAGCTGGAGCATATATCACAAGTACTACATAAAAGTAAGTTTAAATGGGTTGGTACATCTAACAATGTACAGAATCACACATACCAGACAAATTTTCCTCTGCATTTCGTTCTTCTGCCACGAGTCTGCGCTTCCCCAAATGATGCTAACGTAGTGGGCCCGTTGCAACTTGTTGTGCACAGTCTTTGTACAAGGTGGCAGAAGCGCACATTCAACCTTGACATTGGACATCAGGTTTTCCTGAAATAAGATATAAAGTTTTTATAACTTCAAATCAATTGTAAAATACTGGTCCCAATTAACTATCTCCCAAATTGAATTATCATATTGTTAACCATGTTAACCATAAATATTGTAGTAAGGTTACCTCCTTTATTTTCTCGGTCATCTGACACAGCTTTAGGTATCGAGTCTCATCGACTGCCTTCGTGTTGCCCTTCATACCATACAGATGAACAGATGAACTCTTCCGCTTTGATCTGGTTTGGTCGATCTTCCGTGGCGAGTTTGCTGAAGAAATTGATCAGGCTTCCCTCGGTATCTTTCTCGAGAATTTCTAGTGGCTTAATTTTGCTTTCCCCGTAGAAAGCGGCGGTAAAATTAGAGCCAGAGAAAACATGGAGGCCTGGCATTGCTGATGCGAGTCCCCTTTGCTTAGTCTCCAAAGCAGTGGCAATGCGACTTATATCGATATGACGACGGCTATTCCCTGATCCACAACCCATGATGATGTGACCGTACGTGGTTGGCCTAGAACTAGTAAGGTGCCTTCCGATCATTCTGAAGAGAATAACGAGTACATCGGTATCGGAGGCTCTGACCACTGCAGTTCCTGTAACACTGCATGAATAAAATGCAAGGAGAGTGTCAGCTTCCTCGTGACTTTCTTGCAGATGGGCGGGATGATCAGCATTCATCTTCAAACCAGGCTCCTTGAATTTCAGCCGTATGCAGTTTCCACCATGGGACAGGACGTCTTGCTTGCTAAGATTGGGCCATAGTGGTCTTCTTGTCATTCTTCCATAAGGAATAACGCCAACTGATCTTTAAAAATCCCATTTTGAAGTAGCTTCTAGCAGTTCTGTTTGGGTGCTTGCTCTGCACCAGTGATGAGGAATGGGCAGTCCTCGACCCCGCGTAGCTTTCGCTCGCTCTCCTTCAAAGACGTCGGATCGTATGTGTCGAACAAGACGTGGATCTCTTTGCCTCGGCTGTCACATACATGAGAAAGAAGTGTCCTTGCAAGATGTCCATACGATGTAATCTTTCCAATGGCAGGCAGGAACGAGTGTATCAAAAGTCCACCATCAATCAAGGTCACATCTTTCTGTGAACCCATGCTGAAGTTTCTCTAGCTTGTCAAGTAGTTTGCTCTTCTGTGTCTTGAGGCCGGATCCATCTGAGTGGGTGATAGCTAGAGGGTAGTCCGTGATTGGAAATTCCATAATATGACTTAAGTTGAAGAAGGTCTTCTTCGAAAGAACGACGAGCATTCGAATGAAAACATCTCGAAGGCTCTCAGCAGCACAATTTCCCGCTGGCTTGGTGGGCCTCTTAGAGTCTTCATGTGCGAAATTCAAGACCCTCCTTGTCTTCTTTGCATTCCTCTTTAAACTTGACTCGCAGTCTCTTGCCTTCAGTGAGACTACCCGTCAAATATACTTTGGTTTCGTTCGATGCTGCTCGACCTGTTGCAATGTTTAAGAGACAAGAAGATGTTGCCGCAGGTGGTGAAAACGGATCGCAAGATTCGGTTACGGCACTGAATAAACTATCCCTCTGTCGGCTATCTTTCACGATTCTGCTGTTACAAAGCTGGGTGGCTGGCTGCTCCACTACTTCTAATCCAGTCATACTCCGCAACTCTTTCACGGCCATTCCGCGTTGGGTTGAAGTGATGCACGATGCACCATCGTCGTATGGCATGTACCCAGTAATTTTAACTAACTTTATGTGGTACAATGTACTTTGGGGGAGGGGGGTGTCTCGCAGGCCTAATGCAGCAGTAAATGTGTCTGGCATTGGGTATTATAAGTTAAGTAGAGTGTATTTGTTCACTTCAACTTCGTTTTATGTGGTGCCTTCAATGTTTAATCTAGCCAAAAACTTGAGATCCTTGTGGGGTAGGGGGGGGGGGGGGGTCTGGGAGGGCCTCTGCAGAGGAACATTTCTCTGGTTTATGTGATTCTGTACATTATATGTATCAACCCATTTAAACTTACTTTTATGTGGTACTTTTGATATATGCTCCAGCTCAATTCTACAATAGCGACATAAGGGCCTAATTTTTTTTTTTTTGGGGGGGGGGTGTCTGGTAGGCCTAATGCAGCAGGCAATTTGTCTGGCATTGGGTACTTTATACTTGGTTGAGTATGATTGTTCATTTAAACTTCGTTTTATGTGGTATCTCCGATGTTTAATCTAGCACAAATTTTTGGGACCCTTGTGGGGGATCTGGGAGGGCCTATGCAGAGAAAAATTTGTCTGGCAGTGACGATTTTTTACTTCTTGGCATGTACTTGTTCATTTCCATTTGGTTGCGAGTGGTATCTACAATGTTTGATCCAGCCCTTTTTTAGGCCCCTCCTTTTCGGACCCTAGAGGACACACGCAGCAGGGGGTTTCCGGCAGACATTAATATCTGAATGTATTTTGTTACATAATAAATGTATATGGGTGCGAATATTGGTACCTTCTTCGTATGACCAAAATGCTCTGGGCTGCCGGTCTATAGTTCTATTCTTTTGTTAGAGGCGCTGATGGTGAAAATGGTAGAATTTCTAAGGTTGGAATGGGAGCAATTAAATACACTAAAACTCTGGGTCGTGGTCTTCATGATAATGCTTAATAAACGGGAAACAACGTAACAGTTCTTAGCAGATAATCTTCTTTTTGTTGTCTACTTTCCTGTTTTACCACGCTAACAATAATTGGTGGATATTTTGACCTCGCAGGTTCTCTGTTGTTATAAGACTTAGACTGTTATAAGAATTATGCGACAAAAAAGATGACCGGCGGATTTATTAATGAGTTGTACGGATATTGATGAAGTTAAGCACAAAGCTAAGAAACAAAACGCTGATGCGAATAGATGTGAGGACAGTGAAAGAAAAACGTTGATCGTGATTTATTTGAAAACTTTCAGTTATTTTGTTAAATGGAAAGGCATTGTTGTAATTTTGAGCTATTAAAACAAAACGAAAGAAAGACAGCTATTAAGTATATTTGAACAAATATTTTTTTCGCGTAAATTACTTTTACAGCACTAATTTGCATTAGATTACAGAAAATCTCACAAGAAAACAGAAGCAATCAAAACTTCCTTTAACTTGGAGCACTAAGTCTTAAAATAAGGTTTCCCCATTCTACTTGTCAAGCATTGCGTTTGTCATATATAGGCATTTAGGTAGACATTTATCGTATTTCAACTTTGCACGTTCCAAGCATTCCAAGATTCGTGGTGGTACTCAAGCAGTGTCCAGCTTCTTGTTATTTCATACTTTCGCAATACACGATTTCTTTAAATTAAGGAAATGTTTTTTCTCAAGGCTCAATTTTCTTTCCAAGTTATATTGATAGAATATCAGCTTTTTGCTTTACGGCTAGTTTTCGAATAAAAAAACGCAACGTATAGTGCCATGTCAAGTGACAAATGTGGAAAGATAAATAATATATTTAAAATTGTTCCAAAGAAGGGATCACTAAAGCTTTCACATAGACTTTTTGAAACTTGATTACAGCAGTTTACAACCCTATCCCTCCTCTATATTTTATAGTTAGCAGATAGGAAGCCTCTACTTTCTATATTCTATATTCTATACGATATTTTATAGGCAGCAGCTAGGAATGGGAACTCTCTTTAATTTAAAACATGAAAACACACAGATATATAATATTACATACATCTTTCATATGTACAATGTCAGTCATAGAAACATGCTTCGATGAAATGCTTACAATTGTACGAACGTATCGAATAATCCTTCCTTAACTGGTCGCAATTGTGTGCTCTTTCTATTACATCCTCCACAGGGTATTTACTTGGTTTCAAGTGAATGACTTTTCGCATTCTCCTTTTTCTAGCGATCTTTTTTACAATAACCCCCCGGGCATGCGTAAATCTGAGAACCTCAATAACCTCCCGCTCAACATCCAACACTAACACGTGACACCTAGGATGCGCTAAGTTCCCAAACACAATTAAATGATCTCCACGCTTTATATATAAAACCATTTTCTCATCATAAAGCCATGTAAGAGCACTTCCAACTACAGTTTTGCCAATTTTTTTTACCGCAATTCTGCCCGGCACAATGTCCAAAAACACCTCCTGACGCCATACGCACAACTAAAATAACCGGATTCACAGCCACCGTTCCATTAGTAAATAAAATAACAGTTTCCATTATACTCAAGCCAAGAAAACCCCCACCTATTTTCCCACATCGCGTTCCCATTTCCATCATGAATTCCCTTGTGGTGACGGTTCCATTCAATAGAAGATCATGATATTTTAAGAAATCAAAGGCGATTGAAATACCCTCAATTACAAAGATAATCGTCGTAGAAACTGATTTTGATGCCAAGTGTGTAGCTTTCCTGATTATGATAACACCCTCTTCAATCATTTTAACCAAGAAAACTACTAAAGTAGCTACTTTATTAACGAATTCCTGCAAAGCTTTCCACGACTGCTCACTGTGTTCAACTCCAGTCTTGCAGAACCTGGCGAAATGCTCGCAATTGTTGCTTACTAAGTTATATCCAGTATGTCCAAATCTCGATCTTGCGCGTGCCAATGTCCAAGCCACACTGTCTTCTTCATCACGTTCGTATTCCACCACAAACATGTTCTCATTGTGTTCTTTAAACCGAAGAGTACTGTGGAATATTTGCGTGTTGCCATCTTCCTTCGTGTGGTGGAATACCTAGATATTCAACAAATCATCCACATCTTTTCAAAATATTTCTTGTGACTGCAAATTACATCAAAGATAGGAACAGTATCGAGTTAATAGTTAAAATTTTCCACCCAATAAATAATTATAAAACACATGGACTCAAGGACGCTAGGTCAAAACCAGCAATTTTGGTAATTTTTTGCTACTGTCAGCGTAAAATAATGATGTCATCAAAATGAAATTTAGTTTAATTTATTTAAAATTTTATTTCATTTCAACTAAAAATCCTCGCATTGTGATGAGTACCTCTAGAATCCTCTCGATCCCTTCCTTGCCACTTCTCCTGAACTTTGCTTTACTACTTCACATTCACGTAAGTTGAAATCCAAAGGCAAAGACTTTCAGCATTCTGAAGCTGACTGAGATAGCAATAAGCTGGATCCCTTTCGGAAAGAGTGCCTCCATAACCGCCAACGATATTTCTGAATGAATGACTGTTGGAATTGGGTGTTTCATTCCATCAAAGATGTACGCCCAATTTGTCAAGTTGCGAGTTGCGGAGCAAAGGCTTGGCTCTCGTGCCTTCTGGAGAATTGACAAACAAAATTATGAACCAGAGTAAAAGCTCGGTCCCTATCCTCATTAGTTGTCCTGAGGTCATTTCTTCACCTTGTGACAAACCAAAGCTTCACTTTGAATAATCATGGTCACAAACTTGCAGACCTTCCTGTACTGAATCTAGGCTTAGTAACCTCTTAGGTCTATTGTTCCTCCACTTCTAACCTTCTAGGCAAGTCTTGCTACCACCATTGACCCAAATCATCCGGATTCTAAATTTCATCCCATTTTACCATTCATTTACATCACTTCATGAGAAGTTGGTCCAGTAACCCCCTTTAACCTCGAGTGGCTCTATGAACTTTGCTTTGTAATGAAATTGATGTATTTGTGCGAAAGTTTTAAATGTACCAAAATTTAAACAAACGCGCACCTGGTATTTTGAAAATGGTCCAAACTGATGAGGAAAGCAAAGAATGTCTAATATATTTGGGTGAAAATGAGAAGCTCATACATATTAATCAAAGTCAAAGGCATTTTAGAGCAAAATAATATCCGAAAAATCAACAACGATATTTGGAACGCTCAGCGAATGCATATTAAACGTTTGATGCGTAGAATGTAAACACTTTGCGGTGTTTTCTCCAGAATAACTGAAATGGTGCAAAATGGGCCGTAACAAAGGTAAAAAATTAAGACTGAAGACAGATTAAGAACACTCTTCTTCCCTGAAGAACACAAAGATTTTATAAATGAAGACTTTTGCAACGTGACAACCAGAACAAGAAATGTTTTCATGCAAGGGATACGTTTACGCGAAGAAAGGAAATACGCGAAAGTCGTTTACAATCGACTAATCATACGGGACCGGAGAGAAGGCGATCGTTAGTTCATAAGTAGAAATGTTTATTTGTTGGTTATTTTAACCGCGTAGACGCTTTCCTGTGTTTCATTTAATTATTCGAAGCGTACAGAAAAAATTCACCAATTTAAATTGAAACCACGTTTGATGATCTCATTATTAAAAACTCAATTACGCACCAATCATACCCTTTATATTTTTGATTGAGTTGAAAGTCATCTTTTATTTTACATTCAATGGACTTTCATAAGTATAGCGTTTCATGAAAATGCATAATGCGCGTGAGATCTCCCTAGAGGAAACCGAAAAATTAGAAATTAGAAATCTAACCGAGAAAATATCTAATATATTGGCTACAATCTCCACTGTAAATATAGTAAATGAATTCTCTTGAACACAAATGGTTTAAAAGATTACCGCCCGATATCTCTAATGTGACGTTAAGTTTCTTTAAAAATACTTGTGTACTGTACACGTTGTTTTTTTATAAGAAACCTCTTTATAAGAAATCTACATGTAGAGGCTTCAAAAATTAAGTAAATTTTAGTACGATATTGTTATGACTAATTCCAAAATAAGTAACTTTTTTTGAAGTCTTACGATCAATCAAAGAAGATGTTTGAAATTCATATCATTTAAGTAAAATCAAATGAGGTCATTGCACTGCAGACAGATCAAATACCGTAAATGATCGATTAAACGCCCCGGGCGTTTATTTAAAAATTGAAAATTTTAGGGGAGCGTTTATTCGAAAGGGGCGTTTAACTAAGAGGGGCGTTTATTTCAAAATGCAAAAATTTGGATAACACAACTTTTTTTCTGGAATGATATGACGAGTCACATGCAAGCAGACGACGGTTAAATGATATTACAACTGTTAAAACTCAAATTTCAATGTCAGTATCATCATCATCTTGGCTTGGTGGTACCTGGAAAATATGTTGCTCGGTGCGAGTATGGAAAAATGGCGAGAGTGTTATGCGAAAAACTGCAAGAAATCAAAAAGAAATACAGCCATTTTGAATGGAGTTTTGAAAAAACGAAGCTCAAACTTGTAAGTTTCCGGTGGAAATAAATATAGCATATTCTTAACAATAAACATTACTTTATCCTTCTTTGCATGGCTATTACGGGAGGGGCGTTTAATCGAAACCTCGCCATTAAAATCCACTCTTTTTAGAAAAGGGGGCGTTTATTCGAAAGGGGCGTTTATTTACCAAATCAATTTTCACACGGGGGCGTTTAATCGAAAGGGGCGTTAAATTGAAAGAAGGCGTTTAATCGATCATTTACGGTACGTAACTTTCGAACATTAAATTTTGTGTTTATTGTTGTTTTCTGTTTTGACAATCAACTGTGTGATCTACAATTATCATAAAACCATTAACTATTTGAAGTATGCTTGATTTGATATAAGAAACAAAATAAGAAACATTTAGAACTAAAAACATGGTATTTCAGCCTATAAATAAGAAACCTTTAGAACTAGGCCCTTCGCTAGGTTTCTCATAAAAAAAAGTCATACCAATTCCAATCCGATTTAAGAAAAACAATGCATTCATTATTTTAATTGGTCTTGATAAAGGATTATGTACGGACATTAAGATTTTTTTTACGTAAAATCATAACATTCATTGTGATGCAATGCTAGACGAAAACTTATAATATCAACCTAATTTTGATTTGGATGGATTTCCTGTTGTCTATAATACTGATACTAATATTCTAATACTCTCAATAATGTGAACAGTAAGAAAAGTCTGACTAAACATTTTGTCGAGGCTGGATCATTTCAAAATGAAACCATAGAAAAATGAAAGTTCGCCATTTTTATTGAAATATGACAAAAAAATATTTTTCTTCTTCGTTTGATACAAAAACAATTTTTGAAACTTTGAAACTGATCATTTTAAAATGATGATTTCGCCAGATGTTTGCAAGACGTTTTTAAAATGAAAAACCATGCGTGCTGTCCAAAAATAAACCTTCAGTTAGTTTGTTATTAACAACAATATATTTTGCAGAACAAATACTCAAGTGTGATAGTTTTTAAATACACAATATACCATGAAGTAAATTTGAAAGAAATCATTTTTAAAACATTCAAAAGAGAATTTCAAGAAGATTTGTTACTCTAAAGCGATCTTTAGCATATTAATGTAAATATATAGAATACTTCAGCTATTCTGTATAATTCTCAAAATGAAATAATAGCTACTTCAGGTCTACTTTTATGCGACTACCAGTAAAGAAGGAAGAAATTCTCTTTCTCGCTTTTGATCAAAGGACTTTCATTTGCGAAGTTGGACAGCTTTCAAAGGTTTACAAGTAAATTCAGTTACAAAGGTTGAATTGCTTTTTTAAATTTTTGTGTTTAACTAATTTAAGTAAGTTATAAGTTATTGCATATCATATAATTGTGATTTGAGTGTCAAATATGGAACATTTCGCTTGGATCATTCATTCTTTTATCGATGGGTTGTAAGTTGAAGTTTTCTACGTCTACTGTTATATTCCTTTTAATCAAATGGTTAATCTTTTAACTACAAACAAAAAGCAAAAAAAAATAATTTAGTCAAAATACAATACTGTGTGTATGACAGCAAATTCTAAGGCAAAATTCAAAGAAAAGTTTTAAATTAACTGAACATACTGATGATTTTAAATTGAAGATATTTTTCACTGTTATATAGTTTTTTATTTGAACTTTTTAGTTAAAATTTTACATTTGGATGGAATATATAGTAAATTTTGTGGAATATATTTCTTTTATTTTAGTGGAAATTTAATTTCTGATGATGTGCTTACATTTCAATTGATCTCTTTGAAAAAATTTTCTATGGTGTATAGAAACATTATTTATTCCAAATATTGTCTATGGTGTTTACTGGAAAGCTAAACACAATTCTTTTGATGTTATATGAGACTATGGTCTCATACCTGGGAACCATAACCGGGAATGAAAAGAAACTCAAGGACAAGCCATTATACCAGTGCTTTTTTCTTGTTCCAGTCAAGCTACTTTCTACGGCGGTCACAAAATTACGGTTTTGATTCAACCTTATTGCAAATAGTAAAGTTTTATCTTATGATAATATTGTTCCTGTTAATCACTTGTTTTCAAGCGCATTTTTTCGCTACAATGTAGTGAAATGCCACTAATTAACCCAGCAAAAGGCAAAAAGGAGTATAACTAAATGTTTTTTATAGCCTTTTTATGTTACCAACTTTTTCTTGACAATAATTTATGAAATGGCATAAAAAGACAAAGGAAAATTGCTAAAATACATTAAAAGAAATGTATGGCAAAAGACAAAAACATCCCTTAAATAAGCAAGTGAGATTTTTTATCTTAAACACACCAAAGCAGGATGGTGCAACATTCACTACTTGAAAGAATTTTTATTTGCACAAGCATATGCATTGTTGTCGAAGTTATTGCGTGAAACAAAATCTAAAGAGCGTTTTGTGAAGAGATGGTTAAATTTGGGTAAAATGGAGCTTTTGAAACCAAGTGGTTACATATCAAAACCTATTTTTTAAAGCATTAAATATACAGATGATCACGGGTAGACATGCATATATGTATTTATATACAAACACAGAAAGACAAGTTTACAATTTTCTTTGTGATAGAAGTAATGAGTGCATTTTGCATGAAGGTGTTATTGCCATAATAATATCAGTGTTCCTTTGAACAATAATTATTCAATTTAGAAAACACTCACAAACCCCAATAAAAAAGAAGAAAAATTGAAAAATTAAAAAAGAGCTCATGACCAAGATTGTGATTTGATTGGTTGAAAAGATGTAATTTGATCGGTTGCATTTTTGAAGATCACTGAATTGCAAACCATAAAAAAAGCAAAATTTGTCTTTAAAAATCAAAATCTTTAAGCCAACACGTCATTTTGCTTGATGTTCAAAATAATAAAGTTGGCTTAAGAGTGGCAGTAAAGCCATGCTATTTTAAATATGGGGTTTTAAAGATTTGAAGGTTTTAATGGTAAGAATTCTTCATGATTTCCACTTAAAAGTATTGATTTAATATGTTTAAGAAGTGATTTGTGAAATTTAGCGAGCTAACTAGCTATAATTATTAATAAACTTTCAACCACTTTTAGCCAGTAAATATGAATAAAATGAGATGGGAAATGTTTCTTTCTAGGAGTATAACAAATAGTTAGCTGCAAATTTCTGTTTTGTTGGTTTGTAAAATATATATATTTATTTTGGTCATGTTTGAACATCTTTCACATTTTACTTTATTTATGAAGTGATGCGTGCAATTTTCAATTATAAATAATATACAGGTACCGTAAATTCTCGAATTGACCGCTCAAATTTTGTGTTTACTTAAACTCTCATGGGTGCTAAATCGGCAACATATTAACATGTTACAATTGCTCGACAGCACAGAGGAAAATCTGTTTGTTCCTGATGAGACAGATATACAAGAGGCTTGCCCTCCTTACTTGATCCTCGATGAAGCAATCGATGATGCAAAGGACATTGATATTTTGAACTGAACACGCATGAAGTATTGATGAACATATGCATATATCTTTTTTCTGGGTTAGTCATACCACATTTTTTTATTTATTCCCCCCCCTCGAATAAACCCCCACTTAAAAAAATCATAAATTAATTAGCCCCCAGGGGGCCAATTCGAGGATTTACGATATGTTAACAGCGAAACGGTTTTAAATAGCAGGTTGTTAAAATCAAGATTTACTCTTTCTCAACTCATATTCTCACTCCTTGCTATGAAAGTGTCATCTCCAGTCAATTTTACTCCCCGCATTTTGTGTTGCAAACGGTAGCCAAGTATTTTGTCTGACACTGGTTTGAGTTATCAGGAGTGCACTGTATTTTTTTATATTTTTAATTGTACAGCTCTTTGCATGTTTAAGCGACAGTAAAAAAACGAGAGAAAAACTGAATTTCTTCCGTGAAAGTTTCTTCCCTTAAAGGTATATATTTTTGGTCAGGTTTGAATATCAGTCAAATTATTATTTCTTATCAACTTTATTACTAACTGTGGCTATTCAAACACAAAAAGGCAGGGCTAACTTGATTATGTATTTAAGAAGTGATGTGTGCAATCACCGCACAGCAACAGGTATATATTTATATATAAACTTATAAAGGAAGGCTGACACAGTTATTTTTTGTCTTAGATGTAATATTGCACTTGAGTCTTATTGTTAGTCTATATAATAATACAGAGTTCAATTCTTACACGCTACAGTCTTACCATGACTATTTCTATTAGAAAAAATTAAAACCAAGCAAAAAGCTTACCAACGTTTTTTATTAACAAAACATGGTTCTGATTATCTAGCTTATAGTAGGCTACGAAATCAGGCGAAATGGGAGTGCAGAAAAGCTATAAAACAATTTGAAAAGAACATCGCCGAAGAATCCAAATCCAACCCAAAAGCGTTTTTTAAATATGCTTTTTCAAAAATGAAGACAAAGTATACCATGCCTGATCTTACCAAACCCGACGGTTCGTTATCTACAGACAATCTTGATAAAGCTAATATTCTTGTAAACTTTTTCTCAAGTATCTTCACCAACGAAAACACCAGTAACATTCCTACCACTATTAATGAAACTTTCACACATAAGCTAAATTCAATTGAAGTAACATCAGAAGAAGCACGCTATAAGCTCTGAAAGTTACAAACTAACAAATCAGCTGTAATTGATTTGCCCCTTAAAATAATTTATAATAAAGCTTTAAGGCAAGGAAACCCACAAGACTGGAAAGATGGCAATCTTACCGCCTTATTTAAAAAAGGAAAGTGTGATAACCCAAATAATTACAGACCAATTAGTTTAACTAGTATTCCCTGTAAAGTACTCGAATCTATCGTTAGAGATCATCTTTTAAAACATCTCCTTGATATTGACCTGATCAATCATCGACAACATTGATTTCATTGCTGGACGCTCGTGTTTTACGAATCTATTAACAGATTCTATGATTTCTAGATTCAGATGTTAGACGTATGGACATCATCCATAGAGCAAGGCATACCTATAGATACAATTTATTTAGATTTTGCGAAAGCATTCGATTCAGTTCCTCACAGATGGCTTATTGCTAAACTTAAAAGTTACGGATTAAATGGAGATGTATTATCGTGGATAGAGGATTTTTTATCAAATAGACGACAACGCGTAATCATAAATGAGTCTAAATCGAACTGGAAAGTAGTGTTGAGTGGCGTACCACAAGGGAGTGTCCTAGGTCCTATCTTGTTTTTGTTGTTTGTAAACAACATTACTGATGGCTTAAAATCTGAAGCTTTGCTTTATGCGGACGACGCTAAGATCTTCAATACAATGCATAATGAAAATATATCAGCTAATCAGCTACAAAATGATCTCCATACCTTAGAACTTTGGGCAGAAAAATGGAGCATGTTATTTAATATTGATAAATGCAAAGTACTCCACGTCGGAAATAAAAACAAAATGCATGTATATTACCTTACAAAATCAAATGGTAGAAAGGTCTCGCTTGAAGTAACTGAAAATGAAAAAGATCTAGGTGTTTATGTTGATCCAAAAATGAGTTTTTCCATGCATGTGTTGATACAAGTCAACAAAGCTAATAAAATGTTAGGTCTAATAAGGCGTATGTATGTGCATCTTGACAATAGATCTTTTAGACTCTTGTTCACTAGCCTAGTCAGACCTCATCTTGAGTATTGTGTGTCGATTTGGTACCCACTATTTAAAAAAGATTGTAAGCAAATTGAAAATGTGCTTAGAAGAGCTACACGTCTTCTACCCAATTTAAAGAAATATACTTATACTGAGCAACTAATGTTGCTTAACTTACCAAGTATGAAGTATCATAGAGAACGTGGTGATATGATACAAATTTATAAAATCTTTAATAAATCATACGAAATCCACAACTCTTTATTACATATTAACTGTAATCTCTACAACACAAGAGGTCACAACATGCGGCTTGTGAAAGAAGACGCTCATACTTTAATTAGGCGGCATTTTATAACTAACAGAGCAGTAAATGACTGGAACACTCTTCATCAGGATGTTGTATCGGTACCATCGTTAAACGCATTTAAATCTCGGTTAGATAAATTTTGGGTAAACTAGTTACATATATATGATGAATAGAAAATTTTAAACTTCATGTTAATAATTCATTCTAGAAATTATTTTATATATATATATTATATGAGAGGGTTTTTTACAGGCGAATTTTGCCTAAATTGTTGTAAGCCTTAAGATAATAATAATAATATTAATAAATAATAATAGTTTTTTTAAATAAATTTTTCTTTCTTATAATATTTTCTTATGAAGTAACATAAAAAGGTGAAAAAATTGCTAAAACACACTAAAATAATCTTTAAAGACTTATGCTCAAAAACATCGCCATTAAAATTCACATATTTTAGAAAGGGGAGAGGTCGTTGATGTGAAAGGTGTGGCGTTTATTTACTAAACTGTCATATGGGGTGTTTAATTAGAAGAGCCCATTGTCTTAAGTTACATTGGTAAAATAAAAGAATTTTATTAAAACTGAGAAGGTTTGTGAGTTAACAAAAAGTGTTTTATTTTTTGAAAGAAAAAGGAGCATGCAAGGCACCACGTGACATGCTAAGAACATTAACTTATTCACTTGTTTTTAAAAAGTCTAGACTAGATGATAAGGCCAAACTTCTAAGCCCTGAATAAAGATGCTTTCGTATAAAGAACAGTTAATTACACTAAAAAAACAAGCAAAAAAGTTTACTTGTATATAAAAACGATCAATTAAGGAAGAGATCACTTCATGTTATTGAGGCGATAGACCACCAGAAACTGACTAGCCTGGAAGTACTTGTTTAACTCAGTCAAACTTTATTATGTTTGGGAAGTTATTTCAGACAAACTGTAATGTTTGTGGCATGATAAAATTCTTCACACAGCAATTACGTGCAAGGTATTTTGGTCGAAAGGGTTAATTCATTTGTGATAAATATATGATCTTGTTCAAAGTTGCTGAGAACTGTACAATGTGTATGTATTGTTAATTCTTTGAAGAACACAGGTTAACATATTCTTTTGTGTTTTATGCAAGAAATTATTTTTCATGAATTGAATTTTCACTCCTTTCACTTGTATTACACCACTGTGAAGAGCAATTGTGTTAATTTTCGATTGTTTTTAGGGTTGTTCTTCCTAAATACATTTGCTGGTAATTTGTACATGTTGTCATCGTTTAAAGGTAAGTTATATCACACAAGCACAAGACAAAGAGATGGTGTTATAAAGAATTTCTTGAAAACTTTTTTTATTTAAATTATTTACAACTAGCTTATAAAGCTTATTGGTTAAAACTTAAGCCCAATCTATTTTCAGCTTGAAGATATACTAGAAAAGGCTTTTAAAAACGAATACCAATTTTTCAATCAAACATTCAGATTTTTAAGATTGTTTTATTATTTATGAGGGAAACCATTCAATAGATTTCCTCTGTATTAGTTGTATGAGAGTTCAATTTATCAAAGAATCTTTTATCGTTTGTGCTCCTTGGTTTAGAATACGATTTGTTGTCACTTAAAGAATCAGCCAAGATTTCGTCGTCTAGTTGCACAAGTGTTTTAAGCAGTAGTAGCCGATATAAATATTGGCATCGGACAGCTTGCATGATTTCGCATCTGAATTCAGAAACTGTATATCCTCAGAGACAAAATTTGTGTGATAAGGAACTTCAATTTCACAGTCGCGGTAAATGCAGTAAAAAGCATCTCACTGTTACAAAGAGTAAATATATATCCAGAATCAAGTCTTTAAAGAACACAACGGAACAGCCATGGCTATGGTCAATGTTAATCGAAAAGTCACTGATCAGTTTTACAGATATAAAATGCCCAAAATCTTAGCCAAAGTTGAAGGCAAAGGAAATGGAATTAAAACCGTCATTGTTAACATGGTGGATGTTGCAAAGGCTCTGTCACGACCACCAGCCTATCCGACAAAGTTTTTTGGATGTGAGCTGGGTGCTCAGACACAAATTGACAAAAAGAATGAGCGCTACATTGTCAACGGCTCTCATAGCGCTGAAAAGTTGCAGGAAATTTTGGATACTTTCATTGAAAAGTTTGTGTTGTGTGAAGAGTGTGAAAATCCGGAAACTTCTTTTGTAAGTGCTTGTGTCCAATCGCAAAACCTTTTTCAATTTGTTTTATTGTTTTAGTTGGTTCAGTCTAAAAAAGAAAAGATTACATCGACTTGCTCTGCTTGTGGTCACAGTAGCTTGGTTGACATGAGACATAGATTGTCTACGTTTATCTTGAAGAACCCACCAATTGACGATTCAGCCACACCGCAGAAGTTGTAAGTTGGTCTTTGTGATTTGCATGCTTCTAACTTGAAGTTATTGTCTCGTGATCAATATTTAATTATCTTCATTCTGCTGTTAAATAATGTTTTCGCACGTGGTTTGTATGAGACAGTCGTCAATTATAAAGAATACGTTTTTTCCGCAGGAAGAAACTTCGCAGGGAGAAGTGTCAGCAAGAGAATGGAGATGCCAGTCCAACCGATGAATCTGGTTTTGATGGTTGGAGTGATGAACCTAAGTGCAACCAGAACAATTTGCATGCTGATGATTGGGCTGATGATACAAGCGAGGAAGCGGTTAAAAAGCGAATGGAAAGTTTGGGTGATGGTATCAAAGGGCTTACTTATAATGACGATCTTGAGCGATCTCTTGAGGATCGATTCAATCTGTTCTTTGCTTTTGTGAAGGTATGTTTTTACATACCTGCATGTTCCTTGTTTGTTAAGTTATACGCTATTGACATTTTTTTCATGTTATGTTCAGAAAAAGATGGATGAGCGACTAGACCCTTTACCTGACAAGGATATTCTGTCGGAGGCTGAACGCTTGGATTTGAAAGATCGTGCTGTTTTGGCGTTGGCCGAGTTGTTGTTTAATGAAGACATTCTTTTGCAAATACCTAAATACAGAGTTGTGTTCCTGCGATTCATGGCGAACAACCAGAAAGCCCAGAAACACTTCATCGGTGCGTTCGAGATCATCGTTGGTCAGTCTTTCCCTGCGAAACTCATGAATAAAGTCCCACATATCTTAAAGGCTTTGTATGATAACGACTACTTGGAGGAGGAAGTGATTATCGATTGGGGAGCGAAAGTATGTGTGTTGTGATCTTTTAATTTGATTTTTGCTTTCATTCGACTGACATTCACCGTGAGTATAACAACAAAAACAATGATAATAATGCAGAAAATCTCGATTTATATATGAACTCGATTGCTTTAGGGAAAGGAAAGGGAAAAGGGTTATCACTTTATCATTATCATGTTTTCCAGGTGTCGAAGAAGTACGTAAAGAAGGAGGTGAGTGCTAACATACACGCGAAGGCTAGGCCATTCTTGGATTGGTTGAGAACCGCTGATGAAGAAAGCGATGACGAGGAGGAGGAAGTAGAAGTTGTTTACACGAACCGCACGGAAGATGCTTTGCGTAAAGAAGATGCCATTAAAGCCGCTCCACCTGCAGCAAATGATGACGATGATTTGGACATTGATGATATTTAAATGTTGAAACTCTTATGAATATTGATTTATTTGTAGATTAGTTCTCTTGAGTTTTTTGTTGTGTAACCTGTAAAAATGATAAACAATCAAGATCTTCAAAGTGAATACTTTACATCCGGGCAGAGTTAATTGTAGTCTGGACCTTAGGTTGATCATCCAAAAGATTGACTGACATTTATACTTGATGTACTTTAATGTCATTCGGTTTTTCTTTTATACATTAACTACAAAAATTCGAGTGGAAAAATGTCGGGTGAATTAATTTTAGTCGTAGTTATTTTAGACTAGGCCCAGGAGGGGGGTAGGTACCACTTAGCCCTAGACAAAGATCTAAGGGTATCGTAGTGTACCTTAGGTATTGTAGTTTCAGAAAAGTGATGGTGAACGGGCTGTACTCGGAGGACCTGGGCTCTAGAGCGTTCCATCGTTTCATGCACTTTTCGTGGATTTTGTCATTTTACAGGGGTTTATTAAGGAAAAAAAATTATGAGTGTCACTAATTTTTGTTATAACTTCTGAAATAAAGATACATTTAAGTTAAAACTTTACAAGATTCTTGTTGAAGGGTACCTCTTGGGTTTTCACGAAAAAAATACACATTTTTTTTTTTAGGGGGTCTGGTACAAAAAAATCGCTAAAAATGCTGGTTTTTGCTAGTTTTTGAAGATAAATGCTAAATTTTTATTTTAGTTAATAGAAAGCTTGCTTTATTCTAGTATACTTTTTTGGTTTTTTTCGTTTGGATTTCAGGGGGTAAAATAACAATATTAGCCGTTTTCCGCTTGTTTTTGCAAGATAAACGCGAGTTTTATTATTAACTTGTCATATTGGTTGATTTCATCTCAGATCTTTTGTTGAGTAAAACGTTGATTATTTGCATTATTTCCAATTTTTACTCCAATCACAGAAGAGATATATTTAGTGAGGAATAAGATGGAACAAATTTGATTACTGGCGAAGACAAGTTAAAATCTCTGAAGTTCAATGTTTTTTTTAATAATAATGGGTTTGTTCTGCATTGTACATTACGGTAATCAACCAAAGTATTCAAGTCTTAAAACACTGTCCGAAGGAAACAACTACTTGATTCAAAGTCTCTTAGACAACAGTTGGGAGGAGATAACCACCATGAGCCTCAATGTCTGAGCATACCAGAAGTATTCACTGAAAGACATGGAATACATCTGGAGCCATGCTATAAAAAGTAAGTATTTTTCATATTTTTCATTCTGCTAATACGGTACTTATATTCCCATAACTCATAGTTATTATTCGTACTCCCTTATAATATACACTTACTCGCGTATGCAGCGGAACAAAAAAGACGAACACGCAAAACAAATCCTTACAAAATCTGCAGAAGCATCATTTAAAGCAGCAACAAAAGACAAAATGGCAGATTTCTATTACGTAAACAAAGATGCTTATCTCGTTGCCCAAGAACTACATTATCACAGTCATTGCTATAAAACACTCATGCGTGGTTATAGCTATAATTTCCAGAGAATCAGTCAGTCTCCACTTATGACAGACCTTTCCTCGACTAAAAGTGAATTCCAACTGCAAGGCGATTATGAAACTGTGAAAGGATATATCAGCGAAGTTTTAACAAGAAAAAGTCTGTTTCTATGAATGTGTTGCATAGTATTTATAGTGTAAGAGTTACTGACTCACGATACCGGTCCAAGCTAAAGCGAAAAATCATTAATGACTTTAAAGACTCGATAACCTTTTTGTCAAGTGGAAAAAATCTTCCAGAAGTTATCACTGATGCGTCATTGCCTGTGTCTGAAATCTCATTTCAAGATAAACATGGCTGCTTGATAAAAGCTGCATAGTATTTACGGACAGACATAGTGTCTCTCTCAGACAGGTTACCAGCCAAGTTGACCACCAACAATAGACGAGTTATCACTAGAAGAACAAGATCCACCAAAATCAGTACAAACATTCTATAAGTATTTATTTAACAGCAACAGTAATAGAAATATTGGTATATTTTATCTCATAATCATTAATGATTTTAAATTTGAAATTGAAAGATAACAAAACCGGTGTTTATCTTGCAAAAACAAGCGAAAAACAGCTAATATTGCTATTTTATCGCCTAAAATCCAAACTAACAACCTTAATTCTTTTGGAAAGCCACCTATTTTCTATAAAACGAAAATGTATACCAGAATAAAGCAAGCTTTCTATAAACAAAAACAAAAATTTAGCATTTATCTTCAAAAACTAGCAAAAAACAGCAATTTTAGCGATTTTTTTGCTATTTTTCTTGTACCAGACCCCCTAAAAAAAAATGTGTATTTTTTTATGAAAACCCAAGAGGTACCCTTCAACAAGAATCTTGTAAAGTTTTAACTTAAATGTATCTTTATTTCAGAAGTTATAACAAAACTTAGTGACACTCATAATTTTTCTCCTTAATAAACCCCTGTAAAATGACAAAATCCACGAAAAGTGCACCTAATATGGACCGCTCTAAAGCCCAGGTCCTATGGGTACAGCCTGTTCACTTTTCTGAAACTACAATACCTAAGGTAAACTATGATACCCTTAGATCTTTGTCTAGGGCTAGTTGGTGCCTACCTCCCTCCTGGGCCTAGTTTATTTGGTCAGATGTCTGGAGATCAAGTCTAAAGTTTAGTCATAGACACTAACATATAATACAAAAAAATAAAGTAAATTATTCCACACATTGAACTTGACAAAAGATGACCTAATTCCAAATCATTTTTTAAAAATGACATATTAAGGAAAACAACTTAGTTGATGGAAAAGAAATCCTTGCGGTTGTCAGGCAAGAAAATTGCAAGGTGTGAGCCGTTTTTATACGTCTTCTGTTGTCTTAAATTTGAGTAGGATTTTCTAAAAAAGATTCATGCAAAAATTTTAGTCGTGAGAAATTTTAACCAAAAGGGGAAAGGAAACTGTTCGATTCATCCGAAGTTATGAAAACGTTTTAATAGATTAAGTATGATTTATAAAAGTGTGGTTTCAACAAGTTTAAAGAAACTCACAAAAAGAAGGAATAATTATAGTCTAGTCGTAATAGGTCAATCCTAAAAAAAATTAGTAACAAGCCGAAAATTGTCACAGATGTTCCTAAGGGTACCAGGAATCAACAAAAGAAAGCTATTATGTTTGAGAAGTTTAAAGTAATTCCGAGGCGAAAAATATTTGGTTTCAAAATCGTTCTAAATATGATTGTTAAAACATTTTAAAGTGTCGTTTTGAGTACCGAAGTCTAATAATGAAGAATTATAAAAAGATATCTTCGTTTAATACATTTCTATCATGGCCGCCATTTCTCTCGAAGCTCCGGCTTCAACATGTTTTTATTATTTAGCGTCCAGTCCACGCGGCACGTAAAGCGGTTTTTGACGTCATTATGGAGTATGATTTTGAGAAAAACATTTTAGCGAATAACAATAAGCATTTGAATAATTGTTCTTGAACTTCAACATAGATTTTTGTATAGAACTGCAAAAAACAAACTTTTGACGATCAAAGAAGTAAAAGCATATAACTTTGCAAGTTCGTGTTTTCGTTTAAAATGCCTCATTCATTGTTGTGCTTTTGCGGGATTTATTTTTACGATTTTAGGCCAAAATCGACAAAATAAGTATCGCAAAAATTAATCCAGCATTAATTAATACGCTTAAGGTAAGACAAAGGTAGCTAAAGTAATGATAGATTAAGGTCGATAATAATTTTAAAATTTTCATTTTTTTCGATACAGATACAATAAAACTGTCGAAACATTTTAGCCGATTCAAGATGCACTGTTAACAATCACTGTTTTTTATTCATTCATTCATATTTTCTTTTTCATAAATTTTTAACAAAAACACAATTCCTAGATAAATTCAACACTACATTTTGTATTTGAAAAATGAATATATACCGTAAATGACCGATCTAACGCCCACTTCCAAACTGACGCCCCTTCCGAATAAACGCCCGGGGTTAAAGTTAAATTTTTTAACTAACGCCCACTCCCGATTAAATGCCCATTCCCGAATAAACGCCCAGATCTATAGAGAAAAATTAAAATAAACGCCCATGGGCTTTCATTTGATTCACAGCAAAATTAATACTACTTTCTTTAATCTTTAAAGTGTGGATATTTTGAAACAGTTTCACTAATTTTAAGCGTAAAATGTTCATACAAGTTACTCTTTCTATTCAGTTCGCTAAACAACACATCTGCGATCTTCTTGCTCTTGGTGTAGTACAAGTACTTTCCAGGCACAACTAGTCCAACTTCTCTGTATCTTTTCCCAGTGACTCGAACTTCGACCATGTTTTGTGAGTTTGATTCTAAGAATTGCACCAATAACTTCGATAACTCTATCGGAACATGGCCTACTTCACTGTTCATCTTTGTCTCATCTTTTTTGTAAACACCGATGGCATGCTTGATGAAGAGAATGACGAGAAACTTTATATCATGTAGTCGACGTACATCTTCTCGATTATATTACTTTTGTTAATGGACTTTGTTTATTAACGCCCCCCCCCCCCTAACTAACGCCCCTCCCGAATAAACGCCCAGGGTAAAATTCGTTTGTTAAAATAAACGCCCAGGGCGTTTAATCGGTCATTTACGGTATATATATATATCTTTTTATACAAAATATAATATTATAAATGATCAAAGAAAAAGTGAAACTCATAGAAGGCCAAATTTGACTAATTAGAATTATTGAGAAAATTAGCAGTATTGAGAAATTTGGTTAAAATTATTATTTATCCATTAATATAAGTTTATAAAAAAATCAAAAATCGTTAATTTATCTATGCATACAAGAAATATATGATATACAAATAAAAATTCTTGAAAAACAAACAAACAAAACAAAAAAATAACAAAAGATAATTTAAAAATATTTATATATATCATTATCCAGTGAAATTGAAATACTTTTAACAAGGGTTTTAAAACTGGAGAAAAAAATATTTGTTTTGATTAGATTTGAAACAATTAAATTATTCCAAAGATTTGCAAGTTTCCAATTCAGATTTACAAACTGATGAGTTATTTGTTGATTTTGCCACTGAAGCTGTAGATGTAAAATGTGAACAAGCAACTCAAACCGAAATCCAACCCAGATTGTTACGCTTCTACATCCACAATAACATTGGTGAACTCCACAACTGACTGTGTTTCATGTCAGACTAATATCGTCCGTAAAAAAGCCAAAGTCAGCAGTTTCCATCACATAAAAAGAAACTGAGTCTATCTAAATGTAAACTTGAAAGTTTCGTTACGCACCAACCAATCAAACTTTCATAGAATATTTTTTTAAGCATACAGGTCGGAAATCGGCAATCCTGTATTTTAGCGTCGAAAACAAAATAGCTATTTGTATACATTCATACATATTTAATGAGTGCGAAGGAGAGTGCCGTTTCGGGCAATCCTGTATTTTAGCGTAAATTGAACAGCTACCATAATAAATAAATAATTCAAATGACGTGATATATCAAGAGTACTATATTTCGCGGGTAGTAATTTTCGCGGTTTAAATTAATTAATTAATTAAATACTTATAATGTATTCCGTTTGCTTTGAAAATTGGTAGGTTTACTAATTAGAGGATGCTGATTTCAAATCAAGTACCAGAATTGGGATATTATCACCCTAATACCTTATTTGGGCAAATTTGGGCCAAAAGTTTAAAGTATTCTTTTTGTTTTGAAAATTGGTAGGTTTACTAATTAGAGGATGCTGATTTCAAATCAAGTACTAAAATTGGGATATTTTCACCCCTAATACCTTATTTGAGCAAATTTGGGCCTAAAGTTTAAAGTATTTTGTTTGCTTTGAAAATTGGTAGGTTTACTAATTAGAGGATGCTGATTTCAAATCAAGTATACCAAAATTGGGATATTTAATTATCGTGTTTAATTATTTTACAGAAGATTTAACTATCCATATGTCCTAAACCGCTCATCCAAATACCTTTATATTCTAAATATAACATTAACATAATATTTCATCGACAAAAGTCCAAATGAATTTTCACATCATTAACAGATATCGCACACGCGTGCGCAGTATTATTTCGCGCATATTTCGTTAAGGCAATATGATACCTGTAAACCTTTGTGGAAAATGATACTTATATGATGGGTTTAGCTTATAGTATAAATATGTTAAAAAAAGGTTGGGAATTCTGGGAATTAAGCGCATGCGTATTAAATATTTTATTCTTTTTTTCGGTTGCCGTAACTTTTCCAATTTTTTTTATCAATCCAGTTAGCCCCATCATTTGGCCATTCACATGCAAAGGTTCGTTTCATATAACCTTTGGTAGGGCTCTATATATTTAATTTATGTTTACGCATGCGCAAGCTACTATATCCAAATTTTAAAGATAATTATCATATATTTCAGATTGATACTATTATTTTCAATCTCCCTTGAAAATTTCAACTCAGTACCTTGATTATTCATCGAGTTATGCATTTATGAGGTCGAAACCTAAGTCATGGGTAAAACTCAATATAGATTACTCTCGAATGAATATCGGATGCACTCTTAATAAATATTTCTTTATTATTATTATTATTATTATTATTATTATTATTATTATTATTATTATTATTATTATTATTATTATTATTATTATTATTATTATTATTATTATTATTATTATTATTATTATTATTATTATTATTATTATTATTATTATTATTATTATTATTATTATTATTATTATTATTATTATTATTATTATTATTATTATTATTATTATTATTATTATTATTATTATTATTATTATTATTATTATTATTATTATTATTATTATTATTATTATTATTATTATTATTATTATTAACAATGTTTTTACAGGATAAAAACTTCAGTTTACAAAACTGCTATAAATGCTTGTCCTGCTCAAAAAAAAAAAAAAAAAAAGTATATATATATATAAATAGAAAATAAAAAACTATTAGTATCATATACACTGTTAAAAATCAACGGTTAAATAGTTGTAAATGTAAAATTAAATTGCGCAGATAGAAATTGAACCGGAAAATATAGAACAAACTAAAAGAAAATCGACATTTACGCATATTAAAGAGTATAAAGTTAAAATCAAATTGTGACAACAAAATTGTTCAGAAAAATTGGAAATGAAAGGTCAACATACTCAACACCAAAGATAAAGAATACCTATCTATTCCAAAACTCCTAGAAAAATTGTATCAATAATTGTCAGAAAAATGAGCCTTTAACATGTTAGTAAATTTATTAAAATCACTAATATTACGAATATCAACTGGTAAGCTGTTATATGCTTTTGCACCACTAAAGTAAAAGGCTTTCTTCGCACAAGACAGTTTAACCTTTGGTAATTTCACTGAAATTTGATTGTTCCTGGTGTTAACAGTGTGGTTCGTGAGTTCAAAACAATTCTTCCAGTTGTTGCAGACAATTCCATCAAGACATTTACGAACAAACTTACAACATTGAAGAAGAATTTCCGACTGAATTTTCTTGACTGGTTTCCCATCGCCGATGATGGCAGCAGATCTCCTTGTGATGGAATCCAGAAGTTTGATTTAACCATTTGTTTTTTCGAGGTCTACTGTCAAACTGTACGTCAACAGAGGAACAATCATCATTTGGTAGATCAACCGACGTGTTGCTGGAGTCATGTACTCGCGCATTCGTTCAAGTAATCGTAGCCTAGTGCTGGCACTTTTGTAGCACTTTTGAAAATGTTGACCAAAGTTCAGTGTATTGTCGATCAGTACACCGAGGTATTTATACGTATTGACTTCAGACACAACAGAATCTCTGTATTTCACAACCAGGTCGTTACTACTTTTACTGAGTTGCTTTGCTGTCCCAACGATCATTACTTCTGTTTTACCTTTCTTAAGATTAATGATTAGTTCGTTTTGATCAAAATACTCTGCCACTCGGTTCAGTTCTTCAGTCAAGTTCTTTTCAATAATTGTTGCCTGATGATGAGAAAAATAAATCACCGTGTCATCAGCATATTGTATGATTTTGCACACGTTGAGTATTTCCGGGAAGTCGTTGAAAAACAATATAAATAACAGAGGCCCAAGGATTGAACCCTGGGGAACTCCATTATTGATCGTCAATAAATCTGAAGTGCTATCTTTCACAACAACACATTGTGATCGTTGAAACAGATAGTCCGTAAACCATAACAATTCACTCCCATTAACACCATAGGAATTAATTTTGTCCAATAGAACACCATGGCTGATGGTGTCGAAAGCCTTGGAAAGATCTAGGAAGACAGTTCCAGTTAAATTCCCTCTGTCCATTTCTCTGCGAATGTCGTCGACAAGGATGGTTGAGGCAGAACTGTTCCAGAAGTTAATGATAAATTTATAACATGACATAGCGGACTACTGATAAAACGTGCACAATCCTTTAAAAGTGCTATTGGTAGATCGTCTATACCGGTTGCCTTTCTCCGTTTGAAGGATTTGATTTGCTTCTCAATGAAGATTCCGGAGATATAGTTAAATCTAAATTTTCGTACTGTTCTCAGTGGGATGAAGAAACCCGATTTCCAGGTAAAGTCAGTAAGAGGTATTGCCTTCTCCTTTAAACTTTTTACAATACTTGTAAAATACTCACAAAACAAAGTTGCCCTCGATTTGTTATCAGGTCTTGCTGAGGTGGTTGTTGTTTTGGTGCTTTTTGTTGAGAACAGCTGCTTTATGGCATCCCAGAACTTTGAAGGCTTGAGTTTGCTTTCATCCATGAGATCAATGTAGTATGTCGACTTGTTACGCTTCATCTCGTTGTTGACCCGATTTCGGAGCCGCTTGTATAGCTGCCAATCTTCTGATTTACCATGCTTTTTAGCTTTGCGGTGAATCTGATCTCTTCTGTTCATAGTTTTCTTTGTTTCACGGGAAATCCATGGACATGGTTTTCCGTTCAATTTCCTTTCTACAACTGGTGCGTGCCGATCAAATACAGCTTTCACAGCTGAATTAAACAATTTAAGAGCTTCGTTCACGTTTGTACAGTCATACAAATCTCCCCAATCAATAGATTTGATGTCATCACACAATTTTTCAGGGTTGTAATTTCTGTAATTTCTACTCCTGATTACTTTGTGTGGATGTTTTTTATTGTTCAATTTCCTAGTGCAAAAAACCATCTCATGGTCGCTTAACGATGTAGAAATGACTTCTGTTTTTGAAATGTTCGAAGGACAGTTAGTCATTATTAAGTCGATCAATGTCTTTGTTGTTTCTGTAACTCTTGTTGGCTTTTTTATTATTTGAGAAAAGCCATTTGATGTTACAATTGCTTTGAAGTCCTTGCCGTCATTATTATTAAGATAGTTAATATTAAAGTCTCCGAGGACGATGGTTTCTTTATTTTCAGCTGAACAGTTAATTAAAATGTCATTGAAGTTATCAATAAACGACTTTTTGCTGTATTTAGAAGTTTCCGGTGTTTTGTAGAAAACTGAGATGAGAACGTTGCGCGAGTTTTTTATATTTTTTTCAATAACAATGTTTTCGACGTTTTCCCTTTCTAAGTCGTGTCGTCTTTTCCAGTTTATTGTGTCTTTGACATACATTCCTACACCGCCTCCTTTCCCAGAATTCCTAGGTTTGTTAATGAACACATAACCAGGAATTTCATATATGTTGATTTCATCGGGAGATAGATGTGTCTCAGATAGAGTTATAACATCAAGTTTGTTGTTTGAGGTTATCAATTCATACAAACCGTTGTAATTTGTAAACAAACCTCTGATGTTTTGGTGACATAAGTGGATTCCTCTTCCTTTCAGTAATTCTGGAAGATCAAACTGTTCTGGTCCAGGATTGAGTTTAATATCCCAAGCCAAAAGCAAAATAAGCAAAATCAGACTCTTTTTGGTACAAGAAAATTTCTGTTTTCTCAAGTGAAATAAACTCTGCAACATGTAATTTCCTTCTCTACAAACACCATTTTTAGCAAACATGGTAACACTAATACCGTCGTCTGTAATAAAGCTTTCTTTCTTTGTTTGTAAGGCAAGAAACATAAAAATCAGGATTAGCGTAAAATACACGTCTAATCGTTTCGCCGCCATTTTGATCCAAAGAGAGAGAGTAGTGACGATTATATACAAAAAGTGGGCTTTGTGTATGAGACAATAACACTGTAATTATTACGAATTAGAATTTGGACTTCTTATATCGAGTTATGCATTTATGAGATCGAAGCCTAAGTCAGTGGTAAAACTGAATATGGATTATCCTTGAATGGATATCGGATGTACTCTGAAATCAGCATTATTTAATTAGTAAACCTACCAATTTTCAAAGCAAACAGAATATTTTAAATTTTGGGCCCAAATAAGGTATTGGTGGTGAAAATACCCAAATTCTGGTACTTGATTTGAAATCAGCATCATTTAATTAGTATACCTACCAATTTTCAAAGCAAACGGAATATTTTAAACTTTGGACCCAAATTTGCCCAAATAAGGTATTAGGGGTGAAAATACCCAAATTCTGGTACTTGGTCTGAAATCAGCATTATTTAATTAGTAAACCTCAGAAGTCAACAAAACATCTTCTGAGCATTTAAACTTGAAGTCGAATACATCCCTAATAAACCTTATTGTTTTTCTTGCTTTATTAGTAAAAATTTCGATTTTTACGGTTATTTTCTCTATCTCGAACTTTCTCTATCTCGAACAAATCTGTTGGCCCCTTGCGAGTTCGAGATAGAGAGAGTCCACTGTAGCTCATCACAAAATTTATATTGAACAAATACAGACAAGCTCCGTCACATGAACGTGCGGAAACATTTCAAATGCACATCGCATGGCCATGCCCGCAACCGTAATAACATTCCAAGATAATTCGCGGAATGACTCAAATTCGCGAATTTAAAAACGTTAATATAATAGAAGTTTAAAAAACGTAACAAAATTGTTTCGAATATTAAAAGAATTTTTAAAATCAAAAAACAAAATTATTTCGAAAATTAATTAAAGTTTAAAAAACGTAAAACAATATTGTTTCGAACCGTCAGACACATTGTTACGAAACTCTCCTTCGCACTTATTAAAAATTTATGAAGACATATTACCATACAAATAGCTATTTTGTTTTTGACGCTAAAATACAGGATTGCCCGGAAATCTTCCAGTTCCACACAGCTTGCAGCTATAATATAAAATAAAAACTTAATCCAGTTAAGTAATTGTATGAGCAAATTTGAACCTAGCTATAAAGAAACTGGAAATAGCAAAGAATAAAACTAACTTTCTGGAAGTTGAATGCGAACCTGATTAATTTCTACACAACACAAACACTCACTGCTCATTTCAATCGTTTGACACATTCCACACTTGCACCAACCACTCAGTCACTCGCTCGCTTGTCCTTTGACCAACCATCTCTTCCTCGCATTCGCCCTGCATGCTCACTATTTTCAAAACATTTTAGCTCTTCCTCGGAGAATTTCTTTTTTGGTTTAAACAAGTGTGGTTTACAAATCAAATCAAATCAAATGTTTTGTTTACCAAAAACAATAACACAATTTAAATAATACAAATACAAGTGACAAATATAAACATAAAAATTAAATACTTCATACTTTTTTCCAATATGCTAAATGAACTATATAGATTGAAAGAAGAAATTTATATTTTAAAAAGTGATTATTGTGAATGGCTGGTGTCATTCAATAGAAAACTAGGCAAAGGAATGACACCATTGTTTGAATTGAAAAATTTATGATTATTAAAAGTAAGAGAGAGTAATAAGAATGCTTCCGTCCGTGTAAATATAGAAAAAATTTAATTTGCAAATATAAATATAAAAATCAAGAATCCATGCAAAAATTATTGAGGTAAGAAAGGTAAGTATTTTTCACAGCAATGATTCATAATGCGTAAAGGTTTTTTTAATTAAGAGACGTTTTAAAGCTGTTTTCGAATTTTTTATATTTTTTAAGTTAGTATACTTTAACATATCATTCCAATTTAAAATGCATTGGTAACATATCGAGTATTTCCCATATTTTGAAGTATTGAATCGAGGTATATTGAGTTTGGAAAGTTCAGTGTTTCGTGTTGCGTGACAGTGTATATCTGATGATTTTGTGAAAATATTTTAAAAGGCATGGGGAAGGTTTTCATTTATAAAATCGTGAACAAATAAACAGTTGTTGATGTTGACTATATCGTAAAATTTTAGAATATTGCATCTTAAATAAAGTTCATTACTAGGTGCTTGAAATGGAGAAAAATTTATTGCTCTTATAGCAGATTTTTGTAGTAAAAAGATTTTTTTTAAATAGGGATTTTTTTGTTGTCCCCATATTGATGAACCATATGTAAGATGCGAAGAAAAAATGGCGTAGTAGAGTGATATTAATGTCTTTTTATCAACATAGTGGCGAATTATACGCAATAAGTTATTTGTTCTAATTAATTTTTTTGACAAAATATATATATGTTTTTCCCATGTCAGATGTTCATCGAGGGTTATACCAAGGTATTTAACTTCTTTAGATGGAGTAAGAACTTTTCCGTTAAATTTAATTTTCATTTTAAAATCAAATGTTTTATTTCGCCTACAAAAAATATTATATTCTGTTTTATTAATATTTAAAGATATCCTATTAGCATTTAGCCAGCCGGTAACTCGTTTTAGATCAAAGTTAATTTTGTTGTTGATATTTTTCAACGATTTGTTACAATAGAGTAAATTCGTATCATCTGCAAAATGGTGAACATAAGAATATTTTATGGCTTTTGAGAAGTCGTTAATATAAATCAAAAATAGTAGAGGGTCTAAAACCGAACCTTGGGGAACTCCATATGTGGTTTTTTTAAGAGAAGAATTGAAACCATTTATAGATACAAACTGTTTTCTGTTTAATAGATACGAATGAAACCAATTAAGTGATATTCCCCTAATTCCGTAATATTCAAGCTTCTTCAATAAGATTTTGTGGTCAACAGTATCAAATGCTTTTTGTAGATCAATAAAAACTCCACAAGCATATTCACCGGCGTCTAAGGATTTTTGAATCTTATCTAATGGACACAAGTGTATGCGTAGTGGAGATTTTAGAGCGGAAGCCAAACTGGGAAAAGGTCAAAGAATTATTTTTATTGAAAAACTATAGACCCGTTAGTAAATAATTTTCTCAAGTATTTTACTAAGTGTAGATATTAGAAAAATCGGTCGATAGTTACTTGCATTCAATTTTGATCCTTTTTTGTGTACTGGTATTACTGTCGATATTTTTAAATTATTAGGAAATATTCCGCGATTAATAGATAAATTAAATAAGTTTGAAAGAATGGGAGATATTTGTTTATTTATTAGTTGTAATATTGCAGTTGGGATACTATTAGGACCTGAGGTTTTATTTTTAGACAATTTTGCAATTAAACAAAAGACTTCATCGCTAGTAGTTGGGGAAATGAATATACTATTTAAAGTAGGGTGTTTAAGAAATTTATTAAAATTTGTGTGGGAGGAGTGGATTGACGACTGTATATTACCAGCAATGGATGTGAAGAAGTTGTTAAAGACGTTGCAAATTTGTAAAGGATTTGTGATGACTGAATCTTCATTAGATAAACTTGTCGGTAGTGTTGATTTTTTTTTTACTAATGTTCATCAAATTATTAATTCCTTTCCACGTCTGACGTAGGTTTGAGTTATTCTTTCTAAAATAAGCTTCAAATTGATTTTTTTTACTTTGTTTAATTAGTGAAACAATTAGATTTCTATACAACTTGAATTGTTTGTTTAAAGCTTTCTTTCTGTGAGAATCTTTAGCTTTTATATATTTATTCTTAATCAGGTTGCGCTTTTTTATCGAGACTCTAATGCCTTTGGTTATCCAAGGTTTAAGTAGTCTTTTAAAACATTTCTTGCTAACTTTATTTAGAGGAGCATGACTATCTAATAAAGAATTGAAACTATTTAAAAATAAATTAAATGAACGATTAACATTTTGCTCGTCAATTTCGATAACGTTTTCCCAGTTTGTTGATTTAAAGTCTTCACAAAATTTGGCTGTATTCATATTTTTGAAATTCCGTTTAAATATATTATGTTGTTTAGACTTGACTTTGTTTACATTTTGATGAATAAGAAATTGGGGCAGATGATCTGAAATTAAAGAAGCGAGATTTCCAGAAATTATATGATCTGAAGTAGAATTAGTGACAATGTTATCAATAATTGTACTTGAGGTGTTTGTTATTCGTGTGGGAAGGGTAATTGTAGGCGATAAATTATTAGAAGATAATAAGTCAAAATAATTTGAAATGCTGTTGTTGTTATTACATGCAAGTAAATTTATATTAAAGTCGCCAAGTAAGAAAACACTTTTGTTCTCCTTTGATAATTTTTGTAGCAAAGAAAGCATATAATCGTTTTTAAATTCATTTAGATCCATAGCTGGATGTTTATATATACATCCCACTATAATATTTGTTTCTCTGCACTCAATTTCAATAAAAGTTGATTCGAGTAATTTGCTTTTGTACATAGTTAGATCATTACGGGTTTTATAGAGAAGTTTTTCCGAGATATATAAAAGTGCTCCCCCACAAGTGGATTCCGTTAGAGTATATTCAGTTACGTATCCGTCAATGTCTATATTTATTAAAGGAGAGGAATCTTTTATAATTCTTGATTCAGATATCCCTATAATTTCAAACTTCGATTTTAATGAAGATAAAAGAATGTTTAGCTCATCAAAGTGCGCAGATAAAGATGCGATATTCATGTGTAAAAAAGAAAAATCATTTTTGTTACTTGTTATAGATAAATTAAAATCCTTTATATCGTAGTATTTACAGTTAATGTTAATGTCAGTATCATCATCAGATTTAAAGTAATTTTGCGAGGAGATAAAAGAGTTCATATCTTTAATTAATTTTTTGTTATCTGGAGATTGTAAGCAGGTGGATAGCTCAACATCATTAAGAGCTGAGAAAGGGAAAATTTCCGAAGTACATCGAATACAAAATCATGACGTAGAAGAAGCTTGAACATTGATATAGTCAATATCACTTAATCGGTTGCATTTTTTATGTATCCATTTATTGCAGATGTCGCACTGAATCGCATGGTAAAAAGGACTAACCTTCTTATCGCAAATACCACAATTATCCATGTTAACTATTAACAGTAGCTATTAATATTAATAGGCCACTGTAGCTTAGTGGTTAGTGCATTCAACTCACAAAATCAAACGGTGCTGGTTCGAAACCCAGCTCGGATATATTTTGATTTCTGAGTTACAGTTGAGTTCTTGAGCGAAACTCATTGCGTAATGCAAGCCTAGCTCTAATGGTGGGTTGTCTGGTGAAGCGATTTTGTAGGCGCAAATGGGTGCCCTAAGTACGCCAGAACCTAAACCTTGGGATAAGAAGAGCCACTGTAATATGTGGAGAGTCCCGTAAAACTCTATTATCATTATTATCATTATCATTATCAATTCGTTCTATGGTGTAAATAACATCTAACTAATCCTAATTAAAATGCAGTGAGATAACAACAAAAAACAAGAAAAATAGAACACGATAGAAAATTGAATAAAACACACACAGAAAAAAGAAAACAAAATTCATACCATTAAAATTAAAGATTTTGGTTTAATGAATCGCCAAATTTGTCAATAAAATCGCCAAGATGACGCACGACTCGATAGCGGCTTTCTTCAGTCTTCCGATAGCAAATCGATCCACGGCGAACCCAGAATGAAAATATGTGCTTGTTCTTAAACAGACCTTTCAGTTTTCCGTATAAAAATCGATAATGAGGACAAAGACTTTTATTAATGAAAATCTTTGATCTCGTATTATTAGTAAAATTTTCAATATTTATGTCTTTTAATTTTTTCCTTTCTTTCAGGACTGATTCGGCGCTTTTTCTGATGAGAAATTTAACAATTACTCTGGTTTTATTTTTGGCTCTGTGACAAGCTTGGATGGCGTCACTTGTTAGGTTAACCCCTATCTTGGCGAATAGGGATAAACATTTCTCTTCTAGGGCCTCGTCATTTATATCTTCAGAGAGTCCTACCAGTTCAACAGTGTCACGTCAAGTATACTGCTGAAGTTGGAAGTGCTCTCTTTCCAGCTCAAGAATACTTTCAGCAACGGAACAATCGTTGGTAGGCGCGGTATTTTTGTTTATTTTGTCCACAGCGTTCTGAAGGTTTTCAACAGACAACGTCAAATTCTTCACTTGTAACTAAATTAACTAAATTTACACCATAGAACTTTAACTAAATTAGCAAATCAGCATGAATGTATTATAAAAAAATGATTCAATAAAAATGTTTTATGTAGGACAAATATTGCAAGAAAAGGCGTGTGAATATCTTTAGAGAGTAGAAGTACTCCGTCCGGTGGCAAGTAGTCAGACGTTAAAATCTACTCTCGTGGGAATATACGTGAGTACGTGAAGAATCAGCGATGGAGTGCAATGAATTGATTGTAAAAGAGGAATATTTTCTTTAAAGAGAGAAAACGGAAGTTTTTTTCAGACTCAAAAAATAAGCGAATTGAACAAAATTCCACTAAAACTCTTCAAACTCAACCTCAAATTTCCTCAACAGTCGCAGTAAATGTCCACAAATATATATAACCAGCAAGTCTATATATCGCAAGAATAAATAATCCACGGTAACAGGCAAAACAGCGGAGCGCTCGAAAACACGTCTTGCTCCTGCACTCTCTCTCGAGGAGAAAAAGAGATCTTTACAAGAGATCTTTACTGTGAAACGTCTTCAAAAAGAGTTATTTCGCGTATGTAAACCAGGATTTTGTAAAAATTTTCAGTAAAATCAATTTGTTGTTACTCCATAACTACGTCACAGTTTAAAAAGGTCTGAACACTAATTTGAAAATCGGGCCGCAAACAACATTTGATAACAGTTAGAAAAATGTCGAAAATTTGTTTTTGAAAAGCTGTTTGCCAACGAATGGTTTGGCATTGCAAAAAAATGAAAAAGCAATTAGTTTTCATTTTTTGTGTTTAACAAAATAAGTTCGCATGTTTTTAGACCTCGGAATCACTTTAAAAAAAAAATAGATAAAACACAACAACCTATACTATTCGAGGTGAATACAAACCGGGGAAGGAAACATTGCGTCAACAACAGTCAATTAATTGGCGTCCTTTTATCATTTACACATTAGACTATTACAGATTATTATTCCTCTTCATAAAATTTATGAAGGTCTATGATAAATCAAAATTTGAATCAGCGCTCTCAATAATTAAAAAGGTTAAACGTCTTTAATATGCACAACAATCTGATGGTAATGTTTGAATATCAGCTGACCGCGATAGTATTTGATCTGCAAATAGGAAAAACAATAGAAAAGTTAACAGTACTTACATTCTACGAGATGTCTTTGCTTAAAAAAGACTCACAGAAAGCAAACTATGAAAGACTGGGTGTTATACTGGGTCCTTTGCTATTTCTTATTTATGTGAATAACCTTCACAACTGCTCGCAATTAATCAAACGAATAATGTTTGCGGACGATACTAACCTTTTCTTATCTAAATATATGTATTTCTTCTCTCCCTTTGAAACTATAAATATTGAACTAAGGAAAGTAAGCCGCTGGTTTCAATCCAACAAACTTTCACTTATCGGCAACAAAACGCAGTTCACCTTATTCCAAAATAGAGCACGAAAAAATCATTTGCCTCAAAGTCTACCATTTTTATTATTAGACGATGTTGAAATTAACCGCAGTGGAGCAATCAGAAATTTCTTGGGGTATACCTAGATGAAAACTTTTCTTGGAAGTGCCATGTTAGAACAGTTGAGACAAAGGTTTCAAGATTCCTCGACACCTCCCTTTTTACACAGTTATATAAATTATGCCAATATTGCTTGGGCAAATTCATAAACTGCAAAAACATGCCGCAAGAATCGTTACCTTTAAAGATAAAACATTCCCGTCCGCAGGTCTTATGAAGTTGGCACTCTCACTAGAGCGAAGTACTGCACCCTGCTGACAACAGTTTTAAAGGCGATTAGTTTTAATTTTTAATGACAAATATATACAGTCAATTCTTATATTTTCTACAATCTACGGTAAATTAAACCAATCCACGGCAAACTGCTAATCAATACGAGATAAAGTTTCCAGCCTCAAACATTCGTGTGGTTTTAACACGAAACATTTAGAAAGATTTCATCACTTCCATTCGCAATATTTCTTGAATCTTAACATGACAGTCTTAATTTTTAGTGCTTTACTAATTTAATAACTGGCCGCGTAATCTTGTAACACAAACACAAAAATACGACTTCATATCGTTAATGCGGTAGGTTTTTACTTTTAATGTATAGACGCAATAATTTACTAAATATTACAGTTTTATGGAAACAAGAACATATCTATATACTTATTTTATTGGAATACCCACCTTATCATTGTTTGTTTTGATGTTCTGAAACCTGACAAGCTGTATTACATTTTGCAATTTTACAAAAGTGAAAAAACAAAAAACAAATGAAGTATTCATACTTTTAAGTCAACAGTTTATTCTAAACAATCAATTTATAGGTATAGAGATCAAAATGTGTATACATATTCTTGCAGGAATGTTTTATTTTTATGTAAGATTGGGTTGAAGGTTGAGTGAGAATCATCTCTATTGGATGACTGGATATTTAATATATATATGTATATATATATATACAGCTCTCGGAATTTACAGAATTCATTCACCATTGCTGTTGTAACTGCCGACAGAGTAATGAATTACGTTTGCAAAAAGAACTCTTCCTGCTCTTTTCTTTACTGATCAGGCCTTATTATAGCCATCAGACACTATTGACCAACTGATACACTATGTAGAGAGACCTCTTTATGCTGGATGCCTTTGTTGTTGGTTCTTCCAGACTTACGTAAAGAGAAATCCCATTCGGTATAACACTAGTACAGAGAGACATGCTGTCATTTCAATGATCACAGATTTTTCGAATCAAAAGTTATATATAATGTATTTTTTAAATAACAGAAACCGCATCTGAAGTTTAAATAATAACATTTTGTTGAGAATAATTTCTACTTTTAACATTGAGTTATGTTTGTTCCGTGTGTGAGGGCAGTCATGGAGACTTGCTTTTTTGTGCTTTGTTGACATTTGCCACTATACTAGTGATGGACTGCATGGTCAAATTATGCAAATTGTATGCAATAAATCACAAGGCCTATGTTAAAAATTCAGGAATGCTGTGCCGTAGGTAGGTCATGTGGTAGGTTGAAAGCATGACGTAAAGTCTATGATCACTTTTTTCACTGTACACTGGAGTGGCTTCACCTGTTTTGTTCCTACTACAAGCTCTTACAGTAGAGTAACGTAATTGTCTGATGGCGATACAGAACAGGGTAGAGGAGCTCACGCCTCCTAAGGGTGCCAGTGTTAGAGTGATAGAACCATTCCATCTTTAAAGGGTTCTTATGACAAAATTATGTATGCTACCACTCAATATAACTAATACAAATAAACAATAGTGTGTGTATACACACAGCTAAAAGAACATCATAAAAGAGATTTTCGCTTCATAATTTTGAGAAATTGCAGCTGTATTTTTGAGATTGCCGCCAACAGAAGACTCCCTGCAGTGTAACTCCCATGACTTGACAGTTTTTTCCTCAATAGCTTTAATAAATTGCTATTTTTTATCATATTGGTTTATTTACCTCACAAGAAAGCAAGGAAATATACATTGCTACAATTTTTGTTTTAGATACAAAGTCGAACTTTGCCATTTGCGAAGTGTCATTCGTACTTTAGCTTTTAATAAAAGTCACGTGTTGGAAGGATCGGAAATCGCAACTAAGATGGCTGATTCACAAGTCGAGGAAACAGACCAGATTGTTAATATCGAACATGTTGAAGCTAAAGACAATACAGGGATCGACTATGCAAAGTTAATAAGTAGGCTTTTTTATTAATTCGCTTGACTAAATGCTACTTGTACTTAATTACTTTACTTGCATTCAAAGCAAAATGTTCATAATGAAAGTTGAATTGTTTTCTAGAACAGTTTGGAAGTCAACCTATAACTGAGGAACAGATCGAGAAAATGGAGAACCTCACTGGCAGCAAAGCACATCACTTTCTACGAAGAGGGATTTTTTTCTCGCAAAGGTAAACTGTCTCATTCTAAAACATGGAACTAATTCAATGAGATTGATGTGATTGGTAGAATATCACTTGCTTCTTTAGAGATTTAGATTTCATTATTTCAAAGGCCGAAAAAAAAGAGCCGTTCTTTTTGTATACTGGACGTGGACCTTCCTCGGAAGCAATGCATCTTGGACATTTGATTCCATTTATATTTACAAAGTAACATTTTTCTATTGAATTTCGTGAATAAAATTGAATTTCAGAAATATATTCTGATAACCGTTTTTAATTAAACAAAAATAATGTTTATCAAATGTTCAATATAATGTAATGTGCTTCATTAGTCATTTATTTTTTTTATGAAGATATCTCCAAGAAGCCTTCAACATTCCATTGGTTATTCAATTGACTGATGACGAAAAGTTTTTGTGGAAAGACCATCTGTCGCTTGAAGAAGCCAATCGTCTTGCTTACGAAAATGCAAAAGATATAATCGCTTGTGGTTTTGATAAAAACAAAACATTCATTTTTTCCGACATGGATTACATCGGGTGTGTACATGCACATTTTTTTTCATTTCATGTCCTTTGTGTTTCATAGAAGAATCAAGTTATTTTTTCAACTATGTTAGTGTCATTGCAGTCTATGACAGTTTTATACTGTTGTACATTGATGTAGGGGAAATTTATTGTAGTTTTTTGTTTTTAGGCAATCACCGGAATTTTACAAAACAATTCTACGAATCCAACGATGTGTTACTTTCAACCAAGTACGTGGTATATTTGGTTTCGGGGACGGAGATAAAATTGGTAGGACCAACTGAAAAGTTATATATATTAGATATTTTATAAACAGATCACTGCTTTTAGGTAAGATTTCATTCCCGGCAATCCAAGCTGCGCCGAGTTTCTCCAGCAGTTTTCCTCACATTTTTGGTGGTACAACGAAAGTTCCATGTCTGATACCCTGTGCTATTGATCAGGTAAATATGCATAACCCTCCACTTTCTTGTTATTTGTTGGAAATTGTCATTTGTGGTTTACCGAAAAGTTGCATTTTTAATATCATTGTTTAAAGGTGAATTCCATTGTCTAATGGATTTATATTCAATTACAGGATCCGTATTTTCGCATGACAAGAGATGTCGCCCCTCGATTAAACTACCTGAAACCGTGTCTTGTTCATTCAACTTTCTTTCCAGCGCTTCAAGGCGCAAAAACAAAGATGAGTAGCAGTGATCCCAATTCATCCATCTTCCTTACGGACACCGCAAAACAAATCAAAGCCAAGGTAATATTTGTCTTCGCTTTGTAAGATGGGGAAAAAATTGCGAAGTAAGTGATGAACCATTTTTTATGAAATATTTTGGTGTGTAGATGTAAACATGTGACTTCCAGATCAACAAGCATGCGTTCTCTGGCGGGCGTGACACCATTGAAGAACACCGGGAGAAAGGTGGTGATATAACCGTTGATATTTCGTATCAGTACTTAACATTCTTCTTGGAGGATGATGAAAAGTTAGAGCAGATCAAAGAGGTATGTTCTTAAGGTTGTACCTAAATAAAAACGAGGTGATTGAATTTAAATAACAGTTTCATCTTTCTAAGATGATTTTCCAAGATACTTGCTTACTTACTTATCTGTTAAAAGGATATGTAAATATCCTGGAAAATCATCTTGGAAAACATGAGAGGATATTGGCAATATTTACTTTTATGCTTTGTCAAAAATTATTGTAGTAACAGGAAACGCTTTCCAGTACAATTCAAATTTCAATTTCATGCATCAGATTCTAAACGGCACATTTAGTTAGCCTTCTTTTAGATCCTTCGATTATCCAAACAAAAAATTTTCTCCCCTGTAATGTATTTATTGTTAACTGTTTCATTGAATAACATTCAGGCATACTCGTCTGGAAAAATGTTGACCGGTGAATTGAAGAAAGAGCTGATCGGAGTTCTCCAACCACTTATTGCCCAGCACATTGAGAGAAGAAAACTTGTCACTGACAATATTGTACGGGAATTTATGACTCCTCGTCCATTGATGTTTTCGTAAATTATTTTATTTATTTACGGTGAGAGCTTTAATTTTAACTTATTATATGTAAAGATGAGAATTTAAAGAGTGCACAAAGTGAATTGGTTTTTTGAACTTTTCAAATATTAGCCTGTAATTAGAAAATAATAATTTTCCCTGAAATTGATCAAATGAATGTCCTAGAAATCTCTAAGAAAACATGTCAAACAATGGAACGAAAATTATTCATCAATTTTTAAAGCAATCACAGACTGTGTTAATTTCGCAGTCTAATTGCGTTTATGAAAATCTGGCATTTGAAGAACTCATATATGAAAATGCTGTCTTTGATGATAAATGCAATATGCTGTTGCTATGGCAAAACCGACCTTCTGTTGTGATTGGTCGCCACCAAAACGCTTGGAAAGAGGTTCACCTGCAATATTTGGGTCAGCGAGGTGTAAATCTTGCCCGTCGCAACAGTGGTGGAGGAACTGTGTTCCACGACTTGGGGAATGTCAATCTGACGTTTTTCACTAATAGACAGATGTACAACAGAAGCCGAAATTTAGAATTCATCAGAGATCTTCTTATGAAACGTTTTTTCCTTAAAACCGTGAAGAACTCAAAAGATGATCTTGTTTTCGAGGATTCTTGCAAGATTTCTGGTTCAGCAGCAAAACTCGGTCTTTGCGCTGCGTACCACCATTGCACGTTACTCTGTCACACCGACCTTTTGCTGATGGAAAATCTTCTCAGACAACCTTTTGGTAGCATTGACACCAACGCAACCAACAGTCTACCTTCGAAGACCAAAAATCTATTTCAAAAAGGTTTAAACACTATCGACATTATCAATACAATTTCTGAAGAATTTTGTAAGTTTACAAGTTGTTCACATGGCATATCAGAAGCAGTGAATCCGTTAGCATTTGACGGTATTGTAGCGAAGGTTGCCAAGTTGAAATCGTGGAATTGGATCTATGGAAAGAGTCCGAAATTCTCAATGTTGGCAGACGTGCTTGTAAACGACAACGTAATAGGGAGGGTGACTGTTAATGTCAGCAAGGGATACATAGTTAGTGTTGAAAGCAATCATGGCGATATAAACAAACTGACCGATGCAATAATCGGTCACCCATTTGATCCTATGTATACCTCAGTTGGTGATCAAAACGTGCAGTTAAAATTTCATTGACTGTGTAAATTTCTGTATATGATATATTATGTTTACTAGATCTTTATAGACACATATATATTTATGGGCAACACCTCAGTTCGAACGAACAAACACACTGAAATTCCGCATCAGCAAACTCTCGAAAAGTTGTATCAGGTAACTCCATGTTTCCTATTTTTTGTTTCTCCGATTTTCTGTTCTCTGCGACTTACACATCTTAACCTTAACAACCTTTTAACTTTGGTTTTAACTTTTCTGATTTTTTCACATATTTTGTCTTTATAAATAATTGAGTTTAACTTTTTCTTTCTAGACATTATGCAGTTATGGGATTCTTGACCAAAAGTTATTTCTTGTTAGTTACCAGATTTTCCTTATTTTCGTGTTGATTGTTTTTGATTTGATTTTAAAAAATTTACATATTATTGCTTTGTTGTTATTGGTTACAAGGAAAAGAGCTTACACAATAGACCCCTTTGAAAAGAAGTTAATAAAATGATTGACAATTCAACCCTAACTAACAAAAGAAGCTCAACCTAGGCCCTGTTTTTATTTTATAATTTGCTATCTCGCAAATGGTCTGTTGTTCATTTAAAGCCATCTCATTCAGTGTATTTATTTAGTATTTATCAAATATTTCTTTCTTTCCAATCTCAATCTTTTCACAAATATACAGGAAATTATCATAAAACATAAAGATTATTTTTCAAACAAAACCCAAGAAATAGAATTATACGGTGTGTTGTTTTTCAACATCTAGGAGCATTTTGACGGACCAAGTGCGGCTGTTTCCCAGAATATTTTCAATCGATTTTTCATTGACTTGCTGAATTCCGACGCGAAAACGGTCAGCCTTTTTGTGGAAAGAGCCAGTAAGATTCTTGAAGCAGGTATTTATGGTATAATGACTTAAATGAAAACCTATTTATTTATTTATTCTCAAATATTTATAACAGGATATATTCCTCAGTCGTAATAATATATACACTTGTCCTGGAAGTCCCATGGAATATAAAAAACAATAAAACCAAAGGATATATTAATAATTAAAAAAGGAGTGATAAAATAAGATATATTTCTGTAAAATAATTACAAACTAATTATGTAATTATTGTTTTGTTTCTTAATATTGTATTGTTTAATTATGTATTATTTGTTTTAGCATATCTTTCACAAAGCGAAAAGATTGGCTTTTATTTCGACCTCCTCTCGCACAAGCAAACAGATTTTGCATACGAAGGTAACGTTTGTATTTATTGCGTTTTTACTCGGTTCTGTGTTTCTGCTGTTGATATTTAGTTTTTGCGAAAGAGAATACTTAGAATCTAAACGATTGTCTCACTTTTCAGATTTGTATTCCATACTTCACTCCAGTTGTTGTTATGGACTTCAGTTACGAACGACCGATCTACTCCCGCAAGAGGATCTTCTCTTAACAGCATTAGTGAAGTCGTGCGTAGGTGCTGTAAAAACTACAAGTGTATTCGTTTCACAACTACTCTTGTTGTTCAGCTGCAGGGTAAAGTGTCTGTCAGCAAAAAAGAACTATTGACATCTCTCAATCACAACTGTCCGTTGATATTTGGTGGCTTAGAGTCTTGGTTGTATGAACGATTCACGCGGGTGCCATTAAAAGCACATTTCACTGTAAGTTGTACAATCTAACCTCCCAGGCATGATATCACTTTACTGAGGGATGGTACTTTTAGTGCATTTCCATCTATTATTGGGCGCTGACCTCGGAAGGATAATGTATTGATGAGACATTTGGTTTTAGATGTTACCATGTCCAAAGGAGTTGTCATCGCATGAATGTTTGCTGTCACCCTCCCTCTTATGGTTTCTTTGTACGATTCTATCCTCTTGCTTCATTTGCATGGAGAACAGTTTTAATGAGGTAATCACTACGATGGAGTTTGCCCCCACTGAATGTTTCTCATGGTTTTAGAGCGAAGAGGAAGATGATGTCTTCACTTGGAATCTGCTTTACGATAGCCATCAGCATGGGTTGAGTTTAAACAGGTAATTCACCGGATTTATTTCTTACGTTTGGCCATAGAAAATAAAACACAAAGTCAGATTATAAAATCCCCCTTGCAATGTAAATGTAAATCTTAAGCAGCTCCTTAACGGCCATTCCTAACAAAAGAAGTTCACGAAATGGTACTCAACCTTAACCTTAACGGAAGCTCGACATAAGCCTAGTTTTCATTTTAAAGTTTGCTATCGCGGTCTATTGGCGAATGTTTAGGTTTAAGCACAAGATAATGAACTACAAGAGCGCAACAGTCACGTTGCTTCAGTTTTCGTCTGGCGTACGGTTGCTACTTGCTTTAGACGAAGCTTGGAGGTAAGCTCCCTGATGGGGCGATTTTATTGATAAACATTTTGCGTTCTTTAGAGACAGTCCGGAGAAATTTGGCGGACCCTACTGCCAGCTCATAGAGTTCTCTCCCGACCTTCATGTTATCGAAGGTATTTGGGAGATTTTCATGTTTCCCTGGCTCTTGTACATGGCCCCGTTTCTCTCTAATGCTTTAAATGTTCTTCAGCAAACTCTGCTATGGTATACCTGAAAGAGCTGGGCAGAAGCATCCCTACAGGACTGCTGATTGGAAGCGAAACGCGTGCAAAAGTGCAGGTCGATAAAGACCTTTCCGCCGCTTCTCTTACTTATAAAAACATAACTAACGATTCACTGCATCGAGTTGAAGTAAGGGGTCCATGCTAAGTTACCATGAGAAGTTTTATTTTTATGAGAAAGGACTGGTTCCCGCACAATGATGTAAACTTGTAGTCATTTCTTTCTTTTTGTTTGAAGATTTGGGGATGCGGAGGTGTGAAAGCCAGAAGATCACAAGAAGATGTGAAGAAATGGGAGCGGAAAGAAATCGAGAAACGAAAAAAGGTTACATCCAGTTCTTCACATACCGTTCGTTGCATTAAGGCTTTCTTTAAGGTTAAACTACCTGGCCAGTGGGACACGGATAAAGCGATTCTTGAGATGGGAGGAGTGTGTGTAAACCATAGTCAAAGATAATGACTAATACTTCGCATGTCTTGCAGTTAAAGTGAAATCTCTAGGAGGAACAAATTCGGATGGATGGTAATTTGAAACCTCGTCGATAATCTCATCTTGTACTTATGTGTGTGGTTGTTTGTTTTTATTAAAACATCGCCCGTCTTTTTGCATTGAATATTCACGAAGAATTGAAAAAATTGAATTGAATAACAAACCTGCGTGTTTTGGATTGCGCCCGTGTGTTTTGGATTACGCGCGAGTGTCTTTCACAAAGAGAGTTTGAAAAAGTGACAAGAACTTGAAAGCAGTTTATCGTACAATCTCCGTGCAATAAAGAAATATCGCCTTTGTTAAAAAGAATGAAACAAAATCTATACAAAGTAAATAATTCATCAGTTTCAACATCATTCATTAATGACGTCAGAATGGGTAATGAAAGCTACAGTATATGCTTGAGCTAAGAGTCGTTTAATTTCGCATTGACGGCATTACCGTTGTTGACGACATTACCGTTGTTGCTCCAATACGTAATTACAAGTAATTGCCACAGTCTTTATAGTATCTAACGTACTATATAGGCCAATAGTCCTCCCCATACTTACCAATAACAACGAAAATACGTTTTGATGCTCTAATTGCTTTAACGGCATCATGATAGTTGTAAAAGACTTCAGTTTCAGGGTGCGTTCGACCGCAGATTGGGTTAAAATACCCCAAAATGTGTATATTATGTGGGAAAGTGAGCTGCCCTAAACTATTTGATGACGTCATAAAGGTTTTGTTTTAATTATAAACAATTTTATGAACCTTCACTCTTGAGATTTCGTTTCAGTTGCTTACAACTAATATAAGAGAAAGTAATGATATTTGCCCTTTATAATGAATGTCAATAAATTTGGAATGAATCGCGTGCTGTCAATAGCATTGAGGATGGAATGGGGTCCACAGTAATTTCTTTACCTTATCTTAAAGTCAGGAGAGACTGTACGCATCATCAATTATTAATATTCTACTACAGAGCCAATAAATGATATGGTAGCTAGACGGAACCTACCTTCCAGTTTGAAAGAGATCGCCACTGAAGTTCTTAAATCGTCGGTAAAGGTAATGTTTTTAGTATTGAGTTGAGTAAGGCAAACATGATGACTCCATGAAATGGTCTGAAACCCCAATGATTCCTTTGCAACACTCAATTATATCTAGGCGATATGGTACCAGTGGCGTTCGAACATTGGACCCGCCCAATAATAAATGGCAAATAGATGCTAATTTTATGGGGGATTTCATACTAGTATATTTTTATTGGGGCATCCACCACCGGAAACAACTTTTATATTCGACCATATCAGTCCCGTCACCACGGCAACTGACGACGAATTTGTAGTTCTCGATTGTTGCGCTTCGGAATTCGCACATGTAGAGGAATCGCTCCGAGGTGATAATATCTGAATTTGTAAGTGATTTATGGTGCAATTCCATGAATCAATCATATAGTTTGACAGTGGCAGTACAGGACGTCCGCAAAAGACAGACTATATCAACCACTGTAGCTACTATTATCACAAAATAAATTGCCTCTGTTTAGTAACCATATAGTCAAATGATGTCCTCAGTATTTCTTTGATGAGAATCAAACAACACAATCAGCTTTCTCATCTGAAAGTAACCAAAGATTTAATAGCAAAGCTGTTTCACTGCAATGTCTTGAATCGTTAGTAGATGTGGATGACGCTCCAATTTATATGTACTATATTGTCTCGAAAGAACCGAACAGAGAAAGAGTTGTTAGAAGGCACGTGCCCCCTACTACTGTGATACACGAGAACTGGAAATACTTTCTCATTAACGATGGCAAACCGTTTACGTTCCTAGCACGAGGTCACCTGCTTACCAGGAAGGCAAAGTATTCTATGCAATCACTGGAGAGGATTTTCTGCGATCTTTATTTCAGACCAAACTGAACAACCTCACCCACCACATTCCTACAAGAAGAAGTTGGTATTCAGATCAGTCTGCAAATGGCAGATGCAGTGGCTTTTTTGTCGATCAATGACTTACTTCTACATGCCAGGTATCATTTTCGGCCAAAAATTGTTTTATTGACTTCATTCTCCGGCAAAAATGTAACAACGGTTTTCTCCCTCTCAATATTTCATTTCATTTCATTTATTTTACTACTATGAAAGTTACAACAAATGTTATAAAATACTAGTATTCATATAGTTATATACTTTTAGATTTTGCTTTAGATTTTGGGGTCATGTAACATCTTTGACCTCATGGACATAAGCACTCATGCCTTTTATGCACGGCTGCCACGGAGTTCAAAATACAAAGTTGGTATCTTGCGTGGGTTAACTCACCACTGTTTTCCCTCTTACTGGGGTTGGCGTTAGGAAGGGCATTCAGCTGTAAAAACATATGCTTCAAAAAACCATCAGATGATTAAACCTACAGAATTGTGGGGAATATCATCTTTTGAAAACGTGCAACCCACTGACTGTGAGTGAACAAGGTCACGTATTTCGATACAATCAATTTATACTCACTAATTGGCCACTAAGCAATTATATCAGTATACAGTATACGCTCGACAAGTGGAATCTTCATGGGACCGAAAAAAAAGTTGCACTTATCAAATTTTTGTTCCACATTCGAATATTTCAGCTTTCGTTTTTGACCAGTGTGAAACTGTGTTTTTAGCAACACTATATTTCTATGCTGTAGCTATACAGCTTTGGCCTGCATCAATTTCTTTTAAAGCCTTGTATTTGTTTACAAGAGTTAAGCAAGCAAGCTTTCGTTTAGAAGACTGCACTGCTGCCATTTTTGAAATGTGACCACTAATATAGTTTTCATGTTTTCATTACTTGATAGCAATCGAATGTTTTGCAAGAATATTCGAATAAAGAATGAATTGATTAAATGATTCGAACGTTCTTAAGATGATTTTTTGGAAAAGTTCCACTTATGTGCATAAATATTGTTCATTGGACCAATAAAATGGTTCCACTTATTAAAAGTTCCACTTATTGAGGGTTCCACTTATCCGACTAAAACAAGAGGGATTTGTTAAAGCAAATCCAAGGGACCGGAAAAATTGGTTCCACTTAATGAAAGTTCCACTTATACGGGGTTCCACTAATCAAGCGTATACTGTATTTTGATTGTTTTGGGATAAGGCGAAATTCCGACACATTTGGATATTCCATTGTCGATATCCATTTACTGAGCTCATTTTCAATTTCGTGGTTAACTTAAATTTCAGCCTTAAAAATATTTTCTTTCATAACACTGTTCCATCGCAGTTTTTCACTGATTTTCCCTAAAGTTTGCAATGATCTTAAAACATTGTTTAGCTTTGATGCTTATTTTGCTTATTACGTATTCCTTTGTCGCAGCCAAGCATTAAGCGGGATCTAAGGTGGATCTCCACCTCTTATCTATTCAGAGAAAGAACTTCGCGCGAAATTGCGAGAAATTTTTTCGCTTTCTAATATCCAGTAAGAATTTGTATTTTTCTCTTATAAGTCTTTTCTGTAAAAGATGGAAGACGAAGGTGACATTATTATGTTATGGTTATTACACAGAAGAGTTAAAAGAAACGGAGATTTTGGATTCGCCGTATTTTTACCGAAAGAAAAGCGATTCCATGAACATTGATATGATTGGACTTCTGCAATTAATACTTGTAGAAGATGGTGTGGCTGCTCATTTTCCTCGACAACCTCATCTTCATATTGTTCTTGAACTTCATTGTCCAACTCTGCTGATTGATTACTGCAATTTAATTGCGGTTTAATCCTATTTGATAAGAAAAAATGCACATCGACTGTTTGGATAGACGCCATTTTTAAAACGTATTCCACGCCAGTTTATTATTGTCATGTAATATACAATCTGTCTTTTGATTGGTCGGAGAAAAAACTTCTCAAAACCTTTTCGTTTAAAAGTTAAAATGATTTAACTTTTTGCGAAGGGATGCAAAGAGAACTTTTTTGTCTTAAAACTCATAAAAAATCTTACTGCGCATGCCTAGCAAATTTTCGCGAAAAATTTTTTCTCTTTTACGTAAAATATTTTAAGTGGAGATCCACCTTAACACACGCGTAAAGTTCCAGCGAACAAATCTGAGGGAAAAGAATTCTTGAACCAGATTGGTTCATAACTGAACGTGCGTCACTGGAGACTTTTAGATTTTGTTCTTGAGCGTTGAAAGAAAGTTCAAAACGGAACTTCTGGCGCTGAGAGCTAGCGAAAAAAGAAATTGAACCAATGAAAATTCATTATTTTTAAAAACAACTTCTGGTTAAACAAAACTTAAAAAAATAAAAAAACGTGAACTAAAAAGAACTTTTAAAATTGTTGGAGCAACCCAGTTCAATAACTCATTAAACGTCGTGGATGTCATCCCGAAACGAAATTGTTTGATGATGAATATTTTCATAAACAATTTCGTCTCGCACACTAGGTTATTCTCATTTTCGTTGGCGTTCCAGGAAGATTTGCCGTATCAAAAAACGTCTTGAATTTTCTTCTTTTATTTTTCTCATCATTTCGTAACTCTATTCTCTTTCTTAATAGCACTAACATTGTTACAATCAAATTGATGTGTTCACTCGAACTCGTGTGTAAATCCCTCTTAACTATTTTCACAGTTCGGCAGAGCCATTGGTGAAGGACATTATGCTCTGATGTATCTTTAAAACAACTTGAATGTGAAAATGTACGCCATCCTAAAAAAGAACGTTACAAGGGTTATAACGAAAACACATCCTATGGTTGTGGAATGTCGTTCGAACCAAACGAACCTCAGGGAATATTTTCCAGGGATTTATATATTCATTGTGCTAAATGAATAAAAACCTTCATATAGTCGTAGTTTATTAGACGCCCGAAATATTTTGCTTTTTAGTTGATGGTTGAAACTATTTTGCTAGTAGGAAGTTTTCAACAATCGGCGCAAAAATTCTGCGTAGATAAAAGCAACAGGAATTGTACCAAATATGGACATTAAATTGCTCTTGTTCAGATTCGATTAGCGATAACTGTAATTGCATCGAAAGAGGAAGATTTTTACTAATGTATAAAAAGGCATGTCGATCGCCCTTTACATAAATCCATTGAGTGATTTTGTAGAGACGGCGAGGTTAGTAAACAGCTTATTTTAATTTAATTCTTATAACTTACAAGAATGTTACTTTTAGATGAAAATGATTTGCGTTCTGTTGTTAGCTGCGTTTGAGCTGGCGTTTTGCGGTGAGTGAAGAGTATTTCATTTGGTTTGTTAACATGGAAATTTTTTTTTTTTATCCAATCCTTTAGTCTGCCCTATAAACAGGCGCGTAGCGTAATATTTTGTAGGCCAGAGGAAAGTTTTTAAAGTGAAGAAATTGAAGGTTAAGTAAGGCGCACAGTTTCAAATAACCTGGATAAGTGGGACTCTCAATTACTGGGACCATTTTTTTGGTACGCAAACCTTGTTATTTCTTCCGTATTTTTTAATGAAGTTAGCTAGTGTATGTTATTTTATTTTCATTATTAATTCGCTCTATATATATGACGTCATTACTTATTATGTTTTATTGCTTCATACAGACGGAAAAGACATTTGTAGAAAATGAAAGTGAAACTGAAAATTGTTTCTACCTCAAAATAAACAAATGTAACACACTGTAATCAAATAATATGTGTATATAATTTACATATATGCCCTAAATGTACTGCCTTTTGCCAAATTTGTGTTATTGTTTTGTCACACTACATGATAATGTTGTCATGTTGTTGTTGTGTTGTTTTGTAGTTAAATACTCGGTGAATCGCTACATTCCTGATTTAATATAGCCGTGGAGGCATTTTAAGGAGTACTTCGGAGGATGCTATATAAGATCATATAGACCAATTTGCGATATAACCAGATGAATATGAAATAATTTTTTAAAAAGCTTAGAGAGGATTTACATTAAGTGTTTTTTAATTTACAATGAGAATAGCAATTGAGATGTGAAAGAAAAACAAGGTTTTTTCACTTGATTTCAACAAATTATTTTTGGGATTGTTCAAAATATATATATTTAAACCTTTTGAAGCGTAAAAAGTGTATTATATTTGGTCAGAGAGGAGTACTATTTACTCAAATCGTCAGCACCTAACAATTCTAGAACTGAAAAACAAAATTCAAACTGGCGTTGATCTTTGACTAACATTGTGCTTAAAGGCATTAACTGACTATCTGTCTGACGTACTTGTTATATACCTAATATAATTCATGAATTATTTCGATATATATAAATATATAATTTATTTTCTTCAGGTCCTCTGAGCAGTAATCAAAACTACAGAAAACCAGGTTACTGATTTTGCATAGAATTATATCATTTTTAGGATCTTATATGTGCTATCATATCTGCACAATAATATTTCTTATACTATTGTTATGATAAGAAAAATGACTTTATATCATCGCTAAATTGGAGAAACATGGGACTAATGTTCTTATTCTAGACTTTATATACATCAGCAAACAAAATATAATCTAGTGAATGAAATTTTATGCCTTTAGCCTGATAAAATGTTCCTTTGGTATTGCCTTGATTATTGTTTTATTTACGTATTTAACATCATCCTAATCATAACGTTGTGCTTATCGCAATTCATATGTAATGTCACCAACATATATAATGAGAAATATTTGGTTTGGTAATCAACCAACACGGTTGTGCCATAGATAAACCATTTTTCAGGAAAGAAATAGTATTTTTTTAACTTCGGGTAATTCATCTAATGTGTTGTAAATAAACATTAATGAAAAACAGAAATTTGTTGATTTCTTAGCACCAAAACTCATATGTGAACCAGTAAGGTGTGATATGGTATACCCCTTCGCATATGTTGAAGATGAACATGGCTGCGGAACATGTAAATGTAAACATAAGTAATCTTGCCACTACTCAAAACTTTCTGTAGCTGTTATATTCACAAAGAATATGTGTAAATTTTAATTGATCTTTATCCAATTGCGGGTTTCATATATTTTCTGTCTGTGTTTCAGTTAAATTCACTGAGATTTAGATCTACCTATATTTTTGGTGGAGCTTTAGTCAACTTCTTATTAATAAACCAAGAAAGAATGGGTAAACAATTGACAATAGAGAAAATATGTAATATCTATAATTAAGATCTATTGGATACAATGTTGAATGTGCTATTGTTTTAATATTTGACTTGTTTAGAGTGCCCTCCATTTTTGTGTTTGATATATTGTCCATATGGTGATCTACAAACTACAAATGAAATTGGGTGCCCCGTTTGCAAATGTCATCCGCCACCACCACCACCACCACCTCCACCACGTAAGTTCAATATATAGTAATTCATAACATATAATAAGAAATATTTGGTTTGGTAATCAACCAACATGGATGTTCTATAAATAAACCATCTTTCCGGAAAGAAATAGTATTTTTTAACTTCGGGTTATTCATCAAATGTGTTGTAAATAAACAGAAATTTGTTGATTTCTTAGCACCAAAACCCATATGCAAACAAGTAAGGTGTAAGATGGAATGCCCGTTGGGTTATGTTACGGATGAACATGGCTGCCAAACATGTCAATGTAAACGTAAGTAATCATGTCACTTCTCAAAACTTTCTGTGTGTCTTATTCATGAAGATTAATATGTTGATTTCAATTGAACTTCATGCAATTGAGGGTTTCATACCTTAATGTTAATGCAATAATATTGATGCTTCCGATCGAACTGTTTTATATTATTCCCTTTCCTTTCTTACATAAAAGGTCAAGTTAGGATTGCTAGAATTCTTTTATTTGCAAATATATTCTTAATTACTAATTACCACATGTGATAATGTTTTTTGCAGTATATTATATAATAAGATAATAATACAATACAATAATGGAGAAAGAAATTCAATAAAAAATCAAATGTGAGAAAATATAAAAGAGAATTTTGGTTTAATACTCATTTTTGGAAAAATTATTTATCTATGTTATATTTATTACTTTTATCATTTTGAAAATCAAAACTTATATGTTGATATATATATATAATTTATTATTTCAGGACCTTTAGACAGTTATCAAGATGCCACAAAACCTGGTATTTAACTAATTTTGTATAAAATAATATCATTTCTAATATATATATATATATATATACATGTTACAGTAAGAATAGAGACTTTATGCCATTGCTAAATTATAGAAACAACAAGGTTCTAGTGGTCTTCTTCTTGAGTTTATATCAATCGGCTTAAAAAGATATACAATATACAGATTTTAAGAGGAAATGGAAAAATATTGGAATATAAGTATATTTCTCAATAGTTTCACTCAAAACTTCCTTTTTGGGTAAGAAAGTTATATTCTTGGAAAAATATGAGGAAAAATGTATTGTTGATGATCTAATATCGCGACGGTTCCGAATAAAGAAAATTTATTTTTAATTAAACCAAATGGTTTTAGAGCTTGAATGTCCACTTATTTGCAAAATATAATCTAAATATAATTGTGGGTATGCGGGTCATGTAACATCTTTGATCTCATGGATATAAGCACTCATGCCCTTTATGCACTGCTGCCACAGAATAAAAATGCAAAGTTGGTATCTTGCGTGGGTTAACTCACCACTGTTTTTTCTCTCACTGGGTTTGGCGTTAGGAAGGGCATCCAGCTGTAAAAAACATCTACTCCAATGAATCATCAAATGATTAAACCTACAAAATTGTGGGGAATATCATATGTTGAAACCTTGTCTAACCCATGCTAGCATGGAAAATAAACGTGAAAAATGTAAATGATGATGATGATGATGAATCTCCCTTTGGTTTTGAAACTGATGTCAATGGCTGTGCCATTTGTAAATGCAGTAAGCAGATAACGGTAAAAAAGGCTTTAAAGCATTTTGTTCATAATGCTGTAAAGAAAGAAAATCAGCACAAAACACAATTTCTTCTCAGTCTATTTGACTGCTAAACACCCCTTTTAGTAGAAATATTAAAAATAACAGCCCTATATATGTGCACTATCAATATCTTACGGAACACCATGTGAAGGGTGCTGCGTAGCATAGAGGACTCAAGGTTTGATGTTTACGACTTGGATCAGTGTTAGGGTTTTGAGATTTTTTAATCTCTCAATAGCATAAGAAATTATCTTTGATACAAGTGATTGGCTGTTTATCAATTTCTTGTTTTGAAATGTATATATATTATATTTGGTAGAATATTCAATAATGCTGAGTGACAAATTTAATTTATTGAAAGTGGAATCTCTACGTTTTAGCGAGTTATTGAAACTTCAGTATTAGTTGCTTTATTCAATTCAGATTTAATTTATAACACATTTTGAGTGAAAACGATTGCAATATACTACTGCTCTACTCCAGGTTGAACAGCCATCTTCCCCATTTGGCTTTGACCAAATATAGATGGAGATTTGAGTTTATCTGTACTTTTCGTTTAGAATTTATAAACTTTAAACCTTTTCAAGTTACTTCCATATCCATATCTATCAGCTTGTGAAGATATTATTTTTGGTCAAGAAAGTTACATTCTTGGTAAAGTATTAGGAAAAAATCATTGTCAATGATCCAATATCACAATGTTCACTTCTAGATAAGGAAAATTTATTTTTAATAAAACTTACTGGTTTTAGAGCGTAAATGTCCACCCGTCTGCAGATTGTTTTGCGATTATGGTCTGCAAACCGATGTCAATGGCTGTCCAATTTGTAAATGCAGTAAGTAGATGACAATAAAAATGGCATTATAGCTTCTTATGTTCATATGTTGTTTTGAAATGTAATTTTGAAAGTTTTAGTGGATAATGCTGACTAAAACAGAATGTAAAATTTAATTTCTTGACATTAGAATCCTAGAATTAGAATGACCTTCTATCTCTTGCTCATTTCGTTAGGTTACTATTGTTTTGATGATATTTGATCTGTTTAGACTGCGAACCATTTATTTGTTTGATTCAATGTCCATTTGGTAATATTAAAGATGGATCTGGGTGTCCCATTTGTGCATGTAAATCAGCACCAAGTAAGTTCAATATATTGTAAGTCATAACATATATAATATGGAATATTTGGTTTGGCAATGCGATAAATATTTTACTCAAACGATCACTGACGTCATTGTAGATAAAGAACGTTTTAAAAACAAAACCTTTTCAAAACAAGAGAAAAACATAAGAGACAGACAATGAAATACTTGGAGATAATTGCAATGTTAAATACTTTTTTTAATTGGAATTTGTTTATTTCTGTTTCATAACATTATGGTTTATTGTGTTGTTGTTTGTTGTGCCAATACTACAAACCAAAAGGAGAAAACAAGTTTTTCAGACTTCTTGGTGACATATGTTTAAAAGGTATTTAGTTGGCTAAAAAAACGAGTTGTTGGTGTGGCGGTTTCGGGATATTCCGGTTGAAAGTCATACTACTGCAAACCAATTGTTAAACTGTATATAAAATCCAATTTGTCAAAGTCGTCGTTTGATAACTAATCTTTGTTTATAGAATTATCTCAAGAATATTCACTTTCTGATGTATTTATCTATGAGATATTTCTTACTGTCAGTTTACAAATTAAGAAGCAAAAACGCTATATATATTACTTCATGAATTATTATATATATATATAATTACTTTTTTTTCTTTTAGGTTCTTATCGAGACAACGTTGGTTTCGAAAGACCTGGTATATATATCTAATTTTGTATAAAATACCAAAACTTTATATATATAAATCTTACAATCCATGTCCTTTATGCACGGCTGCCACAGAGTTTAAAGTACACAGTTGGTATCTTGCGTGGGTTAACTTGCCACTGTTTTCCCTCTTCCTGGGGTTGGCGTTAGGAAGGGCATCCAGCTGTAAAAACATCTGCTTCAATAAACCATCAGATGATTAAACCTACACAATTGTGGGGAATATCATCTTTTGATAACGTGCAACCCACTCTGAGTGGAAAAGGCCACGTAAAAACGGATGATGATGATGATGATGATGACAATAAACCAATCTACTCCAGGTTTAACCTACGTCTTCCCCATTCATCAGGCTTGGACCGAATATAGATGGAAATTTGTGTTGAGAATTTATCTGTACTTTTCATTTAGAATTTTTAAGTTCTAAAATTTTTCAAGTGACTTCCATGTTCATATCTATCAACTTGGGAAGATAGGCTTTAGTTATCATTTAAACATCTTAATTGCGCAATTACCAGTAGACGCACTAAATTTTTAACAAAAGGAGGAAATCAGTGTTTACATCCTTACACGCTGCAATTTAAAAAAGTGTAAGGTGACCGAAGTACATTTATTTATCATTTAACAGTTTCACTCAAAACTTTCTATTGACCAAGAAAATGACATTTTTGGAAAAGTATCCGGAAGAATCTATTGTTGATGATCCAATATCATAACGGTCACTTCCAGATAAAGAATATTTATTTTTAATTGAACTGACTGGTTTTAAAATGTCCACCTATTTCCAAAATATCATTGCTGTTTGGTTTTGAAACCCATGTCAATGGCAGTGCCATTTGTAAATACTGTAAGCAGATAACAATGAAAAGGGTTTATAGCATTATGTTCATAATGCTGCAGAGAAAGAAACTCAGCACAAAACACAATTTTTTCTCAGTCTATTTTGACTGCAAAAAATTCCTTTTAGTAGAAATATTAATAAAAGATTTTTATTTCTTGATAACTTAAAAAATCATCTTTTACACTGGTGATTCATTGTTGATCAATTTTTTGTTTTGAAATGTAATTTTGCAATGTAATGCTAACATACATGGAGTGTCAAATTTCATTTCTTGAGATTAGAATCTCTAATGTTTAGCACAATCTTGGGAGTAAAGTTTGATACAAAGAGTTCTTTATTGTAAATGCAACAATATTGATGCTTCCGGTCAAACTATTTTAGTTATTTCATTTCCCTTTTTACCTAAAGTTGAAGTTAGGATTGCTAGAATTCTTTTATTTGCAAATATATTCTTAATTACTAATTACCACACGTGATAATGTTTTTTGCAGTAAAATTATAAGATAATAGTAAAATACAATACAATAATGGTATGGAAAGAAATTTATTATCAAATCAAATGTTAGAAAATAAAAAAGAGAATTTCGGTTTAATACTCATTTTTGGGAAAATTATCTATCTATGTTATATTTATTACTAGTATCAGTTTGAAAATTAAGAGTCAAAAATTCTATATGTTGATATATCATATTTCATTTATTATTTCAGGACCTTTGGACAGTTATGAAGATGCCAAAAAATCTTTAGGTATTTAACTAATTTTGTATGAAATAATTTCCATCTTAAAATCCTTACATATATCTATATGACTTGACGTCCAAACGTAATATATATATACATCATTGTTCCTTTGGTATTGCTTTAATAATTGTCACATTAACGTATTTAACATCATAATGATAAGGTTCACATAATGTATGTGTTTTACACCTGCCTGGACACTTAAGCTTTCAAAACCGAGCTAGTTTGACCTGATTGATTGAACACTTAGTCATCTCACACTTTTGACTGCAATTTCCTATTGACTTTATAAAACCACAGTATTAATTGCTTTATGATTCAATCCAACATTTAATTTTATATATGTTCATGTGTTATATAATAAGAAATACTTGGTTTGGCAATCGGCAATCAAAACATGGCAATCAAAATTATGGCAAACATGTTTTGAAATGTACATTTGCAAGATTTGGTAGAATAATGAATAATGCTGACTTACATGGAGTGACAAATTTAATTTCTTGAAATTTGAATCTTTAATTTTTAGCACCACCACCACCACCACCACCACCACCACCACCACCACCACCACCACGTAAGTTCATTATATTGTAACATATATTAAGTTATAGTCAGTCGTAACATGTATAATAAGAAATATTTTGTTTGGTAATGGACCAACATGGATGTGTTATACCTATTGTCCTTTATAAATAAAATAGTATTTTTCAACCAAAACTTATATGTGAACCAGTGGCATGTAAAATGAAATGCCCGTTGGGTTATGTTACGGATGAACATGGCTGCGAAACATGTAAATGTAAACGTAAGTAATCATGTCACTACTCAAAACTTTCTGTAGCTGTTATTCACAAAGGTTAATATGTTGATTTCAATTGAACTTCATGCAATTGAGGGTTTCATAAGTGTTCCGCCTGATATTCAGTTAAAATGGCGGTAATTTATTCTTTTGAATCTATCTTAGATTATGTCCACCCATTTTCAAAATGTTTTGAAAACGATTTACATGGCTGTGCAATTAGGAAATGCAACAATCCTCTTGGCATTTGGAAAGTTTCATACAATCATCATTATCATCATTTGCCATAAAGTTCCTTATTGGTTTTCTTCTATTCTCAAGTTATATCCTGAACTTTTCTTAACAGTCTAGTGTAGTTTCCATCATGTCTTTTTTCCATCGTTTTGGCAAGAGTCCTGCTCACTGAACCATATAAAAGGACACTTTCTACTATACTTCTGAAGAATTGAATTTTCAGCTGTGTGCACAGGGTTGACTTCCAGATGGTTTCCATCTTGTTTGCTACTGCGCAAGCCAAACCGAATCTGCTGTCCATGTCCTTTTTAGATTAGTTTATTAACGACCCAAGATACTTGAAGTCTTCAACACATTTAAGCCATCTTCCAGTTAGTGTTATTTCACTCTCATCTTGGTTGTAGGCGATGTACTCCGTTTTGTTTTTATTGACATATAACCCAACTTTCTGTTGTTATTTCCATCTCAAATAGTAGAAGTTGTCCTTTCTCAATGTTATCAGACAGGAGAGCTATATCGTAAGCGAAGTCAGCATCTGTGATTGTTTCTGCAGGGTGTCTTCTGCTGCGTTTATGTTTGAGGGTAAAACCTGTTTCCTGTGATACAAAGAGTTCCTTAATGTTAATGCAGCAATATCGATGCTTCCGATCGAAATGTTTTAGTTATTCCATTTCCTTTTTTTACATAAAAGCTCAAGTTAGGATGGCTAGAAATCTTTTATTTGTGAATATAGTCTTCATTACTTATTTCTACATGTAATAATGTTGCAATTTTCTATTGATTTTATAAAACCATGGTATTAGTTGCTTTATTATTCAATCCAACATTTAATTTATAACAAATTGGAGAGACAATGGTTACAATATACTAATGCTCTACTGCAGGTTTAATGCTTCATGTTAATGATCCATTACCGCATCATCACTTCCAGATAAAGAACAATTTTTCTGATTGGTTTTAGAGTCTAAATGTCCACCTGCACAATGCACATTGTATTGCCTATTTGGTTTTGAAACTGATGTCAATGGATGTCCAATTTGTAAATGCAGTAAGTAGATGACAATAAAAAGAGTATTATATATATAGCCTTTCCTGTTCATGTGTTATCTTTAAATCTAATTTTACACGGAAGGTAAAATTTTATTTCTTGAGATTGAAATCTCTAATTTTAGACCTTTTACATAAATTGCATAAAGATTCACGCTTATCTCTTGGTTATTCTATTGGATTACTATTGATTGATGATATTTGATTTGTTTAGAGTGCCCTCCATTTGAGTGTTTTATATATTGTCCATATGGTAATCTTCACACCAAAGATGCAAATGGCTGTCCCGTATGTGGATGTAAACCTCCACCACCACCACCTCCACCACCACCACGTAAGTTCAATATATAGTAATTCATAACATATAATAAGAAATATTTGGTTTGGTAATCAACCAACATGGATGTGCTATAAATAAACCATCTTTCCGGAAAGAAATAGTATTTTTTAACTTCGGGTTATTCATCAAATGTGTTGTAAATAAACAGAAATTTGTTGATTTTTTAGCACCAAAACCTGTATGTGAACCAGTGACGTGTAAAATGAAATGCCCGTTGGGTTATGTTACGGATGAACATGGCTGCGAAACATGTAAATGTAAACGTAAGTAATCATGCCACTACTCAAAACTTTCTGTGTGTTTTATTCATGAAGATTAATATGTTGATTTCAATTGAACTTGATGCAATTGAGGGTTTCATAGGTTTTTTTCCTGAATTTCAGTTAAAATGGCGGAGATTTTATTGTATTGAATCTATCTGGCTTAGATTATGTCCACCCATTTTCAAAATGCGTTGTCCGTTTTGAAAACGATTTAAATGGCTGTGCAATTAGGAAATGCAACAATGCACTCCTCTTGGCATTTGGAAAGTTTCATACAATCATCATCATCATCATTTGCCATAAAGTTCTTTATTGATTTTCTTCTCTTCTAAAGTTATATCCTGAACCTTTCTCAGCAGTCTAGTGTAGTTTCCATCAAGTATTTTTTTCGATCGTTTTGGTGAGATTCCAAGCCTCTGAACCATATAAAAGTACACTTTCTACTATACTTTTGAAGAATTGAATTTTCAGCTGTGTGCACAGAGTTGACTAATAGTGGAGAAGGTTTTAGGGGTGAAAATATCTAAATTCTGGTACTTGGTCTGATATCAGCATCATTTAATTAGTAAATCTACCAATTTTCAAAGTAAACGCAATACTTTAAACTTTGAGCCCAAATTTGCCCAGATAAGGTATGAGAGGTGAATATACCCAAATTCTGGTACTTGATTTAAAATCAGCATCTTCTAATTAGTAAACCTACCAATTTTCAAAGCAAACGGAATATTTTAAACTTCATTATCTGAGTTGTTTGTAATGTTGAAGGGATTATGATGGGTTTTGTCCTAATAGGGTTTTGTCCTAGGGGGTTTTGTCCGTGTACCATGTGCACAGAGTTGACTTCCAGATGATTTCCATCTTGGTTGCTACTGCCCAAGCCAATCCGATTCTGCTGTTCATGTCCTTTTTAGCTTAGTTTATCAACGAGCCAAGATACTTGAAGTCTTCAACACATTTAAGCCGTTTTCCAGTTAGTGTTATTATTTCACTCTCATCTTGGTTGTAGGCGATGTACTCCGTTTTGTTTTCATTGACATATAACTCAACTTTCTATTGTTATTTCCACCTCAAATAGTAGAAGTTGTGCTTTCTCAATGTTATCAGACAGGAGAGCTATATCGTCAGCGAAGTCAGCATCTGTGATTGTTTCTGCAGGGTGTCTTCTGCTGCGTTTATGTTTGAGGGTAAAACCTGTCTCCTGTGATACAAAGAGTTCCTTAATGTTATTGCAGCAATATTGATGCTTCCGATCGAAATGTTTTAGTTATTCCATTTCCTTTTTTTACATAAAAGGTCACGTTAGGATTGCTAGAAATCTTTTATTTGTGAATATATTTTTAATTACTAATTACCACACGTGATAAAGTACAGTAATTGTATGGAAACAAATTTATTATGAAATCAAATGTTAGAAAATATAAAAGAAAATTTCGGTTTGATACTTTATGTTTGTAAAATTTATTATCTATGTTATATTTCTTACTTGTATCAGTTTGAAAATTAAGAATCAAAAATCCTATATGTTGATATATCTATATTTCATTGATTATTCCAGGACCTTATCAAGATTTTTTGGACAGTTATGAAGATGCCAAAAAACCTTTAGGTATTTAATTAATTTTGTATGAAATAATATCATTCTTAAAATCCTTACATATATCTATATGACTTGATGGACAAACGTAAAGCATATGCCTCTGGGGGCCCGTGGGGCAAAATGGGGGGAACCAGGAGGTATATATATATAAATGGTCCTTTGGTACTGCTAATAATTGTCACATTGACGTATTTAACATCATAATGATACGGTTCACATAATGTATGTGTTTTATATTTGCCTGGACTCATTTTTTGACTGTCAACATTCTCTTGACTCATTGAAAACCTGAGTTATTGAAACTTCGGTATTAGTTGCTTTATTATTCAATTAAGCATTTAATTTATAACAAATATTGAGAGAAAACGATGGCAATATACTAATGCTCTACATCAGGTTTAACATCTATTTTCCCCATACATGAGGCTTTGACCAAATATAGAAGGAAATTTGAGTTTATCTGTACTTTTCGTTTCGAATTTATAAGCTCCAAACCTTTTCAAGTTACTCCCATATCCAGATCTATCAACTTTTGAAGATATGGAAGTTACTGCTACTAAGATACTTCTTCTTTAAACATCAAAATTGCCAAAACCAAACCTTCTAACCAAACGAAGAAGTCAGGTTTTACTTCATTACGGTGTCTAACGGAACACCGTGTGAAGGATGCTCACCAGCATGTTAAGGATGTTGGTGTAGCATAAAGGACCCAAGGTTAGATGATTGCGACATGGTTCAGTGTTATGGTTTTGAGATTTTTGAATCTCTCAATAACTTAATCATATTTTACACAAATGATTCATTGTTTATCTATTTTTTGATTTAAAATGTAATTTTGTAAGATTCGGTAGAATAATGAATATTGCTCACTTACACGGAGTGTCAAATCTCACTTCTCTTATTTTTACATCTTTTTCAAACTTAATATTGCATCGAAAATTCACACTTTTCTGTTGCTCATTTTGTTTGATTACTATTGTTTTGATGAAATTTGATTCGTTTAGACTGTCCTCAATTCATGTGTATGATTGAATGCCCATTTGGCATTCTCTATACCACAGATGCAAATGGCTGTCCCATTTGTAGATGTAAACCAAAACCACCACCACCACCACCACCACCACCACCACCACGTAAGTTGAATATATTGTAAGTAAAATAAGAAATATTTGGTTTGGTGATGAACTAACCTGGATGTGGCATACATAAACTGTCTCTCTGGAATGAAATAGTATTTTTTAATTCATATCATTTCATTTCATGAATTTGTGATTTCTCAGCACCAAAACCTGTATGTGAATCGCATGGTACCTGTATGGTACAATCAAACGTGTGAAATGCATATAGACATATTTTTTACCTAATAACTTAATTTCGGTTTGATGCCTAATGTTTGTAAAAGTATTTATATAAGTTACATTTTTATTTGCGTCAGTTTACAAAAGCAAAAATGGTCAACGTATTGACCCCCTGTATTTGATCCCCTATTAATATATCGCATTGATATGAGTTCAAAGAGTTATTAAAAGGATATTGGATTTATTTAGATTGTCCACCGGTGTGTCTGATGCATTGTGAATATGGCAAGGTCATAGTGGATGGATGTCCTATTTGCCAATGCAAAAAACGTTAGTTGAAATTATTATTAAAAACATTGAAAGTGAGTTAAACGGCGTGCAGTAATTCTTTTCGCAATGGCAATGAAAACAAGAATTCAATGTTGAACTTTAGGAAATTTCTATGAATTGTTCCTGGACATTTTATAAAATATTTATTTAATGATATGGAATGATTTAATCTTTAATTCTTTTTATTATGTATGTAATATGCGCTAATGGTTTTATCTTCTTCTCCTTTGTTGTGAAAAATTTATTTAGATTAAATCTCTTTATATATGTTTCAGCTGAAATGTAGAAGACGAGGGGACATGTATTTAGGGGTAAGTTAATTATTTACCCTTAATTTCAACCAGTTAAATCTCTTATTTTACTTAGGTTAAAAGAGGCGAAGGTTTTTATATGTATCATCAATTTCTTTTGAATTGTGAATTATTTGTTTCTTGAAAAATACACCTGAAATTCGTTGTTTTCGTTTTGAAGTGCGCCGTTCCAATTACTAGTCAATTGGTTTATTAATAGATTGTTCAAGGCTGATCAAATTCTAATGAGAACAAAATAACCCTATGCAGTCAGGGAAATTATGATGAAGGAAGGAGTGAGAGAAGTTGTGCGAACATAGAAAATATCCATAAAACGATTTTGATTAGGGTTGAAGTACTTCCAAACATCATAACTTCATTTTTACGGACGTATACAGCATTTAAATGGTTTTGACTGACTTGTATTGGATCATGTTACGTAGTGTACTGTGGAAACAAACATGCAGTCATTTTCATTAGATAAAATGCCTAAAATTGATTAACTTAAAATATAGCTTACCAAGAATAAATTGGAACAGAAGCATATTTGGTATCATTAGCAAAATAATTTCATGTAGAATGACATAAAAATCCAACGAAATCGGGTTTGGGCAAAACATCATCTATCAGTAATTGGTATTTATTTTTGTAAAATATGGGATTTTGTGAACGCCAATGACTTATTATTACATATGCTATCTGCAAAACTAGATTTCTGTTTGGCCTAAGTCTGAAGGAACAATTCCATGTACCTTCTAACGGTAAGGCACTATCTGGCTCAGGTATCTGGTATCAGGCTACTTTGTGGCATTTACCACTTGCTGTCACGCACGAACCCTTTTCTACACCAGCACATGTTTGTGCCACACTGGTTTTTCGACAAGCTGCTGCATCTACATCGCACAACGTGAAACAATTCATCAGGTGCCGAAGGCTAGGAGGAGAATGTATCGTGAACTAGTCAAAAATAATTAATTATTCACGCTGTTTTATTATCACTTGATACACCCACAATTCCTGTGTTTAACCGTGAATCCTAAATAATATATGAGAATTAGCATCTGGAATGCTAAAGGTCTAATGTTCAGCCGAGGGAAAATGTCCCTGCTTGACATGAACTAATATGCTTTCAAAAACGCCATTCCATGGTTTGCTGCTAAATGAGAAATACAATCAGCCATCACAATTAATTACAAGTTTCAGATGGTTTTATTCACAGAAGGACATGGTCCAAATGAGATTAACCTATAGAGTAATAACTAAAAATCAGAAGGCTGTTAGGCTGATGAGACATGTTCATCACTCATGGAAGAAGCTGAAGCATATTTTCCAACCCCACTTTGTGGTATCAATTTCAGTGTCCGATATTGTCGTCCACATCGTTACTTGTACGTACATTCTCAAAGCATGCCGAGTGACAGAATTGTCTGTAGGAGGCATATACTCAGGCTTCAAACCTCTTCGAGATCTGATCAACATATCTGCAATCTTCATCTTCCTCAATGTTGCGAGTGTGTCACCAGGCTACACACCCTTTCATATTCTCTGCAACCTTTCTGATATTCACCAGCGTCTCTGTTTGATTCTTACGTCTGTCAGCTTTCATAAAGATCTCATCCATCTCACTATTAAAAGTATACTAACAGTACGAGAATGTCTGGATCTTCGACAACTCCCGTGAAATTTTCTTGCTTGCACACAAAATCCAATGCAGTAGCTACAATCATTTTGTCAGCATCATTGTCACAGTATGCCTATCATCTTCCGGATACTTCGACAACATCTTGATCAGTTGTTCATTGTTCCAACTGTTGCACAAGAATTCTTCTCTTGAGTAATTAACTATTCCGTTTTCCTGACCAAACACATCAGCACTTGACACTCAAGTCTGCATCCGTCCAGCATGTTCATGATCTTTTGTCGCCAAATAAGCGGGCAGTGAACACAATTGGGTTTGTTGGGAGAAGGCCTTGCTGGGCTACAAAAGTTATGAATATGCCCTCTTCAATGACGCATAACTTAAGGACAATTATTAATCGACAAAAATCCGCTCCGGTATCTCGAATTATTCTCTACCTTGAACTATTATTTTGGTCCCTAAGAAGCATTGCAGTCGCTATCTAGAACTTTTCAGCCCATGGAAGTTTTTGCTTGCATGATCCAACGTTGCTTGAGTTAATTTTCGATATCTTTTATCAATCGAAGTTGGTGTAAATCAGGTACCATAAATGATCGAATAAGCCCCCGGGGGCTTATTTGTCAAAATGAGTTTTAGATTATGAGCTTATTCGTAGTAGTTATCGCGAGTTACGAGAAAAATATGGCGAATATTTTTTGAGTTTTTTATGTTTTTCAAAATATTTAACGAGTCTTTAGGCGAGTTAAATATTTAAGAAAAACATAAAAAACGAGAAAAATATGCCATATTTTTCGAGTATTTCGCGATAACTACTTTATCAATAGGTTTATATGATATCTTATATAACACACTTTTAAAGCGTGAACATGAACGTCGTCAAACTCAATGATTTTACGATTACATTATTCTAACATTCGCACGTGTCATATTTTGCACTCTGTTTTTAACCAATAGGAAACCCGGGAATAGTTGCTTTAACCAATCAGAAAAAATATTGAACTTTGCACTCCGAAATATGATTTATATTATCTTGTGATTAGCCAATCACGTTACAGATATTCACGCAACCTTTTGATAAGATCATTTACGGTATGTATTTTTTTTTAATCAATCGCTTACAACGGTTGATTTCAAACAGTCAAAATGTCGAAAAGAAGACTACCGTAAAAACACAAAATAAAAAGTGCAAAGCGATTGTAGATATTGCGGAAAGGACCATCGAATAAAGATGCCTCTTTAAAGTATGGACTCCCACCTAATACAATCTCGACGTGGATTAAAAATGAAGAAAAATATTTAAAGGTTTTGGAAGACAACTGTTAAAACAAAAAGCCAAAGTTAAGAGAACGTGATTCCGGAAAACTTGACAGTGTTGTGTTCCATGGAAATATTGAAAAATCTTTCTTTATTTAGTTAAAAAAGAGGTGACCAGATGCAGGATCTCATAAATAAATTTGAGACCTTATTAACTGGAGCAAAAATAAATCTTCACTGTCATTCTTATATTCTTCGTGTTTCTTTGGTTCTTTCACCGTAGTTCTGCTTACTGTTTCTAAGAGTTTGTTTTTAATGACATCTTGATACGAACGTTTGTTTAATATTTAATAGACATGTGTATGGTCGTTCGCATGATTTTATTATTTTCGTAATATTTCGACCTGCTTAGTGTAGGTCTTCATCAGACTAATAAAAACCGTTATAAAAAAGTTAAAAACTCAAAAACAAATGACGTCAATACAATGTCCTCTTTCGAAGATGCGCATATTCAATACAATAACTTCTTCCGAAGATGCGAGAACATTGGTTTCCAGAATCTTGTCGTCACATATTGACCATAGTCTTGGTTCAGACCATCTTCACTATGTGGTGACGTTTCCCGGAACTGGATCTCCAATGCTTCCCGCACCTTGATCTTCTCTTAAGCGCAAAAAACGATGCAAAGTCAAAACTCTTTCAAACGATCCAACGTTCGAATGACTTACGTGAGACACTAATAAACATTCTCTCTCATCAACATATGATAATTGTTGATGAAGTGACACGAAAATCCGAAACAACGTCATTTCAACACTGGAAAAATCACCTCAAAGAAAAATTTGAAAAATACAACACAAGCAACAGACAACGCAACACCAATCCAAAAATGAAACCAACTACACTGAACCTGTGCAATGACGAAATACCACAACATCACAAAGAACTGCTCGATCTCGGTCCAAAATTCGTACCGGTTCAAGCCCGCATTCCGTACATGGATATCATCTCTAAAACAGAATCTACAGCGCTAAAACTGACTTACGAAAGGAAAGACGACACCGAAGCAATGAAACTACGACAAGATGTATTGAGGGATTTGAAAATGTGTAAGACACCAAAGAACAATCTTACACCCAGCCAACGACAAGCTTTGAGAGAACTAAAAACAGCCGACGAAATAAGAATTTACCCTTACGATAAAGGGGCTGGCCTTGTACGTCTATCCAATGAAACTGCACTCCGAAAAATTGAAAAACAAATAGGTAACACCGAGAAGATAAACAAAGACCCGACACCAACGCTAACGAGAAAGTTTCAAGCCACATTGAGGCAACTTAAACAACAAGGGAAGTTCAATGACAATGAATACAAAAGCCTGTACCCATCAGATCCTGTACCACCGAGGATGTATGGAGTATTAAAAGCGCAGAAACCCGAAAAAAACTTTCCAATGAGGATCGTCGTTTCCACTATTGGCACACCAAGCTACAAAACATCGGAATACTTGGTAAAGATTATTCAACCGACACTCAACAAAAACAAAACTCGGCTGAAAAATTCACAAACATTTGTCGAAACATCAAAAACCTGGAAGATTGGAAGTGAAGAGGTTCAAGTTTCATTTGACGTTGTAAACTTATACCCTTCAGTACCAGTAGGTGAAGCAACCGACATCATCATGGAATTCTTGGCGAGTGACCCTGAATTAAAAAGAAGGACAAAACTAAATCTATGTGACATCAGAACGCTGATTGACCTTTGCCTTTCAAAATGCTACTTCTTGTGGGAAGGGAACTTCTACGTTCTCAAGAACTCTGCTCCCATCGGTTTAGCATTGATGGTTGTCATCGCTGAAGCGTTCTTACAGTACCACGAGTAGAACGCAATTAATATCGCCCGTCTGAACAACCTCTCAACAGCACCCTTGTCATTTTTAAGATACGTCGACGATAGTCATGCCAGATTTAAAAACCTACAAACGGCAACTCAGTTCCAGCGGATACTGAATGAACAAGACCGACACATCCAGTACACCATGGAGACGGAAGACGCTGATAAGTCTCTTCAATACCTAGACCTCAAAATTACAAACAGATGCGATGGCCGTTACGAATATAAAATCCATCGAAAGAACGCCATCACGAACGTCCAAATTAAACCACACTCCGGACACGACCCAAAAGTGCTGAAGGGGATCTTCACCGGTTTCCTTCATCGTGCTTACACCGTGTGTCAAGGACAACAACAAGATGAGGAAATTGAATTCCTCATATCTTGCTTTGTCGAGAATGGTTACAAGGAGAAGGAATTGAAACACATTATTACGGATTTTAAACGAAGAAGGACAAACAACAACAACAATCAAAATCAACACCAACCAGATCCCATAACCAACATTGTCACTCTACCATGGATACCAGGCTTAAGCCCGAAACTACGCAAATCGTTTTGTAAACAAGGTTTCAGAGCGGTCTTCAAAAGCTCAAGGAATCTTAAATCCATACTGACTGCAAGAAACAAAAGTAGCCTCCCAAGGTTTAGCCTACCTGGAGTTTACAAGGTGAATTGTAAATGTGGAAAAAAGTACGTTGGCGAAACATCGATGAAAATTTCCACACGCCTGGAACAACACAAGAAATCAATCAGGGAAAGAAAGTGGGAACTGACAGGCATCTCAAACCATGCCCAAATTTGTAACCAGTTCGAATGGAAGGATACAGAGGTCCTCAAAGTGGAAGCTAGGAAGTTTGACCGCAAGGTGCGGAAAGCATTGGAGATCCAGTTCCGGGAAACGTCACCACATAGTGAAGATGGTCTGAACCAAGACTATGGTCAATATGTGACGACAAGATTCTGGAAACCAATGTTCTCGCATTTCGGAAGAAGTCATTGTATTGAATATGCGCATCTTCGAAAGAGGACATTGTATTGACGTCATTTGTTTTTGAGTTTTTAACTTTTTTATAACGGTTTTTATTAGTCTGATGAAGACCTACACTAAGCAGGTCGAAATATTACGAAAATAATAAAATCATGCGAACGACCATACACATGTCTATTAAATGTTTCTGAGAGTCTTTTTCTTGGCATCCTTGTTTTTGTTTGACTTAAACCGCCACTCGTCAAAAAAACTCCCCCTGATGTAATCTCGCTATATCGAATATCTCGAACTTTTTGTCCGATCCTTTGAGAGTTCGAGATAGCGCGACTCAACTGTATCTGTGTTTGATCTTACTTATTGAGGAGAACACTTCTACGCATTTCGATTTTAACTTGAAACTGGTAAGTATGAAACAATGTGTAAAATTTCAGATTAGAATGAAAACTACTGAACGAGTTATTTTCCGCAGAAAATACCCATTTATTTTAATGCCCATTTATTTTAGTACCCATTTATTTTAATACCCATTTATTTTAATGCCCATTTATTTTAATACCCATTTATTTTAATACTTATTTATTTTAATGCCTATTTATTTTAATACCCATTTATTTTAATACCCATTTATTATAATGCCCATTTATTTTAATGCCCATTTATTTTAATGCCCATTTATTTTAGTACCCATTTATTTTATTACCCATTTATTTTAATACCCATTTATTTTAATGACCATTTATTTTAATGCCCATTTATTTTAATGCCCATTTATTTTAGTACCCATTTATTTTAATACCCATTTATTTTAATGCCCATTTATTTTAGTACCCATTTATTTTATTACCCATTTATTTTAATACCCATTTATTTTAATGACCATTTATTTTAATGCCCATTTATTTTAATGCCCATTTATTTTAGTACCCATTTATTTTAATACCCATTTATTTTAATGCCCATTTATTTTAATACCCATTTATTTTAATGCCCATTTATTTTAATACCCATTTATTTTAATACCCATTTATTTTAATGCCCATTTATTTTAATGCCCATTTATTTTAATACCCATTTATTTTAATGCCCATTTATTTTAATGCCCATTTATTTTAATATCCATTTATTTTAATACCCATTTATTTTTCTTCTTTTATTTAGTTTATGCAGCTGGCCGATCGCATAATTAATTATTTTACACAAAAAGATTGATTATTAAGGATGAACCTGGAAAAAACTCCTAACTTAACATGTTTGGCATCAAAAGAAGCGAAATTTAATGGAGAACAACATATATAAAATCCTCTCAATAAGACTTTGAGCATTTTTTAAAAGCCGGTTTAAAGTGAGCATAGGTTTTAACGATAAAATAATGTCTCAAAAAACATGTTAGTCTTAACTTGAGCATAAAAACATAAGTGTTGTTTTAGAGTTTTAGTATAGACAATATATACCTTATATGTACAAATTTTCGCGCGTACTAATCTGAAAAATGCGCCAAAATTAGTACAGTTATTACGCGCAGAGGGTATGCCCGAAAATTAAATTTTTGATTTTTTTTTATATATGTTACTGTAATTATTATTGTATTTAGTGTATTAAAAGATAAATAAAATAATAATAAAGCTTTTCGCTTTATTTATTCTCAAGAATCAAAACTACACTATGCACATTATCTGCTTCAGGGTTTCGTTTTATGTGCAATTTTCTTGAACATGGCCCGAATATCCTTTTCGCTATAGTTTTTAGACGACAGAGGTTTTAGATGGTCCTGGTTTCCTTGTAGTTGGCGATCTTCGGTTAGTGAGTGTCGTTGTTGTTGTGTTTAGTTGCTTTGGCAATGATACATGGAAAGTTCCCAAAATCACAATTTTCTGAAGTTCTTCAAAAAGTTTAAGGTACTTTTTAAGTAATTCGGTACTTTTGATTATACCAGTGACCACTCCGATTCTGAATGGGAATGGCACAACGATAATGGTCGAAGCGCCTTTGACATGTTCGTAGAATGACATTAACTCGTGACAACTCGTTGGTATTACCTTGTGACACTATTATTCGTGTTTAATTATTTGTTTCAAGAAATATTTTTGTTTCCAAATAACATACTCCTTAAATCTAGCTTTCCTTTTCATCTTAATAAATTATAGAGAAAACAATTCTTGTAAAATAGCTTTGCGCCAAAATTAATACGCGCGAAATTATACTAAATTCATGATGCGCGAAAATAACTACGCGTGAAATTACACGTAAAATCCGGTGCACAAAAATTAATACGCGCAAAGGTATTTACCTACATAAAAACGGTAAATATTGCATGTCAAACGGTTAACAAACAAAAGATTAGTTCAAAAAATACAAAATAAGATATTGATTCAAAATTTAAAAAGTTTCCAAAAGGTCAAAATTATTTCCATTGTCGTCTTTATCTTCGACGTAACTGTTATCGGAGTTTGCACAATCCACACCATGACAACCACCATGACAACCACCACACGCAGCAACACAAACTAGACCATTCCTTTTACATGTAAACGTTTCGAAGCGCAGACATTACTTTTATAGGTTTTGAAGTTGCATTTAATGAACAATATATTTTGGGGTGCTGCTTCAATATCAGTTGTAACTGATTCAAAAACCCTCTGCTGCTTTGACAGCTTCCATTCCCAGTCTATTGGAACTAAGGGGACTTCCATTAAACTCTTCCATTCGATGACTTGCAAGTGTACACGGAGGCAATGATAGAAAGCTGCTCGTTCTGTCAGGGGAAGGTGTTTATGCGTTGGTGACATCTATGAGAAGGACTGCCTCTGTTTCGTCTAGTTCGAATACATTCTTCATAGCGTGAATTGCTGCCTCTGCGCCAGCACCGTGATTTGCACAGGTTTGTAGAGGTCCTGTCGCTTCTCGAATCTCATTTTTAGTATGTCAACTTATCACTTTCCCCACGTTCTTGCGAAGAACTTCTCCGACGTCAATTGGTTTCGTGCCTAAAATTTTGTCAAATGGAATGAAACGGGAAGCAATAAACGGTTCGCGGAGTTTAGGGTGGTTTGAGTTCGTAAAAAAAATTTTCGTCAATAATGCAATCTGCTCTTTTAATCGTTTAACATGCAAACTAAAAGTTCTTCAGCACAATATCTATCTAAACAGCTCTACATCCATTCCAGATGGACGGACATGCAGAAACTTTCGTACGGAGAACTAGTTGAATAAAAAGTTTCTTTTTTATGTTACACAAGAGAACAATAATGTATTGAAAATGTTCCATCCATCCTCATAGCACAAGCATACTTATCATATATCAAGAACCAATAAAATATCGTTTTCACATGGCCGTAACAACCAATCAAAATCTTTTTGATTATACTTTACATATTATTAAGTTTCATGGAAGCGAACTATTTCACAATTAATTTTCTTCTGAAGGGATGAGACTAGCCTCATAATGTGTTTTTAGAGCTTTCAGATTAGAAGATTTTTCCACTCCCTTATCCTAAAGACTTTTCTTAAGTCCCCCCACCCTCCCCCCTAAATATTCCAGTTGTTACGGCCCTGTTTCATACACATTGTCTTACTCAAAACTCTATTATACAAAATTGTCCATTCCGGTTTGCAAAATAAACGCAAACGAGCCACGTGATGCAACAAAAAATAACATATATATTTAAAATATCAATGGACTGCTGTTGTCTAATAATAATAACAATATATTACAGAAAATGTCCAACATAATCGAGCCAAAATTCATTGTCGTTCCTCAAATGAGTGTATATTTTGAAAAAGGTACCACCCACTTAAACCGGCCTTAAAACAATTGCTCATGGTCTTATTGAGAGGATTTTATATATGTTGTTCTCCATTAAATTTCGCTTCTTTTGATGCCAAATATGTTGAGTTAGGAGTTTTTTTTCCAGGTTTGCTTAGTTTTGATGTTAAAATGACTACACTAAAAAAACATTTTCTATTTTTAACACCCTAAGACACGAAAGGAAAACAACACAAATCTCGAAATAAGGCTTTTATGTAATTCCCCATGGAATAGGGTTTAGGCCCCTATTGGTGAAGGATCGTTTGCAATATAAGGCACTATTTTATCGCGACAGAACTGACTTCAATATATAAGCGCTTTGCAGCTCCCTATGTTGCGTGACTTTGATGTAGGAACTACGGCTATTACAAGTAAAATTAGTGCAAAGATATGTCAGTCCAAGATTTTGCCAGATTTCCACCCGCGAGTTGTCAAAAAATCTATTTAATAAAAACTGGATTTCAGTAGAACCTAAGCATCCATAAAAAAATCAGAGCTGAATTTAATGCTAAAACCTCAATGCATACTGCACGAAAGAAGACGTTTAATATTTCATGGTAGAGAATATAAATATTTCATCCGCGTATCACATATGAGGGACATGTTTCGTCCAACGTTCATTTGCATTGGATCGCTGTGTGGGAGGTATGCGTGGAAGGCTGCTTTTAGTTATCCTCATATCGCATTCGTCGCAACATGAATCAATACAGCCAACCGTTTCTCGAAGCAACGCCACTGTAAGGCCCAGCAATGTGCTGCACACGAAAAACCTGCTTTGGGAAATCATTTTTATTGGAATGAAATGCGCTCTGTTTATCGTGGGTTGCGTTGGCAACTGCCTCGTGTTGATCACCATCTACCAAAACACGCGCATGCACAATATGCAGAATTACTTTCTGTTGAATCTCACAATCACCGATCTGATCAACTTGGTGGTTCTACTTCCTTTTTCCATCTTGATGCGCTATGTTTCGTGGCCATTTGGTGGATTCGTTTGCAAATACATACTTCCGATCGCCGAATGTATTCCAGCCGTCTCCATATTGACTCTCGTTGTGATGTATTTAGACCGCTATCGTGTCATAGTACATTCTCCGCCCAAACCTCTCCCCAAAAGGTGCGGAATTATCGTCATAATATTCCTTTGGGTTGCCACCTATTTGGTTATTGGACTTCCGCTAAGCTTTGTGTTTTTGGTCGGCGATAACCCCTGGGTGGAGAAAATGTGCCAAACATCGTGGAAAAACAAAAGTTGGAAACACGTGTATTATATGAGCCGCGTTGCGTTATTTTATGTGCTGCCATCATTCACGATTTTTTATTGTTATATTCGGGTCCGTGTTTCGCTCCACAAGAACATGAAAATTTTGCAGACCAGTGTATCCGGCTTGATGCAAGTGAAGTGGCTAAAAGACCAGAAACGAATCACGGTTATGTTTTTCGTTATATTCATTCTGTTAGTAGTTTGCTTTTTCCCCCTCACGTTTGTCACGGTTTTGAGTTCGCATTCGACTCGGTTTGTTCGATGGGAATACGTGGGCGAGGCTGTAGTGGCTGCACAAATTCTACTGTTCGCGAACAGCGTATGCAATCCCATTGTATTGTATATGATGAGTCATACATACAGAAATCACTTCGGAAAATTGCTGCCGTGCTTGAAACGAAATCACCAGTCGACCGCGGTGGCCTCCATCCCTGGTGGAGGTGTATATCGGGAACAGGAGACGCAGTACTAATTACTCACTGTTTTTACGAGGCTTGGAAGCATCAAAAGAGCACAAATCAAACGTTACTCGATGAATTTCGGCGGAAAGTGTGGAGAATAACGATGTAAGGTTTATTGATATGTTTGATTTAAAATGAGTTGGCGTGACCATACACTGAAATTCTTGATCTTCCTTCAAACTATTTCATTCATCGCTGAAATGACATTTACATGTCTTCTTGTCATATGTCACCTTCAACAAGTTGTCAGCTCGTGGTTTATTTTTGGGAAACTAAATGGATCGGAACTAAATCACTAAAACAAATTTCTAGTCAATAATCCCATTCTAAACTACAACATCCTCATTTCTTATTTAGATAGAACCAATCACATACTTCAGAATATTTAGATAGAACCAATCACATACTTCAGAATATTTAGATAGAACCAATCACATACTTCAGAATATTTAGATAGAACCAATCACATACTTCAGAATATTTTTATCTTCAGAAAGTAAGCTGAGAACAGAAAACAGACAGAAAACCAAAAACATAATTTCAAGTTAAAGAAGTGTTTAAGATTGACTAACAACTGCAGTATAAAGGGCGCTGTAGTTCCGTGGATGATACTAAGGTGCTGAAAGGAATCACAACTGAGACAGCTTTTTTATTGAGTTACAGCTGAGCTCTTGAGCGAAACTCACTGCGTATTGCAAGCCTTTTTCGATTTTCGTAGGCGCAAATAGTCGTCCTAAGAAGTAACTTTAGAACCAGAGATGGTTATGAAGAGTTAACATCACCTGAAATTCAAAGATTGTTATTAAACTTATTTAAGACGTTGGTATTTCTTCTAAGCTTATACGAATCAAATTTTTAAAATTTCACTTTTTACCATACTAAAGTTCATTTCCAATCGCAACCGAAGGTGAAGTGAGACGATTATTCTCCTGTATCTCAACTTATTACAATTGATATCGTGATGAATGCATTCGGATAGGTTTCGATTACTGAAAAAGGAATTTAGTTATGATTCGCGTCCGATGTAAAAAACCTAACAAGTGTAGACTTTAAATATGAAGCGCATCTACAAAAAAAATATCACAAAA